>QXEO01000411.1:4031917-4631917 GCA_007115705.1 Dactylis glomerata | reverse complement strand
AGGTTGAACTTAAATAACTCTATTTGGTATTAAGATTGTTGTCAACCCTAAGACTAATTGGGTATTCTTATCAAATAAGAATTACTTCAACTTTGCATATCCTTAATCAACTACTTGTTGGATAATAATAAAATGCCACTTAAAAATGTTACTTTCAAGTCTTCACCTATTGCTATATCAGTATTTTGCAATAACTCTTGTTTCAAGCCTTATTCTATTGCTAATGAAGGATAGTCAACTAACCTAAAACCTGTAACAACCTTGTCTGTGTAATTGAACTCAAAAGTGCAACACATCACAAGAAAGTCACCACAACTCAATAGTAACAAACCATCGGGGTTCGGTTACGCTTAGAGCGATGCATAGCATATATGATGCATATCATGTTGTAGCTCTTTTAACATCATCTTTACCAGATGATGGTGCTATTTCAGTATTTGGATTTCTTATGCATCGAAGATCTTGCCTCGCATAATCTTGCAGTCAAAAAGGCAAGTTCACTCTTGCTCATGCCTCTTGATTATTTTTATCAAATTACTTGCAAATATACCTGTGGTATTAGTACTGCATCTAAAAGCAAAAGATTCTCTTTTCATAATTAATATGATTAGCTGGTTATCGACCCGAGTGGTGATAACCTAGGATGGCTGGCAAATGGAACCATGGTATGATTGTTGTGGTGGAGGTTCCATTTGCACGGGAAAGTGAATCCTAGGACTTAACAACCAATGTCGTCAGTGATTCTTGCACCGTACAATGCGCGTTAACCATGAGATCTGGAATGGGACGGGAAAGTCAGCTGGATCTTCTTCCTTTCGCATGTCAACGGAGGACCATACCGAATGGTCGGGATGTGAATCGTATAGCGTTGCCTGACAACAAGGGTGAGACCCCTAAGTTCCCTTGGTACCTGGTGTCTATGATGGATTGTGGGTATCTCGGGCATGTAAATCGGGGCTTGCGCGTTGGCTATGCTGTAAATCGGGGCTTACCGTTGCCTGAGCGAAGCAAAAGGGTGGGCATGCGGGGTCGCGGAGAAGGGCAGTGATTGGCTTGGATCTTAGACTGGGCCCCACACAAAGGAAGTGTGGACAAGCTAGCTACTTGGTTGTGCAACAAGGCTAAGGTCTCTCATGGGTAAATCAACGCACCTCTGCAGAGTTATCAAATTGTGGATTGTCACTCCTTGTTCCGGGAAGGAACTGCGAACGCGGCAGGAAAGGAACTCCACGAAGTTCTAGTAAACCTGTGAAGGCTGACGGACATAGTTCTTCAGAATAAAAGCAACCTCTTGAAGAAATGTTTATGAAAACTTGTATTGCCAAATGACTCTTGGGTCTACGGCTGTAGATAGTGCATGAAAACACTTTATTCCCTATATGAACTTGCTGGGTAACGCTCGTTACTCACCCCACTCCCTCGTAACCCTTGCTTAGATTTGAAGCAACTCAAGGAGGCCATCTCAAGACACAAAAGATGAAGATGAAGCATTCTACCAACATCAGAATTATCATTGGAGTCATCAACTATACCAAAGCTTGGTGGAAAACTAGAATAGGAATAAAAGGGAAAGATTTCCCTAATCCTAGAACCTAAGTAGCTAGGATATTTCTGTAGCTAGCCAACTGGATTAGAGGTAGTCATAGTCTTCTTTTAGTCTTCATTGTATTCTTTCTCGATTGTAGTCGCCAGAACTAAACCTCTACCTGTTGAGGAGGTTCTGAAGATCTTCTGTATGATGAAAATTATAATTCTATAGTCATGCCTTGGACCTGCAATGTTTCTGTTGTACCACTCTGAGGGATGTAATACTAGTGAGATGGTGTTTCATTGGTGTTATATCAACGACTTGCATACTACACATGCAGTGGTATGCTGGGTCACCGCAGCTGGTATAAGAGCAAACGCTTTGACCCTAGGATTAAAACCCTTTAATGGAGACCTGTAGGTTGGGTAGTGACTATAGGAAGCCATCTTACCTAAACCAATGCTTCTTATGACTTGAGATGGATATTCAATAAAAGAAAGTCCTGACACACTCGAGTCAAATTTCTTTCCTGTTTTTCTTAAGTGAAGTTAGACATCTTGTTCCATACCATGTAGGTAGGACACCAATATAACGTTACACAATGGATGGAAGTAGATCACATTTGGTATACAATACATGGTAGTCCAAAGAGAGGATACAACCGAAATGGAAACTATCCTATTGGAAGATGTATACCAATGCCACTATGTTAAACTTGAGTCATCTGAAACTGTAGTAGGATGATTTTAAGGGATGAACTGAGGATATATGAAGAAGTACCTGAGGTTTAGTCATGTATATGGACACCCAAGAATGCCATATACAAGTAAGATTTATGGGCAGTATAAAAACCTTAATCATGTTAGATTCACCTGAGAATATAATCTTCACAAAACATAGTAGAACTTTATAGTAAACCAGCAATTTCAAGCTGAGGAGGAAGATGCTCAAGGAGAATGGCGGACGAAGTGTTCCAACCCATGGCAACTAGGCCAAGTATGACAAGACTATAGTCTTTAGTCGGAGAAGTTTGATCAAAGCACAATGAATAAGCCCTATAAAAGTTATGGAGTTATGGGAACCATGTTGGGTGAAGAAGTACAATGTGTAGGAATACATGACATTCCGTGAGATCTTGTGAGATTCGTCTTCAATAGGATGGAAAGTAAGCTAAAAGTAGGAGTCTTAAAGGAATCTGGATCTGTTAGAGTGGTTCCCAAACCCCTCTGCTCAAGTTTATTTGATTGCAATTGGGCAATTAAGGTAAGTATTGAGACAAAGAATAGTAGTCCACCACTATGTGCAATATAGCATAATATAAACCTACATTATTTGGTGCTATAAGGTACACATCTAAGCCTGAATTTTAGAGATGTTTTACTCAACGAGCTTATGATGATGTATGTTGCCTGCACAAATTTGGATTTTGTTGGATTTTATTGTGTGACTAGATCTATGCATGAAGTTGGACTTTGATGTGCAAGTGCATGTTGCATTATCAAGTCCTTACTTGATGTTATAGTTCTAGAGGGTTAAGGGATTCGGGTGAGGGAGAGATGAATTCCGAAGGCAAGCAAGCCAAATGATGAAGAATTACCAGATAAAGGAAGCCAAAAGAAGGAAGTTCTAGTGATAATTCAAAGGAAGGATCAATTACAATCAACTTTCCAACCATTATTGAAGTAGTGCTTTAGATTAGGAGAAGTTGGAGCAAGAAGAATGATGAAAGGTTGGAATTTAGTAATACTCTAAGTTCTTAAATACTAGATCTAACTTCAGATTATTGAGTAGAACCACTAATTAGGTAACCCGCAGTTGAGTTTAAGGTATTTGAGCTCGTTGTTATGCAGCTTTGGTTATGCTTAGTACATCACGGGTTGATTGAGGTGTTGTAGTACCGATGATCCATTCCGGTATTGCCTGCTGCTTTGCTCAGCCTGGGAGTGGTAACCCCAGTAACCCTCGTTGATAGCGTGACTAAGACACATAACATCTTTGTATAACTTTGATCCCTAGTCCCAAAATCTTGAATTGTAGATTGGTGGTTAAGACTTTAGCAATACCTTTCCGTATCAATAGAGTTGTAGTCTTTGTCTATGGACCAAGACTTGTGAGGATTTCATGTAACAATGATCGGTTGAAGCCATTGGTTTAATTGTAGCCCTGTTAGTTCTTATTTTGTTCAACTTATACAATTGCCTGTCGTGGATGTCCTTCGGTACAAGAGAAACTCTGCCGGATTTATCCCATGGATTTGTACATAACCTACCATCTGGGTAGGATAGATAAACGATGGGGAAGCCCACTACTCATAAACCTTTACAACTTTTGGTTAGATCATGCATCCAAAAGTGGAATAGAACACCCTACCTAAATACCTAATCGAAGAATTCGTACCGGATATCCACAATTGTGTGGGTACACCGTAGATTTCTTCGGGAGACCATTAGAAAGACATAGTAGTAAGACCGACCAAGACTTATAGTTTAAACGTGGACTCCAAATGGTTAGAGGACAATAAGTTCAAAGATCATTAGAAAAGTCTAAGGAGGAGAGTTAAGCAATGAATTGGAAGTAGTAGACTAAGTGAATTGGAAGAACAGCTAGTATGAACCACAACTGGAGAAGATTGACATTAGAGTTAACCATAGTCTTGAACCTAGAAGACTTGTTAAGATTTATAGAATTGGATCAGAAACCTTGAAATGGACACACTAAATGTTTTTAATCCATTCTTAGGTTGTAAAACCAAGAACCCAATTAGGAAAACTTGCTGGAACAACTATTAGGACCCTATAAGCCATAGAATGTGTTGAAATCATGGATAATCCAAGAGAATTACCAAGAGGAGATAAGGTGGAATGGAATTCAAATGACTGTTGTTCGGAGTTAGACAATAGAGGATTCAAGGAATACTCTGGACAATGGATATCATCTATATCCAAATGATTTGGATAAGGAGTTGCAAGATACATGATATTCACAGCAAGTTCATCACATAACGTACGAGAGCGTAAACTTCGGGATGAAGTTTAGTTTAAGGGGGAGAGACTGTAATATCCCAGCATTTGAGGATAGAAATAGAGAGGAAATCGATGTGTGCATTGCATTCATGCATAGAAAATCCGAGGAATTTTCGCGCTTTTAATTAGAACCTGTCAAAGTGATTGAAGTTTCACTTGAGTTGATGGAATTGAAGTAGATCATCAACTGGAGTGCGATAAACTTTAATATGATCTTTGTTAAGACCTTTGTTTTGGGTAGAGATAATCACATTAGTTAAACGAGAGTAAGTGAGATAGAACTAAAATGCTAACACACCATTTCAGGATTCACCATGATGAGCATGGTATTCTTTAAACTCTAATTCTTGAACTCATGCTAGAGGAAGTCAACACAAGTCTTATTCTTAAATCATGATCTATTCTATTCACCTACGTCCTAATCTATTGAGTCTAAATATTAGAAGAGAGAAAGCATATATCTATTCAAGTAGTTACTATGTCTTAAGTTAGAGCCTAGGACACGTCAACCATACCATTGGTACAATCACTATCTTCTATTAAGGGTAATATAATCTCATCAAACTCAATCTGTTTTACTCATCTATTTGGAACCTATTCTATCATCTCATTTCCAACTTGTGAATCATATGGTGATTATAAGGTATCTATAGTAATGTCCTTATCACCAATCCAAGGATTATGCTCAAACAACTAAATTTAGTCCAACACAAGATTTAGTGAGTTACTCATATATATATGTATATGTGCTTCTATAACTTAAGTCTCAAATATTCTTTATAAGAGAAAGATGTGAAACATTATTAATAAACCCAAGTAAAGATTCAGAAATCACTAGAGACTTGGAATGGTTCCATAGGATATTCTCTTGTCAATAGCGAATTATGTTACACACAAAATGATGTCATGAAATCAATTCTTAAATAGGAAGGAAAATTATACTTGAACTTTATATATCTATTCTCTTATAAAATTATGTGCAATGCAAGCTTCTTACACAACGTTGATAGATGGTTCAACCTAGCTACGTAATTTAAAAGCAACTAGCGCTATATTAAATCAATTCTAAAAAAAACCAAGTTCAAACTTTAATAATACCTAAAACTCTTTTGTGCTAATGCACGTACAACTCTTCGTAATGAAACGTACTGTTTTAGAAGGGATCTAAAATTTGAAACTTGCAAACATAATTGTAATGCAATTAGTCAAACACAAAACAGAAAAGTAGAAAAAGAAAAAAAAAGAAACAGCAAAAAAAAGAGAGAATCGGTCAGTGGACCAAAGCCCACCAAACCAGCCCACTAACCAGCCAAGCAGCCCAGCCACGTACCCCTTCGCTCAGTCAGGTGGCACAGTCGTCTTCAACCTCCGCTGCTTGGTCGACACCGCTACACTGTGATCGATTTCGCCTCCCCGTTGCCGATAAGGACGCACCCGGACTCCAATGACACGCCAGGAGATCATCCCCATAAGGTTGAGGTCCACCGCCAGTGGTTGTGAGGAGATTCGTGCCCGTAAGACAGAGTTAGACCGCCGCCGGATCACGGCCATCGCTGGCAGCGAAGTGACCAAAAGAACCTCGACGCGACCTATTAAGCGACCAGGAGAACCGCCTCCTAACCCTAGTACCTCGCCACCCTCTCTTTGTCTCTCAATAACTCTCTATCTCTGTCAAGCACCGACGGTCGTCGTCTAAGCTTCTCCGGCGAGCCGCCATTTGAAGCCACCCCGGAGTCGAGAAAGAGGTCCACGAGTAGCGCCTAATCTCGGTGATCACCTGGGAGAAGGGAATCGAAGAGGAGAAGTTCCAATCTCCGTAATTTTGCCGTTCCCTTCAGCCGGACATCGTCGGAATCCGCGAGCGTGGGCTCGACTCCGTCAACATTAGACCACGGCGAGCAGTCCATCAGCCCCACGGTAAGCTTTCGAGTTTACAGAGCCTCCTATTCCATCGTTCCGTGGTCTGTAGCGATATTGCATAGTAGGTCGGTGTGCGCCGCCGCAGTTGGTCGTCGCCGGTGTCACTCCGGTGACCAAAACTCGGGGGAGACGCCACAATTCTACTCAGAATCGAGTCTCCGTTCGAGTGAACCCAATCCCGCAGCTCCGCGAGCCGTAAAACACCGATGTCGCCGTTAACTGCATCGCCAGCGACGAGCTAGTAGCCAGTCAATGTTTTGACTTGGTCCACGTCTACATGGCAGTCAATGTGGCGTATGGCCCACCAGTCAGTCAAGGAGGTTAGCACTAGCCTGAGTAGAAAAAGTACAGTCTGTTAAATAGGAATTTCAAAAAATAGCAAAAACTTGTAAAATCAAATCAGGTTCATTTCAAGTCATAAAATTATGAATAATATACCAAAATGACCACAAAAATAATATCTATTTATTTATACTGTAATATTTTATGCTTTTCTAAAATAAATTTGAATGAAACTATAAAACATGTATAAGTAGTATTTGACATGTGAATTAAATCAAATTAAAAATAGTTCAAACTATTTTTCAAATATCACACAATTGCTTAGACACTAACCTATAATTATTTCAATTAATATTTCATAGTTATATATATTAATTTTAAAACTTACTATTAGGATTTAAAACCCTAGAACTATTCTCCTAAATAATTTTAAATACCAAAATTTAGGAAAAATCATGAATAAATAAAAACTTGTGTATTAGAATTGTTTCTTATTTATAAATTATTATTCATCCATTGTTTCATTAATACTTAAGTGTAAGGCCTTATATTAATTTGAACCACTTAAAATTGAATTCAAACCCTAGCAACTAATAATAAAGGGATTTGTGTTCTCTTAATTACTCAAATGCTCCTGAAAAGAAAAGGACCACTAAATGAAGTATTGTACTAAATGTCCATTAAGGAACATGTTGTTTAAAAACTTATTCTTTTAAGAACTTATCACATAAGTATCACACCAACTCATATGCCCTCATGTAAATAATTGTCTTATGCATGTGAAGAATGATGTAAACTATAGGAACAACTACATATGGTAGCAACAAAATAAATTATCTTGAGTGATCATGCTCAACCAATACTTTACAAGTATTAGATGAATTTTAACTTGTTTCCTTGATATGATCCACCTAATAACTACTCTTTGATTATGATAGAATCACGATAAAACCGAGGACACTAAACCTTAACTGTAGAACTTTTATTTATTAAGAAACATTTTCTTCAAATGTTATTCTTTTAAGAGACATTGAAAGTAAGTAACTAACCATTCCATTAAGGTTGAACTTAAATAACTCTATTTGGTATTAAGATTGTTGTCAACCCTAAGACTAATTGGGTATTCTTATCAAATAAGAATTACTTCAACTTTGCATATCCTTAATCAACTACTTGTTGGATAATAATAAAATGCCACTTAAAAATGTTACTTTCAAGTCTTCACCTATTGCTATATCAGTATTTTGCAATAACTCTTGTTTCAAGCCTTATTCTATTGCTAATGAAGGATAGTCAACTAACCTAAAACCTGTAACAACCTTGTCTGTGTAATTGAACTCAAAAGTGCAACACATCACAAGAAAGTCACCACAACTCAATAGTAACAAACCATCGGGGTTCGGTTACGCTTAGAGCGATGCATAGCATATATGATGCATATCATGTTGCAGCTCTTTTAACATCATCTTTACCAGATGATGGTGCTATTTCAGTATTTGGATTTCTTATGCATCTAAGATCTTGACTCGCATAATCTTGCAGTCAAAAAGGCAAGTTCACTCTTGCTCATGCCTCTTGATTATTTTTATCAAATTACTTGCAAATATACCTGTGGTATTAGTACTGCATCTAAAAGTAAAAGATTCTCTTTTCATAATTAATATGATTAGCTGGTTATCGACCCGCGTGGTGATAACCTAGGATGGCTGGCAAATGGAACCATGGTATGATTGTTGTGGTGGAGGTTCCATTTGCACGGGAAAGTGAATCCTAGGACTTAACAACCAATGTCGTCAGTGATTCTTGCGCCGTACAATGCGCGTTAACCATGAGATCTAGAATGGGACGGGAAAGTCAGCTGGATCTTCTTCCTTTCGCATGTCAACGGAGGACCATACCGAATGGTTGGGATGTAAATCGTATAGTGTTGCCTGACAACAAGGGTGGGACCCCTAAGTTCCCTCGGTACCTGGTGTCTATGATGGATTGTGGGTATCTCGGGCATGTAAATCGGGGCTTGCGCGTTGGCTATGCTGTAAATCGGGGCTTACCGTTGCCTGAGCGAAGCAAAAGGGTGGGCATGCGGGGTCGTGGAGAAGGGCAGTGATTGGCTTGGATCTTAGACTGGGCCCCACACAAAGGAAGTGTGGACGAGCTAGCTACTTGGTTGTGCAACAAGGCTAAGGTCTCTCATGGGTAAAGCAACGCACCTCTGCAGAGTTATCAAATTGTGGCTTGTCACTCCTTGTTCCGGGAAGGAACTGCGAACGCGGCAGGAAAGGAACTCCACGAAGTTCTAGTAAACCTGTGAAGGCTGACAGACATAGTTCTTCAGAATAAAAGCAACCTCTTGAAGAAATGTTTATGAAAACTTGTATTGCCAAATGACTCTTGGGTCTACGGCTGTAGATAGTGCATGAAAACACTTTATTCCCTATATGAACTTGCTGGGTAACGCTCGTTACTCACCCCACTCCCTCGTAACCCTTGCTTAGATTTGAAGCAACTCAAGGAGGCAATCTCAAGACACAAAAGATGAAGATGAAGCATTCTACCAACATCAGAATTATCATTGGAGTCATCAACTATACCAAAGCTTGGTGGAAAACTAGAATAGGAATAAAAGGGAAAGATTTCCCTAATCCTAGAACCTAAGTAGCTAGGATATTTCTGTAGCTAGCCAACTGGATTAGAGGTAGTCATAGTCTTCTTTTAGTCTTCATTGTATTCTTTCTCGATTGTAGTTGCCAGAACTAAACCTCTACCTGTTGAGGAGGTTCTGAAGATCTTTTGTATGATGAAAATTATAATTCTATAGTCATGCCTTGGACTTGCAATGTTTCTGTTGTACCACTCTGAGGGATGTAATACTAGTGAGATGGTGTTTCATTGGTGTTATATCAACGACTTGCATACTACACATGCAGTGGTATGCTGGGTCACCGCACCTGAGCTCACCGCCGGTGTACTATCCACAACAGCGACGATGCTCGAGGGG
Source organism: Dactylis glomerata (assembly GCA_007115705.1). NCBI lineage: Eukaryota > Viridiplantae > Streptophyta > Magnoliopsida > Poales > Poaceae > Dactylis > Dactylis glomerata. The sequence continues at coordinate 4,622,166 of QXEO01000411.1, read as the reverse complement.
TCCTGGGGTCGAACTGGTGTGTGCGCTGGGATCAGAGGACGATGGGGAACCATCTAGTGGTGTTGTGGTGACCTATTGGTCACCGGAGCAACTCCGGCGACATGGTCGCGCGGCGGTGAACGACGGTGATCGGTGCTATGATGATTCAGGACATGAATCAAAGCAATGAGAAGCTAGGGAGTTTGGTTAGCTCACCAAGAACGCGATGAGCAGCTCGGAGAGGTCGGGGAAGATTGGAATCACCGGTGAGCTTGGCGGCAAGCTCCGGCCAGAGACCAAAGGGAACGGCAGAAATCCGACGATTGAGGTTGAACAAGATCGATTCCTGAAGCATGGATGCTCAATCCATCATGGCGGAGCTCCGGGGATTCTTGTTGTGGCTTGGGGAGTCTTATTCCGGCGAGGACGAAGTTCGCCAGAGCTAGGGTTTTGGCGGGCACTGCAGAGAAATGCGGAGAGGAAAGACTGAGGGGCCTAGGGTTCTCTGCAGCGGCGGACAACCTTTTATAGATGTCGGGGAGCGGCGGTGGTTATCCGGTGCGTCGAGGATGCGGTGGTGGATCGAGCGCCTGGCAGCTCTCCACCAAGCTACTTCCTGTTCTAGGAAGACGACGACGAAGAGGTAAGTTGGGCTGGGCCCTCTGCGGGCTGTGGCTGCTGGGCTGCGACCTAGTGACGGCGGCCAGGTAAGTCCTTCTTTCATTTTTTTTCTGTTTCATTCTTTTTCTATTATCTGTTTTGTAGTTTTTGCTTTTCTGACTTAAGTTCCAATCTGTTTATGCAGATTTTGAACAAGGACTCACTTTTAAACTACCTAGTGTCCTATACAAGGTATTATGTGGTATGAATACAATTTTAGGTGCATACACACAATAATTTTTTTAATATCACTAGGATTTGGATAGAGATCATAATAGGCATGATCTTAGTATCTTTCCCGTTTAAAGTGTAAACTATTTTACTAGGACTTGAAGGATTTGCTTAGTGATTAAATAGAAACTATAATTTTGATTAGGGTGAAAATAGAATTTTTATAGATGATTACTCTTACCATTAAATTCCTATATAGGCATATGTTCTTATGAACATGATTTCACAATTTTCAAGCTTTCCTAATAACATGAAAATTCCTCATGGCCAAGCCAAGGCTTTAATGGTTTCTAGATTGTTCACAATTATTTGAGGACAGATCATGAAATCTCATAGGAAGGCTTTAGTGTTTTGAGATCATGATCAGAGTACAACCTTGTATGAGTTTGATCTCTAGGTAAAAGACTTGGTTGCATATCTTAAAGGAATTGTGGTTGGAACATAATTATTAAATTCAAGATTAGGGCATGGGAACAGATATATCTTATGTTCACATAGTGATGCATAAGTTGGAATGATGCTTGGGCATGAATCCCCAAGTAAATGAATAAGAGGTTATGGAATTGGATAGAATACTATCACACTCATCAAGGAAATAGTGTTCCTTCTGAAATGTGCTCAATGCAACAAAGGATCTATAGACTAACTAAGTTTTCTAGGTCAAGGCTTAGGATCTGCTCAACCTATCCATATGCTTCACTCAATGGAAACTTGTACCCAGATCAAGGTTTCTCATATAGCTTTTAAAAGATGGGTATCTCCTAAGTGAGATGTGTTTAAGTTGAACTCCTACTCCACACTTGGTTTTAGGATGATATCTGCTTATCAGACTAGGTTTTATAACTAACCTAATTATCTTCATCAGCAAGCATAATCATGTACTTGACATGATCATACTATTTCCTTCATCAACTCCCTCTATCAAGGATTTATTCTAGGTTGTATCAACCTTCTGAGAGTAAGGATATAATCTCCCCTTTGTGTGATTCATATAGGATCTACTTCACTTCATAACTCCATAAGTCTAGGTATTAGTTATACTTCCTAAAGATGGTTCTAGTCTAGACCAGAATTAGGGTTTATGATGTGATCTCCCCTATATCAAATGACTTGTCCTAATTAGAATTTGAGTAATGTCTAAAGTCTCCTAGTTGGCCTTTATAGGAATGGCTCCAATGTTCATAAGTTATCTCACCTAGAGTTAAGGCAAAGCTTATAATCAAACTGGCATTGAGCTAACCTCTCCACTTCTCTTATTTGGACTCACTAGATTAGGACATAAGAATATAGAATAGATCATGATTTAAGAATAAGACTTGTGTTGGCTTCTTTAGCATGAAAGAAGTAGGTTTAAAGAATACCAGGATAATCTTGGTGTGAATAAATATTTGGTCCTAAATTGGTGTGTCAAGCATTTTAGTTTTACCTCACTTATCTCTTTTAGCTGTTGTGACTATCACTACCCAAAACAAGGTTTTAGCAAAGGTCATGTTGAAGTTTATCGTGCTTCAATTGATGAGCTACTTCAATTCTATCAACTCAAGTGAAACTCCAATCGCTTTGATATGTTTTATTTAAATGCGCGAAAATTACCCGGATTTTATATGCATGAAATGCAATGCACACATCTGTTGCCTCTATTTTGTAACCTCTAATTCTGGGATATTACAGTCTCCCCTCCTTAAACTAAACTTCATCCCGAAGTTTTTGCTCTCATACGTTGTTGGACGAACTTGTTGTTGGTATCATATGTCTTGAAGTTCCTTCACCAACGAAGTTGGAATATAGATGGTATCCTTTGTCTAGAGTGTTCCTCGAATCTTCAGTTGTCTAACTCCGAACAAAAGTCACTTGAATTCCATCCATCTTGGTCTCTTCTTGGTCATTCTCTTGGATTATCCATGTTTTCAACACCTTCCATGGCTTATAGGGTCCTACTAGTTGTTCCAACAAATCTTCCTAATTGGTCCTTGGTTTTACCGTCTAAGAACAGATTAAACACATGTAGTGCGTCCATTCAAGTTTTTTTTCCATCTTTATAGATCTTATTTGGTCTTCTAGATTCAAGGTTATGGTTAACTCTAATCTCAATCTTCTCCAGCTGCGGTTCATACTTGGTGTGATTATGGTCAAAATTACCTCACTCCTTTGCCGAACTCCATAAGGTTACGACAAATCTTGGAAATAATTTACTTCCGACATACTTCATCCAACTTTCAACATTTTTAAGTTTCCTGGACTCTCCCCTTATACTTTTGTAATTGCCTTTGAACATAATGATCTCTAACCATTTGAACTCCATGGTTAGACTATAAGTCTTGGTCGGTTTTACTACAACATCTTCCTGATGGTTTCTCAAAGAAATCTGTGGTGTATCCACACTATTGTGGATATCTGGTACGAATTCTTCAATTGTGTATTTAGGTAGGTCTTCTGTTCCACTTTTGGATGCATGTACTTACCCAAAAGTTCTAATAGTTGATGAGAATTGGGTTTTCCCATCGATATCTACCCTAATTCAGATGGTAGGTTAGATACAAAGCCACGGGAGAAATCTGGCAGAGTTTCTCTTGTACCGGAGGACATCCACGACATGCATTTGTATAAGTTGAACAAAATATGAAGTAACAAGGCTATAAATGAACCAATGGATTCAACCAATCATTGTTAACTCGAAACCTCACAAGTCTTGGTCCGTAGACAAAGACTATAACTCTAAGATAAGGAAAGGCTTTGCTAACGTCTTAACCACCAATCAATAATTCAAGATTTTGGGACTAGGAATCAAAGTTATACAGAGATGTTATGTGTCTTAGTCACGCTATCAACGAGGGTTACTAGGGTTACCACTCCCAGGCTGAATAAAGCAACATGCAATACTAGAATGGATCATTGGTATTACAACACCTCAATCAACCCGTGATGTACTAAGCATAACCAAGGCTGCATAACAATGAGCTCAAATACCTTAAACTCAATTGCGGTTACCTAATTGATGGTTCTACTCAATAATCTAAGGTTACCTCTAGTATTTTAAGAACTAGAGTGTTAATAATTTCCAATTTTTGTTGTTGTTTTACAAAACTAGTTGTGGATCCTTCTAATCTTCCATCGAAGTATCACTGAAGCTTTCCTTCTTTTAGCTTCCTTTATCTGGCGATCCTTCATCTTTTGGCTTGATTGCCTTAAGAATTCGTCTCTCCCTCACATGAATCCCTTAACCATCTAGAACTATAACATCAAGTAAGAAATTTGATGATGCAACATGCACTTGCACATCAAAGTCCAACTTCATGTATAGATCTAGTCACACAATAAAATCCAAGAAAATCCAAATTTGTGCAGGCAACATACATCATCATATGCCTGTGAGATAGTAATGAGTAAAACATCTCTAGAATTCAGGCTTACATGTGTACCTTATAGCACCAAATAATATAGGTTTATATTGTGCTATATTGCACGTAGTGGTGGACTACTACTCTTTGTCTCAATACTTACCTCAATTGCTCAATTGCAATCGAATAAATTTGAGCAAAGGGGTTTGGGAATAATTGCAGTTGATCTATTGCCCATTAGGACTTCTACTTCTAGCTTACCTTCCGTTCTGTTGAAGACTAATCTCACATGATATCTCAAACTTCTTACATTCCTATACCTCATAAATACTTCACTAAGCATGGTTTGCACAACTCCATGACTTCCATAGAGCTTCTCCATTGTGCTATGATAAATCTTCTCTGGCTAAAGACCATGGTTTTGGTACACTTTTTTCACCATACACCTTGAGCATCTTCCTACTCAGCTTGAAATTGCTGGTTTACTATAAAGTTCTACTCCTTCATGCAAAGATTCTCAGGTGAACCTAACATGATTAAAGTGTTTAAACTATTGGTACATCGTACTTGTATATGGCATTCTTGAGTATCCATATACAAGACTAAAACCTGAGGTTTACTACCTCATATAGCTTCACTTCGCCACTTATCATCACCCTACTACGGTTTCAGATAACTTAAGTTTAACCAAACGAGAATAGGATAGTTCCCATTCCGGTTGTATCCTCTCTTTGGACTACCATGTATTGTGTACCAAATATGATCCACTTACATCCTTTATGTAAGGCTCTAATGATGTCATACTACTAGGTATGGAACAACATATCTAACTTCACTTATGAAAAAACAGGTAAGAAATTTGACTCGAGTGTGTCAGGATTATTCTTTTGTTTAATATCCATCCCAAGTCATAAGAAGAATTGGTTTAGATAAGATGGCTTCCTATAGTCACTATCAAACCTACAGGTCTCCTATTAAAGGGTTTTAATCCTAGGGTCAAAGCATTTGATCTTATACCAGCTGTGGTGACCCAGCATACCACTGCATGTGTAGTATGCAAGTCATTGACATAACACTAATGAAACACTATCTCACTAGTATTACATCCATCAGATTGGTACAACAGAAACATCGCAGGTCCACGGTATGTCTATAGGATTACAATTTTCAGCATATAGAAGATCTTCAGAACCTCCTCAACAGGTAGAGGTTTAGTCCTGGCGACTACGAACGAGAAAGAAACATGGAAGACTAAACTGAACTACAACTAATGCAGTTGGCTTGGTACTCAAATATGGAGTTACTCTAACTACTTAGGTTCTAGGATTAGGAAACTGGTTCCTTTCTAACCCTATTCTAGTTTTCCACCAAGCTTCGCACAATTGTAGACTCCGCTGATAATCATGACATTGGTAGAATGCTTCATCTTCATCTTTAATGTCTTGAGGTTGTCTCCTTGGGTTGCCTTCAATCTAAGCAAGGGTTACGAGGGAGTGGGGTGAGTAACGAGCGTTACCCAACAAGTTCATATAGAGTATAAGGTGTTTGATGCACTAACTACAGCCTTAAACCCAAGAGTCATTTGGCAATGCAAGTTTTTGTAACATTTCTTCAGGAGGTTGATTTTATTCTGAAAACTATGCCCGACAGCCAACATAGGGTATTAGTGCCTTGAGAGCACCTTTCCTGCCACGTTTGCAGCTCGTTCCTGGAACAAGGGGTAACATGTCACATCCTTTTACACTCTGCATAGGTGTGTCCTTCCAAAAGAGATCAAAGCCTTGTTGCACAACTGGGCGATCTTTCCCGTCCACACTTCCTTGGTGTGGGGCCTAGTCATTGATCCAAGCCATTAACTGCCTTCTCCGCACAACGCATGCCCACCCAATTCATGCATAGCAGGTTTAGCCCGTGATATTCACCCCCAACGATGAAGTACCTAGGCGCCTCTTGCGAACCATCATAGACACCAGTGCCGTGGGAACTGAGGGGTCCCACCCATGTGCATGTAGTCTCGCAAGACCTACAGTGACCGGCAGCTGGCTACCCGTTGACATGCGAATGAGAGAAGATACAGATGGCTTTCCCGTCCCATTCCAAGTCTCTTGGATGACACGGTTTTTACGGCACAAGAATAACTGTGGCATTGGTTATTACTCCTAGGGTTTACTTTCCCGTGCAAGTGGAACCTCCACCACAACAATCTTACTGTGGTTCCACCTGCCAGCCTTCCTAGGTTATCACCACTCGGGTCTATAACCACTAGTCATATTAATTATGAAAAGAGAACCTTTTGCTTTCAGATGCAGCAGTAATACCACCAGTATAAATTTGCAAGTAATTTGATAAACATAATCAAGAGATATGAGCAAGAGTGAACTTGCCTTTTTGACTGCAAGATTATGCAAGTCAAGGTCTTCGGTACGTAAGAAATCCAAATACTGAAATATCACCATCATCTGGTAAAGATGATGTTAAAAGAACTGCAGCATGATATGCAAATCATATGCTATGCATCGCTCTAAGCGTAACCTAACCCTGATGGTTTAGTATATAAGGTTGTGATGATTTCTTTATAATGAGTTGCACTTTTAGATTCACTCCACAACAAGGTTGTTAAGGATTTTTGATTGACTGACAACTTTCAAAGTATTAGAATAAAGCTTAAAACAAGAGTTATTGCAGAGGATAGGTATAGCAATAGGTGCAGACTTAAAAGTAACACTTTTAAGTGGTATCATATTATTAGCAAACAACTAGTTGGGTATTGACAAGCAAAGCTGAAGTAATTCTTATTTGATAAGAATACCTAGTTAAACTTAGGGTTGACAACAATCTTAAGACACAAATAGAATTACATTTGTTCAAGCTTAATGGAATAGTTGGTTACTTACTTTCAATGTCTTTTGAAAGAATAACATTTGAAGAACATGTTTATTATTGACTAGAAGCACTACACCTAAGGTTTAGTGTTCTAGGGGTTAGCATGATTCTATCATAATTAGAGAGTAGTTAATAGATGAGCATACCAAGGGAACAAGATAAGTTTCATTCAATGTTAAAAGGGTTTTAGTAAAGCATGGACATTCAAGGTAGTTTAGACTGTTGTTACCAAAAATAGTTGTTTCTATAATTGATAACAATCTAAACTAGCATAGACACTCAAATAGTTAGTCATGAGCCAGTAGTGCTCAGGTAAACAGTTTATGGTTGGTTCTAGAGTTGTTAAAACTCTTAACATGCAAAGGTCATTACTTGTGTCTAGGCAAGAATGGGTGTGATGCTTATTTGGTATGTTCTTAAAAAGAATTACTTTTGAAGAACACAAACCTAAATGGATATTTTTATTACTTAAAGGAATGGTGATTAAGTGATGTCAGAAAGGTAACAGTTTTTAAGTTGCAACGAAGGTGTTGCAAATAGTTAGTTGACTAAGGTATACCATGTTGAAATAGAATAACAAACTAGCCACTCATGGTTGAATTAGGAAGTATGGCTAGACTAGCACACTGAGGTAGTTATTGGTTTTAGTACTAAAAGAAATAGTAGGTGCTTAAGTTATATGTACTTCAAAAGAATAACTTTTGAAGAACATGTAACTTAATGAGTTTTAGTATTAAATTTTCATTTTAAGTTTCAATTCTTACTCATAAATAATTAGGAAAGCCTGGTTATTTATGTTCCTAGGGTTTTAGGGTTGGAATCCAAATTTTAAGTGATTAACGATTTTAAAAATGGGTTTTAGATTTTCTCTTAATGAAACAATTGTTGAAATAGCAAAATTAGAGTTAGGAAATAATTCTTATTCAATTTTATGATTTTTGCCAAATTTACAATTTTAAATTTGTTTTTAGGAAAATCATTTTAGGGATTAAAGTTCTAATAGTAAAGTTTTAGGATTAATATTTAATAGTAACAAAATATTAATTAGAATAATCTTATTTAAGTCTTAAAAGTTTCATTTAGTATTAGAAAGTTTTGTTTAAATTTTTATTGTTGAATTTGAATTCAAGGTTCAAATACTACTTAATCAAGTTTGATAATTTAGTTCAAAATTATTCCAAATAAGCACATCATATTATGATACAAATTGATAGATTATGTTTTTGTGAACATTTTGGTATATCATTTGCAATTTTCTGAATTGAAATGAACAAGATATGAATTTGCAAAGGTTTTACTAATTCCTGGAATTTTTATTTGACAGAGAAGACTTTTCTAACCTAACCTATTCTAGCCACTAAGACTGACTAGTGGGACCAAAGTCCACAACAGCAGCCACGCGGGACTGACCAAGTCAAATAGGTTTGACCGGTCCTGAGCTCATCGCCGGTGTACTGTCCACGACGGCGACGATGCTCGAGGGGTCCTGGGGTCAAACTGGTGTGTGCGCTGGGATCAGAGGACGATGGGGAACTGTCTAGTGGTGTTGTGGTGACCTATTGGTCACCGGAGCAACTCCGGCGACATGGTCGCACGGCGGTGAACGGCGGTGATCAGTGCTATGATGATTCAGGACACGAATCGAAGCAATGAGAAGCTAGGGAGTTTGGTTAGCTCACCAAGAACGCGATGAGCAGCTCGGAGAGGTTGGGGAAGGTTGGAATCGCCGGTGAGCTTGGCGGCAAGCTCCAGCCAGAGACCAAAGGGAACGGCAGAAATCCGGTGATTGAGGTTGAACGAGTTCAATTCCTGAAGCATGGATGCTCAATCCATCATGGAGGAGCTCCGGGGATTCTCGTTGTGGCTTGGGGAGGCTTATTCCGGTGAGGACGAAGTTCGCCAGAGCTAGGGTTTCGGTGGGCACTGCAGAGAAATATGGAGAGGAAAGACTGAGGGGCCTAGGGTTCTCTGCAGCGGCGAACAACCTTTTATAGATGTCGGGGAGCGGCGGTGGTCATCCGGTGCGTCGAGGATGCGGTGGTGGATCGAGCGCCTGGCAGCTCTCCACCAAGCTACTTCCTGTTCTAGGAAGACGACGACGAAGAGGTAAGTTGGGCTGGGCCCTCTGCGGGCTGTGGCTGCTGGGCTGCGACCTAGTGACGGCAGCCAGGTAAGTCCTTCTTTCATTTTTTTTCTGTTTCATTCTTTTTCTATTATCTGTTTTGTAGTTTTTGCTTTTCTGGCTTAAGTTCCAATCTGTTTATGCAGATTTTGAACAAGGACTCACTTTTAAACTACCTAGTGTCCTATACAAGGTATTATGTGGTATGAATACAATTTTAGGTGCATACACACAATAATTTTTTTAATATCACTAGGATTTGGATAGAGATCATAATAGGCATGATCTTAGTATCTTTCCCGTTTAAAGTGTAAACTATTTTACTAGGACTTGAAGGATTTGCTTAGTGATTAAATAGAAACTATAATTTTGATTAGGGTGAAAATAGAATTTTTATAGATGATTACTCTTACCATTAAATTCCTATATAGGCATATGTTCTTATGAACATGATTTCACAATTTTCAAGCTTTCCTAATAACATGAAAATTCCTCATGGCCAAGCCAAGGCTTTAATGGTTTCTAGATTGTTCACAATTATTTGAGGACAGATCATGAAATCTCATAGGAAGGCTTTAGTGTTTTGAGATCATGATCAGAGTACAACCTTGTATGAGTTTGATCTCTAGGTAAAAGACTTGGTTGCATATCTTAAAGGAATTGTGGTTGGAACATAATTATTAAATTCAAGATTAGGGCATGGGAACAGATATATCTTATGATCACATAGTGATGCATAAGTTGGAATGATGCTTGGGCATGAATCCCCAAGTAAATGAATAAGAGGTTACGGAATTGGATAGAATACTATCACACTCATCAAGGAAATAGTGTTCCCTCTGAAATGTGCTCAATGCAACAAAGGATCTATAGACTAACTAAGTTTCTAGGTCAAGGCTTAGGATCTGCTCAACCTATATCCATATGCTTCACTCAATGGAAACTTGTACCCAGATCAAGGTTTCTCATATAGCTTTTACAAGATGGGTATCTCGTAAGTGAGATGTGTTTAAGTTGAACTCCTACTCCACACTTGGTTTTAGGATGATATCTGCTTATCAGACTAGGTTTTATAACTAACCTAATTATCTTCATCAGCAAGCATAATCATGTACTTGACATGATCATACTATTTCCTTCATCAACTCCCTCTATCAAGGATTTATTCTATGTTGTATCAACCTTCTGAGATTAAGGATATAATCTTCCCTTTGTGTGATTCATATAGGATCTACTTCACTTCATAACTCCATAAGTCTAGGTATTAGTTATACTTCCTAAAGATGGTTCTAGTCTAGACCAGAATTAGGGTTTATGATGTGATCTCCCCTATATCAAATGACTTGTCCTAATTAGAATTTGAGTAATGTCTAAAGTCTCCTAGTTGGCCTTTATAGGAATGGCTCCAATGTTCATAAGTTATCTCACCTAGAGCTAAGGCAAAGCTTATAATCAAACTAGCATTGAGCTAACCTCTCCACTTCTCTTATTTGGACTCACTAGATTAGGACATAAGAATATAGAATAGATCATGATTTAAGAATAAGACTTGTGTTGGCTTCTTTAGCATGAAAGAAGTAGGTTTAAAGAATACCAGGATAATCTTGGTGTGAATAAATATTTGGTCCTAAAATGGTGTGTCAAGCATTTTAGTTTTACCTCACTTATCTCTTTTAGCTGTTGTGACTATCACTACCCAAAACAAGGTTTTAGCAAAGGTCATGTTGAAGTTTATCGCGCTTCAATTGATGAGCTACTTCAATTCCATCAACTCAAGTGAAACTCCAATCGCTTTGATATGTTTTATTTAAATGCGCGAAAATTACCCGGATTTTCTATGCATGAAATGCAATGCACACATCTGTTGCCTCTATTTTGTAACCTCTAATCCTAGGATATTACACTTTCCTTTATTTGTGGAGCAAAACATAAATGCCAAGGCACCTCTGAAGTTCAAGAGAAGACTAGCAATAGAAATATCAAAGGTACAAGCATCAAAGTTAGACCACAATTAACCGTGTTCTGGGACAAGCACATTACACTAAGAATGATAGCTATGCTCTCAAGAAGGTGCTTAAAGAAAAGTTGGTGACTCAACATAAAATTAAAAGAAAGGCCCTTCGCAGAGGGAAGTAGGGATTATCATGTGCTAGAGCTTTTTATTCTTAAAACAGAAATAAAAATTATTTTGGGAGGTGGTTGTTCCTGTCAACAAATGGCAATAGAGTTCTTGTTATCTTTCATACTAAACAAGTTGAGAGTGGTTCCGAGTTATTAAAAATAGGCATTTACATGCACTTTTATAAAGTATGGCACTCCTCCCAACCTTTCCTTTGACAAACCATGGCTAACCAAATCCTCGGGTGCCTGCCAACAATCTCATACCATGGAGGAGTGCCTTTTTCTCCCTTTTTTTTTTCTTTTTTTTGAAGTTATAATGGTCTAACCAGCTCTTTGCAAAATTAGTGACGAGCAGATGAAGCATGCAAGTCAGGGGGTACTTAATTTAGTAAGGAAGATAACAAACCCAACTACTACGTCCTCATGAGCTAAAAACAGTGTCACAAAATGAGAAGTATTTTGAAGGTTTTAAAGGTAGCACATGAAAATTTACTTGGAATGGTTTGAAATGCCATGCATAGGAATTTATAGTGGACTCTTTGGAATAACTTGGTTTTCAGGAGTTGGATGCACGAGTAGAGCTCTTACTCAGTATAGGTGAAGGCTAGCAAAAGACTGGGAGCAAAAATCGAGAGAGCAGTAACTGTCATAATTATGCTTGCGACAGAACAAAATTAATAGGGGTATAAAAGTGACACAAGAGCTCTGAGGCAAAATAAATCATCAAGGCTTAATTGACTTTTTTTAGTCATATGCATGCTTGAGCATGTGCCAAGTCGATTCAAATAAAACATTCAGAGGAGGATACCACAATGTCAGACCGTTTTATAAATAGAACAATGCAAGCAAACATCTATATGACATGCTACATACTATTAATAAATTGGAAATGATCATATGAGAGCAGGAACTACTAAGCATCCATTAAATAACATACACCTTACACGAACAAACTAAGCATGTTCACATGAATGAGTATATGTACAAAAATGTAAACAAATAGAGTTCATACCACCCTCTCACCACATCTTGAATTGTCATAAATCGTCATTATTGCCTTTCACTTGTGTGGCTTGAATAATATGAAGTGATAACCAAGCTCCAATGGAGTCATGGAAGATTGAACTCTGCAGCAAACTTTACAAAACTGGAAAAGAACAACAAATATTTTAGGGTTTTCAAATTTTTAAGACAAGAAAAGAAAGAAACAGCAAACAAAGCAAAATATTTTTGGATTTTTGAATATCAAACCAAAACTAGAAGGTACAACAAACCAATACTAGAAAACTAAAGAAGCAAACAAAGAGAAACAATAGAAATATTTTTGGTCTTTTCTATTTTGGAAAGTAGAAACAAAACAAGAACAACAAAGAAAAAGAAAGAAAGCAAAACATGGATATACAAAGTTCCGACAGTATATGATGTATAAATGAGTGAGATGTCGGTATACCTCCCCCCCAAGATTAGGCTTTTGGCCTAAGTGGAGATCAATCCCAACGCGGCTAAGAAGTGGCATCTCCAAAATATGACGAAGAAGTACCTTCATCCTGATATGAACTCGAGGACGCCCCAGTGTGATGCATGGCGTAGTAATCAGAGGACGCCTCCCCCTCCTGGCTCTCAGAGCCCTGCTGCCTATGGAAACCAAGAAACCACAGCTGCTCGTCCAACTCCTCCTTTGAGCGCGACCATCGCCCCCTGCAAATACTGAACAAACTGGGCTGTGGCAAGGGAACTTCCCTTTCATCTCCATCAGTAAATAACATTCTATATACTAAACTACCCGCACAAGAGTTAGCAGTAACAAAGTGATGGACTTTCATAGCAGCAAAATCAAGTCTCTATGGGGTTAACAATACATCATTGGGATCAACAGAAAGGCCCAGAGCAGCTATAATACGTGCAGCAATAATTCCTCCATAAATGGGTCCTCTAGCTGCTAAGCGACGAGCAATGAGAGCACCAAGGTTGTACTTAGTACTACTATTAAGTGTAGTAGCTAGAAAAGCTAAATGATAATTAGAAATATTACTAGTGTTCTCCCTACCAAGAACACTAGTGGCAAGATAATAAGCAAAGTATCTAATGGCTGGGAGTTGAATGTTCCTTATTTTGCCACGCTGGGTTGTGCGGTCATCATAATTTGTCACCCCTCGGTAAAGCTCCAGCAAATCAGCGGGTCGACCTTGAATCTTCTTCGCTATCCCAAACAGAGCAATACCTAGGATACTACAAAATCTTTTCGAAGTCATGGTAACAGGCTTATTATAGATTCTAAATACAATAGATGGCTTGAAGGCAGAGTTACTAAAAGTAAAGCTCTCAACAAAAGTCTTAGTGAGCATAGCATATTGGTCACTCTCATCATTCATGTATGTAGACAAACCAACCCTATTAACAAGAAGTAAGAAATCATCAAGGATCCCTGCATCTCTTAAAAAGTTAGCACAAGGGAAACTGGATGGATGTGCATCTCCATTATCCCCCTCATCACCAAAACTTGGTGCAATAAGATCTTTATTATAGGATGGCCTAAATTGAGCAGTTGATCTTGAAGGCCTTGCTACCCTTGATGCTTCTCTCTCAAAGACTTCTCCATAAGTGTGATTATGCATCTCCCTTTTCTGAAATTTTTAACAAACCTCATAAAAAATGATTTTGAGACAAGTAAATGAAGGAAACTACTATAGGGAGTTGTAAGAGAACTAAACATGCATCAAAATATTTTATCTAAGCAATAGAACAAGCATGCAAGCTCACTTAGCCTGTCACCTACAGTACTAAAATACTCAAGAAATACTCCACTAAACAAAATTCTACTAGGACAATCGGAGGAGTCCCATACCGGAGAACAAATACTCCAAATCTCAGCAGCAAAGATGGGCTGAGCAAGGAGATCGAAAATCGTGAGCAAGAATAGCAAGAACACAAGTTTGAGAAATGATGTGGTGTTTTTTCGGGAGAGAGAGTGGAATGGCAGGTGGAGGAATATTTGGAGGGCCAGGAGGGCTCCACACCATGCCACGGCGCGGCGAGGCCTGGCCCGCGCCACTAGGTGGTGTGGTGGCATGGTGAGTCCCCCTGGGTTGTTCCAGGTGCCTCTCTTCCCCATTTTAGACGTAAAAATTTAATAATTTTTTTTGGAATTTTTCAAGAAACTTTATTTCTGTGGGTTTTTAGAAATTGATAGATGACTAAAAACACAGGAAAAGTGATTATGTAATGATGGAAAACAAATTCAAACTAAATCTACAGAAGTTCTAAGACACTAAAATATGCAACTAATTAGCGGAAACATGGGTGAACATGGTGAAAGCATAATTGGGAATGGTGAAAACATGAGTAAACCAAAGTAAACATGGTGAAAACATAGCATATTCATTTAAAAACCACTTTGTTAACAAGGTTGATCAAGTCTTGTTACCAAAACAATTTTTTTATGAAACAAAACTTTGCATTTCACTAAATGATTATGTTACCTCAACCTTGATAGGCATAGTCCCAACCATGATAATTTCATATTCTTCCTGTGGCCTTAGCCTAGAACAATAGCTTTCTCCAACTTTAATGGTCTCAATGTTTTTAATTAAATTTGGACCATATTTCCTATCAACCTTCTTGGGAAAATAAACTGTGTGCTCTTTGTCATTAACATTAAAAGTTACTTTCTCTTGGTTGCAATCAATAACAGCACCTGCAGTGTTAAGAAAAGGTCTCCCAAGAATAATAGACATATTATGATCTTCAGGCATTTCCAGCTCAACAAAGTCAATTAATATCAAACAATTATTAGCCACTTGAACATGAACATCCTCACATATACCAACAGGAATAGTAGTAGACTTATCAACCATTTGCAAAGATATATCAGTTGATATCAATTTTTTCAGATCAAGACTCCTATAGAGAGAAAAAGGCATAACACTAACTCCTACTCTCAAGTCACACAAAGCAGTTCTAACATAATTATTTTTAATGGAGCAGGGAATAGTTGGTATACCTGGATCTCCAAGCTTCTCTGGAACCTTGCCATTGAAAGAATAATTAGCAAGCAAAGTGGAAATTTCCTCATTAGGAATCTTCCTTTTATTAGAAACAATGTGTTTCATATATTTCGAATAAGGAGGCAATTTAATAGCATCAGTCAAAGGAATTTGCAAAAACAAAGGTTTCAACCATTCACAAAACTTATTATAGTGTTCTTCTTTCTTTGATTTGTGTTTCTTATTAGGAAAAGGCATTAGTTTTTGCACCCAAGGTTCTCTCTCACTACCATGTTCATTAGCAATGAAATCTTCCTTAGTATACTTTGTATTCTTAGTATGCTTTTTAGGTTCCTCTTCAATTTCTTCTTTATCAAAAGTATCATTTTTATCGTTACCACTTTTAGTTTCAGCATCAGAGATAGACACAATATTAGGATCTTTAACAGATTCAGAAGATTCTACAACTGTTTTATGTTTCTTCTTCTTTTTCTCAGAAAGAGTACTATTATCTATAGCTCTTTGAGAATATTGTTCAATTCTTTTAGGATGTCCTTCAGGATATAAAGGATCCTGAGTAGAAGCACCACTTCTAGTGCTTATTCATAAGCACGTTTTTCTCTAGAAGCGTTAACTAGCAAATCTTTTTGCACCTTAGTGAGCTGATCAATTTGAGTTTGAACCATTTGGAAATGTTTAACAACCATTCTAACATCATTAGAGGTTCTCTCCACAATATCATGCAACTTGTTAATAGCTCTAGAATTTTCCATTAGATGATTCTGCACTCTCTTATTAAAGTTATCTTGCTTAACAATATAATTATCAAATTCATCTAAGCATTGATCAGGAGGTTTGGAGTAGGGAATATCTCTATTATCAAAGCATTGGAGAGAGTGTACCTCAATAGTGGATGAGTGAGGGATTGGCTTACATAATTCTTCTATAGGTGGTAGATTCTTCACATCTTCAGATTTAATACCCTTCTCCTTAAGAGATTTCTTGGCTTCCCTCATCACTTCATCATTTAATTCAATCATTCCCCTCTTCTTTGGTGTTGGTGTTGGGGTTGGCTCGGGTATAGTCCAATCATCATAATTTTGGCTTATTTTAGCCATTAATTCATCAGCTTCAGCAGGAGTTCTTTTCCTGAAAACACAACCAGCACAACTATCTAGGTATGTCCTAGATTCAACTATTAGTCCATTATAGAATATATCAAGGAGTTAATTTTTAGCTAATGGATATCCAGGCTGTGCTCTAATTAAAGAACAAAACCTTGCCCATGATTTAGGTAGTTTCTATCCTTCTACCCGCTCAAAGTAAAAAAAACTGCAAAGCAGCATGTTGAGCACTAGCAAGGAAATATTTTGGAAAGAAAGCATTAACCAAACCAATAGGACTATCAATAGATCCAGGAGATAGATTATTAAACCAAGTTTTAGCTTCATCTTTCAACGAGAAAGGGAAAATTTTAGTGACAAAGTAGGTGCGTTTCTTAATGATGAGGGTTAACTCGCCAAATGTCCAAGATGAAGGACTTAGGATCGGGGGAATAGGGCGTCAGATGAACTAGAAGGTAAAGATTAGTAAAACGAGGCGTGTATTGAGAATAAACATGGTGATGAACTTGGCTTACTCTCAGTCTATCCCTGACCGGCCTCTCCTGGCCCCTATATATAGGTGGCCAGGTCTCAAGGAACCGGTCGGGTTCAATACATATTACAGTGTCCGTATACGACATTGCCTCGTATTTCGACTATGACTATTCTTGGGCCTAACTTAACGGGCCTTAGGGGTACACAAATAACAGGCTCTATTAGCTATACCCTTGTCAGTAGCCCCCGAGATTCTACCAGAATTGAATCTCAAATCTTCATATCTTTGACTTGATCAATCTTCGACTTCTTCTTTCTTTGACTGCTGCCTATACTCAATGAGACAACTTTTATTATATTATTTCACGAGGGGATTTTGGCTAACAAGCCTGGCAGCTTTGACGGATTGAGAGACCAGTTAACTACCGGAGCAGATACTTGTCACCTACTTCAAACTCAATCCCCTAGACTTGAGCTTGGTACCTAGTCTAACCCAATCTTTTGCGGCATTTAGGACTTACAAAGAGAGAGTTCCAGTATTTCTCAGGGTACCCAGTGCGTCCATCGGGATTTTCTTCGTGTCGTAGACACGGAAATTTACTAGCAGAGCGCATTCAGGTGCGTATACTAGGCCACACAGGACAGATCCTGGGGTCTTACCTTCATGATCTTTTATGACCATGGCTTTCAAGCTTCGTCGCGATGAGTTAGCCTAAAAATCATCAATTTTTCCTTGCAAGCCTTGTTTGACTATTGAAGTGTGCAAAATCTTCGAGTTACCCTTCCTTCAAATAATCGCGAATAGCTCCCGATGGGAGTAATCGATGTTAGTTTGTCGACAATATAGTCAAAGATTTTTGTCGACAAAGTAGTCGATGATATTCTTGATCATTAACCAATGTTGTCCATTATCATTGGGTGCACAACCAGTGCTCTTGATGGGAGTAGCCCCCGAGGCTATAGTCGAAAGTTTTTTCGGGTATAGGCTCAAATATATTGTCTTCTCATCTTCCTAGTTGTAGTATTTTTGTGTTAATTCGTCGGGTGCGCGCCAAGCGCTCCCGATGGTAGTAGGGTGCTTGCAACATTTATAGACTCAAATATTTTTCTTCTGCATCACTTTTTCTCTTTGGAGGACTGTGAATTTCTTCTTTTCTCTCTTTATATATGTTTCCGCTGTTCCTTTCTCTCTTCTAGATGAAATGTCAAAGCCCGTAACTTTAATTGTACATGTAATTTCATAAAGGCCCACGAAGGGTTATTTATAAATAAGGTAAGCCAGCTTGCCAAGGAAAACCCTAATCTCTTCATTGTGAGCTTTCTCTGCCGCATCATCTTCCTCCTCCAAATCTCATCTAGGGTTTCTTTTCCCCAAGCACAACCTTCCAATGGCGGATGCCGGTGTTCTCGACCTTGACACTAGTGCCGTGATGGAGAAACAGGGGCGCGGCCGTCCATGCGGTAGTAAGAACAAACCAAAGGACGCTTCCCTGGTGGCTTCATCATCGTCCGCATCCATGAAGCGGCGCCCCAGCCGCCCCATGGAAAGTGAGAACAAGCCCAAGCCATCTTTCACTGTTGCCCAAGGTGCAAGCGCTGCTCCTTGCAATGCCTCTCCTCCTCCTCCTGTCAAAACTTTCTCCTTCTTCATTATCGCTGGTGCTCAATGCCGTGAGCAGTAGCATGTTCCTCTGAAATTTACTCAGTTCATGGATGGGCGCGAGCTTCAAGAGGCTATCCTTTGCGAAGAATCTGGAGGAGGAACTCCGTATGAAGTGGAGGCGTACTACGATGGCCGTGGTGAGATGTACTTCAGGGGCGGCTGGCCCTAGTTTGCAGAGGACCTTGAGCTGCATCAGGCTTTTTTCATGCTCTTTGATTAACATTGTGGTGCGTCGAAGTTTGACGTGAAGATCTTCGACTGCACCCAGTGCCAGAGGAAATATGAAGCCGAAGTGCACTTCCAGTAGTTGTTTTACTTTCCTCTTGATGTAATCCTTTTGATTTGTGCTCCTTTGGCCTGCTTTATGTAATAAATATATATGTGATGTACTTTGTTTTATGCTATCGTGTTCAGTAATAGACTAGAGGAACTATCAATGTTCAGAGGTGTGTTTTCTCTTAGTGTCGATGCGCTTTTGCGTTTCTACTAGTCACATGTTTCTTGTCGAATACAGGGTTGTGAACAACCTTGTAATAACTCATGAGAAGACATGAATACATGATCTCAGCGATATTTCTATTTCTTTATAACGACTCGAGGGTTGGAGCCCCCGAGCGGAAAATCATAACATATTCTACATATCATCGAGTTGACCCAAGAAACCCGACCTGTGGCCTCATGTTCTAGGTTTAGAGGGTCATAACTCGCAGTTTACTGCTGCTATCATCGTCTTCTATGCATAAAAATGCCGGAGCTACTCTGCATTCCACGGGTTGCTCTCATCTTTGCCCGTTTTCTTGTCTTGTAGTCAATAAGCTCCTCCTGGTATGACTTCTGTCACAATGTAAGGTCCCACCCATGGGGATTCTAGTTTGCCATGGCCATCCTGCTTGAGTCGTAGGACTAGATCCCCTACTACGAAAGATCGGGGGTGAACTCGAGTACTATGATAGTTCCATAGACTCTGCTGGTATTGTGTAGCTCTGGCTAGTGCTACATCTCTTGCTTTGTTGAGTGCGTCGAAGTCATCTTGAAGTGCTTCAGTAGAAGTTGTTTCGTCGTAAGCCGCAATTCTTGGGGCTTCATGAGTAATCTCGACTGGAAGCGCAACTTCTGCGCCATGGACCAGAAAGAAAGGTGTCTCTTGGGTAGCCACATTAGGCGTAGTTCTCAGACTCCAGAGCACGGAGGGTAACTCATCTACCCAAGCATGCTTGGCTTTCACCAGGGGTACTAATAACCTCTTTTTTATTTTTTTGCATATTAAGCCGTTTGCTTTCTCGACTTGCCCGTTTGTTTTGGGATGTGTGACGGATGCAAATTTTAGTTTGATTCCCATACTTTTGCAATAACTTTTGAATTCTTAGGATGTGAAATTTGTTCCATTGTCTGTGATGATGCTGTGTGGCACTCTGAAGCGAAATACTATCGACTTGATGAAGTTGATTACTATTGTGGAATCCTGAGTTGTTACTAGGGCTGCTTCTACCCACTTGGTGAATTTGTCTACTGCCACCAACATGTAGACGTGCCCTCCTGGCCATGACTTGTGTAATTTTCCTACCATATCCAAACCCCATTGTGCAAAGGGCCATGACAATGGTATTGGCTGAAGTTTTGCTGCTGGCGCGTGCGGTCTGGACGCAAATCGTTGACATGCCTCACACCTTTGGACTATGTCTTTTGCATCTTCGATGGCTGTTAACCAGTAGAATCCTGCACGAAAAGCCTTGGTTGCTATAGCTCTGCTGCTAGCATGATGTCCGCAAACTCCTGCATGAATGTCTTTTAATATGTCTTGCCCTTCTTGAGGGGTGACGCATCGTTGCAATACGCCAGTTATACTTTTCTTGTATAGCTTCCCTTGTAGTATGACAAAATCTTTGGATTGTTGTATTTTTTTTGAAAGGTGAAACAATGGGAAAGAGTCCCACTGCAATTTTTATAAATTAAGGTTTCTGTACAAAGATTACATAACAGTAAAAAAGAAAGAAAGAAAGAAAAGAAAACTTAATTACAATGAACTAATAACTGAAGCCAATCTTTAAAAGCCTCTTCATTTTTTTTCTTCATTCTGAATCCTAGCCATCTTAGTTCTTGAAAATAGATGGTTTTCCATGATCTAAAGAGAGGTTGAACGTTATTGAAAATCTTCTCATTTCTCAATATCCAAATACTCCATGCTGCCAACACTATAATTTACATGCTGAATGGTAAATTCAGTTTTGTCTTGATGTTTGAGATTGAATCTAGGGTATTTAATCCTTGAGTTCTGTGTGGGCATATGAAGTCCCAACATTTCACAGCAAATGGGCATTCCCAGAATAGGTGAAGAAGTGTTTCTTCTTGCTAACAATCCAATGTGGCAGTTGTAACTTTGTAGCTGCATTTGTTTTCTCCCAAGAAGATTCCTTGTGTTCAGACGATCATGTATGAGCAACCAGAAGAAGAACTTGTGCCTAGCCTGACATGAAGATTTCCATATCCAGTTGAAGTGTGGTGGGGCTGGTTGATATCCTATTAGAGCTTTATAAGTTTGCTTGACAGTAAAAACATTGCTTCCCCAAATATAACTCCACACATCCATATTTTCACATTGCATCTTTTCCTCTGTTTGAGTGCAGAGAATTTCCATTTCTTGGAATTCATTGTAAGCTTCCCGAGAGAGTGGAAGATGAAAAAGATCTTCCAAGAATTCAGTATTGATCACTTCATGAACATTTAGATCTCTTTATTTGCAAAGGTGACAAGGTGTGGATATTCCTGGATTAAACAATTATCACTCCAAAGATCTGTCCAGAACAGAGCACTTTTTCCATCTCCAATGTTGCACCTTCCAATGCCTTTGAATCTGTCCAATAATTTTAAATGAGCTTTCCACCAAAATGAGCCTTCAGAATGGGCACCTGGGAGACTTCCATCCTGATAATATGAATTCCAAATTAGCTGCACCCAAGGTACATCCAGTCTATTATAGAATTTGTGTAGATTTTTCAACATGAGTGCATTGTTCTGAATGTGAAGGTTTAGAACCCCAAGGCCACCTTGGTCTTTTGGCCTGCAAATTTTTTCCCAAGCAATTAGAGCAGGTCCCCTTGATTGAACTTCAGTGTTTTTTTTCTCCACAAACAGTATCTCATGTATTTGACAAGTTGATCTTTGATTGATACAGGAATGTCTAGACAAGCCATGAATGAGATAGGCAGTGAGGCAAGGACAAATTTTACCATCAACAATTTTCCTCCATATTCAAGGAAGTCCACAATACCACAGAGCCTTTTTTCCACCCTCTGAACAATTGGCATGAAATGTTCTAGAGAAGGCTTAGTTGTGCCTAAAGGGAGCGCCAAATATGTGAAAGGCAAGTAGCCAGTTCTGCATTGCAAAGTGTTTGCAAAATGTTGCAATCTTTCTTGGCTCATGTTTATAGGCATCATACTTGATTTGTTATAACTGACTGTCAATCCTATGGAATCTATAAAAGATTGCAGAATTGCTTTGAGATGGAGAAGTTGTTTTCCATCAGCTTTCATAACCACCAAAGTATCATCAGCATACTGAATCACTGGAAAATTTGGGCAGGTAGGGCCAGGTAATGGTGCAGAAATAAGGTCTTGCTGCATTGCACTGTTTAGAATGGCTTGCAGCAGATCCACAACAAGCACAAACAGAAGAGGAGATAAAGGATCTCCTTGTCTTACACCTCTTTTGCGGTAGAATTTCTTCCCTGGTAAACCATTTAGTAACACAGATGAGGTGCCAGAGCTTAGAATCATTTGAATCCAGTGTATCCATTTTCTCCCAAATCCTCTTGCCTTCAGAATTTCAAGGATTGTGGAGTGTTCAATTCTGTCAAATGCTTTTTCAAAATCCAATTTTAGAATAAGTATTTCCTCCTTAGATTTGTGGCATTGGAACAAGAATTCATATGCCATCTTAAACAATCCTGGATTGACCTTTGCTTCATAAATCCATGTTGATTTTTATGCACAAGCTTAAGGATTATTTTCTGAAGTCTGTTTGCTAGCAGCTTTGTGAGAATCTTGAGAACAGTATTCAACAGAGAAATGGGCCGGAAGTCACTAGCATTACTTGGATTATCTGTATTTGGAATAAGTGTAACTAGCTATGTGGCCCGCGCATTTGCGCGGCTAGATATACTATTATTATTAGTTCAAATTGGTCCTATAAATTATATGTCATAATTAACTGTTATACACTTCCTGAAAAATACTATCATTAGCTCAATGCGTCACTACGTTAGTGTTAATTTAAATTTTGAAATATATGCTTACAAATACGATTGTTTAAAAACATATGTTCTGAAAGATGGTATTCTGATATACAAAATATTTCCAATAGTATATTTGATTGTAGATAAGAATTCTGTGGAGCAACTATACAATTACATGCCTCTTGCTTTCTTTTTGCTTCCTCATCTCCGATGTGTATCTTTCACCAATTAATGATTATATATCTTCTTATACTTTGGCATATGTGCCATTTTTCATCCTTAATTCGCATAATATGTCTGCCTGCACACAACACTCTCATCGAAACACCGAGTCTTTGTATGCGATGCCCATGTACGTGGTTTTTGTAAATGTATATTCTCATTTGTTCTCGCATGTGGCTTCTTACCACCATAATCTCTGCCACTGAATACTAACGCGACAACTAAAATGTAGTGAATAAATAGAAACCCGTATTGATATGAACGCTGATTCTTTTTAGTATGTTGGCCTATGCAATAAATATGTATATTTGATCGCATATCTATTATCTATAGAATTAAACCGCGTACATATTTCTCACAAATAAACATATATATAGGTGAGCTAAACAAATATATTATAGGCTCAGGCTAGTGTATAACATGATTTAATCAAGCGTACGTACCTGGTTGCTGCTGCTGAACGCACGATATTCAGTGCGACTGCATTGTTGTATGATTCCTTACTTCAATGTCCTCTCTATGTTAGCACTAATCTTGATATTGTACCTGCATGTTTATTTTCGTTTTGCATGTAGCTAGTTAGTATGTTTAGGTATGCAGATGTACGTGAGATTCGTATGAGCTGATGGCTTCAGGGAGTGCATGCATGGCGAGAGCGGCGTGAAGCCGGCGCCGGTGCCGTGTGATACGGTATACTGAAGCCAGCCAGCAGTCTGCATGAAAGTTAGATGAGTGGGTCGGTCAGATTCAGTTAGTCAAGAAATTAGTTGTACATGCGAGTCCGGGTCTTGTGGATCTTCAGGTAGTGGCTAAGTGAATTAGTCGTGGGTGTATCCACTAGACTAGGACGTGCTGTTAGTGGCATCAGGATAGAGTTAGTGGCAGGCTTAGCTGCCTATTTAAAACCATGTATGCATCGAGTTGTAAGTCACCCAGCTCAAAAATACAGAGAAAAGGCGTGAAGCCACCAAAAGCTTCTGCGTGTGTGAGAGCTGTGCGACACAGCTGAGCGAGAGTTGAGAGATTCAACTCCAACATTTGGTATCAGAGCCGGATGACGAAGACGATGCCGCGCGACGACGGCGCTGCTGCGAGTGGAGCCATGGTGACCAGCGGCTCAGGCGGGTCGGTGACGGCAGTGGCGGCGGCCGCCGGCAAGGTGCCGGTGCCTCTGCTGACCCGAACCAACTACTCAGCTTGGGCGATGAGGATGAAGTACCTCATGCGCGTGCACGGCGCATGGGGTGCTGTTGATCCGGAGCGCTCGTCCAAGGAGGCGGCTGACGGGGGCAAGGAGGAGATGGTCATGACCATCATCTCCCAAGGGATCGACGACGAGACGCTGCTACGAGTCGCGGAGAAGGAGACCGCGGCGGACGTGTGGGCGGCGCTGCGCTCCATGTATGTGGGCGCCGAGCGCGTCTGGGAGGCGAGGATCCAATCCATGCGCTCGGACTTTGATGCCCTCAAGATGTCTTATGCAGAATCGGTGGATGACTTCGCAGCGAAGTTCACGACGCTCGTGGGGCGTATTCGTGAGCTTGGAGACCCGATGGAGGAGAAGTACGTCGTGAAGAAGCTGCTGCGAGCCGTCTCCAAGAAGTACATCAACATAGCTTCCTCCATTGGGCTGTTCTGTGACGTGAACAAGATGTCCATGGAGGAGGTCATTGGGTCGCTGAAGGCGCATGAAGAACTCCTCAAGGGACAAGAGGAGGACGGAGGAGAAGAGCAACTTCTCATGGCGAGTGGACATGGCTCGACGCGAGGACGCGGCCGTGGTCATGGCCGTGGTGGAGGGCGCAGAGACAAGAGTGAGGTAGAGTGCTACCACTGCCATGAATTGGGACACTTTGCTTGGGAGTGTCCTGAGAAGAAGAAGGACGAGAAAGCTTTGTTGGCTAGAGGCTACGCCGACGACGAACCAGCTCTGCTTTGAAGCGGGCGTGAAGAACATATCAAGATTAGGGGGTGATTGTTAGCACTAATCTTGATATTGTACCTGCATGTTTATTTTCGTTTTGCATGTAGCTAGTTAGTATGTTTAGGTATGCAGATGTACGTGAGATTCGTATGAGCTGATGGCTTCAGGGAGTGCATGCATGGCGAGAGCGGCGTGAAGCCGGCGCCGGTGCCGTGTGATATGGTATACTGAAGCCAGCCAGCAGTCTGCATGAAAGTTAGATGAGTGGGTCGGTCAGATTCAGTTAGTCAAGAAATTAGCTGTACATGTGAGTCCGGGTCTTGTGGATCTTCAGGTAGTGGCTAAGTGAATTAGTCGTGGGTGTATCCACTAGACTAGGACGTGCTGTTAGTGGCATCAGGATAGAGTTAGTGGCAGGCTTAGCTGCCTATTTAAAACCATGTATGCATCGAGTTGTAAGTCACCCAGCTCAGAAATACAGAGAAAAGGCATGAAGCCACCAAAAGCTTCTGCGTGTGTGAGAGCTGTGCGACACAGCTGAGCGAGAGTTGAGAGATTCAACTCCAACACTCTATGCCGGCCAAGTCCACGATTTAATCAAGTGTGGTACTAACACCAATAGAGACTGTCGTGCGCTTGTGAAACAGTGGCCTAAGCGTCGCTTGGGAGGCGTACCTGAGTGCCTGCGCCGGCGTGATCTCGATGCACAGCGTGTTTATATTCCAATGCCAGATGGTCAGGAACCTAGAAGCCGACGAACGAACGCCGGACGGCCGGAGAGAATTGTCGTGTCTCTGCTGTCTCCATCCGATGATCCGATCAACTTTCTAATGGATTTGTTTCCATACAACGCACGCATGTGTGTTTCATGCATGATCAGTAGAGTCATCGATCATACAGGGGCGTTCCTCAGGATGCATGTACATGTTGTATCGTCTGGATAGACACTGCATCAATAGATGAATTGCAAGCTAGTTCAACGATAGGGCATAATCATTTGAATCGACCATGGTGGCCCGACAGGTTGTCAACCATCTGCTGCCATCGCGTGCTGCGTCTGCGTGTGGTCACCATCGACGTTACCCGCTGCATGGCCTTCCGACATTATTGCTTCTGGCTAGATAGATATCTCGATGCGAGCTCATCGTAGATGTTGCCGTAGTCCGTAGACTCGGCTATCTCGTGTGCTCGTCACTTTGTCGGTGGCTCGTCGCTAGGTCGTCAAAGATCCCGCCATCATCATCTCGAACTCATCGGAGACGCAAGGCTGTTTTAGGACGCTGCTATCTCGAGATCCAGTCGATGTCTGCTGCATTACATCTGCGGTGTTTCGAATAGTCGCCGAGGAGTCTTGGCTTCCGTGGAGGCAAAGAAAAGAGTTCTTGTTGAGATAAAGGTGGACCTGTACACGTTTCCTAGTAAACAACGCGAATAATCAATTCAGATCCGTATCCTTCCTTGTAAATCTACACTGTTTATGCACCTTGGTTTTAGCATGACAAATCTCCACCGTTGGTTGTTAGTTGTTTTAATAATATAATAGATGAAAGAGGAGTTTATGCTTTCAAGGTTGATCTTTTCCTCAAAGAAATCCCTGATCATACTCTTGATATCATCAGCAATAATTGTCCCGCAACTTTTCAAAATTTCATTATTGAAACCATCTGGACCTGGGGATTTGTCATTTGGAAGATCTTTCACCACTTCATCAACTTCTTCTTCTGTAAAGGGACATTCCAAGGATTCTTTAGTTTCATTGTCCATGCCTCCACCATAAAGTTGTTGAACATTATAAAGTAACTATGGAGAGTCAGATTTCCCCATTCTGTCTTTGAAAGCTTTCTAGAGAATTGATGCTTTGCCATCATGATTAGTGATTTTAGCTTGATTTTCATTTAGTAACATAGAGATGTAATTGTGTCTGTAATTGATAGTTGTCTTTGTATGGAAGAATTTTGTGTTCTCATTTCGAAGTTTGACCCATTTGATCTTTCCTCTCTGTTTCCAATAGACATTTTGATTGTGCAACAGTGTTAGGACATGAGATTTTAAAATATCTCTCAGATTCCATTCCTCAGTGCTCAGGGGTCTCATCTCTTCAAAGATATCCAGCATTTCAAAAACTTCATTCACTTTAGCAATTAGCTTTTTCAAGCAAGGTAGATTTTTTGCCCACAACTTTAAACTTCTTCTTAGATTCTTGAACTTTCCATTCACCCTCTTTGCACTGTCTGAAAATTCAACCAGGATATTCCAAGCAGCTTGAACTAATGATTTAGACTCTGAATGATTGAGCCAATAGTTCTCAAACCTAAAAAAAATTTCCTTAGGAATTTTAGTTTCAATTGATACCACACAAGGAACATGATCTGAAATTGGTTTTACCAAACGATAAACCAGAGTTGCAAGGTAATTCAAAGTCCAGGATGATGAAGTGAAAAACCAATCTAATCTTTCTAACAGAGGGTCATGCTGCATATTGCTCCATGTGAACTTTCTGCCCTTTAAAGGTAATTCAATTAGACCCAATTTACTAATGGAATCATTGAAAGCAAGCATCTCATTAATATCACCTCCCTGCTTGTTTCTATCAGTAGGATTTCTTATGAAATTGAAGTCACTTAAGATGAGACAGTCTGTATCATCAGTCATATCAATGTTACTGAACCAATCGATAAAAGCATTTTTCCTTTCCGATGAGCAAGGTCCATAAATATTTGTCATAATCCATGTAGCCTCAGAAATCCTGCATGTGAATTTTACTGAAAAAGAAAACTCATTTTGGAACTGAAGTTCTCCTTTAAACAGTGTGCCATTCCAGATTATAATCATACCCCCTAAGCTCCTACTGAAGGTAGGAAAACAAACTCATTGAATTTCTTGTGACAAAATTTCTTGAGGTACTTCCCATCAAAATGTTCCCTTTTTGTTTCCTGGATACAAATAATATCACAATTGCTTTCATCAATTTTGCTATCCAGAGCATTCCATTTATTGTCTGAATTAATTCCCCTAATATTCCAATTGAGAATCTTCCATATTATTTTGTGACTCATATTGGAAACCAATGCGATTTTGCAAGACACATACACCATCTCTCAGAGATAGTATGAATTAGATTCTCAGTATATATGCAACATTCCAGACTTGATTGCAATATCTTAATCACCGCAGAAGCATAGACATAGTAATGCAACTGACCCAACATAGTCATAGGTCTTAGATTACAAATACTTGGCCAAAATATATTGTCCACTGACCAGAAACACATCACCCCCATATTACATACAGGGAAATTTTGAACTTTCATGACCACAAAAGTCTTGCTAGTTTTATCTATCATGAATAACTAAGTCCATTTCTTCCTCTTGTCTTGTTGGGCCCTGACATCAGCAACCACAGCCTCGTTTCCTTTCCCCATCTTCTTGTTCTTCTTCAACAGCTTAGAGTACCAAATTTTCCCCAGCAACCTTGCAAAAAGAAGTTGCCAGGCTCTTAACAATCTTGTTTTTGGTGCAAGGTGGAATTGAGCAAGATAAGCAATTTTTATCCGAGCAAGTAGAATGTTTTTTAAAACCCTCATTCAATTCCAAAATCCTTGGACTTCTCCTTACCTCATTTTCCACTATGTCGATGGATTTCGTGTCGCAAGAACACGGGGTACCACGCGACGGACCCAAAGATTCGAACGCAGGGGGCTGAACGTGGGAGATCTTGGATCGCAATGAAACACGGTGACGGAAGCCTCAACTCGTCGAACGCACAACACACTGCAGAGAGGGACGCCGAGCTTTACCCAGGTTCAGGGCCCTCGTGGTGAGGTAAAACCCCTACTTCCTGCCTTCTTGTATTACGACACGATACCTCGCGAGGAGTACAAGGTCTTGGTTACAAAGCTCTAGCTGGCCAGAGGTTGAAGAACCTGCATGCCCAGCTAGCATCCTGAAGAAGATGGAGATTCGATCCCCTCTAAGGGGTGGCCTCCCCTCCTTTTATAGCGCCAAGGTCCTCCTTCCCCTTATCTTCTTGGGGACGGGGTTGCCACACACGGCCAAGGAGGGAGGACAGCTGTAGACTTTATTCTTCCGTGGACGTAGTCTTCGTAGAGTAGTGGCGCTGGTCCACCGGAGTGGGTGGAGGAAGCTGACGTCTTCCCCTGGCACCCTGCACCGTCCACGCTATTTTTAGGGGGGGTGGCCAACAACCACTGTGCCGCTTTATGCAGGCACGGCGAAAGTTGGTCTCCTCCCTGTCGGGGGTAGCGTGGGCGGTACGCGGTCTTCTATCCTTTATCTTCTTGCTCTGCACGCAAACGTGCCGAGCTGACGTGGACGTGGTCCCTCCCCTCACCAGCGGGAGCTCGTGAGGAGGTCTTCTGGTCCTTAGCAGTTTTGGTCATCGTTCTCCTCATGAGGCGCCTCCTCATGAGGGTCTTCTCCAATAGCTTCGGTCATCGTTTCACCCATGGGCCAAAGCTGGGCCATTGAGCAGGCCCAGGAGCAGGTGGACCGGAATATCCCGGTATCCAGAACACCGTCAGTAGCCCCCGGGAGCCCGGCCCGCGAACGCGCCCTCTCGAGGGGGCGAAGGGCCGGGGGCCCCCAGAAGCTGCTGGGCCCTCCAACGGCACGCGTCAACCATGCGGTCAGAGGACCATGTGAAGATGCAGAGGCAGCGGATGCGTGGCGCGACCGCAGCTGGTGAGACGAAATGGCGGGCGACGCTGCAGTCCCCGAGGCATCAACCGTCATGATGGCGCGTCGCTTCACTGCAGAGCACCGCGCCAACGCTTTGGTTCCCGCGCTAAGATTTGACACGATGACGCCGGCCGCGCCCCTTAAATACAGTCTCCTCGAGACCTCTGGCACCTCACCTTCTTCCTCCAGTGCCACTTCTTCTCCCACGCTCCCCAAGCTCATGGATCCTTCCGCCTCCTCCGCCGCCGCTGGACCAAGCTCGGGGGCGAAACGCCATGGACGCCCCCCGGGCAGCAGGAACAAGACGAAGGTTCCGGCCCGGTGGACGCCCGGCGCTGGTGGCCCCCTGCGCATTGGCGCGCCGAGGCATGGCGAGGCGAACCACGCCGCCCCGGGGACCTCCGGCGCCCTAACCCTTCGGGGTCCTGCGCCTGGAGGTGCTCTGAACTTGCCATCGCCATTGGCGGCGGCGCCGGCTCCCTGCTCCCCGGGGAGCATTGATCGAGTACTTTGGGAGGTGGAGGCCGCCCTGGGCCCCCTCCCCCCGCTGCAGATGGCCCGGGGCCGCAGGAGGCGGCCCCGCCGGTGAATGGAGTGGTTGCCACTCCCCGCCCCTTGGCGGCGGCGATGCTGGGACCCCTCATCGCCCCGGGGTCCCGCTTCCTGGAGCTCCTCATCGTCATCGACGCCTGGAGCTTCAACTCCCTCCAGCTGCCCGACGCAGTCCGGAGGGTGGTCTACGCCCCCGGCGCAGCCTCCGGGGAGATCGTCCTGGGGGAGCAGAGCAGGCCAAATCTCTTCTGGCCTGTGGACATCCTCCTCAAAGCGGGCGGCAACGCCGTCCTCTCCGGGCGCTGGAGGGCTTTCGCCCTCGGCCATCGCCTCCGCGTCGGCAACCACCTCGTCTTCCGCTTCAAGCTGGGGGCGCTGGAGGCCTCGGTGCGGATCTTCACCGCCGCCGGCATCCGCCGCACCTACCCCCAGCCCGTGGCACTGTGAAGGGGAGATCTTGGCGCGGTACCCTCCTGGGGAGGGGAACTAGTCTCCTCCCCACTTTTGCAATGTATCCTGCGCCGGCGGGGAATGCCCCGCCGTGCCTTGGTCCTCTCCCCCGCTGGGGGTTAGTAATGAATATTTCCTTGCTTTTCCGCTTCTTGATGTTCACCGTCGTCCTGGTCGTCCGTGCGCTCGAGAGCCCTAGCGAGTTGTCGATGCCGACGGGAGGCCTCCCTGCACCTCAGAGCTCATGTCGGGGTCGGCGCCGGCAACGACGTCAGGCGATTCCTGAGATAGGAAGTTGAAGAAAGAGTTGGAAATCAAAAAACCCCAAATCCCCAAAAATGAAAAACAAATCGGTAAAACAAATGAAAAAAGAAAGCGAATAAGATGCCCCTGTGACCTGCACAGGGACCTTCTCCATCGTGGAGGAGCACGGCACTATCTGTGCCAGCAGCTAAGAGCAAATTGCCGCGCGTGGCGATTCACGAGGCCATCCTCGTCGTTGAGAGAAGCTGGACCCTCACAGACATGAAAACGTCGACGCTTAAGAGAGCCCAGAGACCGTCGACACCTCATTAAGGGTTGCTCACGAGGTGAAGGGCCTGGCGCAGACCTCTGGATCTATGTCTCCTTCGCAAGATGATCAGAGCGGCCTTTGTCTTCAATAATCCTGCAATGTTAGGCCTTCCTCGATAGAGGGAATCTTCCTGCAGATGCTTTGTGCATCGACGCGTCCTTGCTCCCTCATGAGGATTGCTCACGAGGCTCATGAGAGTTGCTCACGAGGCGCTGGTCCTTAGCGGGTGCCTTAGGCACACCTCGGACTTTTCTCGAAGATTTTTTATTTCCCGGTGTACTTCGCGAGGAACTAAGCACCATGGGTACTTGGAGGTGATCGATAACAGGGCCGTCGCCCCCGATCAGAGCTCATTCCCTTTGGATTTTTCGGGCTTGCTATTTTCCGGGCGAAGGCCCCAGCATAGACACCGTGCCTAGCCCCCTTCCGCGTGGAGTACAACAGAAAATAAATGGACTTCATGCCACTTTTATATCATGCCAAAGCAGAGGCGCTATATTGCGCTATTACTTAATATCAGTGCTTAAGAGCAGTTTGAGCTGATACAAGTGTCGTGACAACAGTCTTTATCTCCTCGTGAGGAACCTACGGGTAGAACTTTCGCAGATGAGCTATGTTCCACGGGTTCCCCACCAGCACACCTTCTGCGGTTTCCAGCCGTGCCGATCCTGGCCTAGCGATGTGCGTCACCTTGAAGGGTCCTTCCCACATTGGAGACAGCTTGTGCAGGCCCTCGCGAGAGAGTATCCTCCTCAGCACCAGGTCGCTGACCTCCAGAGAGTCCTTGCTCGAACATGGCGGCTATGGTAGCGGCGCAGTCCTTGCTGGTTCCTCGCGGTGCGGAACGCGACTTGGCATCGAGCTTCTTCGAGCTGGAGGAGGCGGTCATTGATGAGGTCCTCTTGGTGAATTTCTTCGAAGGCGAGCACTCTTGGCGACCCGAACTTGACGTCGGTGGGAAGAATAGCCTCCGCCCTATAGACCAAGAAGAAAGGGGTCTCTCCAGTGGGTTTGGTGGCGGTAGTCCTGATGGACCACAAGATGGATTGGAGGTTGTCTAACCATTTTTTGCCGCAGGCTTCGAGCTTGGCGTTGAAGCTTTTTGTCTTGAGTCCCTTGAGGACCTCGGCGTTAGCACACTCGGCTTGGCCATTGCTCCTAGGATAGGCGACAGAGGCGAAACAGATCTTGATGCCGGCCGATGCGCAGTACTCCCGGAACAGCCCGCTGGTGAACTGGCTGCCGTTGTCGGTGATGATGCGGTTAGGCACACCAAAGCGACAGACCAGCCCACGGATGAACTTGACTGCGGACCTGGCCAGGATTGTGCACACCGGTTCCACCTCCACCCACTTGGTAAACTTGTCGATGGCGACGTAGAGGTAGCGGTAGCCCCCTTGCGCTCTGGGGAATGGACCGAGGATGTCCAGCCCCCAAGCTGCAAAGGGCCAAGTGAGTGGGATGGTTTGCAGCTCCTGCGCCGGCTGATGAATCTGCTTGGCATGGAATTGGCACGCCTCGCACCTCTTGACCATCTCTGCCGCATCCCCGAGTGCTGAAGGCCAGTGGAAGCCGCGTCGATACGCCTTTGCGGTGAGAGTTGAAGCAGAAGCATGATGCCCGCATTCGCCGGCGTGGATGTCTCTGAGAAGCTCCTGGCCTTGGTGAGTAGATATGCACTTCAAAGCGACACCGTTTGGGTGACGCCGGTACAAGTCACCATCCTTGACGTAGTGGCCCGAAGCTTGACGCACTATCCTTTTGGCCTCCTCTTCATCCTCGGGAAGCCTGCTGCTGGTGAGGAAGGCCTTGAGCTCGAGGATCCAATCCACTCCCTCCTGCCGTGCCAATGCCAGAAGGATGCGGTCACCCGAAGGAGGCCCGCAGTCCGGAGCCCCCTGCTCTGGTGGCGGTGGTAGGGCAGGCAGAGGGTCTGATCCGGATGATGATGGAGAGGCGGACGGTTTGAAGAGATGCTCCTCAAAGATGTCGGCAGGTTGTGCCAGGCGATGAGAGGCATGCTTGGCGATTTCGTCTGCCTCCACATTTTCTCCTCTTGGGATGTGCTTCAGCTCCAAGCCTTGGAAGCATTTTTCCATCTTTCGATGCTCCTCGAGATAAGCCGCCATGTGCTCATCCTTTGGAGTGTAGCTCTTGTTCAAGAAGTTCACAACCAGCTGTGAATCTCCCTTGACGATGAGGCGCTTGACGCCCAAAGCATTCACCGCCCTTAGGCCAGCGAGTAGTCCTTCATATTCCGCGATGTTGTTGGAGACCTTGTGCTCAGGCTTAAAGCAGAGCTGGACGGCATAGTAGAGCTTATCCCCAGAGGGAGAGGTAAGGACAGCGCTAGCCCCCGCGCCAGGAAGGTTGAAGGCATCGTCGAAGTGCATGACCCAGAGGCCTGGGGCCTCCTCTCCTGGAAGCGTTGACTCCACCTCTGGAGGCTCATCGGCGAATGGATCAGTCCATTCGGCAGTGAACTCAGCCAAAGCTTTGCTCCTGATTACCTTGGTGGTTTCGAAGGAGATCTCGAAAGACTGAAGCTCCATGGCCCATTCTACCACCCGCCCGGTGACATTGGGATTGCGTAGAATGGTTTCTAGGGGACGATCAGTGACCACCTTAATCGGGTGACCCTGGAAGTAGTGACGTAGTTTCCTTGAAGCGATGAGCAAGGTGTAGAGCAGCTTTTGCTGCATGGTGTAGCGCTCCCACGCATCACGCAGTACCGTGCTGACGAAGTACACGGGCTTTTGCACCTTGGTGCTGCCCTCGGGAGTTTTCTCCTCAGGAGGCTCAGGAGCGTTACTCTGAGAGAGCGGCTCAGTCAGCGAAGCTGCAGCGGGTGGCTCCTCTTGAGGGACAGAAGGAATAGCTGCCTCTTCCTCATGAGGGGCCCCCGGGCTGGGAGGATCGACCTCCTCTTTGGCGATTACCTTGGCGTCTCGTTCCATGACGAGAACGGCGCTTGCAGTCCTTGGAGTTGCCGCGATGTAGAGTAGCAAGGGCTCGCGGAATGTTGGGGCAACCATGATCGGTGGGCTCGTGAGGTACCTTTTCAACTCAGCAAAGGCCTTGTTGGCTTCCGGAGTCCACTCGAACTTTCCAGTGCGCTTCATGAGCTTGAAGAAGGGCAAGGCCTTCTCCCCACTCCTCGCGATGAAGCACCCCAGGGCTGCCATGCATCCTGTGAGGCATTGCATTTCCTTGAGATTGCACGGTGGACGCATTTCTTTGATGGCCTTGACTTTGTCAGGGTTCGCCTCTATCCCGCGATGAGACACGAGGAAACCCAACAACTTTCCCGACGGCATGCCGAAGGCGCACTTGGCGGGGTTGAGCTTGATGTTCACCTTTCTCAGGTTGGCGAACGTTTCCTCCAGATCCTCGATGAAGGTGCGACTCTCGCGAGTCTTGACGATGATGTCGTCGACGTAGGCTTCCGTGTTTCTTCCCATCTGAGCCCCCAGGGCCTTACGCATGAGCCTTTGGAAGGTGGCTCCTGCGTTCTTCAGGCCGAAGGGCATGCAGACGTAGCAGTACACACCACAAGGCGTGATGAAGGCGGTCTTCTCTTCGTCCTCCTTTGCCATCTTGATCTGATGATAGCCGGAGAAAGCATCCAAGAAGCAAAGGAGGTCACAACCGGCGGTGGAGTCGACGATTTGATCTATCCTTGGGAGCGGATAAGGGTCCTTGGGACAGGCCTTGTTGAGACTTGTGAAGTCCACGCAGAGGCGCCCACTGCCATTAGACTTTGGGACGACCACCGGATTGGCAATCCAGGTGGGGTGGGCTACCTCGTGTATTAGCTTGGCCTTCTTCAGCTTCTCTATTTCTTGGACGATGAAGTCTTGCTTCTCTTGCGCTTGTTTCCTAGTCTTCTGCTTCACGGGGTGTGCCTGAGGGCACACGGCTAAGTGGTGCTCAATCACCTCCCTGGGAACACCGGGCATATCTGACGGAGTCCAAGCGAACATGTCAGAGTTTGCCCGCAGGAAGGTGACGAGCGTGCTTTCCTATTTGGGAGAAAGCCCTGCCCCGATGGTGACAAAGTTTTCACAGCCCCCAGCCTGGAGCGGGACCTTCTTTGTTGCAGAGCGCTCTTGCGTAAACTGGGGCCTCCTCCCTGAGGGTACCGCGGCTTCCCCAATGCTCATGTCCAGCATCAGATGGACCAGGTCCTTGCTTGGAGTAGGCGATGCAGAGGCGGCGAACTTCTTCCCTGTCGAGCCCGGCAGGTGGGGCTCGAGAGAGGCCTTCTTCACAGTAGCCCGCTCTTGAGATACGAGCTGCTTCTTCCTCATGAGGTCGCCGGAGTGTTCCAGTAGATCTTCGTCGGCGGGGAACATGGTGGCGGCCTCACGGTAGACATGCTCCACAGATCGGAGAGCATCCTTCTCATTGCAGCGCACGGTGATCATGCTGTTGGCGCCCGGAATCATGAGGATGTTGAAGCCATGGCGCATTGCTGCCATGAACCTTGCCAGGGCTGGGTAGCCGAGGATGGCATTGTACAGCAGCGCGATGAAGGCGATGTCGAAGTCGAGGCTTTCTGTCCTATAGTTGTCCCTGGTTTCCGAAGGTGACGGGCAGGCGTACCTGCCCAATTGGCGTTGTAGACCCTTCGGTTACCCCGAAGAACGGTCGAGTTGGCATGAGCCGATGGTACGGCACCTGCATCTTCTCGAAGATCTCAACTGAGATGATGTTGAGGCCCACCCCTCCGTCGATGAGAGTACGATTGACGGCGATGTTATTGATGGTTGGTGTGCACAAGAGGGGAATTGTGCCCATGCCCCTGGTGGAGGCTGGATGGTCCTCCTCGTCGAAGCCGATCTTGCAGGTTGACCACTTCATTAAGCGGTTGCCGATGTTGGGCTGTGCTGCCGCGATTTCTCGCGACAGCTGCTTGAAGTGACGATTAGATAAAGGAGCTTGAGCTCCACCCAGGAGGCAAGCGGCGAAGCCTCGCGGCTCTTGATATCCCCCATGGTCTTCTTCGCGACGATCATTCGCTGGTGGAGGCAGCGGCAGCGGCTCGGGATCTGCACGAGATAGACCGTCGTGGCGGCAACCTTCGTCATGGTCATCGTCGCGGCGATCGCCCCGGGATCCGCCCTTGCCGAGGCTACGGCTACCCCCACGATGCTTGGTGACACCATTTTCTTCATGAAACTTTCGGACAATCCAACAATCATCGGTATTGTGGGTGTCCTTCTTGTGGAGGATGCAGAAGCGGCGGCATCGACCTTTATCACGCTCAGAGCGGTCCCCGCGGCGTTGCTTATGCTCGGGCTCCGCCACGAGGACAGGAGCCTCCTTACGCTTGGGGTCCTTGGAATTCTGTCGGGGGGATGACCCCCGGTAGGGTCAAGAGACTAGAGAGACACAAGGTCTATGATTGACTTTATGCCGGGTTATCAAGGAAGGGCCTGGCCGGAATATAAGAGCATCGGCCAGGCCGGCATATAATGTGTATCCCGGCTGGTGTCTGGATATGCCGGCATAGCCGGAATACTGATATATGTGTGCCGGCATATACTCAGATATGCCGGCCTAACTATTTGGTGTGTTGTGCAGGAGCAGGGGAGGCCGGATTACCCGACCCTCGTAGGTCGTTGGTCCGGCATATAAGTCCTGGGTATGGCCAACGGTCATATCCGGGATGCTTAAGTCAACCAAGGTGTCACATCCCTACAATCAAGGAAGAAAACATCCAAGCATGGTAGCAGAGTAAGATGGCAGGGTGCACAGTGGAGGTTACCTACCCTCACTGTGCACAAGTACGAGCTTACCGCACGGAGGTAAGGCCACAGTTCAAGAGGTACAAGGTACAGGGATATGGCGTCCCATCGAGAGCAATCAGGGGCGAAGTCAAGGGTCTCTGCCATCGCCACCAGCTCCTGTTTGGAGTGTAGCCCTTGTCTTGTGGTCTTGTATGACCGTTGTAACCCTGGCCACCACTATATAAGGTGGCATAGGGAGCCCTGGTAAAGGTTGAACGTTGGCTGATAGTTGTTGGTTGGTCACTCTGTACTCTTACACTTACCAGTTCATCTTCCTTCTCTAGGAGAGAGCTTGGAAGCACCATTGTGGTGTACTACATCGATCCATATATACAATCAGTAGAGCAGGAGTAGGGGTGTTATCTCCTTACGAGAGCCCCGAACCTGGGTAGATCAGTGTCTCTTTCTGTCGTGCTTTTTAGCTCGTTCCCCTCTCCCGAATCCTCCAGCATCTAGTCGGCCCCCATTTAAGCCATCCTATGGCATATGTTGTTTCACCACGACGACATTTGGCGCCCACCGTGGGGCATCAGATCGATATGCTGGGCGGAGTGTTCATTCGGACGGGGTCTGTGATAGCAGCTTCGGGAGTGCGCGTGGTCTCTGGCCTCGTCCAGAGGCTAGGCTCGCTCAGTTTCGTCAGTGACAACGCCGGTTGTCTCGGTGGCCGGCCGTTCCCCAGGGATGGCCGGATTATGTCTTTCGGTTCCCACGAGGTGTACGTGGGGACTGAGAGAATTTGCAGGAAGGAGGTGCTGGTGGCGTCGGATCCTCCGTCACATCGGCTGGCTCACGCTGGGCGTAGCGCTCGCTCAGTAGAGTCGGCTGAGGTGATGATGGCCGGCACATCCGTGCCGCCGGCGGAGGATGCCGGCAAAGCAGCAGCGGTCGGAGCTTCTCCTCCGGAGCCGCCGAAGGTCAAGAGGTCGGCGCGTCCTCCGTTGGAGCGTGCGGAGAACCTGGCCGGCACTTCCGGTGTGCCGGCTAGGGGCGAGGTTCTTCTTCCCATCATCGACCGGCTTCTCGAGCCGGTGCGATCCGGCGTTGATCTGGAGCAGGCAAGGGAGGTCCTGGAGGGATCTCGTCAGGCCCTCGTCGACGAGGCCCTGGCCATGAACCAGGAGCGCGAACGGTTTAACCGGCAACTCCGTGAGTATGAAGCAGCCCATGGTTTTACTCCTGTAGTAATGCGGCCTAGCCGGATAGAAGAGGTTAGAACTAGAGGCAGAAATCTTAATGCTGAGATAGGAAAAGATGCTAGAGATAAGAGTCATACTGCAACTAGTACTGTGCCTAAGGTAGTCTATAGTTCGCCAGTAAAGAACCTTAGAGCAGCGGCCGAGGTAGCTAAGGATTTATCTTGTTTATCCGGCGAAGCACTGCGTGAGCAGCAAGCCCGGCTTAACCAACTTTTGTCTGAAGCTACAAAGCAGCAGGAGGCCTTTAAGAAGGCAAACCCAGGTGCCGGGGCATCCCAGTACATTGTGTCGGCGGGAGGTGCCGGTGCGAGGTCGAGGGGCCAAGCCTCGTCCCCGCATCCTAGCGCCCGGCGTGCCGGAAGTGTGACCTCTGGCCGCCGGGACAAGCAGATCCAGGTGTACGATCCGGCTGCCGCCGGAAAGCAGGCGGTGGTGCAGAAGAATGTCGGCCAAGCTGACAAGTATGTCGGCAGCAAGAAGCCCGGCCAGAGTATGCCGGCCGGGCATGAAGCAGCAGCGGCCGGTGGTGGCCGGAGTAACAGTGCAGTCCGGCGTCAGCAACAGGGCGCCGGAGGTGCAGCGCAGCAGCAGGGTGCAGGCCATCCGGGACACCGAGAGGATGACGGCAATTCCGCCCTTGCCAGGGCGGGATATCAGCAGCAGCATCAGCAAGGCCGGCATAGTGAGCAGCATCAGCCGGAGCAGCAGCAGCAGATGATCGCAGGCCCAATAGCATCCCGGCTTGGACCTCGGTCCTTGGAAGCCAATGATGCACGTTTCAAGCTGGACAAGCTCCACCAATCAGAGTTGGTGGAGAGACAAGGAGCTCCGGGCCCTATGTGTTTCGGACCCCGGATTATGGGGGAGCCGGTGCCTTACTACTTCCAGCTCGCGCGTGGCGCGAGGACATATAATGGAAGTACGAAGCCGGAAGATTGGTTGGAGGATTACTCCACAGCGGTGAACATCGCTGGAGGAAACCTCAGATGGGCGGTACGATATGTGCCGCAGATGTTGGAAGGTCCAGCCAGGATATGGCTGAATAATTTGCCGGCCGGGAGTATCAACGGCTGGATTGATTTCGAAGAGCAGTTTGTGTCAAACTTTACCAGTACATACAAGAGGCCCAACCGTCCGCAGCAGCTGGCTAACTGCCGGCAAGGAGTGAATGAGACTGACCGTGACTATCTGACCAGGTGGTGCACGTTGCGCAATTCCTGCGAAGGAATCAATGAGCAGCAGGCCATCATGTGGTTCGCTCATGGGTGCCAGCATGGCACCATGCTGTGGCAAAAGCTTCAGAGGCAAATGCCGGCCACGCTGGCCGAAACAATCAAGATCGCTGATAGTTATGCTCTGGGAGATCCCAAGCAGCCCAGTCTCGATTCACAAGGACAGGGGCAAACCCAGGGGAACACCAGCAATGCCGGGAGATCAGGGCAGTTCTATCGCCCGGATAACCGGAATAAGAGGAGAGATGAGCGGCCGGATTATCGGTATGGCTCAGCACAAGTTGCAGCTGTGGAGGAAGAGCAAGGGGGCGCCGGCAGTAGCCAGCGTCCGAGATATGAGAACTATCAGCAGCAGCCGCAGCAGCAAGCACAGCCGTTCCAGAAGAAGAATGTCTGGACCAACAAGAATGCCGGCGGAGCCGCCGGCCAGAAGAAGCAGTGGCCGAAGTATACTGTGGGTCTTGCCATGGACAAGCCTTGTGTGTTTCACACATTCCAGCCGGGAAAGCCGGCAAACCATTTGACAAGGAACTGTTCATGGCTGGACGACATATTAGCAGGTCGTGCAGGTCCCTGGGGACCGGCTAGACCCTCTGTCCCGGCAGCTCCATCGCCGTTGACAGGTGCTAATACAATTGCAGTCCCACCTAGGCCGGGTAATCCTGGGAATCAGAGCAACGCCGGAAATGCCGGCGTAAATCAAGTTGACCAGAGCTATAATCCGGAATATAACGCCGGAGGCCCAGGAGCGGGCCGGAATGAGTACAAGGAGTATGATCAGAGCTATATGGTCTTTGAGACCGAGAGAACAGACAAGCAGAGCTTGTACCGCGGAGTCTGGAGGTGAATGCCGTTATGTCGGCTGTGCCAAAGCTGATGTACTGGTCTGACCAGGCTGTTGGCTGGGACAGGGCAGATCATCCCCGGATCATGCCAAATCCCGGCGGATATGCTCTGGTGATGGATCCGACATTCGTCGGGCCGGCTAATAACGTGAGATTCAGCAAGGTCCTCATTGATAATGGAAGCAGCATCAACATCATGTATCGGGATACGATGGAGAAGCTGGGAATCAAGGAAAATATGCTGGAACCAAGCAAGACCACGTTCCACGGCATTGTGCCGGGACTTTCGTGTGCGCCGATGGGCAAGATCCGGATGGATGTCATGTTTGGCAGCCGGGATAACTGCAGGGTGGAAAACCTCATGTTCGAGGTGGTTGATCTGGAGAGCCCCTACCATGCTTTGCTGGGTAGACCGGCACTGGCAAAATTCATGGCCTCTACGCATGTGGCGTATCTGAAGATGAAGATGCCGGGACCCAAAGGGTGATCACCATCATTGGTGATTACAAGCGTTCGATGGCATGTGCCACCGCCGGATCCAATCTGGCCGAGACTCTGATCATTGCAGAGGAGAGGAAGAGGCTCAAGCGAGCAGTGGAGATTGCTGAGACGGTCGTGGCCGGCAAATATATGCCGGGCATGACAAATCCCGGCGGCAGTGCTTTTTTCAAGTAGGCAAGGAAGTCAAAAAGGTGCCTCTGGATGAAGCTTTCCCGGAGCGCCATGCCCTGGTTGGGGCAAGTCTGGATCCCAAATAGGAAAGCGAGCTCATCAGCTTCCTCCGTGAGAATCGGGATATCTTTGCATGGTCTACTTCGGACCTGCAAGGTGTGCCGAGGGAGCTGGCTGAGCACGCATTGCATGTGAGGCCCGATGCTAAGCCAGTGAAGCAGCCGCTCCGGCGGAATGCCGGCGATAGAAGGAAAGCCATATGGGAGGAAGTGGCCAGGCTCTTAGCCTCTGGCTTTATCAAGGAAGTACTTCATCCGGATTGGGTGTCTAATCCGGTTTTGGTGGAAAAGAAGAAAGATGAGCCCGTCATAGTGAAAGTATGGCGGATGTGTGTTGATTACACCAACTTGAACAAGGCATGTCCTAAAGATCCATTCCCGCTGCCTCGGATCGATCAAGTGATTGATTCCACAGCCGGATGTGAACTGTTATCATTTGTAGACGCCTATTCTGGTTTCCACCAGATCCCCTTGTTTGAGCCAGATCAAATAAAGACATCCTTTATTACCCCGTACGGGGCTTATTGCTATCTCACTATGCCGTTCGGTTTAAGAAATGCCGGCGCAACTTACCAAAGGTGTATGCAAAAGTGTTTGCACGATCAGATAGATAAAAATGTGCAGGTATATGTCGATGATATCGTCATAAAAACCAAGGAGAGCAAGACTCTCATAGATGATCTCCGGGAAACCTTTGGGAACCTGAGGAGATTCCGGATGAAGTTGAATCCGGCTAAGTGCACCTTTGGTGTGCCGGCGGGCAAGTTGCTCGGTTTCCTTGTTTCCAGCCGGGGTATTGAGGTGAATCCTGGCAAGATTCGTGCCATAGAAAGGATGAAGCCGCCGACAGATTTGAGGGAAGTACAGAAGTTCACTGGGTGCCTCGCATCCCTGAGCCGTTTCATAAGCCGGCTGGGAGAGAAAGCCCTGCCGTTATATCAGTTGATGAAAAAGTCCGACACATTTGTCTGGACAACGCAAGCAGATGCAGCTTTCAAG
Source organism: Dactylis glomerata (assembly GCA_007115705.1). Classification (NCBI taxonomy): domain Eukaryota; kingdom Viridiplantae; phylum Streptophyta; class Magnoliopsida; order Poales; family Poaceae; genus Dactylis; species Dactylis glomerata. The sequence continues at coordinate 4,580,137 of QXEO01000411.1, read as the reverse complement.
GAATTGAAACAGTTGTTGTCAACAGCGCCGGTATTAGCGTCTCCGATGCCCCGGGAGCCAATGTTGCTCTATATAGCGGCAACCAACCGAGTTGTCAGTGCTGTGGTGGTAGTAGAGCGAGAGGAAGGAGGCAAAACCGTGCAGCGGCCGGTATATTATCTGAGTGAAGTCCTCTCCACCTCAAAGCAAAATTACCCCCACTATCAGAAGATGACCTATGGTGTCTATATGGCGGCTAAGAAGCTCAAGCATTACTTCCAAGAGCATCCAATCCGGGTAGTGGCCGAGGCCCCTATCTCGGAAATTATAGGCAACAAAGATGCCAGCGGCCGGATAGCAAAGTGGGCAATAGAGCTTTCACCATATACACCGCAGTACGATAAGAGGGATACAATCAAGTCCCAGGTCTTGGCTGATTTCTTTATTGACTGGGCCGAGATACAGTATGAGCCACCATTGCCAGATGCCAATTATTGGAGGATGCATTTCGATGGGTCCAAGACAATCCATGGCTTGGGTGCCGGCATAGTTCTCAGTTCACCAAAGAATGACCAGCTGAGATACGTCCTGCAGATTCACTTTGCAGCATCAAATAATGTGGCGGAATATGAGGCACTTGTGCATGGCCTGAAGGTGTCTAAGGACATAGGAATTCGCCGGATTATGTGCTTCGGGGATTCTGACTTAGTGATTCAGCAGTGTTCCGGCATATGGGACGCGCATGATGCTAACATGGCATCATACCGTTTCCTAGTGCAGCAGTTAAGTGGTTACTTTGAAGGTTGTGAGTTCCGGCACGTTCTCCGGGCTCAGAACGATGCAGCCGATGCATTATCCAAGCTGGGGTCTTCCCGAGATTCAATCCCACCCGGCATTTCGCTGGAGCATCTGAGGAAGCCATCGATCAAACCCTCGCCGGAGTCATCCTCCATTTATGTCCCGCCAGGTCCAGACGAAGCAGTTCCAATGGACATAGATGCCGGAGCCAAGACGGATAACCCGGGGACTGTTTCCTCAGTCCCGGGGACTGGGCCGGCATATGCTGTTAATACAGTATTCCGGAGCAAAGCTAAAGGCAAGGGTAAAATGTGCCAAGAGGTTGTGCCGGTATACCCGGGGACTGCTCCGGCATACCCGGGGACTGATTCTTCAGTCCCGGGGACTTCGCAGCCCATGGAGATCGATTATGTGTCGGTCGAAATGATGGAAATAGATCAGGCAGTGTTCACTGTCAGGGAAGTGCCCTCATGGGCACGTCCTATCATGAACTTCATGGTGGATGGTCAAGTGCCGGCGGATGAAACCGAGGCCCGCCGGGTTATAAGGAGATCCAAAGCGTATACCATCATCAACAAAGAAATATACAAGAGAAGTACCACCGGAGTATTGCAGAGATGTGTCGAATCTGCGGAGGGTCTGGAGATGCTCCGGGAAATTCACCAGGGGGAGTGTGGTCACCATGCTTCGTCCAGGGCATTGGTGGCAAAGGTATTCCGGCATGGCTTTTATTGGCCAACGGCACTGCAAGAGGCAGAAAACTTGGTCCGGAAATGTAATGGGTGTCAAAGATATGCCCACCAGATTCATCAGCCGGCATCTGCCCTGAAAACTATCCCAATAACCTGGCCCTTTGCTGTTTGGGGCCTGGATATGGTCGGGGCTTTTAAGCCGGCCAGAGGGAAAATGACCCATATCCTGGTCATGGTGGACAAGTTCACCAAGTGGATTGAAGTGAAGCCCATAAGCAAGTGTGATGGTCACACAGCAGTGAAATTCTTAAAGGATATAATCTTGAGATATGGTGTTCCTCATAGCATCATCACTGACAATGGGTCAAACTTTGCCCAAGGGCCATTTGCCAGATTTTGTGAGGAGGTGGGAATCCGGCTGGACGTTGCGTCGGTTGCCCACCCTTGTGCCAATGGCCAAGTAGAGAGATCGAATGGGCTAGTATTATCCGGCATAAAACCCCGGCTGATAGAGCCCCTGGAGAAAACTCCGGGATGTTGGCTAGATGAGCTGCCAGCAGTGCTGTGGAGTTTAAGAACAACTCCGAATAGATCAACAGGCTACACACCATTTTTCCTGGTGTATGGAGCAGAAGCTGTGCTTCCAACAGATGTAATACATGATGCACCAAGAATAGTGCTATATACTGAGGAAGAGGCTAAAGAAGCCAGAGAAAATGATGTTGATCTGCTAGAGGAAGCAAGGGAAATAACTCTGTCAAGAACAGCAGTATATCAGCAGAACCTCAGACGCTATCATGCGCAGAAGGTAAATCCAAGGAGATTTCAAGAGGGAGATCTAGTACTCCGGCTAAAGCAAGGAACAGAAGGCCGGCATAAGTTAACTCCTCCATGGGAGGGGCCATTCATTGTGAGCAGAGCTCTGCACAATGATGCCTATTATCTTATAGATGCGCAGGACCCCAAGAAGAATAAGGCGGACAGGTCCGGAGAAGAAACCAAGAGGCCATGGAACATAGCTCTACTGCGCCCCTTTTACTCCTGAGCAACACAATGTATGTATTTCCATATTTTCCTTTGTATGCCGGCGTGTTGTGCCGGCACAAGACTAATGAATGAAATACCGGCATCCCGAAGAAGCCGGGTAACTAGCTCCGAGGTATATTTGTTGTTTATTTACAGTTTTTTGTTATATGCCGGCTGGCTTTATTTGAATGTTTCCTATGTCGGCCTAGTAATGTGTCGGCATTAAAGGCCACTCTTCGACTCAGCTGCTGTCCGAAACCCGGCTTCATGGCTAGCAAGAGTAGATGCCGGAGATTGTCTACACATGGAAAACGGCTAAGGAAATTAAAGCAAGCGAACCGACATTTTCGTTAAAGCTAAAGTTAAAATTTAAAGTGTCGGATGATTTGAAGTCTAAGTCTCAAAGTTAAAGTACTGTATGTTCGAGCAAGCAACCTTGAGACTCATACGTCGAAAGCCAATTAAGGTAGACAAGTAGCCAAGGTTGTGAAATTGAGGAAACAGGAAAACAACTCGGTGACTTAGCCAAAAGATGATCCGGCATTAGTAACAAGCAAACCAAGATAAAACTTGTTCAGATAGCAAACCAAAGGAAAGTAAACGTATATCTTACAACTGCACCCGGCATACCGGGGATCTGATAAAGCTTAAAGTGTTTTTGATGCAAAGATTCAAGGGGCAGACGCGGGGCCGCCAGCAGGTGGAGCAGTAGCAGTCGAAGTGGCGGCTTCAGGTGTGCCGGACCCAGCAGATGGAATGGAGCCATCACCTCCGCCCGGGGCAGATGCCTGTTCCGGAGCTTCAGTGTCGGCTTCCTCAGCTTCACCTTCATCTTGGCTGGAGTCGGAACCCTCAGCAGCAGCAGATGTCCCGGCATCGTCATTCTTCTCCGGCTCGCGGATGTCTCGGACGAATTTGTCGGTGTCGGCATAGTCCACATAACTGTGGGCCAACTCTCGCCGGCGCCGGATATGTTCCGGATCCGTGGTCCAGATGGATCCTTCGCGCACGGTGCGCAAAGTCTCCAAGTCTGCCTTTTCATACCAAGACAAGAAGTAGCTGAGGGCTTCGTCGGCTCCAACCCTCGCGCCGGAATCTCGCCACTCCCGGAGGCGAACCTTGGCAAGCTGCAGGTCGTTGCCGAGGTCAACCGGATCAGTGGGAGTCCTTTGTCCCGGCCAGAGGGCAGAGAATGCCTCCTGGGCGCCGTAGAAGAGCTCTTCAGTGTAAAGGGTCATGGCCTCCTTCCGGGACTGCAGGGCCAGCAGCTGCTCCGACATGTCCCAGTTGGGCGAGTCAACCGGAACACCCCGGTTTTCTCGGTCCAACTGCAAAGCCCTCTCAACGTCAGCGACGGAAGCGGGAAACATGCCTGCAGAATAGAAACAATGTTAGCAAAAGGAAAATATGTCGGCATAGATGCTATGCCGAAAAAGATTACACTATGTCGGAAAGGATAAAAGGGGAAAGGATTTGAAGCTTACGGGCAAGGTCGGCATTCAGCTGTGCAACTGTAACCTCCCATTTGGTGGCCTGCTCCTTCAGGCTATCCAGTTCAGCATGGGCGGTGGCGGCATCAGTCTCGGAGGTAACAAGCAGGGTCTGGGTTTTCTTCAGTAGGCCCTCCCTCTGTTCCTTTTCGTCCAGCAGCTCGGTGATCCGGCCCTTCAACTGCTCAACCTCGGCCTTGTGACCGGCATCCCGGTCGTCCAGTTGCTTGGCCACATCCACCGAGGACACACAATCCTGGTGGCGTGCCTCCAGTGCAGCCTTCTCATCTGCAAAGATTTCAAGTTAAGAGGATTTGAAGAAAGAAAACAGTGACAAAGAGTAAAGGATTTGAAGTATAAAGTAGCTATCCGGGTAACAGCAGGATCCGGCATACCAGTAAGCTCTTTCACCCTCGTAAGAAGCGCGGCGACTTGTTTTTCAGTGCCAGCTGCAGAATGTCGGCACAAGGTTATGGGTCGGTAAGAAGAAGTATTGCAAAGTAAAGAGAGGAAAGATATCCGGCATATAGCGGTATGTCGGCAAAGATTACCTTTCCGGGACAGCTCCTGCTGAAGCTTGCTGTGTGCGTCAGATAGCTTCCGGTGCTCGCACACCAACTCATGGAACATGTCGGCCCGGGTGTTGTTCATTTGCTGCAAAAATGCCGGGATTTGAAATGTCAGCAGAGAAATTTGACATGGTAATTAAAGTGAAGATTTTATCAAGTGATCATTCTTTTAAAGACCCGGCACAGGTGCTGCGCACCTATCCCGGCCCTCGGTGACTAGGATTTGAAGCTCGAATCGAGCTTATATCCCGGTCAAGAGGATTTGAAAGATAATAGAGATGTGAAATTGTTAGAGACCCGGCACAGGTGCTGCGCACCTATCCCGGCCCTCGGTGACTAGGATTTGAAGCTCGGATCGAGCTCATATGTCGGCAGTTAATTCAAAGGAAGCTAGCTAAAGGACTATGAGAAAATCCCGGATGTCCATATCCCGGACAGCCGACATTTTCGGGGACTGGGGATATGTGTGTAAATAGAGAGGACTTACGTTGGTGGCAGAGGCCAACTTGTGAAGTCTTTGCTGGATGCTGAGGAGCTCGCTGGCGATCGGTATGGGCTTCGCTGCCAGGAAGTCGCTTGGGTCGCCACTGGTCTTGGCTTCGGCCAGCTTCTTGCTCCTTGAGTCCGCAGTGTCCATGTTGCTGGCGTCGTTCCACTTAATGCACTGCTCCTTAAGAGAGCCGAGGCTCTCATCACTTTTCGTCGCAAGAGGGACGAGGCCCTCGAGTTCTGGGGTGTCGAAGAAGCTTTTCCGGTACCCCGGCCGGGCTGCTGCCCTGCCAAGATGCAGGGCCAGAGCAGAGCTGGTCTGGGACGCTGCCTTAGGAGGAGCAGTTGCGGCAGATGGTGTGCCGGACTTGGCCGTCCGAATCTTCAACGTGCCGGTCCGGGCCGGGGCAGTGGACTTGGCCGGTGCAGTGGTCTTGGCCGGTGCTGGTGGCTTGTCAGCTGGAGGAGTCTCGGGTGCGGGCTGTTCCGGCGCGGCCGGTGCTTCTTGGCCAGCGGGAGCAGGATCCGGAAAAGTCCGGACTTCCGGCACTAAAGGGCCTTTGCCCTTGATGTCTGTGCCGGCGCTCTTGTCGCTTGCGCCGGCGTCGTCAGTTGTGCCGGCGTCGCTGGTGGGCGCGCCGGAGTCTGGGGCTTCTTGATGGGCTCCTGTGTCCATGTGGACATCAGGAGCCGGAGGTTCCTGTTGAGCCCCCGAGTCCATGTGGACGTCGGGGGCAGAAGTGTCTTGTGCCGGCGAAGGGACGTCCTTCGCCGGGGAGGTGGTCTTGTCGGGCGCAGGCGAAGATGCCGGCGCCGGTGAGGTCGTGTGACTAGCAGAGGGAATGTCGGAGGTAGCAGGGGCTGCGGGCTTGGTAACCTGCGGGTCGCCGCTCAAGCCAGAAGCTTGTTCCGGCTCAAGAGGAGCACTGAAAGAGAGAAAACACCAAGTCAGTAATACAAACAAGAGATATGTCGGAGGAAATGCAAAGAAAAGGAAATTTACCCCGAGGCAACAGGCCTCTGTTTCTTCTGTTTGGGCACGCCGACCTTCTGTCTTTTCGACCTCTGAGGTATGTCGGACTGGGGCTTCACACCTCGCTTCCGGCCGGCACGTCCGCCGGTGGAAGGAGGTCCCTGGTTCAGAGGGGCGGCGTCGATAACGACATCGTCCGGGATAGCTGAGGACGGCATTGGAAACTCGTGAGCAATAGGGGTTTCTGGAAAGGCGTACGCAAGTGGCGTCGGGTCATAGTACAGCAGGATCTCCTCGTCAGAATCAATCTCACTCCGGTCTTGAGTATAATGCCGGGATGAAGAGCCCTTACCCATGGCAGCTGCAGCACGGGTGCTCCTGGGAAGCTTATCCCAATGATCCGGATCTTCAACATCCGCAACGGTGCGGTCCGCCGCGATCTTGATCCGGGAGTTCTCCATGGTTTGGAAGCTGAATTTCTGTATAAACAGCAAAGTCAAATATTCAGACAAGGAAATATGCCGGTGGAAGAGGTATGTCGGATCGATATGATATGTGTCGGCAAACAGGCATGTGTCGGCTTAAGTATCTATGTGCCGGACATGGACTTTATGTATCGGCTAAGAAGGTTTACCGTTGGGGCGGGCCTATCCCGGCTGTATGGTTCTAGCCCCCAGGCAAAAGTGGCCTGAGAGGACTTGCAGACATCCTTAATCCGGCGCAGAATGTCGGCCGGAGTCAGCTCGTGTGTGGAGTGCCGGGTGGGGTCCATTGGCCCGCTCATCTGGCAGATCTTATGCGACCGGCGCTGCAGAGGGGAGACGCGCCGGCTTATATAGCAGGCCACCAGGTCTTGAGGAGTAAGACCGGCATCCAGGAGCTCGCCCTTAACCCGGTGAAGCGCATTCACCGGCATCACCGAGTTCTTCGGGTTGTAGGTCCAGTTCGTCATCGCCAACGGTGGCTCGTCCACAAATGGCGGCAGGTTGAGCAGATCCTCGTCGGTGGTGTTCTTGACGTAGAAGAAGCTTTTCTGCCACTTCTTGCAAGATTCCAGGAGTTCCACCTTGGGGAAGTCCGAGCCCTTTCGGGACATGATGGTGGCCGCGCCGCAGAGGGTCATGGGGCGGTCCTTCTTTTCCTGGGCCGTCTCCGGCGGGTCGTCCTTGCTCCGGGGCGGCTCTTGGACGACTTGCTTCCGCAGTTGGAAGTACTTCGCCCAGCCTTGAGTAAGGGCCTCTATGCCGGCATAGCCCTCGCAAAAAGCAGCGAAGGCGGAGAGGATCATCACGGCATTGGCCGGGATATGATGAGGTTGTAGCTCGTAGGTGTTGAGGAAGTCCCGGAAGAAGTCCGATGCCGGCAGTCCGAAGCCCCGCTCGAAGTGGGCGATGAAGACGACGCGTTCGCCGGGTTCAGGTGCCGGTACAGTTTCTCCCGCGGGTAGCCGGCATGCTACGCCCTCCGGAACTCTCCTGGTGAAGGTGACCCAGGATATGTCGGCCGGAGTAACCTCCGACCCCTCCCAGCCGGAGCGTCCTTGAGCTCGGGCCGAGGTATCCTCCTCAGAGGCCGAGGTAGCCGTCATGCTTGAAGATGCCATCTTAGTGGCCGGGATAAGGCGTGAGAGCCGGAGTCCCGTGGTGTTATTCCTATCAAGGCCGGAGAAAAGAGGGAGGTTAGTCTCTCCGGCATACCACTCTCACAGATGTTAGCAGGAATAGAAGATCTACCGAGGCAGGTAAAATAGGAAGCAAATAAGGGTAAAACTCCTAAAGATGAACACCTGCGAGCGTTGCCTAGCAATGCTAGTCGAATCAAAGGGAAAACTAGCTCTGAGACCGAGGCAGATCTGTGCAAACGGGGCTATCGGTGCGAAGTTGTAAAAGGCGTGAAAGAGGAAGAACAGAGGGAGGTCTCACCGGAGCTTGGCCGGCGACGATGGAGCGGCGGCGAGCGTGCAGGAAGATCCAATCTCCCTGCAATGCTGCAGAGAGAAGAGGCGGCGGCGGCGGCGTCGTCAAAGGTGATGCCGTGCGTCGTCGGGCGTCGGCGTCGGCGGGGAGCAGGTCGGCTGCGGCGGCGATGCTGCTCTTCGGACCGGCGGTGGAGCGCAGGAGGCAGAGTAGCAGGCGAGGAAGGCGAGGAAGACGATGGTGGTGGGGGGTAAAAAGATACGTTTACCCCCGCCGCCCTGTTTATAGCGAAGAGGCAGGGTCGTGGGGATCGTGGGAGTGCTCCACTCCCCCGACCGTTTCTGCGGCGAGGCGCCACGTGGCGGCACAGAGTGGGGCGGCGGTTCCTGTAACCGTGCCATGACGGCGAGAAGTAACTGCTGCACTGTGAACCGTCACATCGTGGGTGATCGTTCGAGGTGGCAGGGCAGTTACAAGTTTCGATGCAAAGCTGTCGGACATGGCTTCTCGAGGAAGACTCGTCTATATGTCGGATTAATTGCCCGATGTATATGTTCCGTCCGGAATACCCTCGGGACCGGCCGGAATAAGTTTTGGAACAGGAACAGAGGCCGGGATATGTGCAGATGTGCCGGCATATAATCTGATCGCCGGGGCATAATGAAGAAAGGTATGTTGAACCTGTCAAGGCTCCACAGTTATGACTGGGGAACCTCGGCAGCTTCGGGGACTAGTGTCGGGGGGATGACCCCCGGTAGGGTCAAGAGACTAGAGAGACACAAGGTCTATGATTGACTTTATGCCGGGTTATCAAGGAAGGGCCTGGCCGGAATATAAGAGCATCGGCCAGGCCGGCATATAATGTGTATCCCGGCTGGTGTCTGGATATGCCGGCATAGCCGGAATACTGATATATGTGTGCCGGCATATACTCAGATATGCCGGCCTAACTATTTGGTGTGTTGTGCAGGAGCAGGGGAGGCCGGATTACCCGACCCTCGTAGGTCGTTGGTCCGGCATATAAGTCCTGGGTATGGCCAACGGTCATATCCGGGATGCTTAAGTCAACCAAGGTGTCACATCCCTACAATCAAGGAAGAAAACATCCAAGCATGGTAGCAGAGTAAGATGGCAGGGTGCACAGTGGAGGTTACCTACCCTCACTGTGCACAAGTACGAGCTTACCGCACGGAGGTAAGGCCACAGTTCAAGAGGTACAAGGTACAGGGATATGGCGTCCCATCGAGAGCAATCAGGGGCGAAGTCAAGGGTCTCTGCCATCGCCACCAGCTCCTGTTTGGAGTGTAGCCCTTGTCTTGTGGTCTTGTATGACCGTTGTAACCCTGGCCACCACTATATAAGGTGGCATAGGGAGCCCTGGTAAAGGTTGAACGTTGGCTGATAGTTGTTGGTTGGTCACTCTGTACTCTTACACTTACCAGTTCATCTTCCTTCTCTAGGAGAGAGCTTGGAAGCACCATTGTGGTGTACTACATCGATCCATATATACAATCAGTAGAGCAGGAGTAGGGGTGTTATCTCCTTACGAGAGCCCCGAACCTGGGTAGATCAGTGTCTCTTTCTGTCGTGCTTTTTAGCTCGTTCCCCTCTCCCGAATCCTCCAGCATCTAGTCGGCCCCCATTTAAGCCATCCTATGGCATATGTTGTTTCACCACGACGACAAATTCGGCTTTGGGGGAAGCGCTTTTGGCAGGTTGTGCAAGAAGAGCCTCCCCTCCTCAGCCTTGGCGCAGCGGTCGGCGATCTCAAAGAGCCTGACGACGGAAGTCAGCTCATCGTTCACGGACAGCTTCTCCCTCATCTTGATGTCGGAGAGTCCCGTGGAGAACGCGGAGATAACCTCCTCATTGGAGATCCTGGGGATCTTGTTCCTCATCTGGCTGAAGCGCTGGATGTATTGACGAAGCGTCTCGCCCTTGTACTGACGCACCGCCTTAAGATCATTCTTGGTGGCGGGGCGCTCGTACGTGGGCATGAAGTTAGCGACAAACTGACAGCACAAGTCCTTCCATGAGGTCACGGATTCGCGAGGAAGATTTATGAGCCACGTTCGCGGAGCGTCTTTGAGGGCCATGTGGAACCAATTGGCCATCGCATGCTGATCTCCACGCGCGGCCTGGATGGCGACGACGTAGAGCTGGAGGAATTCAACGGGGTTTGTAGTCCCATCGTAACGTGCGCCGATGTCCGGCTTGAACTTGTCAGGCCAGACCATGTAGCGTTGCTGGCGAGTGAGAGCAAGGCACCCGGGGTTGTATATAGGGTCCCCGGGGGTCCTGACATTCTTGCCAGCTTCGCCGATGTCGTCGACGGCGCGGTCATGATTTTTGCGGCGGCGCTCAAGGGAGACGCGTGCGTCTTCCGGAGCGCGTTGGACGATTTGGCAGCTGGGCTCCCCGCGCGGCGAAGATGCGGCGCGGGAAGCCACCTTCTTGGCCTTGGCAGCCTTCCCATCTCCGGCGCCCGGGCGCGGCGCCCCGCCGCTGGATCTGGTTCTCCCGCGCCCTGGGCTCCTCCCTGGGCTGGGTCTTCATTGGCGATGGCGACGAGCTCGACGATTCGAGCGCGCCACCCCTCACGCCTGTCATCAGTGGGCTGATAGCGCAGCAGCTCCTGCGCCATGGCGAGAGCCTGCGCAGGAGACAGCTGACTCCCAGAACGAGCGCGAGAAGTGGCGGTGGCGATGAAGGAGAGCGAAGGCTCTGTACGCCCGGACGGGAGGTAGGAGGACTCCAGATCTTCCTCCTCTTCCTCCTCAGCCGAGGCTTCACGACGACGAAAGATGGGCTCAGTTTGCCCCCGAACAGCGTTACGGCGGTGAAGACGCTCGAGCCTTGCATTGGCGTTGGCCATGTCGAAGTAGATCTGGAAGAAAACACACCACAGCCCCCTACCTGGCGCGCCAAATGTCGATGGATTTTGTGTCGCAAGAACATGGGGTACCACGCGACGGACCCAAAGATTCGAATGCAGGGGGCTGAACGTGGGAGATCTTGGATCGCAACGAAACACGGTGACGGAAGCCTCCAGTCGTCGAACACTCAACACACTGCATAGAGGGACGCCGAGCTTTACCCAGGTTCAGGGCCCTCGTGGTGAGGTAAAACTCCTACTTCCTGCCTTCTTGTATTACGACGCGATACCTCGCGAGGAGTACAAGGTCTTGGTTACAAAGCTCTAGCTGGCCAGAGGTTGAAAAACCTGTGTGCCCAGCTAGCAGCCTAAAGAAGATGGAGATTCGATCCCCTCTAAGGGGTGGCCTCCCCTCCTTTTATAGCGCCAAGGTCCTCCTTCCCCTTATCTTCTTGGGGAAGGGGTTGCCACACACGGCCAAGGAGGGAGGACAGCTGTAGACTTTATTCTTCAGTGGACGTAGTCTTTGTAGAGTAGTGGCGCCGGTCCACCGGAGTGGGTGGAGGAAGCTAACGTCTTCCCCTAGCGCCCTGCACCGTCCACGCTATTTTTAGGGGGGTGGCCAACAACCACTGTGCCGCTTTATGCAGGCACGGCGAAAGTTGGTCTCCTTCCTGTCGGGGGTAGCGTGGGCGGTACGCGGTCTTTTGTCCTTTATCTTCTTGCTCTGGATGCAAACGTGCTGAGCTGACGTGGGCGTGGTCCCTCCCCTCACCAGCGGGAGCTCGTGAGGAGGTCTTCTGGTCCTTAGCAGTTTTGGTCATCGTTCTCCTCATGAGGTGCCTCCTCATGAGGGTCTTCTCCAATAGCTTCGGTCGTCGTTTCACCCCTGGGCCAAAGCTGGGCCGTTGAGGAGGCCCAGGAGCAGGTGGACCGGGATACCCCGGTATCCAGAACACCAACACACTAGAGGTACAGTTCCCCTTCTCTTCCTCTTAGCTGGGGCAGCAGGAGTAAGCAGCTCCTCCTCATGAATATTATCATCCATTTCAGAAATCTTGTAAGTAGGTGCATGTTCAACCTGACACTTTTCAGGGATAACAAAAGAAATGGAGCAATTTGAGTCCTCATTAGTAGACATAATATCCCATAGATCATAATTCAGAAAAAAATTGTCCATTCAATTTTTTTTGGAATTAAGAGCATCAATGTAATGAAGTTGAACCAGTTTGAAGGAATCTCCAGTACCTTAGAGGCATTTGCACTTTCAGGTGAAGAAATGTGTGGGGCAAAGTATTTCTTCCATAGTTCCATGCCTTGGGCAGAGAATTTCTGGCAGTCTTCCACTGGAAACAGAAAGGTCTCAGCTCTCATCAGCTGAAGGTGAGCAACTTCTCGCTGAACCAAGTCATTGAAATGAAAGTATTCCAAGTCTGCATCAATGTTTTGATTTACTTCATTATTTTGTGGAGGGCTGCTACCATTTGCTTCCTCCATTCCACTGTCAGAGTCTTCTCCTTGATAAGCCAACATAATGTTCTGAACTCCTTCTCCCAAAATAGGAAAATTATCCCAGTTTAAAGCTAAATTTTCTCCCTGAACATTAACTGGAATATTGACCAATGGTTATTCTACCATCTCAGGGCTGTTAGGCATCTGGTTCACTTCATCTTCACTATGATTTGCATTGATAGCATGAACATTGGTAGAGTGCAAAACATTAGATAGGGAGACTGATAGAGTGACACTGCTCTGTCTAGGAATGTTATCAGCTACCTGCTACAAGTCTTCCTCCATGTCAACAACATTTGGAAGAGAATTATTACCATTCTCTTGGTTGATAGGCTGATTAACAGCAACCATATTGTTACCTTGATTTCCCATTTCCCAATGACCATATCCCCAATCCATATCTTCCACAGGCGCCTCAGGTTGCTGCTGATGAAATGGCACTGGAGGCAAAGCATGTGGGTCTACACCTTCTACTGGAATGGGGTCCTCATCTTGTGGCCCCCCTCAAATCAGAGTCTGCTACAGAATTTCTATTGAAAAGGTCCAAGAGTCAGCTCCTAGTCCTTCTCCCTCTGTCAACCTAGTGCTTTTGGGAATATCTCTCAGCTCAGAGCACCTCACTTTAGCAATAATTCTACCTTTATTTGAAGCATCATCTTCCCATGCTAAGAGTCTACCAAACTTGCAGACAATAGCAGTGACATCCTCTGTAGACCATTTAACTAGAGGAGGACCGACCATCAAGATCCAACATTCCCTTTCCAGGTAAGATCTCCTCTAGTTTATTCCTTCATTATGCTTGACAAAAGAAATGCTAACATCCTGAAAAACATGTGGACTCTGCTCCACCATCCTGTCTCTATCGCGCAGATGCGCAAACTGCACATAAGCTTGCCCAAAGGGGCATTTCTGAATATCTCTGAAACCTACTCTTGCAGTATTATCAAGGAAGTCTCCAAGCACATCCCTGATGTTATCGAAATGTACCTGTCCCTGATGGCGCGATCTTGATGTGGGAGCTTCTTCTTCCGTCCTCGGCAACGATACCAGAAAACTTGTAATGTTTTGCTGGCGTGTAGTTGATGATGTAAATGACCGGCCAGTTGGAAACCCCAAGAGAAGATTTGATGAATATAGCAGCAAGTTTTCCCTCAGTTATGAAACCAAGGTAATCAATCCAGTAGGAAAAAGGCAAACAACGGAAGGTGATGCTTGCTAGCCTAGTGACACTCCAACAAGGGCGCCGTTAACGATAACTTGTTAGCGTGTCTTCAACTAGTAGCAATGTGGAACCTGCACACAACACAACCAAATACTTTATTCCCAACTTACGATGAGGTTGTCAATCTCACCGGTTTGCTTGAAACAAAGGGTATGAGCGTATCGAGTGGAAAACAGTAGTAGTATGCGAGTAAAGTAAACAGTGCGAGTAAAGTAAACAGGTGATAGCAATATAATGGAAATAGGACCGGGGTCCACATTTCACTAGTGGTGTCTCTCCATAAGATAAAATAACACATGCTGGGTAAACAAATTACAGTTGGGCAATTGATAGAATAAAGACAACGTGATATGTCAAGAGGATCACTATGAGATTTACTCTGGGCATTACAAAAAGATACATAGACCGCCATCCAACTGCATCTATGACTAATAATCCACTTGTGGCGAATCAATCTGAGAACTCCACAAGTATTAAGTTGCGAACAACAGATAACTGCATTAAGCAAAGTGTGTAATGTAAACAAAGCATATGCCCTCGAGCATATGAATGTTGTTTTCCCCCTAGTAGCAACAACACATCTACAACCTTAGAGGTTTCTGTCACTCCCCCAGATTAAATAGAGGCATGAACCCACTATCGAGCATAAATACCCCCTCTTGGAGTCACTAGCAACTACTCGGCCAAGATAGCTACTAACAACGGAGAGCATGCAAGATCATAAACAACATAGAGATAACATAAGATAAAATTTAGTACTTCAAGTCAATCATAACACCAATATTCATCGGATCCCAACAAACACAACATGTAGAATTACATAACGGTGATCTCAATCATGTAAGGCAGCTCACGAGATCTAAACATGAAGCACATGGTGGAGAAGACAACTATCTAGCTACTGCTATGGACCCATAGTCCAAGGTAGACTACTCAACCATCGTGCCGAAGGCAAGCATGGCGATGACGAAGACCTCCGGTGGTGATTCCCCTCTCTGATAGGTGCCGGGAAGAGCTTCTAGACCCTCCCGATCTCAGGTCGACGACGGCGGCGGATCGCGATGTGTTTTCGGAAAAGTGATCGGGTCTTTAGGTTTTTCCCATCGGGGGGTCTTTATAGGCGAAGGGGCAGCATCAGAAGTGGACCAGGGGGCCAACACCATAGGCCGACGCGTGCCAGGGGCAGGCCACGCCCCCTGGTGGTGTGGCCGTCCTGTGGCTCCTTTCCGTCTCCTCTTCGGTTCTCTGGAAGATTCAGTAAATATCCGGACATCTGGCTTTTGTTTCATCCAATTCTGAGAATATTTACCGTGTAACTTTTCTGAAACACAAAAACAGCAGAAAAGAGGGAACTGGCACTGTGGCATCTCGTTAATAGGTTAGTTCCGGAAAATGCATAAAAATACCACGAAGTGTAACGAAACACTAAGCAAATGGTGTAAAAACAAGCATGGAGCATCAAAAATTATGGATACGTTGGAGACGTATCAGCATCCCCAAGCTTAACTCCTGCTCGTCCTCTAGTAGGTAAGTGATAACAAAAAAAATAATTTTTGAGGTGACATGCACCTACACAATCTTGATCATATATGTAAGCGTTGTGTGCTGGGATCAAAAGAACTTAAAACATGGGCATGAAAGATATAATCTTGATAGAAGAAACTTAGCAACCATGTTATAATATGAAAAAGAACACAAATGAAAGATCATGGAAATGAAACAATGAAAGTCAAACGTGTGTTCAAATCATAAGGAAAAATATACAAATGGTTTTCAGCTTGTCCTTCATGAGAGAGCAAAACATAAATGCATAGGACACCTTCAAGTTTAAGAGAGCGACTAGATACAAGTAATTTGAGAACAAGTGAAACCAACATCATGAATCTATCAATGAAACCTTTGGGACTATGCACATTATACTCAGAATGACAACTATGCTCTCTTAGACGGTGCATAAAGGTAGAAGGTGGAGACTCAACATAAAAGTAAAAGAAAGGCCCTTCGCGGAGGGAAGCATTGATTGCAAGTTTTATAAACCTTCAAAAATTATGGTACTTACTGGCTTTGAGCTCTCATTGCCCCCATCATAAGCATCTTGAATGGTTAAAGTTAATGCGAAAACACTTATGGTGCATATTCTTGACAAATCATAAGTTGAAAACCTCGTGTCCCATGAAGTACGAATACCCAAACCTCATGCTACTCGACTTTAGAGTCCCAAGCAAGCTCTTGTCATTGTAAATATATGTGTATCATTGAGAACCGCCAATGGGGTACCTCCTACCCGATGACATGGAACAAGCCCACATCAAAATGACAAGACAAACAGACAATGAACACCTCGACATCTCTTTTATTTACCATTGGTATAGCTTTTTATTGTGAGATGCATCGTCGAATGTCCACTATGGGCATGCTATAAATTTCCACCATGAATGATACATGGCTTAGATTAGCGGCCCATGCGTTTCCCTAACACATATAAAAACTCCATGATCCCGCAAGATTCCCAACTTATTTCACATTGCGAGTATCCATAAACAAAAGATCACGATATCAACTCAAATGAAAGATATTGCTATGTTGAAAGCTTGCCCCATGACGGCATGGTTGGGCTAATTTCCAACTTAAAACTTGCAAGCATAACAAATCAACATAAGAGAGCCACAATGCCAAAATTTTAAAACGAGAAAAGTAAAGTGTGCCATCAGGTTCGTGAGAGCTTTACTGACCAATTTTCGCATAACACCAAAAAGAGTTTAATTTGAAGGATAGATAAAAGCAAGTCAAATGTACTTTGGAATAGCAAATTGCTAATAGGTATGTATGGTGGACACTTTGGAACAACTTGGTTTTGAGGAGTTGGATGCACGAGTAGAGCTCATACTCAGTACAAAATGAGGACTAGCAAAAGACTGGGAGCGACCAACTAAGAGAGTAATAATGGCCATAATCATGCAAAGCGATAAAGCGACATTAAAAGAAGCATAAGATGGCATCAAAAGTCAAAAACTAAATGATCATAGAGGCTTATGGCGACTTTGTATGAGTCTAACATGTGTGAGCATGCGCCAAGTCAACCCAAATAAAGCATCAAGGAGAAAACCAAAATAATGCTTCCAAATAATTAAAACAACGCATGATTTTTTCAAAGGCTCATTAAGCAATCTCAGTCATTTGAGACAAGTCATGCTACAGAAAAACCTCTAAGCATACTATCAAAAAGACATCAAGCACGACATGCAAAAGCCTAGGCCGCAGTCTACACAAGCTCCTTCTTGTACCACTTTTTTGCATAAAGCTTTTTCTCTTTTCCAACACCATTCAAACTTTTTATAAGCAATTTTTTTGATGAAAACCAGCATGGACCAGAGGCAAAAATACACCTTGATGCAAAGATATAACAAGATCTGAACACAAATCAAGGCGAAAATTGAAAGCTAAACGCAGTTCTAGAAAAAAAGAACACTTGTTGAAACGATAAGAGTGAAAAATGGAGTGTTCTTGGCAAATGAAAAGCAAGGCAACTTCTCCAAAAGGAATTTGTTGGGGTCCAACCATTTATTGCAGCAAACAAAACTAAAGAAAACTGAAAACTAAAACAGCTGATGCTCCAAGAAAAACGCATAATGCATGAAGCAATAAAAATATAGTGTGTTGAAAGGTGACCTGATTTTTGCCGATGAAGAAGGGGTGCCTCGGGGGCATCCCCAAGCTTTGAAGCTTGTACCTCTTGGATATTTCTTGGGGTGACATGGGTATCCCCAAGCTTGAGCTTTTGTCCATTCTTCAACTCATCTCATCATTCTCCAATCCCTACACTTGAAAACTTCCTTCATACAAAACTAAACACAAATCTATTAGCAACATTAGTGTAAGCATAACATTGAATCAACCCCTTTTTGTTTCAGGTTTCAACTCAAAACCACCACATATAAAGTATATACTACTGTAGCAACTTCCCCAAAAGTTCCGTGATCAAAAGAAGTAAAAAAGAAAGCGATAAAGCGGCAAACACAAATATTGGCAGAAATCTGTCAAAATAGAACAGCTGACAAATGTCGAATTTTTAGAGGGTTTTATGTTGCTCAAATAAAAAAGTGTTCAACTAATGCAAGTTTGGATATAACCTGGGGCATATGCACAAGAAATCGCAGGTCCAAAAGATATACAGAGAATTTTCACGAATTTTTACGGTGCAGCACCAAAAACTGTTTCAGGACAGCAACATCCCCAAATCTTACCTCACTCAAATTAGAGGCTTCTCTTGGCACAAAAACGAAATAAAAATAATAAGGAGAGGTTATTACAGTAGTAATAACTTCCAAGACTCAAATAAAAGAAAATGAACTGAAACTAAAAACATTGGGTTATCTCCTAAGAGTGCTTTTCTTTAATGCCTTTGAGCTAGGCGCAGAAAGTGCGAATCAAGTAATATCAAGCGATGAAGCATGAAGCTTGTAATTTGCTCTAAGAATAGAGTCAAAAAGTAATTTCTTTCTCTTTCCAGGGAAGTGTTCCATACCTTTCTTGAGTGGGAATTGATATTTGATGGTGCCTTCCCTCATATTAATGATGGCACCTACAGTTCGAAGAAAGGGTCTTCCCAAAATAATAGGACATGAAGCATTGCATTCAACATCCATGACAAGAAAATCAAAGGGAACAAGGTTATTGTTAACCATAATAAGAACATTATTAATTCTTCCCAAAGGTTTTTTCTTAGCAACATCAGCAATAGGAACATCATAATAACACTTTTCAAGCGGTGGTAAATCAAGCATGTCATAAATCTTTCTAGGCATGATAGAAATACTAGCACCTATATCACATAAAGCATGGCAATCAAAACCATTAACATGCATATCAATGATGGGTTCCCAACCATCTTCTAACTTTTTCAGAATAGAAGCTTTTTGCTTCAACTTTTCATCCCTAATTTTCATAAGAGCATTGGTAATATGCTTAGTAAAAGCAATATTTAAAGAACTAGCATTGGGAGTCAAAGCAAGATTTTGCAAAAACAAAATAACTTCAGATATATTGTAGCCATCAACATCAAAATCATTAAAATAAATAGGGCTATCATCTCCTACACTCCAAAAAATTTCAGCACTCTTTTGAGAAAAAGTTTTAGCAGTTTTGGGCTTTTTAACACAAGAAGTGGGAGTTTTCTCTACATCAATTAAAGTAAGAGGATTACTAGCATTAGGAACAACATCATTAGAGGTAGTAATGGTACATACCTTCATCTTTCTAGCCATCTCATCTTCTCTTTCCCACCTGACATGCAATTCTGCTAGCATCCTAACATTTTCATCAATTCTAACTTGGATGGCATTAGCAGTGGCAAAAGTATTGTTCTCTTTCACGTCATTACGCAACACTTTTAATTTCAGAAGTTCAACATCATGAGCAAGGCTATCAACTTTAGAAGCAAGAATATCAATTTTGCCTAACTTTTCCTCAACAGACCTGTTAAAAGCAGTTTGCTTACCGATGAAGTCCTTGAGCATTACCTCAAGCTCGGAGGGTGCGGCCCTAGTGTTGTTGGAGTAATTATCATAACCATTACCATTGGTAGAAGGATACGGCCTATAATTGTTACTAGCAAAATTATTCCTATAAGCATTGTTGTTAAAATTATTATTTCTAATGAAGTTTACATCAACATGCTCTTCTTGAGCAACCAAAGAGGCCAAAGGAACATTATTAGGATCAACATGACTCCTATCATTAGAAAGCATAAGCATAATAGCATCAATCTTATCACTCAAGCAAGAGGTTTCCTCAATAGAATTTACCTTCTTACCTTGTGGAGCTCTCTCGGTGTGCCATTCAGAGTAATTTACCATCATATTGTCGAGAAGATTTGTTGCGGCACCCAAGGTAAGGGACATAAAAGTGCCTCTAGCAGCTGAATCCAATATGTTCCTTGAAGAAAAATTCAGTCCTGCATAAAAAGTTTGGACAATCATCCAAGTAGTCAATCCATGAGTGGGACAATTCTTGATCATAGATTTCATTCTTTCCCAAGCTTGAGCAACATGTTCATTATCAAGCTGACTAAAATTCATAATATTGCTACGCAAAGCTATAATCTTAGCAGGAGGATAGTATCGACCAATAAAAGCATCCTTGCACTTAGCCCATGAATCAATACTATTTTTAGGCAAAGACAGCAACCAATCCTTAGCTTTTCCTCTCAAAGAAAAAGGAAATAACTTAATCTTAATAATATCACTCTCTACATCCTTATATTTCTGCATCTCACATAGCTCAACAAAATTGTTGAGATGAGCTGCAACATCATCAGTACTAGCACCAGAAAATTGCTCTTTCATAACAAAGTTCAACAAAGCAGTCTTAATCTCATAAAAATTTGCAGCAGGAGCAGGTGGCGCAATAGGAGTGCAGATAAAATCACTATTATTAGTGCTAGTAAAATCACACAACTTGGTGTTTTCAGGAGTAGCCATTCTAGCAAAACTAAAAGCAGACAAGTAAAAACAACTATAAAGGATACTAATTTTTTTGTATTTTTGATAAAACAAAGGAAGTAAAAATAAAGTAAAGCAAAACTTAAAACAAAGTAAAGGATGTGCGTGTGAAACTCCCCTTGCAGAAGTCTTCTTTTTCCCCGGCAACGACGCCAGAAAACTTGTTGATGGCGCGATCTTGATGTGGGAGCTTCTTCTTCAGTCCTCGGCAACGGTACCAGAAAACTTGTGATGTTTTGCTGGCGTGTAGTTGATGATGTAAATGACCGGCCAGTTGGAAACCCAAAGAGAAGGTTTGATGAATATAGCAGCAAGTTTTCCCTCAGTTATGAAACCAAGGTAATCAATCCAGTAGGAAAAAGCCAAACGACGGAAGGTGATGCTTGCTAGCCTAGTGACACTCCAACAAGGGCGCCGTTAATGATAACTTGTTAGCGCGTCTTCAACTAGTAGCAACGTGGAACCTGCACATAACACAACCAAATACTTTGTTACCAACTTACGATGAGGTTGTCAATCTCACCGGTTTGCTTGAAACAAAGGGTATGAGCGTATCGAGTGGAAAATAGTAGTAGTATGCGAGTAAAGTAAACAGGTGATAGCAATATAATGGAAATAGGATCGGGGTCCACAGTTCACTAGTGGTGTCTCTCCATAAGATAAAATAACACATGCTGGGTAAACAAATTACAGTTGGGCAATTGATAGAATAAAGACAATGTGATATGTCAAGAGGATCACTATGAGATTTACTCTGGGCATTACAACAAGATACATAGACCGCCATCCAACTGCATCTATGACTAATAATCCACTTGTGGCGAATCAATTAGAGAACTCCACAAGTATTAAGTTGCGAACAACAGATAATTGCATTAAGGAAAGTGTGTAATGTAAACAAAGCATATGCCCTCGAGCATATGAATGTTGTTTTCCCCTTAGTAGCAACAGCACATCTACAACCTTAGAGGTTTCTGTCACTCCCCCAGATTAAATAGAGGCATGAACCCACTATCGAGCATAAATACCCCCTCTTGGAGTCACTAGCAACTACTCGGCCAAGATAGATACTAACAACGGAGAGCATGCAGGATCATAAACAACATAGAGATAACATAAGATAAAATTCAGTACTTCAACTCAATCATAACACCAATATTCATCGGATCCCAACAAACACAACATGTAGAATTACATAACGGTGATCTCGATCATGTAAGGCAGCTCACGAGGTCTAAACATGAAGCACATGGTGGAGAATACAATCATATAGCTACTGCTATGGACCCATAGTCCAAGGTAGACTACTCACTCATCGTGCCGGAGGCAAGCATGGCGATGAAGAAGATCTCCGGTGGCGATTCCTCTCTCCGGCAGGGTGCTGGGAAGAGCTTCTAGACCCTCCCGATCTCGGGTCAACGACGGCGGCAGACCGCGATGTGTTTCTAGAAAAGTGATTGGGTCTTTAGGTTTTTCCCGTCGGGGGTCTTATAGGAGAAGGGGCAACGTCAGAAGTGGACCAGGGGGCCCACACCATAGGCCAGCGTGGGCCAGGGGCAGGCTATGCCCCCTGGTGGTGTGGCCGCCCTGTGGCTCCTTTCCGTCTCCTCTTCGGTTCTCTGGAAGCTTCGGTAAATATCTGGACGTCTGGCTTTTGTTTCGTCCAATTCCGAGAATAGTTCCTGTATAACTTTTCTGAAACACAAAAATAGCAGAAATAGGGAACTGGCACTGTGGCATCTCGTTAATAGGTTAGTTCCGGAAAACGCATAAAAATACCCCAAAGTGTAACGAAACACTAAGCAAATGGTGTAAAAACAAGCATGGAGCATCAAAAATTATGGATACGTTGGAGACGTATCAGTCCCTCTGGCATAGGATTGATGGTGGTGATGGTGTAGTCTTCATGGCGATGGGAGCGACGAGGGAGAACCACTCTCTGGACTGCAGTGCAGCCTTCGACGTGAAGGACCTGGAAGCCGCGTGGGATGAATGGCACCGCGTTGATGGGAATGTTCGCCATTTCGGCTGGATCTGACAGCACCGATTTCTCCAACATCAGTGACGAACTGGGGTTTACTATGCACTTAGAATTCGAGGAGGCAAGGGGAACAGAGAAGTGGCCAGGCAAGAGAGAAAAAAGCTCCTTAAAGAATTAGCAATTTAAGGCGGTAAGTTAGGCCCATGGGCTCTGAACCAAATTGTGAAAGAATCTTCTGGCCAATCAGCCCTGTTAGGGGCAATGAAGGATTTGAATTTCATGAATGGAATTAGGCCCGGGAGCAAATTGGGCATGCGCTTAGGACCAGAATATTTATTTGGCAGAAAATTTCACTGGGGGTTTAAGTCTGGAATAACTACATTGAAAGCATTATTCAAACACTTCCCAGGAGAATTAGGGCGTCCAGAAATAACTACCTCAGCAAATGAAGGCCCAGTGGAGTTTCCGATGGTAACCGTCCTCTGTTGACCGTTATTCAAATTGGGATTTTGAAATTCAAGCCTTTGGAAGACAAATTGTCTTTTCTCTGATCTTGCAAGAAGAACAGGATTTTGAAATTCTAAACGATCAAAAACTAAAGATTTCTTACGATAGACTGTTGTCCAAGGAGAGTCTTGTTCAGAGTAATATTTTCTTTCTTCCACAAGCCAATTAGGTCCACCATTGCCCCATAGATTGAACGAAATGTCAAAGTCATTTTCTAAGATTTTACCAGCATTGTAAATTTCAAAACCAACTGACTTTGAGGCCACTGAAAATCTGAAGGTTCTGTCTCTAAGAGTGTGAACTCTAAACTTAGATGCTGATCCACCAAAACAAGCTTGGAGAGCGATAGCAACTGTATGAGTATTCAATCTAAAACAGGCTCTGCTAAAGGAGACCACCATAAGAAATTCTCTTCTTCTATGGTTTTCAATGAAGTTAACAACATGACCAAATTTCTTTTGAATAGATTCATCAAAAAGAACTCCACGGTTGAAATTCAAAGACGGGGCAGAGGCCAGATCAACTGAATTCTCCAAAGAAATCCTATCTTGGACAGAAGCAGAATGACAAGGAAATGTAATGATCATACCCGATTGAATGAGTTCACCATCTTCAAGAGGTTGACAATCCACAAACTTTTCCTCATCCGATAACAAGAGAACACTTGAGTCTTTTGATCTCAAGACCAAGAAACCTGAATATGATCTTGTAAACTTGCGCTGAAAAGAAGCCCAATAGGTAGCGTGCCACCTATCAACCATGGGAGCAGCAGAAGAATCAGAGGAAGAAGCCATTGCCGGCGGCAAGCCGCCGACACTCGCCTCGGGGACGTCGCAGATACGTCAAGCTCTCACCTCTCAGCTCTCACCTCTCACCATTTCGGCATGAGTAGCCCCCGAGCGTTATGGCGGATTCCTCGATCATGAAATCCTATCTTGGACAGAAGCAGCGGATCGTCGTATTATCCTTCGTGCTTCGACTGTATCTTCGGGTAGTGTCTTGTTCATCATGTACGCTAAATATGGCTGCATCCAGGTTTCTTCAATCATCATGACTCCCTCTGGTTCTGCTATGCTTTCTGTTCCTAGCTTGCCAGCCCCCGAGCCTATCACCGGATGCTGACTTGGTTCCCCTGAAGTCGAACTTTTGCTGCCTTTTATTAACCTCTCGATGATTTCCTCCAAAAAAACTCCTGGTGGTATAGGCAGGCATTGGGACCCGATGTTTGCTAGATTATCGGCTTCCTCGTTGCTGGTTCTGCTGATGTGTGAAACTTCGCACCCATAGAAAGTTCCTTCTAGATAGTAATACGTCATGTTGTCGCTGATGGCATCACATCGGTTCATCACTTGTTGGATGACGAGATTCGAGTCCCCGAATATTTTTCGTCGGGTTGCTCCACATGCTTTGGCCATCTTCCAGGGCTGGTCCTGAAATTTCTGGGGCCCGGGGCGAAACTAAAATATGGGGCCCTTAATAATTTTTTGAATATCAAGGGCAAAACTAAAATATGGGGCCCTTAATAATTTTTTGAATATCAAATAAGAAATGATACCAATAAGAGACTTAAATTGTACCTAATAGCAATATTCATATAACGATAATATTGTAAACATGTTATCCTAAAGTATTGTGTGTCCTATTTTATTATCAAGACAAGACCAATTTACCAAGTCATAAATATCCACACTAACTGGCTCATCACACTAGGAAATTCTCTAGGAGATAAATTATATACGTGTTCATGGTCACTCACATTTATTATCATTCGTGTTGATGCCAACCTTATCTTCAGGAACCTCATTTTTCTGATCAACATTAGCAAGAACTAGTGTAAAATTGTCTGGATTTCTCTAAGTGCTCATTAGCTCGTGTTATCCTTCATTGTGGCACTATGGGAATAGAGCCTTTCAACGCAACCAAACTGGAAATAAGAAAATACGTTATAACTCGAATTAGGGTACTGGGCACAGACCCCACAACAGATAGACTACCTACGTGTTGTATTGTAGTAGAGATTAGAGAATTAGAGAACATCAGGAATTCAGAATTTCAGGTCACCAATTACCATACCTTCTGTGATCGCCTACCGGTGGCTGCCCTGGGCGACTTGACTAGGCGAAGAAATCAGCGGCTGAGGCGAGGGTTCCGATCTCACGAACTGACGAACAGGTTATGGCGGCGCGTCGCTAAAAACAAAGGCTCAAGTCGATGTGTCGTTGATTGAATCGTATACCAACTAATTGTGGTTTTGTGGAGCGGTGGGAGCCCACCACGACCTGCTCCTCTCCATACGCATGTCCCTGCAGGAAACGGATTCAAAAGGAAAGGCCCAGCCTATAAACAATACCATTAGGCTACTAATACAAAGCACATACGTACGTGGGAGGGGCCCCTAATTTTTTTGGGCCCGGGGCAGCCGCCCCTCCCGACCCTCCCTAGGACCGGGCCTGCCATCTTCATTCCGTGAAGCAGGGCCTCATACTCGGCTTTATTGTTAAAAGCTTGTGGAAAACTCATCCTTAACACGTATTTTAGCTTATCCCCTTGCGGTGATATTAAGACTACCCCTGCTCCTGCGCCTTGGACCCTTTTTGACCCGTCGAAGTATATTATCCATACACTCGACAGATCAGGCGGTCCTGTGTTTTGTAGTTCGAGCCACTCTGCTGTGAAATCTGGCAGCACCTGAGATTTGATTGCTTTCCTTTTCTCGTACGTGATGTCCAGGGGAGATAGCTCGATCCCCATACGGAGACACATCCTGTTGCTTCAGGGTTGTTCAATATATTTGATAGTGGTGCTTCGTTAAGCACTATTATTGGATGTACCGCAAAGTATTGCCGCAATTTTCGTGTTGTTGTAAATATGTTGTATGCAAGCTTTTGATAATGCGGGTACCTCTATTTTGTTGGTGACAGGACTTCGCTGAGGAAGTATACTGGTCGCTGTACTCCGTGCGCCTTCCCTTCTTTAATTCGTTCGACTACTAGCACCTTGCTCACTACTTGATGTGTGGCCGCGATATATAGTGTGGGGACCCCGGCTTACCACCCGGGATTCCCGTTATGCATACAATTCACGATCCCAGGAGACCGTCGTGAATCCACATAACAGAGTTGGCATTTCAGATTACAACATCCATTACATAACGAGTCTTAAAGTCTTACATATGCCTCTTGGCTGAATATAAATGCCACGCAGGGCAACTTCAACAGACACACTTAGACATAAGTAGCAGCGGATACATGCAGCGTAGTGACCCAAGTCAGGCCTACTACCCTACATGCGACTGACCGGGAAACGAGTCCTAATTCGCACCGGCATTGTCATACTCCTCATCCTCCTCCTCATAGTCATCTCCAAAGTCTGGCCAAGTTAATAGCCAGGGACAAAGCGTGAGTACATTTTGGAATTATACTCGCAAACCATCTAAGAGAGAAACATTCACATGCTATATGGCTGTAGCAAGGGTTGGCTTGATTTCAAGTGACTATGTGCTACTAACTTCTCGTGTCGATATAGCATGTCATACGATATCTCTATATCCTATTAAAGAAGACTTATGTAAAACAATTTTAGGAAAAGCTCTAGGAAAGGGGGAAACTCCTTTGTAAGGTAAAGTCGGCGGTCAATCAAACATGACCACCTCAAGTCGTCGGCAGTACCCTCTGAGTACTCTGATTCACACCCGTGCCACGGCAGTACCTCCAAGTACTCCGTCCGGCACAAACTCCATTTTTCTAGAAAACCATTTATAAAACCAAAACCTGACACAGGTTAAGTATGGCCATTCCAACCATCCATGACCGAGGACGCGGCTATTCGAATAGATTACACTCTGCAGAGGTTGTAAACTTTACCCACACCATTCGATAAATCCACCGGGATACCACCACCGACCGTCATACACGAGTATGCAGCGTTCGGATAATCGATCGAAGCCCTCCATCTATCTACCTTAGTACAGGGTGCCTACCCTATGGAGTTTACCTCCCCGGCACGCCCCGGCAGTACCTCCTTCAGAGCGTAACTCTGGCGCCACGGCGGGAGAACCTAAGTGTCTTCCGGCCGGATAAATCCCGAAGGATCCTGATTTACTATTGCCCATGAACTAGCGGCAACCCAGATTCCGGGTCCTACAAACCCTTATATAGTATGAGGCTCCCCGCACTAAAGCAAATAAACTTCAAACTAAGCGCCATCCCATACCGGGGTAATGTAGTTGCACGGGGGTAATTGGTTTGGCGAACACTTATACACAATGCCATTTTCCCAAAATCCACCAATTCCTTCACCTCCCATAACCAACCCCATATTTATAAAATCATTTGTAAACATCTCAATGGAGTAGCAACTACTCCAAGGTTTCTGAAAAACATTTTCAAAATCTTTCTCGAGAGTATTCCCAATCCTAGAGTTTTTGGCTCCACTACAAGTTTTTCCAAAGACTTCGATGCTAATCATCAAGTCTCTACTTTCAGGGGTATTGAGTAGGTGTCAAAGGTGTCATCCTTAATAGATGATAACAAATTGACTTGTGGAGCTAAGTCGCCAACTATTGCTATATAGGGAGTAATAGAATTATAAGAAGAACAATGCATAGTAATAAAAACAAGAGTAGAACAATGCATAGTGACTTTATAGGATTAAGATATGCAACAAGTAGATGGCTTGCCTTGGTTGGCTTGTCCCTGATCACCTTCCTCTTGATATTCAAACACCTCCCCTTCCTCCGCACAATCGTCGTTCGATTCTATCGCCGGAAAAACAACAACACACACAATAAGCATTCATGCATACATGAATCACATTCAAAGCAACATCACACAACTCAAGCATTGAGTATCAGAAGCAAACAAGTTTAGATATCTGAACTAATATCTATTTTATAAAAGAAAGAATCACCATAATAATAGCAAGCAATTTCTAGTTGCATGGTAATACCTATTCACAAACAAACACTTGCATGTATCAAGGTAAATCGAAACATGGCATCAGCATACTTACAGGTAGCTAACAACATTTCAGAAACAACACAATTGGAATCAAACTAAAATAATATAAAGGTGATTTAATATGAATTTACTAATTCTAGGAATCACTAGAATAGCAAGATAATTCCCTAAAACAATCTGTAAGTCCTAAAATTCTACCATAGGCCATTCTGGATAGCTACTGGAATGGCCAACACACCAGAAGTGGAATCATCCTAAAATAATTAATATACTACACACAATAAATCAATCAATGCAGAAAATTAACATCACCAAAATAATTACCACAGGCAATGCACAGCTCCTAAAATAGTAAACCTAGTTTCTATAGATCAATAAAACAGTAAGGTAACAGCGAAAATTGGAAATACCAATTTTCATTACACAGAGCATCAGATTTGCAGATATGTGTGAAAAACAATAGATCTACACTATTTAATCATCAGATAATATTTAGGGTCCTAAAAATTCCACATGCAGTACATTCAGGTAGATACTAATGTCAGGAGCACAAGGAAATTTGAATCACAAATTTTGGACCTACAAAATTATTTCTATCCATTTTTGAATCTTGCAGGTATTTGCAAAAGGAGAAAATCAAATCACTGAAAAAAAGGGAACGGGCCGGGGCGGCGGACACGAGCCAGGCCGGCCCAGATCCACCGGCCTGCCCGGGCCTAGCGCGGCCGAATTGGTACGCCGCTGTTCGATCCAGATCGGACAGTGCGCGTCCTTTCTTCTCCGCGAGGCGACGCATGCAGGCGGGAGCGACGTGGGGAGCTAGGGTTTTGACGGTGCTGCGCATACCGAGGGGCGGCTGGTGGTCGGCGACGGCTGGATCGGCGGCGGAGGTGTTCAGAAAGGTGCCGCTGGAGTTCTTGCTTGCATGCAGGGCGTGCAGTGCTCGCAGTGACGCCGACGTCGCCGGTTTGCATCCGGGCAAGTGGTGGTGATGACAACGGCTGCGAGTTCCTACAAGGCAAAGAGGTGCAGGGTTGAGATCTAGGTGGGCTAGTGAGCTCTGAATCCAGAGAGAGAGCAGGGAGAACGGTCGGGTCGACGGCAACCTCTACCCTCACCGTCGACGATCTACGCAAAGACCTCGAGCTCCCCAGTGGCGGCTTCTCCTCGGCAGAGCATTGGTGAGCTCCAGAAGAGGCGAGGGGAGTGGGGAGGGAGCAAATGAGAGAGAGAGGTGGCTTCCAGAGGGGTTCCCGAGTTTATAAATGGAAGAGGTGAGCTCGGTCTACGGTGGTTTGCTTCGGACGCAATTGGACGGCGATGGCGGTGCTTCTTGACGGTGTCGTGCGCTGAGTCCAGGGGTATAGGCGGCGGTGTCGGTAGCGTCCTGGTCTGGTCAGAAAATGGTCGGTTTCAGTCAGAGCTTGGTCGGTTTTAGGCTCGGCGGGGTCACATGTGGGCTCGAGGGTGCTGGGTAACGGTGGCGTCGGCTTCGGTGTGCAATGCCGTGCAGGTTTGGGTGCGGAGCGGCGCGGGTGTGCACGCATGCATGCTGGAATGCTATGCACGCTCTGGGTGCTCTGGGCGGCCAGATCGCGTCAGGCTTGCTCGGTCAGGGCGGCGTGCACGATAGGCCTGGGGCCTGGGCGTCCCGTGGAATTGAATGCTGGAGTGACGGCGAGGTGGGTGGCAAGGTGACAGCACGAGAGGGTGTCAGTGGCGTCTTGACCAAGCATGGCATCCACGGTGGCCATGGCGACGTCCAGGGGCGAGGAGGGTAGCGCTCTCTATCGCTGCAGCGTGGGGTCGTGCAGGGTGGTCTGTAGGGGTGGCACATGTTCACTGGGGGTTGGCAAGGGGTGGTGGCGATCGAAGAGAAGGGAGAGGGAGAAGAGTCTGGAAAGGGCCTTGGGCTCCTCCTCTCCCCCTCTATGCCAACTGAATACGACAAGGGGAAAAATTTCTCCAAGATCCTGAGAATCCAGAGAGGAGATTCACAACAGCTCCCCTTTCCCCCCTTTGGTCGGCTAAGAAGAAGAAAAAGAGAGAGAAAGGAATGGTTTGGGGTCTAGGGTTTGCATAGCCGGCTTTCAAATTCAAAATTGAAATCTGATTGAAAAAGCCTTGAAAACCTACCAAAATAGTTTCCAAGTGTTTCAAACATCAACAATAAGTCATAGCTAAGTTTTGGTGAATTTTAGATTAGATAAGCTAGGGTTTTAGAGTAGTCCCTATTTTCAAACAAAGAAGCAAAAGAAAAAGAATAACGGAAAAAGAATTGTGATCAAGCAAAGAATCCCATGCTAGGTTTTATGGTGAGCACAAGCTAGTCTAGGCTTAATATTCCATGCATAAAATCATAACATTAACTCTGGTTCCTATTGCTCAAGTATTGTTAATTCTAGAATTAAAGACATGAAATAAAGCATACACATGCACACATAAAATCATGCCCATGCACTCACATGAAATCACACATGCTTGCACACACATGAAATCATGCATCATAGGACACAAGCACATTGCCCCGCAAAATTTTTAATTCACTCCAAACAAAGCACTTAAACGAGGTTTAAATTTCTGGTCACCAAAAGTGGGGTGTTACAGACCTTCCCCCCTTAAAAAGAATCTCATCGCGAGATTCGGTAGCTAAGCGTGAAGTAGTCCGGGAAACTCTCGTCGAAGATAATCCTCACGTTCCCAAGTGGCTTCGTCTTCGGTGTGGTTACTCCATTGCACCTTATACATTTTGATCTTGCGTCTATGGGTAAGACAGACGTCTTCTCCAAGAACGCGGATGGGTCTCTCCTGATAGGTGAGGTCGTGGTTTAAAGCAATGGAGTTGTGATCAATCTCTTTGAAAGTCTTGGGCTTGTCGGGGACTTGGAGACATTTGCGGAGTTGCGACACATGGAAGACATCATGGAACTCGGACATTTCTGAGGGCAATTCCAGTTTGTAAGACATCTCTCCGCGGCGCTCTAGTATCTTGAATGGGCTGATATATCGGGGTGCAAGCTTACCCTTAACATGGAAACGTTGCATACCCTTGAGCGGTGTCACTCGAAGGTAGACAAAATCTCCCATGTTGAGGGTAACCGGTCTTCTCTTAGAGTCAGCATAACTTTTCTGCCGGGATTGGGCTGCCTTCAGACGATTCCGAATGAGATGGACTTGCTCCTCGGCCTCCTTAATGATATTAGGGCCAGAGATTTGGCTTTCTCCCGTTTTGGACCAGTTGAGGGGGGTACGGCACTTGCGTCCATAGAGGGCTTCAAAAGGGGCCATTTGCAAACTAGCTTGGTAGCTATTATTGTAGGAAAACTCCGCGAATGGCAGACAGTCTTCCCACTTGGTCCCATAAGACAGAACACAAGCTCGCAACATATCTTCAAGGATTTGGTTTACCCATTCTGTTTGACCTCCAGTTTGTGGGTGGTAGGCTGTGCTGAAGAATAACTTGGTGCCTAAAGCTTCCTGGAGTTTTGCCCAAAATCGCGAGGTAAACTGAGGGCCTTGGTCTGAGACTATGGTCTTGGGAACACCATGAAGGCTGACAATGGAGGAGATATACAACTCTGCTAAATGGTTCCCATGGTCAGTGGTCTTGACGGGAATAAAGTGGGCGGCCTTTGTGAGGCGGTCCACGATGACCCATATAGAATCATGTCCCCGCTTGGAGGTTGGTAGTCCAGTAATAAAATCCATACCGACTTCCTCCCACTTCCATAACGGTATCTTCAAGGGTTGCAGTAAGCCTGTGGGCCTTTGATGCTCGGCCTTGACGCGCTGACAGACATCGCACCGGGCAATATAGAAAGCTATCTCTCGCTTCATACCATGCCACCAAAAATGTTCCTTCAAGTCTTGGTACATCTTGGTGCCTCCGGGATGAATAGAGTAAGGGGTGTCATGGGCCTCCGCCAGAATAATTTGTTTTAACTCCTCGATGCTAGGGACGCATAGGTGGCCATTATACCATAGCACACCTTCCTGGTCGATTGAAAACCCATGTACTTCCTCTCATCCCATCCTACATTTAATACCTTCGATACTCTCATGACCCTTCTGAGCTTCCTTGATTTGGTCAAAGAGAGTGGGTCGGACTTCAAGGTTTGCCAAGAAACCATGGCTTACTAGCTCAAGTCCGAACTTCTCGAACTCCTCGCATAGGGTTGGTTGGCTGGTCTTCAGCATGGCATTAAGGGAACAGGGCTCTCGGCTGAGGGCATCGGCGACCACATTCGCTTTACTGGGATGGTAATGAATGCCTAGGTCGTAGTCTTTGATAAGCTCAATCCATCTCCTTTGTCTCATGTTCAACTCTTTCTGGGAGAAGATGTATTTAAGGCTCTTGTGTCGGCGTAGATCTCACAACGATTCCCCATAAGGTAGTGTCGCCATGTCTTGAGGGCATGGACAACAACGGCAAGCTCAAGGTTGTGGGTAGGATAATTCATCTCGTGAGGGCGCAGTTGGCGGGATAGATAGGCGATGACCTTGCCGTCTTGCATTAAGACACTTCCAAGACCAAGCTTGGATGCATCGCAGTAGACATCGAAGCTCTTGGTAATGTCGGGCATGGTGAGAATGGGGGCTGTCACTAGTCTCTTCTTGAGTTCTTGGAAACTCTGCTCGCACTTCTCAGTCCACTCAAACTTTTTGTCTTTCTTGAGCAGCTGAGTCAATGGGCGGGCAATGCTGGAAAATCCTTCTACAAACTTTTGGTAGTATCCGGCTAATCCAAGGAATGCTCGGACTTCGGTGGGGTTGGTTGGGGCTTTTCTTTCCATGATGGAGGTGATTTTTGAGGGGTCGACGGATACTCCACCAGCTGAGAGTACATGGCCTAGGAACCCAACTTCTTTCAGCCAAAACTCACATTTGCTGAACTTGGCGTAGAGTTGGTGTTCGCGTAGGGTTCCCAATACTAGCCGCAGATGTTCTGCGTGCTCTTCCTCGGTCTTCGAGTAGACCAAGATATCGTCGATGAAGACCACCACAAACTTGTCGAGGAACTTCATAAATACCTTATTCATGAGATTCATGAAATAGGCGGGGGCATTGGTTAGACTGAAGGACATGACGGTGTACTCGAATAGGCTGTAGCGAGTGGTGAAAGCGGTCTTGGGAATATCGGACTCTCGGACCTTAAGCTGATGATATCCAGTGCGGAGATCAATCTTGGAGAACACTTTGGCTCCATTCAGCTGGTCAAACAGATCTTCAATCTTCGGGAGGGGTATTTATTTTTGATGGTCACCTCATTGAGTTTACGGTAATCCACACACAGTCGTATGGTACTGTCTCGCTTGTCCACAAACAGAACAGGCGATCCCCAAGGTGAAGCGCTGGGACGGATGAGGCCTTTGCTGAGCATGTCAGCAAGTTGCTTCTTTAGCTCCTCAAGTTCTTGGGGGTTCATACGGTAGGTTCGTTGAGCAATGGGAGCTGTTCCAGGAATCAACTCAATTACGAACTCGATATCCCGGTCAGGGGGCATACCTGGCAACTCCTCAGGGAAGACGTCGGGGTACTCACATACCACCGGAACTTGATCAAGAGTCGGCCCAGAGACAGACTTCCTGTAGTAGGCTTTGCGGGATGGCATAGTTGCGATGTGCTCAATTTGAACTCCATCACTGCTGGTTACGGTTATAGCTTTCCGGGCGCAATCTATATGACCCTGGTACTTGGACACCCAGTCCATTCCAAGCACTACGTCCAAACCCTTTGTGCCTAAAATGATTAGGTTGGCCTTGAATGACTTCCCATGGATATCTACCGGCACATCTATGCAATTTCTCTTGGTTTTCATGACTGACCCGGGAATCTGGACTAGCATAGCTCTAGGCATCATGGTTGGTTCTAGTTTTCCCTTTGTAACGAAGTTCTCGGTCATGAAAGAATGGGATGCACCAGAATCAAACAGCACTCTTGCAGGGTTGGAGTTGATCAGAAACGTACCCAAAACAATGTCAGGTGCTTCGGCAGCTTCTTCAGCAGAGACATGGTTCAGGCGGCCTCTTGCTACATTGGCTTGATTCTTCTGAGTCTTCCCAGGGGGTCCACGGCCTTGACCCTGATTGGGCCTCAGCGCGCTGAGGCTCGGGGCAGAGGGTTTCTTCAGGGGGACACTCCTTAGAGAAATGCCCTAGCTGGCCACAAGTATAGCAGCCACTTCCCTGGCTGCGGTTGGTGGGATTGAAGGTGTTGCGGTTTCCTCCAGAAGGATTCCTGCTGGTAGGGCGGTTGCTTGAGTACTGGCGGTTGGGGTTATTGGGCCTGGGTGCTTGAGAGGCGAACCTCTGAGGGGGTGGCGCAGACCTTGATGGGGGCATGCTGCGGGACCTCTGACTGCTCAATCCACCCTGACTCATCATCCTTCTCTTCCGGCTTTCGCGGGCAGCTTTGTTTCTGTCTTCCACCATAATAGCAGCATCTACCAAAGATTCCAGATCATGATAGGGCACAGCGACCAGATAGGGCTGCAGGTCTTCCTGAAGTCCATTCATGAAGCATTCCCTCTTCTTCTCATCGGTGTCGATGTCGTTATGAGCATACCTCCCCCAAGTGGTGATCTTGTTGAGGTACTCGGTGACACTCATACCACCTTGCTTGAGGTTGAGAAACTTGTCGCGCATGATCTTGATAAGTCCAGAGGGAATATGGGCCTTGCGGAACTTGGTCTTGAAGGCTTCCCAAGTCATCACTTGGCCCTCGGGCTGCATGGCACGGACGTTCTCCCACCATGCACCCGCTGCTCTAGCTAAGAAATGGGTGGCGTAGAGCACCTTCTCGTTCGCTCCAGCTCCCGCATATTCGAGCTTGTTCTTGATGGTGCGGAGCCAATTGTCGGCGTCCAAGGGTTCTGTGGACTTGGTGAATGTTGGCGGGTTGGAGTTTTGGATGTCCCTAAGCTTGTTGCGGGGTTCCTCATCATCATTGCCACCGTGATTGTTGTGATGGGTGGCAATTTGTGCAAGGTGCTGCAGGGTCGCAAGGTTGGCTTGGCGCTCGGCTCGCGCGGCTTCGCGGTCTTCAAGCATGAGCCGCAGCAGCTGCTCCATGCTTGGCTCAGGGGGTGGTGGCGGATTGCCTCTAGCTTGGCCTCGCGTTTCCGGAGCCATTCTGGAGAGAAGTGGTTTGGTGAGATTCATAACAAGGAAACTTATGCATGTTTCAAATAAAAGACTAAACTCAAGCATAACCATAACATCCATGGCAATCCATACATAACAAGTCCAGGCATACATAATATATACAAGCAAAAGGGGTGCCACACATGTCCAGGCACACACACATACCACATAGTCTCATACATCAAATATAGCAAATGGTTCTAGATAGACCATACAACACCGATACGCAAAAGGGAGCAAACTAATAACTACGCGGCAGTCTACGTGAGAGGTAGAGTGGTGGAATCTACTCGTCGCCGCTAACGTGGGGGACTAGCTCCTCGGGGTCCTCCTGACTAGGAGTCTCAGGAGCGTAGAAGTCGAGAATAGCGTTGCGGTCATCACCGCTCTCGCTACCACGGTCATCGTCATCAGTGCTAGCGGGATCCTCGTCGAAGGCCTCCTGGTGGTCGTCGTCGCGGCCAAGTACCGCCTCGTTCTCCTTGCGGAGCTCAGCGGTCTCCTCCTCTAGCTCAGACACGTGGCTCTCAAGAGAAGCCTAGTGGTCCTCCAACTCACGGACGCGCCTCCTAAGAGCCTTGTTCTTCTTCACGATCTTCCTCTTGGCAGAGAGGAGACGGTGACGTGAGAAGATAGACACCTGGAGGTCCTCACAAAGAACAGCGAGCTCAAGTCCTCTCTCGTCGGCGACCATCCGGATATGGTCCAGATGCTCCTGCGTGTGGTGCAGGAGAGCCTTGGTGTAGCAGAAGTGGCGGCTAAAGGGGGTGTGCGTTGCAGCCTGGTAGGGAAGGCCATCGGCGTTGACCCTCCTATAGTGCTCGTAGCGAGTACCAAGTAGCTCGTCGTAGTGGAGGTGGACGAGGCGCGAGATGGCATGACGCAGAACGTGCATCAGGCCATCGCCCCAGTTGCGCTCGATCACCTCAAAAGTGAACTCTGGTGAGGTAGGCGGGACCTCCTTCCCGCGGACCTGGCAAACCACGCGGATAGCCAGATCCCGGGTACCCTCCTCAAACAGTTGGTAGCCTCGCACCTCAGGACGCGGGCGTCCAAGGCGCGCGGCCAACTCGACCAAGTCGCGCTCAAAAATCAGCACGTCCTCGTGGGTGCCGATCTGTCGGTGTGCAGAAGGAACGTCCATCTACACAAATTTTAGAGTAGAGTTTATTAATGACTTACCCAAGTGTGCAAAATTTATACATAACTAAAAACTTGAAATTAAATGCAAGTAATTAAAGATGCTTAAAGAATAAGGGAAGAGATGAGAGCAATATATATTTACCTTTGATATATATAGCCATCTCCTTTATTTTATGAAAATTTGTTTTTGGTCTGGTCTAACGCCCATGCTAAACTAGGGTTTCCTAAGGTCAGGATGGCTCTGATACCAACTCTGTGGGGACCCCGGCTTACCACCCGGGATTCCCGTTATGCATACAATTCACGATCCCAGGAGACCGTCGTGAATCCACATAACAGAGTTGGCATTTCAGATTACAACATCCATTACATAACGAGTCTTAAAGTCTTACATAAGCTTCTTGGCTGAATATAAATGCCACGCAGGGCAAGTTCAACAGACACACTTAGACATAAGTAGCAGCGGATACATGCAGCGTAGTGACCCAAGTCAGGCCTACTACCCTACAGGTGACTGACTGGGAAATGAGTCCTAATTCGCACTAGCGTCGTCATACTCCTCATCCTCCTCCTCATAGTCATCTCCAAAGTCTG
Source organism: Dactylis glomerata (assembly GCA_007115705.1). Classification (NCBI taxonomy): domain Eukaryota; kingdom Viridiplantae; phylum Streptophyta; class Magnoliopsida; order Poales; family Poaceae; genus Dactylis; species Dactylis glomerata. The sequence continues at coordinate 4,543,771 of QXEO01000411.1, read as the reverse complement.
GCCAAGTTAATAGCCAGGGACAAAGCCATGAGTACATTTTGGAATTGTACTCGCAAACCATCTAAGAGAGAAACATTCACATGCTATATGGCTGTAGCAAGGGTTGGCTTGGTTTCAAGTGACTATGTGCTACTAACTTCTCGTGTCGATATAGCATGTCATACAACATCTCTATATCCTTATTAAAGAAGACTTATGTAAAACAATTTTAGGAAAAGCTCTAGGAAAGGGGGAAACTCCTTTGTAAGGTAAAGTTGGCAGTCAATCAAACATGACCACCTCAAGTCGTCGGCAGTACCCTCCGAGTACTCCGATTCACACCCATGACACAGCAGTACCCTCCAAGTACTCCATTTGGCACAAACTCCATTTTTCTAGAAAATCATTTATAAAACCAAAACCTGACACAGGTTAAGTATGGCCATTCCAACCGTCCATGACCAAGGACGCGGCTATTCGAATAGATTACACTCTGCAGAGGTTGTACACTTTACCCACATCATTCGATAAATCTGCCGGGATACCACCACGGACCGTCATACACGAGTATGCAGGGTTTGGATAATCGATCGAAGCCCTCCATCTATCTACCTTAGTACGGGTGCCTACCCTATGGAGTTTACCTCCCCGACACGCCCCGGCAGTACCTCCTTCAGAGCGTAACTCCGGCGCCACGGCGAAAGAACCCAAGTGTCTTCCGGTCGGATAAATCCCAAAGGATCCCGATTTACTATTGCCCATGAACTAGCCGCAACCCGCATTCCGGGGTCCTACAAACCCTTATATAGTATGAGGCTCCTCGCACTAAAGCAAATAAACTTCAAACTAAGCCCCGTCCCATACCGGGGTAATGTGGTTGCACGGGGGTAATTGGTTTGGCGAACACTTATACACAATGCCATTTTCCCGAAATCCACCAATTCCTTCACCTCCCATAACCAACCCCATATTTATAAAATCATTTGTAAACATCTCAATGGAGTAGCAACTACTCCAAGGTTTCCAAAAAACATTTTCGAAATCTTTCTCGAGAGTATTCCCAATCCAAGATTTTTTGGCTCCACTACAAGTTTTTCCAAAGACTTTGATGCTAATCATCAATTCTCTACTTTCAGGGGTATTGAGTAGGTGTCAAAGGTGTCATCCTTAATAGATGATAACAAATCGACTTGTGGAGCTAAGTTGCCAACTATTGCTATATAGGGAGTAATAGCAATATAAGAAGAACAATGCATAGTAATAAAAACAAGAGTAGAACAATGCATAGTGACTTAATAGGATTCAGATATGCAACAAGTAGATGGCTCGCCTTGGTTGGCTTGTCCCTGATCACCTTCCTCTTGATATTCAACACCTCCCCTTCCTCCGCACAATCGTTGTTTGATTCTATCGCCGGAAAAACAACAACACACACAATAAGCATTCATGCATACATGAATCACATTCAAAGCAACATCAGACAACTCAAGCATTGAGTATCAGAAGCAAACAAGTTTAGATATCTGAACTAATATCTATTTTATAAAAGAAAGAATCACCATAATAATAGCAAGCAATTTCTAGTTGCATGGTAATACCTATTCACAAACAAACACTTGCATGCATCAAGGTAAATTGAAACATGGCATCAGCATACTTACAGGTAGCTAACAACATTTCAGAAACAACACAATTGGAATCAAACTAAAATAATATAAAGGTGATTTAATATGAATTTACTAATTCTAGGAATCACTAGAATTGCAAGATAATTCCCTAAAATAATCTGTAAGTCCTAAAATTATACCAGAGGCCATTCTGGATAGCTACTGGAATGGCCATCACACCAGAAGTGGAATCATCCCAAAATAATTAATATACTGCACACAATAAATTAATCAATATAGAAAATTAACATCACCAAAATAATTACCACAGGTAATGCACAGCTCCTAAAATAGTAAACCCAGTTTCTATAGATAAATAAAACAGTAAGGTAACAATGAAAATTGGAAATACCAATTTTCATTACACAGAGCATCAGATTTGCAAATATGTGTAAAAAATAATAGATCTACACTATTTAATCATCAGATAATATTTAGGGTCCTAAAAATTCCACATGCAGTACATTCAGGTAGATACTAACGTCAGGAGCACAAGGAAATTTGAATCACAAATTTTGGACCTACAGAATTATTTATATCCATTTTTGAATCTTGTAGGTATTTGCAAAAGGAGAAAATCAAATCACTGAAAAAAGGGAACGGGCCGGGGCGGCGGACGCGAGCCAGGCCGGCCCAGATCCGCCAGCCTGCCCGGGCCTGGCGCGGCCGAATTGGTACGCCGCCATTCGATCCAGATCGGACGGCGCGCGTCCTTTCTTCTCCGCGAGGCGACGCATGCAGGCGGGAGCGACGTGGGGAGCTAGGGTTTTGACGGTGCTGCGCATACCGAGGGTCGGCTGGTGGTCGGCGACGGCTGGATCGGCGGTGGAGGTGTTCAGAAAGGTGCCGCAGGAGTTCTTGCTTGCATGCAGGGCGTACGGTGCTCGTAGTGACGCCGACGTCGCCGGTTTGCATCCGGGCAAGTGGTGGCGATGACGACGGCTGCGAGTTCCTGCAAGGCAAAGAGGTGCAGGGTTGAGATCTAGGTGGGCTAGTGAGCTCTGAATCTAGAGAGAGAGCAGGGAGAATGGTCGGGTCGACGACAACCTCTACCCTCGCCATTGACGATCTACGCGAAGACCTCGAGCTCCCCAGTGGCGGCTTCAACTCGGCAGAGCGTCGGTGAACTCCAAAAGAGGTGAGGGGAGTGGGGAGGGAGCAAATGAGAGAGAGAGGTGGCTTCCAGAGGGGTTCCCGAGTTTATAAACGGAAGAGGTGATCTCGGTCTACGGTGGTTTGCTTCGGACACGACTGGACGGTGATGGCGGTGCTTCTGGATGGTGTCATGCGTTGAGTCCAGGGGTATAGGCGGTGGTGTCGGTGGCGTCCTGGTCTGGTTAGAGAACGGTCAGTTTCAGGCTCGGCGGGGTCACGTGTGGGCTCCAGGGTGCTGGGTAACGGTGGCGTCGGCTTCGGTGTGCAATGCCGTGCAGGTTTGGGTGCGGAGCGGCGCGGGTGTGCACGCGTGCGTGCCGGAACGCTACGCACGCTCTGGGCACTCCGGGCGGCCAGATCGTGTCAGGCTTGCTCGGTCAGGGCGGCATGCACGATAGGCCTAGGGCCTGGGTGTCCCGTGGAATTGAACAGTGGAGTGACGGCGAGGTGGGAGGCGAGGTGACGGCACGAGAGGGTGTCAGTGGCGTCTTGACCAAGCGTGGCGTCCACGGTGGCCATGGCGATGTCCAGGGGCACAGGAGGGTAGCGCTCTCTGTCGCTGCAGCATGGGGTCGTGCAGGGTGATCTGCAGGGGTGGCGCACGTTCACTGGGGGTTGGCAAGGGGGTGGTGGCGATCGAAGAGAAGGGAGAGGGAGAAGAGTCTGGCAAGGGCCTCGGGCTCCTCCTCTCCCCCTTGATGCCAACTGAATACGACAAGGGGAAAAATTTCTCCAAGATCCTAAGAATCCAGAGAGGAGATTCACATCAGCTCCCCTTTCCTCCCTTTGGTCGGCTAAGAAGAAGAAAAAGAGAGAGAAATGAATGGTTTGGGGTCTAGGGTTTGCATAGCCAGCTTTCAAATTCAAAATTGAAATCTGATTGAAAAAGCCTTGAAAACCTACCAAAATACTTTCCAAGTGTTTCAAACATCAACAATAATTCATAGCTAAGTTTTGGTGAATTTTAGATTAGATAAGCTAGGGTTTTAGAGTAGTCCCTATTTTCAAACGAAGAAGCAAAAGAAAAATAATAAAGGAAAAAGAATTGTGATCAAGCAAAGAATCCCATGCTAGGTTTTATGGTGAGCACAAGCTAGTCTAGGCTTAATATTCCATGCATAAAATCATAACACTAACTCTGGTTCCTATTGCTCAAGTATTGTTAATTCTAGAATTAAAGACATGAAATAAAGCATACACATGCACACATAAAATCATGCCCATGCACTCACATGAAATCACATATGCTAGCACACACATGAAATCATGCATCATAGGACACAAGCACATTGCCCCGCAAATTTTTAATTCACTCCAAACAAAGCACTTAAACGAGGTTTAAATTTCGGGTCACCAAAAGTGGGGTGTTACATATAGTAGCAGTGGTTCCCTTTCTTTCAGTGCGACCAACACTAGTGGTGTGGAAAGCACTTTTTTCAGCTGTGTGAACACTGCATCTGCCTCTTCTATCTACTCGAATTTGTTGTCTGACTTTTTCATCAGTGCATAAAAAGGGAGGGCTTTTTCTCCTAATTGTGCGACAAATCGACTTAATGCCGCTACGCGTCCTGCAAGTTTCTGCATGTCGTGTAGCTTTGCTAGTTTCCCCATTGTTAATATTGCCTGGATTTTCTCTAGGTTTGCCTCTATTCCTCTTGCTGATACCAGGAATGCCAGAAGTTGCCCTGTGGAGATGCCAAAAGAACATTTTGTCGGGTTTAGCTTGAGCTTGTACCTGTTAAGGTTGTCAAAGGTTTCCTGCAGATCATTGATCAAAGATTCCTCCTTTCTTGTGGTGATAACTATGTTGTCGATGTAGACTTGAATTCTGCGGCCTATTTGGTTTCCAAGGAAATTTTGCATCATCCGTTGATAGGTTGCTCCTGCGTTTTTGAGGCCGAAAGGCATGACTTGATAGCAAAAGATGCCATATGGTGTGATGAAAGCTGTTTTTCTTCGTCTTCTTTCTTCAATTTTATCTGGTTGTAGCCGGAGTATGCGTCCAGAAAGGAAAGCCTTGTGCACCCCGCTGTTGAGTCAATTATTTGATCAATGCGAGGTAGCAGGAAGGGATCCTTAGGACAATGCTTGTTGAGAGATGTGTAGTCGACACATACTCTTTGTACGTCTGTATTTTTCTTGGGGACAATTACTGGATTGGACACCCAAGTTGATGCTTTGATTTCTCTGATGAAACCTGCATTTTCTAGCCTGTGTAGCTCGGCTGCTATTGCTTTTCTTTTGGGTTCATCGAACTGTCGTAGAGGTTGCTTGACACGCTTTGCTTTTGGATCCACGTTTAGTTCGTGCTCGACGAGTTCCCTGGGAACCCCTGGCATGTCTGAAGGACACTAGGCGAAGATTTCCCAGCGCTCATGGAGGAACTCGACGAGCACGCTTTCTGATGCGGGATCCAAGTTTACCTGCTATTGAAGTGGTTTTATTTGGGTCCGTAGGGTGAACCTAAATTTTCTTGAATCTTGCGTTGCGTCGAAAGCCTGGTCTGGCAGAGATTGACCGACGTCGGGTAGTACATTGTGATCGGCTTTGCTTTGAGTCTTACATATTCAGCTGTCATACCAAAGGTTTGCGCCATCCTATTGAATTCCTTGTCGTAGGCATTGGATACTTCGAAGCTTCCTTGTACTGTAATGACCCCCTTGGGTCCTGGAATTTTGAGTGCTAGGTATGCGTAGTGAGGAATTGCCATGAATTTTGCAAATGCTGGTTGTCCCAGGATTGCATGGTACTGTGAGGGCCAGTCCATCACTTTTTATTCTAGCTTCTCTCTACAGAAGTTGCCGCTGTCGCCGAAACAAACGTCGAGTTCCATTTTCCCGAGGGGGTGATTTGTGCTTCCTGTTACTATTCCATGGAAAGAGCAATCTATTGGCTTCAACCATTCCAACAAGATGCTCATTGCCCTCAGGGTCCTTGCGTATATCAGGTTTATTCCACTGCCTGCATCCATAAATACTCGTCCAATGTCGTATCCTCCTATTTGCGCCTTCAATACCATTGGTGCATGTCCTGGCCTAGGTACTTTCCTTGGGTGGTCTGCTCTACTAAACCTGATTGGCTGATCGGACCACCACAGAATAGTGGTGACGATAATGCTAAGTTTACTTTCCTAGATATACTCTTCTGCTCTTTTTTGGACTTTGGGACAGGCTAGATCATTGTGGATATGTACACCTTCGAGTCTAGATGTCTTGCATTATTTTGCACTTGATATCCTTGACTTGTGCTTGTACCTCCTCGATGTGCTCCTTGATTTAACTCTAGAGCATCTTGTAACCTTAGGAATGTTCTGCGGTCTTTCATCAGATGGTTAGAAACTCTCTTCCCATCTAAGTACGCGTAGTGGATGCGGCAAGGTCCATGAAGCATATCTTCCACCGATGGGCCAGAATATTTCGGCTTTTCTCCTCCACGACTGTTTTTGTCTGGGTACTCCCTGCTCTCGTCGCCTTCCTCATCCCTTCTTTCGTATCCTGTGGCTACTTGATTGCGTCTTGTGCGGCTATCCTCGTTGCGAGACCGGCGCCTTTGCCTACTTGCTCTGTCTACTTCTGGCGAAAGCGCCCTTTTGTTGTTGTAAGCATCTTCTCTGTCGGCGAATCTACTTGCTATCACTATTAGTTCTAACACTTTTTTAGGCCTTGATCTCCCTAATTCTTCCACGAGATTCGAGCAGCGAAGGCCAGCCGAAAAAACATCTACTGCCCGATCGTCGAAGACGTCTTTTGCGGATTTTTTTATTATACTCCATCATTGTATGTATGAACGTAGAGTTTCGCCCTTTCTCTGCATGTAGGAATTGACTTCTTCTAGTGATGCTGGGCGTTTGTACATCGAATGGAAGTTTCTTGCAAATTGGTTTTCTAGTTTGCCCCAACTTCCGATGGATTCGATGGGTAAATGGCTTAACCAAGACCAGTGTTGCGCCGGTGAGGTGTAATTGCAAACTTTGCATCGCCGTTGCTCTTGTTCCTCCAAGTATTTGTACTGCCTGAAGGTAATCTTATAACCACATTCGAGGTTCTTGCGACCCATAATACTTTTGCTGATCGTGTGGTAATTTAAATACTTTGGGTACTCGCGTCCTGTGAACCCTTCGGGTAAAGCATAGCGCGCCCATCCCCTTTTCGTCATCCTCGTAATTTTCCTCCTTCCATGCATAGCGTGCTTTGTCCACCCTTGCTTGTGCTATAATTTTCCTTGCATCCTCCATGCGTGCCTTGCGCTTTTTGTCGCCCGATGAGTCACTTGTTTGGCTTTGTGAGGATTGGTACTTTCTGCTTTTCTTTCCCTTATCCTCGTAGCATGTCGACTTCTTCTCTAGAGAATGTTTCCTTAACCTGTCTTCTACTAACCCAAGACTTTTTATTGTTGCTTGATGCATGTGCTCCCGTGGATCTCCGGGTTCCGGTTGTGTAGTTAGTAGGTACTCCTGTGCTGCTACTAGTGCTGCTTCTAGTGTTTCTTGCGCGAAATCCTCTTCTTCATCCGATGGTTGTGCGCTTATGCTTCTTGCACGGTTCTCTTCCCTTGTTCTCACTGTTGTCCTTCTATGGTGCTTTGGCTCTTGATGTCTCCCTCTGCTCGAGTCCGATGCTTCACTATATTCGTCCCAGTATGCTCCACTTCATACACTATTGTTTTCTTGACTTCTCCTAAACTCGTCTTTTTCCTCCTGTAGCTTCTTTTTGTGTTGATGTAGGGCATACTGATACCCCATCAAGACTTCTATTCTTGAGTTGGCGGGTACCTCCGTGCCGTGATTGATGGCTGACATAATAATTCTCCATTCTCATGTGGAGGCGTGGATTTTCTCCTTCTCCTTCTTGCTGTTGCTCCTTGATTTGTCGCCTTGTTTGTGGGTTGCTATGTTGTCTGTTTCATCGTTATCTTCTACTGCTTCAGTGATGATGACGCATAATTGATGTATGTTGCTGGAGACACCGCTGCTCTGAGTGGTGAAGTCCTTTCGACCGTTCCTCCTAAGTCAAGATTCTCCGTGGTTTCATCGAGTTCTTTGATTTTTTTCTCCTGTGTTTTCTTCTGTTTCGAAGCTGACCGGCAAATTTACCTGGCTGGAAGAGCCCACCGATGACTCAGACATTGCGATTGTCTTGGTTTTGCTTGCCGACTGATCTAGTTTCGCCGGATCTGAAAGGCGAATCGAACCCGAAGATCTGACGCGAAAGTTTAGGCTTCCGATCGTCTAGTCCATCTCCTGGTTTCCGTCGACTTCTGGATTGCTGTTGGCTAAAAGCGAAAAATCCATCGAATTCATGATTCCAACGCCCCTGGTCCCCATGGTCGGCGCCAATTGATGAGGGTTAACTTGACAAATGTCCAAGATGAAGGACTTAGGATCGAGGGAATAGGGCGTCAGATGAACTCAAAGGTAAAGATCAGTCAAACGAGGCGTGTATTGAGAATAAACGTGGTGATAAACTTGGCTTACTCTCTGTCCCTGACCGGCCTCTCCTGGCCCCTATATATAGGTGGCCAGGTGACAAGGGTATAGATAATAGAGCCCGATACTTGAGTACCCCTGAGGCACGTTAAGCTTGGCCCAAGTGTAATCATAATCGAAGTACGAGTCTATGTCGTATATCGATATTGTAATATGTATCGAGCCCGACCAGTTCCTTGAGACCTGGCCACCTATATATAGGGGCCAGGAGAGGCCGGTCAGGGATAGATTGAGAGTAAGCCAAGTTAACCGCCACGATTATTCTCGATACACGCCTTGTTTGACTGATCTTTACCTTCGAGTTCATCCGATGCCCTATTCCCCCAATCCTAAGTCCTTCATCTTGGACATTTATCGAGTTAACCCTCGTCAATTGGCGCCGACCGTGGGGACTCTGGGCGTTGGAATCATGAATTCAACGGCTTTTTCGCTTTTAGCCAATAGTAGTCCAGAAGTCGACGAAAACCAAATATCCTTCGGAACCATCAATTTTCAGCCTCATCCGTCAAACTTCACTCCAATATTCGAGAGCCTAGATCAAGATATGGACCTGACGATCAGAGGCCTAAACTTTCGCGTCGGATCTTTACGTTCAATTCGCCTTTCAGATCCGGTGAAACCGGATCTGTCGGCAAGCAAAGCCAAGACAATTGCAATGTCCGAATCATCGGTGGGCTCTTCCAGCGAGGCAAACTTGCCGGTCAGCTTTGCAACGACAGAAATTGTAGGAGAAAAAATCGCAGAACTCGACAAAACCATGGAGAATCTTGGCTTAGGGGATCAACTCGAAGAACTCATGATCTGCCATGATGATACTTCAGACAAATCAACTGGACACCTGGAAGACAGGACTAGAGCTTCATGAGGATGAAGAAACAATCTTCTCAAGCTTCAACAGCAAGTTCGACAACCGGTATCAAGTACTCGCAATTGTGGGAGACAACTCAGAAGAATTTGATGAAAACAACAATCCAGTGCTCAATCCAGCAAACGTAAACAGAGGAGCAAATCACTTAGCAGAAGGAGAAACTGCAGATTCTCTGGCAAGCAAGGATAAAGTTAGACTATCAGCCGAGGAGTGGAAGATAATCAAAACAGCCATAGAACACGGCGTGCCCATACCAACAGATGCAAGAAAAAAAATGCTTTTAGGGTATCATTATGCCTTAAGACAGCAATCAAAGCAACTAGCAAGAGAAAGAAGCGAAATATAAAAAAGAAAAGATTCAGCCATTGTAGCAAGCGCAGCTTTTCATAAAGCACGCAGCGATGCATCGTACACAAATAGCAGAAGGGATCGTCGACATGGATCAAGGGTTGAAAACCTTGAATACTCAGAAAGGCAAAATATCTCCAAAAACCTCGACTCGTCCTTCCTATCAGTCGACGAACAAGGCAATATCATACCAAAGACGCCAGAAGCAGCACCTATGGCATCACAAACATATCTGTATACAACATGGCCAAGTCCAGGAGACCCAAGGGAACATATGCACCGGGCAGCACTGCAAGGATTAACGATGGTAGGCAACAAATTAACAGCAAAAGAAGAGGAGGCACATCGCAATAAAACGCATAAACCAAGGTCACCGCATCGTCACAACAGTCCCCGGCACCGGAGTGGCAGTCGATGACCTAGATCACCATCGCCAAGACGACATAAAAGCCCAAAGCATGGAGGAACCCGAGGGTCTAGGACCCCCCACCAAGGCATATGACTATGAAGACGAGGAAAAGGAGATGGGGGCGTCGTGCTTTACTCATAGAGTTCGCACCACGCCAGTACCCAAGGGTTTCAAACTGCCCCATGACCAGCAAAAGTATGATTGATCCCAGGAGCCACAGTCATGGCTCTCAAATTACTTATAGTCAGTAAAAATACTAGGAGGAACAAAGGAAACAGCAATGCAAAGTTTGCAATTACACCTCACCGGTGTAGCCAGGTCATGGTTGACCAAATTAGAAAGAGAAACAATCGGAAGCTAGGAGGAACTCACAAAGCAATTCACGAGTAACTTCAAGTCAACATACAAGCGGCCATCATCGATAGAAGAAGTCAAAGCCTGTGTACAGCAACGCAATGAGACACTAAGGTCGTATATTCAAAGGTGGAGCATTATCAAGAATTCCGCAATCAAAGTTTCAGATGAGAGAGCAATAGATGCCTTCACGCTCGGGTTGCATCGAGGGGACCTAGTCGAAGAGATAGGTAGAATCAAGCCGAAGACAGTATCAGATCTAATGGATATAGCAAACAAATTTGCAAATGGCGAAGATGCATGCAACAACAAACAAACACGATCACCAGAAGACGACAGGAGAAATAGATACAGCGGCCAAAGGAGATCTCGCAATTACGACAACTACGGCTCTCACAGCCAAGTAGCCACGGGGTACAAAGACAATAATTATCAAGGAGATGACCATAGGAACTCAGGATACCGCAGCTACGGAAGATAAGACTATATAAGTAGCAAAAGGTTTCAGTCAAGGGAACCTTGAGAGTACAACCCATCACCAGATGATATGCTAAACCGACCGTGCCATATACACTCCGCGTTCGTCTGTGGGAAAAGAGTTTCTAGACACGCAATGAAAGATTGGAAAACATTCTTGAAACTCCAGGAGGCAACAGTCAGCAAACAAGCCGAAGCAAAGAGGCAAGGATACAAAGGGAGCACAAACAACACACCTACAATGATTGAACACGCAAACAATGGAGCTTCGCAAGGAAAAGACCAGCCAAGCCAAGGACACGACAATGATGGAGGATATATCCCGTCCAAAGGGCACATCACAGCAATGATACAACCAGTCCCAAAGTCGAACAAAGAGGAAAAGAGTATAACTCGACAAGTGAACCTAGCGGTAACATCACCTTCAGCAACAACGGAATATTTACACTGGTCAGAGCAACCCATAGAATTCAGCAGGGATGATCACCCTATAACAGTATCTCGGCTGGGAAACGCGCCTCTGGTACTCAAAGCTCAAATTGGGACATACGATGTTAATAGAGTATTCATGGATGCAGGGAGCGGAATAAATCTAATATACGCAAAAACACCCCAGGCAATGCACATATCATTAGACTTTCTGAAGCCAACAGATTGTTCTTTCCACGGGATCGTACCAGGGAGTGCTAACTATCCTGTGGTGGACTACTCACGCATCACTCCGGAGGTTGGCATGGTGATGAAGAAGGCCTCCGGTGATGATTCCCCTCTCCGGCAGGGTGCTGGGAAGAGCTTCTAGACCCTCCCGATCTCGGATCGACGATGGCGGCGGCTTGCAGTATGTTTCATGGAAAAGTGATTGGTCCTTTAGGGTTTTCTCGACAAAGGGAATTTATAGGTGGAAGGGCGATGTCGGAGGGTGGACCAGGGGTCCACACCATCTGGTGGTGCAGCCAGGGGTGGCCCGCGCCACCCTATGGTGCGGCCGCCTACTGGTTCTCCTCCGTCTCTCCTTTGGACTCCATCTTCGTGTCAGGTAAATAGGAACTTTGGCTTTCGTTTCGTCCAATTCCGAGAATATTTCCTATGTAACTTTTCTGAAACACAAAAACAGCAGGAAACATGAACTGGCACTGTGGCATCTCGTTAATAGGTTAGTTCCAGAAAATGCATAAAAATGCCACGAAGTGTAAACAAAGCACAAAGCAATTGGTGTAAAAAAAGCATGGACCATCAAAAATTATAGATCTGTTTGCAACGTATCAAGCATCCCCAAGCTTAACTCCTGCTCGTCCTCGAGTAGGTAAGTGATGACAAAATAATAATTTTTGAGGTGACATGCACCCAACACAATCTTGATCAAATCTATGTAAAGCATTGCTAGCTGAGATCAAAGTACTCTAAACATGAGCATAAGAGATATAACTTTAACAATAGAACTTAGCAACCATGTTACAACATGAAAAGTAACACAAACAAAAGATCATGAATAATACTGCATTGAAAGGTAATTGTTTGTTTTGAGCATAGAGAAAACATAGCAAAGTGGTATTCATCTTGTCCCTCATGGAGTAGCAAAACATAAATGCATAGGACACCTTCAAAGTTCAAGAGGGTGACTAGATACAAATAAATTGAGAACAAGCAATACCATAATCATGAATCAATCAATAATAAATTTTGGGACTATGCACATTATACTCAGAATGACAACTATGCTCTCTTAATCGGTGCATAAAGATAGAAGATGAAGACTCAACATAAAAGTAAAAGAAAGGCCCTTCACGGAGGGAAGTAGTGATTTCAAGTTTTATAAAGCTTCCAAAAATTATGGTACTTATTAGCTTTGAGCTCTCATTGCCCCTATCATTGGCATCTTGAGTGTTTAAGGTTAATGTGAGTGCAAATATGAGATATATGCTTGACAAGTCATAAGTTGAAAATCTCATGTCCCTTGAATACGAGTACCTAAACCATGCTAATCGACTTAGGTCCCAAGTAAGTTCTTGTCATTGTAAGCATACATGTATCACTGAGAATGCCAACGGGGAACCTCCTGCCCGATGATATGGATACTGACAAGGGTATAGATAATAGAGCCCATTAGTTGAGTACCCCTGAGGCCCATTAAGTTAGGCCCAATTATAATACTAGTCAAAATACGAGTTCATGTCGTATGCCGATATTGTAATCTGTGTCGGACCCCTCTCGATCCTTGAGACCTGGCCACCTATATATAGGGGCCAGGAGAGAACGGAGAGGGACAGATTGAGAGTAAGCCAAAGTTCACCCCACGTTTACTTTCGATATACACCTTGTTTGACTAATTTTACCTTCGAGTTCATCCGACGCCCTACTCCCCCGATCCTAAGTCCTTCATATTGGACATTTGTCGAGTTAACGCTCGTCAATTGGCGCCGACTGTGGGGACTCTGGGCGTTGGAATCATGAATTCGACGCCTTTTTCGCCTTTGGCCAACAGCAATCCAAAAGTCGACAAAATCCAGATACCCTTTGAAACCATCGATTTTCAACCTCACCAGTCAAATTTCACGCAAGTGTTCGAGAGCATGGATGAAGATATGGACCTGACGATCGCAAGTCTAAACTTTCGCGTCGGATCTTTGGGTTCAATTCGCCTTTCAGATCTGGCGAAATCGGGTCCGTCGACAAGCGAGTCCAAGACAGTAGCAATGACGGAATCATCAGAAGGCTCCTCCAGCGAGGTAAACTTGCCGGTCAGCTTCGTAGAAGCTGAAGAAGGAAAAATCACAGAAGGCGACGAAACCATGGAGAATTTCGACTTAGAGGTGTAGCTCGAAGACCTCATGATCTGCCATGACGATACTTCAGACAAATCAACAGACACCTGGAAGACAAGATTAGAGCTTCATGAAGATGATAGTTCAATCTTCTCAAGCTTCAACAGCAAGTTCGACAATCAGTACCAAGTACTCGCCATTATAGGGGACAACTCAGAAGAGCTCGACGAAAACAACAATCCAGTGCTCAATCCAGCAAATATAAACATAGGGGCAAATCACCTGGCAGAAGGAGAAACTGTAGATTCCCTGGCAACAAGGGAGAAAATTTGACTATTAGGCAATGAGTGGAGAATAATCAAGACAGCCGTGGAGCACGACATGCCAATACCAACAAACGCTAGCAAGAATATGCTTTTAGGGTATCACTATGCCTTAAGACAGCAGTTGAAGCAACTAGCAAAAGAGAGGATTGAAATACAGAAGAGAAGAGACTCAGCCATTGTAGCAAGCGACGCCTATCGCAAAGCATGTAGCGACACGTCATACACAAACAGAAAAAGGCATCGTCGACATGGATCAAGGTTCGAAAACCTCGAGTACTTAGAAAGGCAAAGCCTCTCCAAACACCTTGGCTCGTCCTTCTTATCGGTCGACGAGCAAGGGAACATTATACCAAAGACACCCGAAGCAGCACTGGTGGCAGCTCAAGCATACCTGCACACAACACGACCAAATCCGGGAGACCCAAGGGAACATATGCACTGGGCAGCACTACAAGGATTGAAGATGGTAGGCAATAAATTATCAGCAAAAGAAGAGGAGGCATACCGCAACAAAGGAACACATAAACCAAGATCACCACATCGTCACAGCAGTCCTTGACACAGAAGCGGTAGTCGACGATCTAGAACACCATCACCAAGGCGACACAGAAGCCTGAAGCATGGAGGAACCCGAAGATCCAGAACTCCAAGCAAAGCATACGACTATGAAGACGACGAAAAGGAGATGGGGGCATCGTGCTTTACCCACAGGGTTCGCACCACGCCAGTACCCAAAGGTTTCAAACTACCCCATGATCAGCAAAAATACGATGGATCCCAGGAGCCACAGTCATGGCTCTCGGATTATTTACAGGCAGTAAAAATATTGGGAGGAACCAAGGAAACAGCCATGCAAAGTTTGCAATTACACCTCACCGGCGCGGCAAGGTCATGGTTGAGCAAGTTAGAAAAAGAAACAATTGGAAGCTGGGAGGAGCTCACAAAGCAATTTACGGGCAACTTCAAGTCGACATATAAAAGGCCAGCATCCATAGAAGAAGTCAAAGCATGCGTACAGCAACATAACGAGATATTAAGAGCGTATATCCAAAGGCGGAGCATCATTAAAAATTCAGCAGTCGAAGTCTCAGACGAAAGAGCAATAGATGCATTCACGCTCGGGTTGCGGCGATGAGACCTAGTCGAAGAGATGGGCAGAATCAAGCCAAAAACAGTATCAGATTTAATGGATATAGCAAACAGATTTGCAGATGGAGAAGATGCGTGCAACAACAAACGGACATGATCACCAGAGGATGATAGAGGAAACAGGTATGGAGGCCAAAGGTGGAGATTCCACAATTATGATAACTACGATTCTCATAGCCAAGTAGCCGCAGGGTATAAAGACAATAGCTACCAAGGGAACGACCGTAGAAGCTCGGGATATCGTAGCTACGGAAAAGAAGAATACGGGAGCAGCAAAAAATTTCAAACAAAAGACCCGAGATAGGACAACCCATCACCAGAAGATATGCTAAACGGACCCTGCCACATACACTCCGCGTTCGTTGATGGAAAACGAGTATCCGGACACGCGATGAAGGATTGCACGACATTCTTGAAACTCCAGGAGGCAGCACTGAACAAACAAGCCGAAGCAAAGAGGTAAGGATATGAAGGAAACACAAACAACGCGCCTGCAAGTCAACAAGGAAACAATGGAGTTCCTTAAGGTCAGGACCAACCAAACTAGGGACACGACAATGACGGAGGGTACATTCCATCTAAAGGGCACATCACAGCAATGATACAACCAGTGCCAAAGTCGAATAAAGAGAAAAAAAGCATAACTCGCCAAGCCAACCTAGCAATAACTTCGCCTCCAGCAACAACGGAATATCTACACTGGTCAGAGCAACCCATAGAATTCAGCTGGGCTGATCACCCCATAACAGTACCTTAGCCAGGAAACGCGCCTCTGGTACTCAAAGCCCAAATTGGGACGTACGATATCGATAGGGTATTCATGGATGTAGGAATCAGAATAAATCTTATACATGCAAAGTCTCTACGAGCAATGCACATTTCATTAGAGTTCCTAAAGCCAACTGACTATTCCTTCCACAGAATCATCCCAGGGAGTGCTAATTATCCAGTAGGTCGAATAGCACTCAACGTCTGCTTCGTGAATTGACAAAACTACAGAAGAGAGAAGCTCAACTTTGAAGTTATGGACTGGCCGTCACAATGTCACGCGATCCTCGGGCGACCCGCGTTTTCGCGATTCATGGCAGTGCCTCACTATACGTACCTGGTACTCAAAATGCTAGGACCCAACAGAATTATCACAGTAAAAGGAAGCTTTGAACTCTCGGATCTATGCGACAAAGAATTTCACAAGATGGCCCAAAACTTCGGCATGATGGCAAGCTACGGAGAACACAAAGATAAGGCAAAAAGTGCAACTATAGGAATCGCACAACAACTCGAAATGCACCCAGCAGAGCCAGAGGTGGAGAAACCGCGGGTATAGTCGTCAGATCAAGATAAAGCTACAGGAGAAGAAGAAAAGACTTCGGGGACATAGGTGACAAGTACGCTAAAAAGTAGAGTAGAAAAATAAGGCTGTAAAAGCCATGAGTTACCCGAGGGCAATGCCCTCTAGATCCAGAACATGGGCCACTGGCCGGATCTCTTGGGAAACCCCATGTATCTTACACTATAAGCATAAATAAATACAAAGTTCCTCCTATTTGAGTTTACATGTCTTGAATATCTTAAACAAAAGTTGCGGCAAACGCAAACGCTCTGAAAACAAAAACTTCTGGCAAAAACCTAGATGCGAAAAATCTCACGTTTTACACAAGAAGCATGTATACAATAAAAGCATTACAGCATGGGTTGTTCCGAATCATCTACTCTAAGAGGATTCAAGTAATGATGCTGAGGGAAAAATCAGGCTTCCTCTTGAAGCAACATAGCTATGATCCTCCTAGCCGGTTGAACCGTAGCATCCATATGAACCCGCAGCCGCACACCCCCCGGAGGATAGCTCAGCGACATAGAATTATAATTTAGCCTTGGATTCCACTTCTGTTTCCATCCAAGAGCAAAATTGGCTCCAACCACTAAATTAAGCTCTATGAGCCGATGAATCCGCTGGCTCGATCGGAAAACATTGAGTAGCTTCTTAAAGCCTCCTAGTAAAGGATTACGGGGAAGCATAACGGAGTACATGGTCGTCATAGCTTGTTGGCAACCATCGACAGCCTCTCCAATGTGTTGGGCACGATCCTGCAGGAGTACAATAGCACTGCGGTGCCTTGGGTCAGCCCACAAAGAAGAAGCATCTTCCGATACCTTCTCCAAAGTAGCAATTCACTCGGCAACTTGACGGTCCTCATCAGCAGGATGTAAACAAGTACCTGGAAGGCGCAAATTCGTCAGAAGAAGGAAGGCAAACATAGATGCGAAAATTTCGAGATAGTCTGCAGAAAACTTACACTTCAGTTGTTCACAAGATGACTCGATGAAATCCACAAGAAAAGAGTTACACTCTTCCAAATGCATAACTCGGGCAACTAAACCCGACACCTTATCCTCAAGAGCGGATATCTGTTTCATAAAGCCGCAAGATTTGCTGGCCTTGTCCAAAGCAATCTTTGCCTGACGCTTCATCAAAGATAAATGCCCTTCGAGGTCCAAAATCCTTGATGAATATTCAGTGCATCGACAAGAAGAGCGAGGAGGCGAAGGAGCACCGGAGTTGAACATATTGGCGGGCGGCGAGTCGCGGTGACGACTTGGCAACCCACCAGCATGCACAGGCTGGAAGCCAACAAAAGAAAAAAGAAAGCACCTCAGAAACCCAATCAAGCACGACATTTCATAATAGAAAAGTATAAACAAAGAGTACAAGTCCTCTGACTGATCCTCGGGCAAAATATAAATAAGTTCACTACACCAAAAGAAAGGAAGCCTACAAGGGAAGACTAAGTCTACGCCACCTCAGCATCAGGCTCCGTGGCAGAAGTAGGTGCGGAAGAGGCAGCGCCAGCGTTTGGCGGAGACATCGACGCACTTGTTGCAAGAGTCGAAGAAGCTGGTGTGGAAGTCAAAGAAGCCGCCGAAGGTGTGATGATCGACACGATGCCTGGCGCATACTTCTTCGTCTTCTCAAAGAAACCCAGCAGCTCTGAAAGAGGTCAACCACAAGAGGAGCTAACCTTCTCCCAATTTACCTCCTCGCCGTGACAATAAGCAAGTGCAATAGCCCCTTCGGCGCCTCGCTTCACCGATCGGCTCTTCATCGACAAGATAGGATCTTCAGCGATGTTGAAGACTGCGGCAAGCTTCTTGAGATCATCAGTAGGCATATCAGCCTTTTTCTTCAGCCACAACCTAACAAAAATCCGCGTTAGCACGCGGCGAGTAAGCTCGCGAATTTCCTAGACAGATATCCAGTGCAACTCAAGCAAATTAACCGCTGCCATGAGAGGATCTTCATCAACTGACTGCAACGGCGCCAAAGATACTCCAATTTTCTCTGCAAGCAGAAACAAAAAGGATAATAAATGACCATCAGCAAGATAAGCAAGAAGGCAATATAAAGAGTAGAAAAATACTCACCACCAGCAAGAGCCAAAATTCGGTTCAGACGCACAGTTATGGCCTCTTCCCTCTGAATGCGCCCCTAGTTAGCATCAGCAAGCGCCTTTTCCGCTTTCTTCGCCTTGGTTGCCGCTGTCTTAGCAGTTTTCTCAGCAATGGCCTTGGCGGCAGTGACAATGTCCCAGGCTTTTTGGGAAGCTTTCAGTTTGGCTTCAAGTGACGGTATGCGAGCATTGGCTATCGCCAAAGCGTCTGCGGCATGGAAAAGGGAAAATTCAAAAAAAGAAACAGAGAGAGACACGTGAGACAGGCAGAAGACGCAACATAAGGAAAGGAGATTACCCTGAGAAGCTCGAGTAGTCTTCAAAAATTCTACACATTCAGTGCCCAAAGAGGCAATTTTCTTCATCAAAATCTGTCAGAAAGGAAGACATGAGTAAGAAAGCTCAATAAATGAACAAAGCAAAAAGAACAGGATTAGTACTCACATCGTTAGAAGGGCTCGTTGATCGATGGGCATCGAGGGAAACATTGGCATCTGTTGCCTTCTTCAGACGTTTGGAACCGCGAGTAGAGGAGACCCTCTTAGCAGGAGCTTTTGGAGACTTCACCACTAGAGCAACTTCTTGGAAAGGAGGTTCATCAGCAGCAGTAGCCTCAGCAGAAGGAGCAGTGGTAGCACCCTTCTTTGGGTTCTCATTGTCACTGCAAAGGAAACAAAAAGCAAAGACTTAGCATAAGTCGAAAGAAAGGGAGCGAGTAAAAGATAAAATTTCGAGTCAGCAAAAACTCACGAGTCTAGGAGGTCAAAAAGTTCCTCATCCTCATGGGGAGCAGAAGGCTCCCCGACAACAGCCTTAGAAGCGGAGGTACTCGAAGAAATGAATTCCTCGACACGTTTCCTCTTCCTATTTAGACTAGGGTCTTCTGAATGCGCAGGAGGAGGCGACGTGGTCGAGCTAGTTCCTTCCAACAAATCTTTGGCATCATCTCTGTCTTGAATTTCCTCAGCCTTGGGGGCTTCGGATGCAGCAGAAACAGGATCAGCCTGAATAGGTCCTTCCTCTGGCAGAGGAGGACGAGAAACAAGGAATTGATGGCCCTGCAAAAAACAAAGTCACCAAACTATTAGCAAAATAGCAACATTACAAGAACAAGGCGAATAAAATCTGTGAGCAAAGAACGCGTACCGAAGGTAAGGGACGCTCGGAGTCGAAGAAATCGGCGGCCAATGCTGGAATGTCATGGTCTTTGGTGAGAGTAGTCAAGGCTCTCACTCGTTTGTCGAGATCCTTCTGCTCTATGTCCTCTTCAGACACTCGAGAAGAATCTTTCAAGCCAGAGTATGTCCAAAGTTTGGAAACACGATGCTTAAGAGCATCTCCAGCCGTTTGAGGCCCCCGGGCCGAAATCCGATGATAGTTTTGCCCGGATTGGATGTAAAACAGGCGTGGGTGGGATATTTTTTCCAGTCGTCACCCTGGCGTTCACAGATATAGTTCCAAAATAGCATCTTCCCGCCTGCTACACAAAATCATCGCACAAGTTTGGCAATTGGATCAGCCACAATCCAGCGATCGAAACAGAAACTAGACTAGACTACAACAGGCTCGTCGGCGGTGCCTTCCTGCGCCTCGGGCGGCGAAGTTTCGTTGGCCGCCGGAGTGGACGTCGTCGAAGGGGAGGATGACGCGGTCAACGAAGGGCAGAGGATGGCTTGGCGATGGGCATTGTACCAAGCCCTCGTCTCCTTGTCCATCGCAGTTTTGTTGCTGCTGATCAGGAACGCAAGGTCGGTGTTCCTCTTCTTCGCCGTGGAGGTTGCCTGGAGCAAGGCGATTCGGGTGCCCTGGTTGGCGAGCATCTCCTTCCAGCGCATGTCGTACTTGGTGTCCCTCCCGGCGTTGTGCGCCCTTGCGTCGGCCCAGCACTTCTCAAAAGACGACTGCAATCTGTCGGCAGGATGCCCCGACTTCTTGAGTTCTTTCAGCTTCTTTTGGCCGAGCTCGGGGAGGCCCGCCGACGCAGCTGCGGCGGGAGCGTCGGGGTTGTACTGCTCGTCCTTGTTCTTGGAGAGGGTTCAGCGTACTTCTGCCCACTTTTCGCAGCCCTCGATGCGGGCGAAGACGTTGAGGTACTTGAACTGTTGGTCGTCCGAGTCATCGCCGTACATGTCGAACGCCCGCCGCATCTGCACAGAGAAGCCGGCGTCATCACAACTCAGCGATCCAAGGTCGACAGAGAAAGGGAGTAAAGCATACCTTGGTCTCAAAGTTGGCGCCGCTCATAGGACGATCGGCGATCTCCTCTTGTATGTTGTGCCACTTGTTGCATGCCGCCTGCATGATTCCCCAATGCGTGGCCATGGCCTTCTCACCGCGGACCATCACCGTCTTGTTGAAGTATAGGATCGATAATTTTGCACTCGTCGAACGCCGTCTTGACCTGCTGCCAATATGTGTCAAAGCTTTGATTTGCGCCGGTGAAGCCGTTCATGGAAACGGTCTTCCAAGCTTCGGCGAGGCGCTCCTCTTCTTTGCCCGTCCATTTGACCCGCGGCTCGGTCAGCGGCGAGGTCTTCTTCCTCTTCTTCCTCCCCTTCGCCGTCGATGTCGGCTCAAACGCGTCGTCATCCTCATCGACCTGGGCCTGCTCCTCTTCTTCTTCATCGATGTGTTGCAGTGCCGTCGCCGAACCCGTGATCGTCGACGCCACCCCGCGACACTGCCGCGATGGCTTCCGTCGCCCTTGCCTCCTCTTGTGTGAAGAAATCGGGGTTCACCGCGGCAGCCATGGAGCCCGACGTGATCATGTCATGCATCACACCGTCATTCGGCGGGGGCATCCCGTAGGAGAGCGGCCCTTGGCGCTGGGCAGGTGAGATGCCCTCGTGCATCGCAGCATCGTACTCCGGCGGCGACGGGGTGAACCTCGACATGGCAGGGACGTAGGTCACATCGGCAAACATGGGCGAAGGCGCCGCCGGCGAGTAGGTGGAAGGTGAGCCGATCGTACCTTGGGTTGGCCATGAACCAGCGGGGAATTGGCCGACGCACGGCTGTCCCATGGCCATGGACACGAGCCTCGCATGCTCGTCCGCCGCCGCCACCCTCTTCGCCGCGAGCTTCTTCTCCCTCTCTGCCCTACCATGAGTTTCGTTCTGCCGGCGCTCCACATCCGCCGCCCACGCCAAGTTTGTCATACCCAGCGGCCTCTCCTTGGGGGCCCGCGGCTTCCTCGCCTTCGTCGCGCCGTCGTCGGTGATCCTCTTCGGCGGCATGGTGGTGGAAGAGAAGAGGAGGAGCTGCAACTGTGGGGGATTTCGGCAGGGAAAATGGGTATATGCGGCGCATTTTGGAGGGAAATGAAATTAATGGCGGGGAACTACCCTTTCTCTTGCCAACACCGCGGGCTCGCTCGATGTTTCACGCGTTTTGGTTTCGTCCGGAGTCCCCGAGTGCGCCTCGGAAAGTCGGGGATGGCCTGGGCTCGCCGGATGGATGAATGCCCAAATCCAAGCAAAAACGAGGAACCGAGGGCGCGGCTGGGCCGAATACTGTCGTCCGGATGTAAAAAACGGCTGCCGGGGGCCGAGTCAGGGGGACGGCTGGAGATGCTCTAAGAGGCTGGACTTCCCATTGCAGAAAGAACGACATTAGCTGAGTCCCTGATAGTGCACCTCCACTCCCACTTTTCAGAGCCTGGATGCGAGCCAGCAGTGGCTTAATGTCTTCCATCTTAGCTTCTGTGGGAGGAGAATCCCACGAGGCCAACTTCTTTAGCTCTTTATTGGCATCAAAAGGGGCAATGCCGTATTGGTCAGAGGAGGAGTTTTTCTGATCTTTGATGTAAAACCACTTTTTCCTCCAACCTTGCACTGAGGCAGCCATGTTCAATTCCAAATAATGAAGCTCAGAGAGAACGGAAACAACAACTCTGCCCAGTTCAGGCTTTTTCGATAAAGCAACACTAGGGCGGAGGCGAAAGAGGAATTTCTAGAGAATCCTATGGGGTTCGATCCCCAAGAAAGACTCACAAAGAGTGACGAAGCAAGCAATGTGTAAAATTGAGTTTGGCGTGAGCTGGTGGAGCTGCACTCCATAGACAAAGAGAAGCCCACAAAGAAATTCGTGGGCAGGAAATGACAAGCCGCAGAGAAGAAAAGCGAGGAACATCACCCGATATCCGCTCGGGGGCTTGGGGATCGATCGGTGCTGGGGAAGACGACCTGATCTCCTTCAGCGATGAACCCATCCTTCTGGGCCTTGGCAAGATCGACTTGAGCAAATTCCGATGGCACCCAACTGGTCGACGAATTGGTGGTCTTGCTTTTCCCCATCTTGTTCTTGTGTGCAAGGGTCTTTACGCGCATCTACAGCGGCGGTGGCCCGGGGGCTGTGAAGGAGCTCAGGAGCACAAACAGGATGCAGCAATGGTGGCGGCGGCGGAGCAATAAACTGGTAAACAGTAACAGCCCCACTATTCCCCTTATAAAGCGTCCTGATGAAGGAACATGGGCTGCGACGTGGCACAAGAAGCGGAAGTAGTAGCCCACTAACGGGCAGGAAGAAATTGTAAAATTACTGCGCTGCCCACGAGCAATGGTCAGCGCCCAGTCAAATCACATACAGAGTGATTCTACTAATGACGTCAGGAGCATTCGATTAACGGGAAAATAATAACATGACAGTTATAGACACTTATAAGAAAAATTTAGCAAGAGTCTGGTATGACGTTTTGCGTATTGATGATGACTAAGGAAGTCGACGAAAACATGTTATGAAAGATACATAGGCATCAAGGAAGAAAACTCATTTTTTGAGTCTATACCCAAAAATATTCGACTATAGCCTCGGGGGCTACTACCATCGGGACCGCTGAGCGCGCACGCGATGATATTATCAAATAAAGCTATGATCTGATGGGTAAAAGAAGGTAAAATTTATTTGAGCCTATACTCGAAACAAGTTTTTCGACTATAGCCTCGGGGGATACTCCCATCGGGAGCGCTAGACGCGCACCCGACGATATTTTTTCATGTATAATGGAGCAAAGAAGGCGAAAGAAGATTTGGACAGAACATTACTACCATCGGGAGGGAGTCTATATTAAACAAGGTTGAATAACCTGAATATTTTTAGAACTGAAACAGTCAAACAAGGCTGCGACATGTGATTCTCGAGTTGCATCATCGCGACAAAACTCGAATGCCATGATTGAAACATATCATGAAGGTAAGACCCCAAGATCCGTCCTGTGTGGCCTGGTATACGCACATGGATGCGCTCTGCTAGTACTTATCCGTGTCTACGACATGAAGAAAATCCTGGTGGACGCACTGGATACCCTGAGAACCACTGGAATTCATTCATTGTAAGTCCTAAATGCGGCAAAAGAATGGGTTTGACCGGTTTCCCGAATTCAAGTCCAAGGGGATTGAATTTGAAGTAGGTGACAAGTATCTGTTCCGGCAGTTAACTAACCTCTTGATCTGTCAGAGTTGTCAGGCTTGTTCATCAAAACCCCTTGCGAGACAATATAATGAAAGATAGTTGAAGATCAAGTTGAAGATTTGAAGATCTGAGGAAGTCAAAGATTGATCAAGTCGAAGATTTGAAGATCTAAGATTCAACCCAAATCTGCAATTCTGGTAGAATCTCGGGGGCTACTGACAATGGTATAGATAATAGAGCCCGTCAGTTGAGTACCCCTGAGGCCCATTAAGTTAGGCCCAATTGTAATACTAGTCGAAATACGAGTTCATGTCGTATGCCGATATTGTAATCTGTGTCGGACCCGTCCCGATCCTTGAGACCTGGCCACCTATATATAGGGGCCGGGAGAGGACGGAGAGGGACAGATTGAGAGTAAGCCAAAGTTCACCCCATGTTTACTTTCGATACACACCTTGTTTGACTGATTTTACCTTCGAGTTCATCCGACGCCCTACTCCCCCGATCCTAAGTCCTTCATATTGGACATTTGTTGAGTTAACCCTCGTCAGATACTGTCCCACATTAAAATAACAAGACAAACAGACAATGAACACCTCGACATCTCTTTTATTTACCATTAGGTATAGCTTTTTATTTTGATATGCATTGTCGAATGTCCACTATGGTTATGCTGTAAATTTCCATCATTAATGATGCATGGTTTAGATTAGCGGCCCAGGCGTTTCTCTAACACATATACAAACTCCATGAGCTTACAAGTTTTCAACTCCTTTCACATAGATAGGCATCCATAAACAAAAGATCATGATATCAACTAAATAGGAATAAGTGCAATGTTGAAAGCGTGCCCCATGACAGCATGGCTGAGCCAACTCCCAACTTACAACTTGCAAGCATATAATCATCATAAGAGAGCCACAATGGTCAAGTTTATTAAGTGCAAGAAAGTAAATGTGCCATCAAGTTCGTGAGAGCTTTACTAACTAATTTTCTCATAACAAAATATTTAATTTGGAAGAAAGATAAAAGCATGATGAATATACTTGGAATAGCAAAATGCTAATAGGTAGATATGGTGGACACATTGGTAAACTTTGGTTTTTGGGAGTTGGATGCACAAGTAGAGCTCATACTCAGTATAGGTGAAGGCTAGCAAAAGACTGGGAGCGACCAACTAAGAGAGCAATAACGGCCATAATCATGCATAGCGACAAAATATTATTAACCAAAGCATAAAGTGATATCACAAGTCAAAAACCAAATGATCATAGAGGCTTGAGGCGACTGGTTTAAAGTCAAAACATGGTGTAAGCATGCTCCAAGTCAACCTAAATAAAGCATCAAAGGAGAATACCACAATATTATGCTTCTATATGATAAAAACAATGCATGATTCTTTCGAAGGCACATTAAGAACTCTCAGTCATTTGAGACAAGTCATGCTACAACAATAAATTCTAAGCATATAATCAAAATAATATCTAGCATGACATGCTAAATTCTAAGCCACAGTCTAAACAAGCTCCCTTTTGCACCACTATAAGCATGAAACATTTTAATCATTCCAACACTAATCAACCTATTTGAAACAACTCTCAAAGATGAAAAGTAACAAAGATTAGAGGTCTGAACACACCTAGCTACAAAGAATTAACAAGTTCTAAAAAAAATAAAGGCAAAAAACAAAAGTAAACGCAGTACTAGAAAAAGAGAACACTCGTAGAACGATAAGAGTGACAACTAGAGTGTTCTAGGCAATGAAAACGAAGTGTGTCTTCTCCAAAAGAAATATGTGGGGGTCCAACCATTTATTGCAGCAAACAAAACAAAACAAAACTTAAAGCAAAAATAAATAAGCTCCAAGAAAAACACATAGCATATGAAGCAATAAAAATATAGTGTCTTGAAAGATGACTTGATATTTTTGTTGATGAAGAAGGGGTGCCATGGGGCATCCCCAAGCTTTGATGCTTGTACTTCTTGGATATTTCTTGTGGTGACATGGGCATCCTCAAGCTTGAGCTTTTGTCCATACTTCATCTC
The DNA here is from genome assembly GCA_007115705.1 of Dactylis glomerata. NCBI lineage: Eukaryota > Viridiplantae > Streptophyta > Magnoliopsida > Poales > Poaceae > Dactylis > Dactylis glomerata. The sequence goes on along the minus strand of QXEO01000411.1, from coordinate 4,517,888 downwards.
ATCTCATCATTCTCCTCTCCTCTCCCTACACTTGAAAACTTCCTTCATACAAAAATTCACACAATTCTCATTAGCAACATTAGTGTATGCAAGATAGTAGATCCACTTTTGGTTCAGTTTCAACTCAAGTACAACACTTATTAACACATTAGCTACTGTAGCAACTTCTCTCAAAAGTTCCGTGATCAAAAGAACTTAAAAAGAAAGAGATAAAGAGGCAAATGCAAATAGTGGTAGAAATCTGTCAAAAAAGAACAGCTGGTAAAGATTAATTTTTTCAAAAATCTTCTGTTGCTCAAATCGAAAAGTGAAAAACTAATGAAAGTTATATAATAACCTAGGGCATGTGCACAATAAATCGCAGATCAAAACGACGTTCTGGGAATTTTCATGAATGTTTACAGCGAGGCGCAGAAATCTATTTCGGGACAACAATTTCCCAAATCTTACCTTCTTCCAATTAGAGGCTACTCTTGGCACAAAAATGAAATAAAAATGATAAGGAGAGGTCATTACAGTAGTAACAACTTCCAAGACTCAATAGAAAGAATAATTACTGAAAAGAAAACATTGGGTTATCTCCCAAGAATGCTTTTCTTTAACGCCTTTGAGCTAGGCGTAGAAAGTAAGAATCAAGTATTTTCAAGCGAAGAAACACCAACACCAGATGCCTTAGTCTACCTCTCTTAACTTTACTCTTACCTTTAGGTAACTCATGATGATTTCCTGGTGGGGAAGTGAATTTCATAGTGCCTTTTCTCAGATCTATTATTGCTCCCAGGAGCTTTAGCAGAGATCTTCCAAGTGTGATTTGTCCCTTTCCTACACATTCAATAACAAGATAATCAGTAGATACCATTTTTCCCAAGATTTTTGTAAACACTCCTTCAGCTACTCCAATGGGCAATATAATGGAATTGTTGGTAAGAGATATTCCTTCTCCACCCTCAAAAAGTCCCCAAAGATTCAAAGATTCAAAAATATCTTTAGGCATAAGGCAAAATTCAGTCATAATATCACAACGAGCATGAAAAGTTTCACCATTTATAGCAACTTTCACCATAGGGAACCATCTTGAGGGTTCGGAATTTATTGGCACAAAATCAAGATGCTCACGCAGCATACTATAACATTCTTTCAAACGAGTTATACTTGTCTCAAGAGTGTTTAATCTAGCATAAATGCTCACAAGGGAAGAACCAAAATTACAAGGTGAGCTATCTATTGCAATCAACTTTTTTATGACATTGAAAGCTTGATCTCCATCGCAATGAAGGAAATATCCTCCTGCTACAGCATCCAAAGCATATCTATAACAAAGAATAAGACCAAAGTAAAAGCTACTAAGAAGCAAGCCCAGAGTCATTTTTGGTTCAGTTTTACCATGAGAATCATAAATTCTAGAACAAGCTTCTTTAAAACTCTCTTCACTCCTTTGTTTGAAAGTGAAGATCATTTCCTCAGGTGACATAGTGGTAGAAACTAGACTAGACATAAGAACAACTTGAAGTAGGAACTAATTTTTTTGTATTTTTGATAAACAAGAATGCAAACAAAATAAAGTAAAGAAACTAAGCAAAACAATAACAAAGTAAAAAGATTGGAAGTGAGAGACTCCCCTTGCAGAAATGTTCTTTCTCCCCGGCAACAGCACCAGAAAAAGTCTTGATGTCTCACAGGACTAGTTGGGAAACCCCAAGAGGAATGTACGATGAGCACAGGAGTAAGTTTTCCCTTAGTTATGATACCAAGGTTTAATCGACCAGTAGGAGAAAGAAACCACTTCTGAAGGTTGTTGCTAGCTGACTTTGGCAATGATGCCAGAGAAAGTCTTGCACGTGGTGTCGGCGCCAGCAGCAACATGGAACCTGCACACAACACAACCAAACTACTTTGCCCCAACTTACGGTGAGGTTGTCAATCTCACCAGTTTGCTGTAAACAAAGGATTAGACGTATAGTCTGGAAATAGATGTTTGTATGCGGTAAAGTAAAAAATGCTTGCGAAAAGTAAACAGTGCTTGCAGTAGATGGTAATATATATGTAAAAGAATGGACCAGGGTCCACAGTTCACTAGAGGTGTCTCTCCATAAAGATAAATAACATGCTGGGTAAACAAATTATAGTTGGGCAATTGACAAAATAAAGAATGCATAGCAATGCATGTACATGTCATGAAGATCACTATGAGATTCACTTGGGCATTACAACATAATACATAGACCGTAATCTAACTGCATCTATGACTAATAATCCACCCACTGGATATCATCCGAACAACCTTGGGTATTAAGTTGCAAGCAACAGATTATCGCCTTAAGCAAAGTGTGTAATTGAACAATACAAATGTCCTTGAACAAAAGATTGTTGTTTTCTCCCTGGTAGCAACAGCACATCTACAACCTTAGAAGTTATTGTCACTCTCCCAGATTACTAGAGGCATGAACCCACTATCGAGCATAAATACTCCCTCTTGGAGTCAGTAGCATCTACTCGGCCAAGATATCTACTAGCAGCGGAGAGCATGCAAGATCACAAATAACATAGACATGATAAATCAACAATCAACTTGACATAGTACTTAATATTCATCGAATCCCAACAAACACAACATGTAGAATTACACAAAGATGATCTTGATCATGATAGACAGCTCACAAGATCTACACATGAGGCGCATGGAGGAGAAGACAACCATCTAGCTACTGCAATGGACCTATGGTCCAGTGGTGGACTGCTCACGCATCACTCCGGAGGCTGGCATGGTGATGAAGAAGGCCTCCGGTGATGATTCCCCTCTCCAGCAGGGTGCGGGAAGAGCTTCTGGACCCTCCCGATCTCAGGTCGATGACGGTGGCAGCTTGTAGTATGTTTCATGGAAAAGTGATCGGTCCTTTAGGGTTTTCCAACGAAGAGAATTTATAGGCGGAAGGGTGATGTCAGAGGGTGGATCAGGGGCCTACACCACCTGGTGGTGTGGCCAGGGGGTGGCCCGCTGTAGTGACCTTACCTTTTAAAGATGACGATCCCTGTGCTTTTCAGTGCTAGTCCCTGGATCAAACACTAGCACACACAGTTTAAGGAAAAGAGAGTATCAGTCTCTTCGTGATGTTTTTAAGAGATATGAACTCTTAAGGAAAAGAGAGTATTTTTTAACCTAAAGTAGATGAGAATGGAAGAAGTTAAAATTTAAAACACCCTTTTAATAAAAACCAAATTAGTTAGATTTTCATCCTAGGGTCTTTCATCTCTCTCATCTTCTTGTGCTTCTCTTGATCATGAATTTATCTTCTTGCTCCTAGAATGTCGTATCCTTCAGTTGGGCAAGTAGCTCATCATTTGCTAAATAGTTCGTTGGTCCTATTGTTATCAAGATCCTTCGTAAGGATTTCTAAGTCCTAGAACTATTGATGCATAGACTTTTTCTTCTAGACTTCTTCAATTTGCTTCCTTTGATGATAGAGGAGGGTGGATCTTGAAGTTCTTTGAGGTGTTGAAGTTGAAGCTCTTCGTCTTTGAATTGGAGTGTAGAGAAGTAGCGACAAAAATGACTAAGGGAAGAGTTTACGAGGAAATGAGTGTGTAATTTTTTTACTTAGAAATAAAAGCAACTCCTATATTTCTAAGGGGTCATTGTCCAATCCTAGGGTTACGAACCTAAGGGCAACACAATGCTCTAATACCATCTGTAGTGACCTCACCTTATAAAGATGACGATCCCTGTGCTTTTCAGTGCTAGTCCCTGGATCAAACGCTAGCACACACAGTTTAAGATGTAATATCAAGAAACAAAGGTCATTTTATTACATCACATGATCCAGCAATTATATAAAGAAACTTTACAATGCTCATAGCATAGAGCTTTCAGAGTTTATAACGAATACATAAGTAGCATGGAGTCCTTCTTCTTCATGTGCCACAGGCGAACATGCTGCGGATAGACTCGTAACCCTGTCGTACCTTTCTTATCATCAAAACCTGCAACATGAAACGTTGCAGCCACAAAGGGTCAATACACTTGAATTGTATTGGCAAGATGTCATTGTTTGGTGGACACAATGGAACCTAACACTTAAATGAATATTTGGCTAGGTGGAGCTTCAGTCCTATTTGCACTAAGCAATTTTTAACCTATCATTTTCTTGAAGCAAAATTTTAGCTGGACAACTTGACTTGGGTGACCTACTCCTATAGCCACAGGCCGTAGTTATCGTACGGGACACACTGGTCGATAGATAACTGCATCAAATGTCAAAACCTCAATTACTACATATGGACAACCTGGTTTGGGTGAACTATTCCTGCAGACATTGGCACATAGACATGGCACGGGAACTGCTAGGCAATAGACACTTGCACCAATTGCCATATTCCCAGTTCAACCCACAAGTTTTAATTTTAAGAAATTGGCATGAGGAGATCCTTGAACACCTTCGAAATCAAGTCGCTCAAAATTGTCCGTAACCGGGAACACGGCTAAGTACTTAGTTTTAACCCTCTGCAGAGGTGGTGCACTTTTCCCGCAAGACTTAGTCAACCTCTTTTGCCATGATGCTCATTTTGCTCAAATGGCCAAGTGAAGACCAAGACGAGACCTTTCAGAGTCTATCCCTCAGACCAACCCGGATGCGCTCCCAAATACCAACCTTTGTCCATCTAGCTGAGTTCTCGCAACTTAGTTAGTCAAGACAGAGCCCATATGACTCGTGGTTGCACTGGAAGCTTCACGACATTGAACGTCTCCAATCTCTTTGTTCCTGGGTGGCCGTCCACAAGTGAGATACACACGACCGCCATAGACATGGCTCCGGTGAACCACTCAACATAAATCCATCTTTCCAATTTCCACCCAGGTGTTTCATTAACTTAGTTGTTTTCTTGGTTTTTGCAAAACAAGGTTTTTCAACACTTAGTCAAAACATATGATAACCCTTCCCACAATAAGTGTAAGGCAACCTATAGCAGCAGTAGTTCTATTAGGAGATTCAAAAGCTAGACATAAGCTAGACCAAAGACTTAGCATAAAATCATAGCCGCTAAGACGTAAACTCATAAAAACACCTACACATGCATCTTCTACAAGAAAGCTACAAGTGCTAATACTTTTGTAGGACAGGGAGATGATGACACTTGCCTTAGTAATTTTTCTGAAGATTGTACTTCTCTTAGCCAACACACATGACTCTTCGTACAACTATAAGATAGAAGATAAAACAAAATAAACACATCTTTCAAGCAATATAATCAAACAAGACAACAAAAGTGTTTATTTGTTTTAGCTTAGTCTTGATTTGTCTTAGTGATAATTGGACAAAAGATTGTGTTATGAAGTTGACTAGATATGGATGGAGAGAATGGCTAAGTCAAGGACTTCAAAGGATTGATGGGGGTTTTCTAGATTGTCAAACACTTAGCATAATAGCTTAAGAGTATTCTTAGGCTTGGGTTGAGAAGTTGGATGAATAATTTCTAAGTCATGAGGTCTAACACTATTATCTTCTTTGACTCGAGGCTCTCTTCTCTTCTTCTTTGACTTCAACTCCTTGTCTTCTCTTCAACTTCTGGTTTGGCCTTCAACTTCATGTCTTCTCTTCAACTTCCTCTTCATGGTCTTGATATGGGAACAATTCTATGCCATAGTGTTGGAGGGGTAAAATACTTTGAAGAATTTTGGGTAAGAGGGAATTGATAGTTTTGCACTTGGGCAAGAATAGAGAGTAGATTTTTTTACTAAGTCATGGTAGATTTTATGTGGTCATTAGGACTTAGGATTTTTCACACCATTTTTTAGAGTGGAACAAAGTCAAATAGCACAAAGTGCACGATAGGTAAATGGGACTTGATATTTGCAAGGTGCTCATATAACACCACTATATTTTGCAAAATGATGAACTAATGGAGTTGACTCTTGGAAAGTGTGAAAAATGTGTGTGAAGTATTCTGGTAGTTTTCTATTATCAAGATAATCAATTTTGCAAAAGGAATTACGCCTAAAATATTTCTAGAATTAAATCTAGAGAGGAAATACTCAAATTCTCATTTGAATTTGAATACTTGAGAAAATTTTCCCAAATAATTTATGCAGAGGTTCTATTGGACAGAGGATAACAATAAGATCCTAATGCAAAAAGAATCAACTGAAAAGGATTTATAGAATTTGAACTATATTAAAAACACTCAAATTCACATATTTAAAATTGAATGTTTTTAACTAGTTTAAAAATCAATTTTATTACAGAATAGTATTCTACACATTTTTAGGAGTTCATAGACATATTATTTGTAATTTTTGGATCACCAGAACAGAAGATATGATTTTTCTAAGATTTAGATGTTTTCTGATTTTAACCCTAATTCGAAATCCTTTTAGATCAGAGGGCTGCCACGTGCAGCTATCCTACTCGCCGATACCGGTTCGGCCGGATCCAAGTTTTGGGCCGTAGAATCTTAAGATGATTGGACGCATGAGATTAGCCCGTACCGCTTCGCTTAAGTCATCTAGTCCTGGCTGTTAGATCTAGATCCAACGGACGAGTTTAAGAGAGGGATCTCACCGGGGAGGAGCTAGGGTTCCGGCAAGGAATTGCCGGCGAGGCGCGCAGACATCAATCTCCGGCGAGCTTGCGAGGACCTCTGGACAACGGCGAGGTCACGACGGCATTCAGCTTGACGAGAGGGATCCGATTGTGGTGATGTCGTGCTCGATTGCGTCCAGATGAAGGGTAGGGTCCAGATGAAGGGTAGGGTGGCGGCTGGAGCGGCGCCGATGATGATGTGCTTCGGGTGCTGAATGATGGCTTCAGTGATTTGGATCAAGGCAAGCGGTCAGGGAGATGCGCCAGAGGAAGTAGAAGAAGATAGGAGGGAGAGAGGGACGCGGGACTCACCGATTTCATCGTTAACGAGCGGGGACAGCGGCGGAAGTTACAAACTCTGACGATGAATTCCTCGGCGGCTTGTTGATGCTTTCGAGAAGGAGCAAAGGGGGTCGAGGGAGGGCACCTGGGGGTATTTATGGGCGGCGTTGGCGTGGAGAGGGGGTTAGGGTTTAGCAGGGGAGGGCGAGATCAACGGCGTAGAGGAGAGCCGTGTGGGGAGGGGCTGGCTTGGACGGAGGAGGGGGATGATGGGTGGGGACCACTTGTCGGTGTGAGAAGGGGGGGCAGCGTACCTCTTCGGGAGTAGCCCGGGTGGGCTGTGGGCCGGTTCTGCGACTGGGCCAAAAAGGTTACCCGCGGCCTTTTTTCCTTTTTCTGATTTCTTTCTCTTTTTCTTTTCTGTTTTCTGAATTGTTTCTAATTCTTTTGCAGTTTTGATTCCAATCAATTTAAACAAAGTTCCAAATTCCTCTAATGTCCAATGCAGTGTTTGAAACCATTAAGAAATATGTTTTCAAAACAAAATAGGATTTTGGGTAAATCTTCATGTTTAAGCAAAGTGGTTTTGCTTACATGAAATAATAGAAATAGGGTTTGAGAGCAAATCTTTTAAAAATAGAAGAACACTATTTTATAAAAATAATAATTGGAAGCAATCTCAATTATGTTTGAAAGGATAATCTTTATAAACACATTTTGTAAATTCATTCCTTTTGCAGACAAACTTGCATAGGTTTGAATAAAAGATATAGGAAAATAATATTTTGGTTTTGGTTTTTTTTTCTCAAAGAAGTTCTTCAAGTAATAATAATAGAAAGTTTGAAACGGCTTTTTCTAATAAGGTTTTAAAGTAAATCAAAATTTTTAATTCCTTGTGAAATTTTAAAATCAGACAAGCAACAAGGTTCCTATTTTTATTTATTTTCACATTCCAAATTTTGGGATGTGACAGACTACCACCCTTAAAAGAAATCTTGTCCCGAGATTTGGAGAGGCTTGAAAGAAATGATGGGTTTGGGTACTAGGTGGGCTACCACCCTTAAAAGAAACTTTTGTGGTTAGCCTAGGTTTTGGGTTCATGGTAGGCACATCTTGGATATGACTTTGCACTGGGTCATCTTTTGTACCATGTGTAGCTTCTACTTTCATTTCCAATAGGTGGGTGTCTTATTCTCACACTATGGCATCAAAGTATAGCTTCCTTCGTTGTAGAGCTTCTGTTCATCTAGGCATTTGTTGAACTACTTTGGACACTGAAGAGTCACTCTTTGGGTCAACAAGAAGACCAAGTTGAGATGTTCCCGTAGTCTCATTTCGTATCCTTTATTTGATCTTCAGAGTCTTGCAAGTCGTCTTCAACGGTAAGCTTGTGGTTCATCCTCACCGTATTCCTACGTTTGGCAATACTTGCCTATTGTAAGGGTACAATATCTTATCCTCCTAAGGTCCGGGTTTTAACAACGTCGTCTCTCTTGTAGGTATGTCTCTCTAGATTTACCAGTCCTCATATCAAGAGCGAACAATTTGAGTAATCATCATGGGGGCCAATCCATAACGCACCCAATCGTTACCTTGTATTTCCGTTTGGTACATCTCGTATACTAACTCTTGGTCAACCTCACTAGTCTTGACAAAAGATTCTATGGATATTGAATCCATGTTTCAATTCTTGTTGAGATTTTTTTTAGAAAACAATTCTATCGATCCTTAGCTAGTGGTTTGTGTAAACTCTCATAGTAAAAATCTCTTAGCTTGCAGAATCTTCGGTTTGCCATCTCTTGTGCTATGCATATTTTTCTTGATACTAAGTATCTTAGCTGGAGCTATTCAATGTTGTTGTCTTCATGGTGACTTGTCAAGAAAACACTTGTTTGGGTTTGAATAAGGACGAGAATAGATAGAAAGAGTCTAAAGAGGAACCCTACCCATACACAAAAGTTTGAAGGAAAAATCACCTTACAATCAAGATCTAACAAGCATTTATCACATCAAGCAACATGGTTCAACCACAAACAAACTAGTATGGTCATACCACAATTTGATATGATCATAACATATTACGATGTCATTCTTACATAGATCTTAAATGGAGGTCCAACTAGGGCTTCTTGGATGTCTTCCAGGTAGTGATCAAATCTTTTCATCCTTGTGGTACTTCAGTTTATAGTTGAGTCTTTCTCCAAGTTCTTCGAGAGCTTCCATGAATTGCATCTTGCGGAGTCGAGGCATCAGTCTCTTCGTGATGTTTTTATGAGATATGAACTCTTAAGGAAAAGAGAGTATTTTTTTAACCTGAAGTAGATGAGAATGGAAGAAATTAAAATTGAAAACACCATTTTAATAAAAACCAAATTAGTTAGATTTTCATCCTAGGGTCTTTCATCTCTCTCATTTTCTTGTGCTTCTCTTGATCATGAATTTATCTTCTTGCTCCTAGAATGTCGTATCCTTCAGTTGGGCAAGTAGCTCATCATTTGCTAAATAGTTTGTTGGCCCTATTGTTATCAAGATCCTTCGTAAGGATTTCTAACTCCTAGAACTATTGATGCATAGAATTTTTTTTCTAGACTTCTTCAATTTGCTTCCTTTGATGATAGAGGAGGGTGGATCTTGAAGTTCTTTGAGGTGTTGAAGTTGAAGCTATTCGTCTTTGAATTGGAGTGTAGAGAAGTAGCGACAAAAATGACTAAGGGAAGAGTTTACGAGGAAATGAGTGTGTAAATTTTTAACTTAGAAATAAAAGCAACTCCTATATTTCTAAGGGGTCATTGTCCAATCCTAGGGTTACAAACCTAAGGGCAACACAATGCTCTGATACCATCTATAGTGACCTCACCTTTTAAAGATGACGATCCCTATGCTTTTTAGTGCTAGTCCCTGGATCAAACGCTAGCACACACAGTTTAAGATGTAATATCAAGAAACAAAGGTCATTTTATTACATCGCATGATCCAGCAATTACATAAAGAAACTTTACAATGCTCATAGCATAGAGCTTTCAAAGTTTACAACGAATACATAAGTAGCATGAAGTCCTTCTTCTTCATGTGCCACAGGCGAACATGCTACGGATAGACTCGTAACCCTGTCGTACCTTTCTTATCATCAAAACCTGCAACATGAAATGTTGCAGCCACAAAGGGTCAATACACTTGAATTGTATTGGCAAGATGTCATTGTTTGGTGGACAAAATGGAACCTAACACTTAAATGAATATTTGGCTAGGTGGAGCTTCAGTCCTATTTGCACTAAGCAATTTTTATCCTATCGTTTTCTTGAAGCAAAACTTTAGCTAGACAACTTGACTTGGGTGACCTACCCCTGTAGCCACAGGCCGTAGTTATCGTACGGGACACACTGGTCGATAGATAACTGCATCAAATGTCAAAACCTCAATTACTACATATGGACAACCTGGTTTGGGTGAACTATTCCTGCAGACACTGGCACATAGACATGGCACGGGAACTGCTAGCCAATAGACACTTGCAACAATTGCCATATTCCCAGTTCAACCCACAAGTTTTAATTTTAAGAAATTGGCATGAGGAGATCCTTGAACAGCTTCGAAATCATGTCGCTCAAAATTGTCCGTAACCGGGAACACGGCTAAGTACTTAGTTTTAACCCTCTGCAGAGGTGGTGCACTTTTCCCACAAGACTTAGTCAACCTCTTTTGCCATGATGCTCATTTTGCTCAAATGGACAGGTGAAGACCAAGACAAGACCTTTCAAAGGCAATCCCTGAGACCAACCCGGACGCGCTCCCAAATACCACCCTTTGTCCGTCTGGCTGAGTTCTCGCAACTTAGTTAGTCAAGACAGAGCCCATATGACTCGTGGTTGCACTGGAAGCATCACGACATTGAACGTCTCCAATCTCTTTGTTCCTGGGTGGCCGTCCACAAGTGAGATACACACGACCGCCATAGACATGGCTCCGGTGAACCACTCAACATAAATCCATCTTACCAATTTCTACCCAGGTGTTTCATTAACTTAGTTGTTTTCTTAGTTTTTGCAAAACAAGGTTTTTCAACACTTAGTCAAAACATATGATAACCCTTCCCACAATAAGTGTAAGGTAACCTATAGCAGCAGTAGTTCTATTAGGAGATGCAAAAGCTAGACATAAGCTAGACCAAAGACTTAGCATAAAATCATAGCCGCTAAGACGTAAACTCATAAAAACACCTACACATGCATCTTCTACAAGAAAGCTACAAGTGCTAATACTTTTGTAGGACAGGGAGATGATGACACTTGCCTTAGTAATTTTTCTGAAGATTGTACTTCTCTTAGCCAACACACGTGGCTCTTTGTACAACTATAAGATAGAAGCTAACACAAAATAAACACATCTTTCAAGCAATATAATCAAACAAGACAACAAAAGTGTTTATTTGTTTTAGCTTAGTCTTGATTTGTCTTAGTGATAATTGGACAAAAGATTGTGTTATGAAGTTGACTCGATATGGATGGAGAGAATGGCTAAGTCAAGGACTTCAAAGGATTGATGGGGGTTTTCTAGATTGTCAAACACTTAGAAAAATAGCTTAAGGGCATTCTTAGGCTTGGGTTGAGAAGTTGGATGAATAATTTCTAAGTCATGAGGTCTAACACTATTATCTTCTTTGACTCGAGGCTCTCTTCTCTTCTTCTTTGACTTCAACTCCTTGTCTTCTCTTCAACTTCTGGTTTGGCCTTCAACTTCATGTCTTCTCTTCAACTTCCTCTTCATGGTCTTGATATGGGAAAACTTCTACGCCATAGTGTTGGAGGGGTAAAATACTTAAAAGAATTTTGGGTAAGAGGGAATTGATAGTTTTGCACTTGGGCAAGAATAGAGAGTAGATTTTTTTACTAAGTCATGGTAGATTTTATGTGGTCATTAGGACTTAGGATTTTTCACATCATTTGTTAGAGTGGAACAAAGTCAAATAGCACAAAGTGCACGATAGGTAAATGGGACTTGATATTTGCAAGGTGCTCATATAACACCACTATATTTTGCAAAATGATGAACTAATGGAGTTGACTCTTGGAAAGTGTGAAAAATGTGTGTGAAGTATTCTGGTAGTTTTCTATTATCAAGATAATCAATTTTGCAAAAGGAATTATGCCTAAAATATTTCTAGAATTAAATCTAGAGAGGAAATACTCAAATTCTCATTTGAATTTGAATACTTGAGAAAATTTTCCCAAATAATTTATGCAGAGGTCCTATTGGACAGAGGATAACAATAAGATCCTAATGCAAAAAGAATCAACTGAAAAGGATTTATAGAATTTGAACTATATTAAAAACACTCAAATTCACATATTTAAAATTGAATGTTTTTAACTAGTTTAAAAATCAATTTTATTACAGAATAGTATTCTACACATTTTTAGGAGTTCATAGACATATTATTTGTAATTTTTGGATCACCAGAATAGAAGATATGATTTTTCTAAGATTCAGACGTTTTCTGATTTTAACCCTAATTCGAAATCCTTTTAGATCAGAGGGCTGCCACGTGCAGCTATCCTACTCGCCGATACCGGTTCGGCCGGATCCGAGTTTTGGGCCGTAGAATCTTAAGATGATTGGACGCACGAGATTAGCCCATACCGCTTCGCTTAAGTCATCTAGTCCTGGCTGTTAGATCTAGATCCAACGGACGAGTTTAAGAGAGGGATCTCACCGGGGAGGAGCTAGGGTTCCGGCAAGGAATTGCCGGCGAGGCGCACAGATGTTGATCTCTGGCGAGCTTGCGAGGACCTCTGGACAACGGCGAGGTCACGACGACGTTCAGCTTGACGAGAGGGATCCGATGGTGGTGATGGCGTGCTCGATTGCGTCCAGATGAAGGGGAAGGTGGCGGCTGGAGCGGCGCCGATGACGATGTGCTTCGGGAGCTGGATGATGGCGTCGATCTGCGGCGATTTGGATCAAGGCAAGCAGACAGGGAGATGCGCCAGAGGAAGTAGAAGAAGATAGGAGGGAGAGAGGGACGCGGGGCTCATCGATTTCGTCGGTAACGAGCGGGGATGGCGGCCGAAGTTACAGACCCCGACGATGAATTCCTTGGCGGCTCGTTGATGCTTTCGGGAAGGAGCAAAGGGGGTCGAGGGAGGGCACCTGGGGGTATTTATGGGCGGCCTTGGCGTGGAGAGGGGATTAGGGTTTAGCAGGGAGGGCGATATCAACGGCGCACAGGAGAGCCATGCGAGGAGGGGCTGGCTCGGATGGAGGAGGGGATGACGGGTGGGGACCACCTATCGGTGTGAGAAGGGGGGGGGCAGCGTACCCCTTCGGGAGCAGCCCGGGTGGGCCGTGGGCCGGTTCTGCGACTGGGCCGAAAAGGTTACCCGCGGCCTTTTTTTTCCTTTTTCTGATTTCTTTCTCTTTTTCTTTTCTATTTTCTGAATTGCTTCTAATTCTTTTGCAGATTTGATTCCAATCAATTTAAACAAGGTTCCAAATTCCTCTAATGTCCAATACAATGTTTTAAACCATTAAGAAATATGTTTTCAAAACAAAATAGGATTTTGGTTAAATCTTCATGTTTAAGCAAAGTGGTTTTGCTAACATGAAATAATAGAAATAGGGTTTGAGAGCAAATCTTTTAAAAATAGAAGAACACTATTTTATAAAAATAATAATTGGAAGCAATCTCAATTATGTTTGAAAGGATAATCTTTATAAACACATTTTGTAAATTCATTCCTTTTGCAGACAAACTTGCATAGGTTTGAATAAAAGATATAGGAAAATAATATTTTGATTTTAGTTTTTTTCTCAAAGAAGTTCTTCAAGTAATAATAATAGAAAGTTTGAAACGGCTTTTTCTAATAAGGTGTTAAATTAATTCAAAAGTTTTAATTCCTTGTGAAATTTTAAAATCAGACAAGCAACAAGGTACCTATTTTTATTTATTTTCACATTCCAAATTTTGGGATGTGACACCCGCGCCACCCTATGGTGCGGCCGCCTCCAGTAGGATTTCTTGTAAACAAATAGGTACAGTTGCGCAGTACTAGTAGTCAAACAACAGGGATTAATGGAAATACGTTGTTTACAGTGAAGTACAACACAAAAGGAAGTACTGAATTATGTTACAGAGAAATATATCCAAGGAGAATCATCCAATCCATCCTAATATATATGTTCCATACAAATGACTTCACAAAATGTATAAATCAATTAAACCACAATCTGGTCCCTACTTCTGAGTTAAGAGCTGCAGTAAATCTTCTCGTTCCTTTGACAAGAAAGAATATGGAGATAGGCACTGGATCTCCTCTGGCAGGTCCTCCAGTGGAACAGCGTTCTTTGGATGGAACACTATCGAGAACATGTATTCACCCATCCAATCGAACACACAGTCCTGGTAAAAATAAAATGTAAAGTTAAAAAAATTTATAAATGAAGGAGACCAACAAAAAGGATTACATTAGATGGATAAAAAAATGCTGGAAACATACATCACGGTCACAGATAGGCTCAACAAAACCAACACCATCATACGCTGAAGAAAACTTTAGGCAAAAGAAGCCGCACTGGTTTGCTCCCTGCTTTGCGACGTCTTTATATGTTGGCCTGTTTGTGATGGTGTTCCAATTAGGATGGCCACTTTTCCTATACTCCTCTTTGCCATAAATGGCCTCCATCACTAGAATCATCCTACGTGCTTGTTGATAAAACAAAGAAATGTAAGATTAAAAAAGTATGGTGCATTAATGGTAAATAATATAGACAGATATTAAGAACTCACAATTTCCTTTATATCTTTTTTGTGAAACCCACTCCTTGTTGTCTCGCTCCTACTTCTAGTAGGCCAACTAAGAGAGTCCATCACATCAAACGACTCATTGTATCTGTTCATTGCATATAGGACTTGGTGACTGACATTTGAACCAGGAAGTGCTTTGCAATAAGGCATCATGATCTAGCAAAAAAATAGAAAAAAATAAAGCATTACAATCCATAGTAATAGATGTCAGAAAAATAGGCAACACAAACTAAAATAACTAGACTAACCAGTTTAGCCTTTAGAAGATTCTCTCCTGGCCTCACTATCTGGTGAAAAGTGTTCACAGCATTGACGAGATCAAACTTGTTAGTCCCCATCATGTTATCCATACCTAGAACGTACTGCAAGCAAAAAAATGCAGGTTATAGCACAGATAATTAAAACAAGATGAAACTAAGAAAAAGAATGAGACATGTAAGCATCAGTAAGTTTACCGGCAGAAATTACGGGCTCAGAAGTACACGGCTGCCAGATTCAAATACATGGTTCCTGGAAGGATCAGCTTTCCAGTTGCTAATGACATAATCCATCATTTCACCTATAAATTGACCACCTTCATCAAATGCACCTGCCAACTCTTTGCCATCAAACGTTGATTCAACATTGTCACCAGAAGAGTCACGGCCGTGCATAAACCTACAGAAAATCCTGCTGAAAAATAAAAGGAACCAATCAGAATAGAACAAACCAAAAGAAGTACATGAGTGGTAATAGCGAAAGTACAGTAGTGGCACAAAATGAAGTACAGGACAGACAACAAGAAGTACAACTTAAAATAGGAACTCACTCTTTGTACTTATCCCTAGCATGATTGCTGATTAAGAATTCCCTGAGCAACCTTGCCCTATGAGAATGCGGAAAGTTCACAGGGATGAGAGGCTCCATAGGCTCAGCTAGTTTCTTTGATTTTTTCGTTGCTCGTTTTGAAGACATGATATTTTCTTCATCCACACCATCATCCTTCCTCTTAGCACCAACAGGAGGCTTCCTAGACCTAGTTTTAGCAGAGACAAAGTCATCAGAATCGCTTCCATGAGATTCTACTTTGGCAATCGGTTCAATATTTTGGCTTGGCTTCTTGACAACCGAGACCTTCTTTTTCTTCTTGCTGGCAGCCTTCAAGATAGGGATATCTTCTTGACTACTGATATTGATAATCTCAGGCTCGACAACTTGAGTATCGAAAAGTGTGAATGACTCTTCATCAGCTTGCATGTAGTTAGCTTCAAAATAATATATGAATGAACACCGAAGTACATAAATATATATCTATTATATTATTAAAACAACTAACAATCAACGGTGAAGATTGATCTAAGATATATCGATGGTTTAGATTTATAGTCAACCACGGCAGGCACACGTTTGCAATTTCCACGTGAGACGTATAAAAGATGGACTCCAAGACACACACATTTGCAATCTCTATAGAAGGCGTATCCAAGCTAGACTCTGAATGATTAATATGAGTCTGGTAAGCTATATACGTACAAGGGTACAAGTCACGTGATGCATTACTAATCGGAAGCACATAGAAACATGGGAACGACAAGGTAGAGCCGGCCATATAGTAGAATCAACGGCGACGGGAATTCATCCCCAGGTGCTGATACACAAGACGGGCAGCTCCTCCCAGCAGCGGGCAGGTGAAACCAATCTGGAGCAGATGGATCATGGAACGGAGCACGTCTGTCATGGATCAACTCGAACAGAGGGCGGCCAGTCCGGCGATCTTAGCACGAGCGGATCTAAAAAAGGCAACAGGAGCAGCAACAAACCACGAAGACATTCAGGCAAAAAAATAGCATAGAGCAGTCGATACGGATGAAAATTGGAATCGGCCGGCGATAGCTGAATCGATCTGAATCTAGCGAAGATGAAATCTAATAGAAGCCTAGCGATTAGACGACCGACAGAGATGCATAACAGCAAACACCGTCAACACACCGACGAGATGAAGATCAGCGATATTCTGTCCTACTCTTGCGGCAGCCGGAGAGGAGGCCGTCGGCATGGAGCACTCGACCAGACGACGGAAGACATGACAGAATAGCTACATGGCCAACCTCTGTAAAACTAGCATGCATACGTGATACAGGCATACATCATATATCAGAATACCTTCGTACAACATTATTACTCATAGTACAACTATGCATGTGAGATTCCGACAAGATTGATTATGCACATGCAACAGGAATTATAGCAGAAAAAGGTGATAAATTGTTCCACCTATTTCTCTCAAAAATTAATCTCTTTAAGCTGTGATTAGTGCTGCTCGCGAGATGAACCCTTGGTGGAGATTTCAGCCTACAGGTTGTGCATGGTGTAGTAGTAGATCGAGGTTGATTGGTCTCGCTTACAAACAACCTCACCCAGCGACAACAACAACGGTTGTTCTGTCCATCCGAAGATGGCAGCGTCCGTGGCATAAATTCTACGACGAGTGAAGGCGTCGGTGGCGCCAAACTGCCAACGAGAAGCTAGCTCGAGGCGACAACAGGGATGTCGCGCCGCGAAACTAGCTCGAGGTGATAACAGAACATCTGAAGCCCCTAAGCACACAAGGTTGTTTCAAACTTTACATCAATGGTGACCTTCCCACCGCAAGGACCAGTCAGATTTGGTGACCCGGCATGCAGTTTGCATCAGCTGGTTTTGATTATTCCGATGATTCCAGCATCTTATGTCCACTCAAAAACGTATGCATCCAAATAATTCGATGAACGCTGAAGGCATACATACAGGACTATGCAAGAGAGGTTGTAGAGCATGTATGGAAGACATTGTGGCTTCGGCAAGAATCTCGAGTCAGTTAGACCTAAAAAAAGAGCATGCCATCCAAGCTTTGGGGATACGCATCCATGCCACTCGAATTTGCACAGCCACATCGGAAGTCCATTAACAGAGCCGACAGAGGATAAAAACAGGATTGGCATCAGGCGGAACAGAAGAATTTAGGCTAGAGATATTTATTATTTTAGAACCGTGAGGGTAGAGATAATTAACATATATGGATGCAAAGAAGTTAGGGCTCACCGACTAAGGGCTGGCTGCTGGGCACGAGGGGCGAAAATCAGGACGGGTTGGTGTGCATCAACAATTTGACAAAAGGTAACCTACAAAAACTTCATATACAAAAGTATAGGATACCCCATTCAAAAGATAATAGTGCTATTATTTTTGGAAATAGAACAAAGTATGTTATATGGTAGAACAAATATCTAACTAAACAAAGCAGAATTTTGATATGCAACCTAAATTTAATTATTTCTAAGTCTATAAAATTAAATCCATTCAGTTATAACACAACCAATATATTTGTAACACATGAACTAATGTGCCAAAATATTACATGAGTTTCCGGTTATAGTGTCGTTTAAAAATCAATAGTATTTTCATCAAATAAATAGTCACACATAGACAATTATATTATGAAAGAATTATTTCATTGGCCTAAGTTAAACATGTGACAAAAATATATAAATAAATATAAATCTAGCCGCGCAAATGCGCGGGTAAACATGCTAGTTAAGAAGTAAAGGGAACAATAATGCAGAAGTACCAAATAGAAAATAAAAAACTGCGAATACAGTTTCGGACACTTTAAAGAGATATCACGTACCAGGATGAAAACCAAATAACTTCACGAACTCAGTATTCAGTTTTCCAGACATTGCCCAGTTGAAAAAGCATCATTTTCTTCATGTTTGGTATATCTTTGCATGAAAAGTCAGTTAAGTTTCTTCCATCCCATGAATTAACTATTTGTAACATGAAAAAACCACAATCACGGCTGCAAAACAAAAATATAGATTAATTATAAAAATATGATAACAAAATATGAAAACATGTATCAATGTATAAAGAATGTGAAAAACATTATTATCATGCTGTCTCACCCATTGTCTTGCTTCACAGTATCCATATAGTTTGTTGGGAAATCATCGATAGAAGGACGTGAAAGAGGGGTATCAAATTTCTCACTGCCATCACGCCAAAGCTTCCTTATATTTTTAACCATTTTCAGAAATACAACCCAACCACCATGATCATTAACTCCGTATAGAGAATCAATGAACTGGAAACATTTATCCTTCAGATTCAGAGTAACCATGACGTAGTGACCAACAACATCTTTCTTGCGAGATGGGTGTTGATCGAAAGTAGGAAACACAATCTGCAAAACAAGATTATGTACAAAATTAATAAACAAAGTTCAAAAAAGACATGTGTTATAAGCAAAGGTACAAAAACTAACAAAATAAATAGCAGGCACATAGTTAACTAACTTACAATATCCTTTTTTATCAAGACGTTCACGAGTGAACCACTTCATCACAGATCTATCGATGTCTCCATTATATATCTTGAACTACAAGATGCAAGAATACAAACATCAACAAATAAACTTAACAGATGATGATGAAGGACAGAGAAGTCATGCTATTTGGTAAAAAGAAACTCACAGCAAACCAAAAAGGCACAACAAGCTTTTCAGAACCAGCAAACTTCTCCGCAATGAGACTAACACCAATACAAGTTGGTGCCGAATTAAGCAAACTACAGGGACCAAATGAAGACGCAACTTGCCAAACAGTAGCTTCTCCAAAGTCATTTTTGAACATTATCTTATTTCTGTGAATAGATAAAATTGTGGTTAGTACACAACATGATACATCGAAAATAAAAACAATGCAAAACATTAAAAATATACAAAAGTTCCAAAAAAAGTAACATACGCTATATCATCATTCTCTTTGACCCTGATGACTCGATCATAAAGCATCTCAACAGCATCAGGAAGTTTAATAGGAAGGTTCAACAAATTAGCATCATCTGCAAAATACAAATGAACTAGGTAAGTATCGGACAGTGAAACACTGAAGTACAACATTGGAGAACTAGAAGTACAACACTGCTAAGTAATAAAAATAGCAGTAAAAGAAGGAAGTACGAACAGTATCAAAGGAAGTACGAAATACAAGATGGATGGAAAAATGGTGGTCACAAGAAGTACAAGAGGTGGAGAATACTGTTCACCGAGAAGTACATAATCTAGGCCAGAAGTACAAAATGACAAGTTTTTTGCCCAGATATCTCTCCCACAAACAAAAAATACAGAATGATACTGGGATGATGTCGCGGGGATGATTTATGGGGCGTGCCAAGGGCCGAGCAATCTGCCGGCTGGCGTCCCAGGAGTCTCCACGGCTCTAGGACGAGAAGACCGGCTCCGCCCGAAGGGCCGGCTGCGCCAGCAGCCGGCTGGCGACTCCACCAAGGAGAGCCAGAGCCGGGCGATGAAGACAAGAATCCTCTAACGGCTATTTCGCCAAAAGTGGCCTAGCCCCGATAAGATCGACAGAGGCAAAGGACGGAAGTGACAAACGCCATGACCGGACTCAACCAATCAGCGGTCAAGGAGCCTTCCCCACGAAAGGATCTGAGGCAAAAGGGAGGGCATATGCCTCCCAGATGCCGGTCCAAGGGGGAAAGGTGCTTTATAAAGCATGATCGTCAGAGCAGGGCCGGAGGATCAGGCCAAGGATGCAACCACGGAGGAGCCGGCAGCCATACGAAACGCCACCTAACCTGTAACTAGACCCCTACCTATATAAAGGGGTCTGGACCCTTAGACTAGGGGGATCCGATCTTCTTCTTCCTCCTCTAGCCCGAACAGCTCGAGGAGCATTGTAACCACCATAGTTGTCAGAATCATGATTCTGCTATGCGATTCTATGACTCTACGACCTAAAATAAGTGGAAAGATTTTACGATTCTACTAAGTAGAATCTAAGATTTTACGATTCCAATACTTATGATCCTACGATTTGCGATGCTGTCATCGAGGTTCCGATCCAATTCAGAATCACGATTCTGACAACTTTGGTAACCACTGTCGAGATAATACAAAGCAGGCAGGAAGTAGGGGTTTTACCTCCGGCGTGGAGGGCCCTGAACCTGGGTAAACCGAGGTGTCTCTGTTGGCACAATCCTGAGCCGGACCCATCATCGCACCACCATCGTGCTCCTTCGTTAAGCCACCCCATGGCTACTGTCTCCAAATTCCCACGACAGTTGGCGCCCACCGTGGGGCTACGCGCGGCGGCGAGCAGAGTCAAGTTCCGGCCGGGACCCTCATCATCTCTCGGCGAGAAGGTCGCCTCCGGCCTTGTCTGGAGGTTCGGCACCTTCGACTGCGTCAGCGACAACTTGGCCTACTTCAAGGACGGCTTTGGCAACTATGGCTCCTTTCTCGACGTCGGTAGCCACCGCTTCTATGTCGCCAAGCCCTTCCCGGAGGAGGTGACCGATGACTTTGACCCTCTCAGTGACGGAGGCTCGAGCTGCAGTGAAAGCAGCGATCTTGGCGTCATGGTCGAGGTGATGGCCCTGGGAGAAGAAGAGGGCGGCGACTCACCGTGCCCCGAGCGCCCGTCACCCGAACACCTTCTTCCACAGGAGCAGGATGCTCCGCTCCCAGAGCGGGACGCCCCGGACGTCTCCGTGGTGGACCTGCGCGCACCACTCAACCGCGTCATCGACCCCAACCTTGTCGCCGAGGCCCTGGAGCGGACGCGTCTCGTCCTCCTCAGCAAGGTGGCTGAGGATGAGGCCAACCGGCACCGTGTGAGCACCACGCTCAGCGAGTTCTATGACGTGCATGGAGGTGCACCGGCCAAGCTTGCTCATGACCCGCGGCGCAGCTTCGTCGCCACGGGACCTGGCCAGATCCAGCGGTCACCATCGGCAAGCCAAGGCCGCGGAGGGCGCGGACAGGGCGGCCATGCCCCGAGCTACAACGCCCGAGGCCACCGCGCCCAGCAAGGTGGCGGAGCAGGCAGGCCACACCAGGTCCCGGTGCCAGCGCTAGGGTCGGAGTCTCAGGC
Source organism: Dactylis glomerata (assembly GCA_007115705.1). NCBI lineage: Eukaryota > Viridiplantae > Streptophyta > Magnoliopsida > Poales > Poaceae > Dactylis > Dactylis glomerata. The sequence continues at coordinate 4,496,316 of QXEO01000411.1, read as the reverse complement.
CCGCTCGCCAGCGCTGCACATCCATCTGTGGCTTGACCATGTCGAGGCGTTCCCCAAGGGATCTGCTAGCTCAAAGCGAGCGACTTCTGACCAAGGAGGCCTGCGGGCTGCCGGCAGCAGTCAGGGGCGCAAAGAGGGCAAGTACACCCTCGATGTCGCACTTGACCAGCCGTGCAAATTCCAAAACACCCCGGGCAGGGAAGCGACCCACTCCACGCGTCAGTGCCGGTTCATGAGAGAGCTGGAGCAACGCGCTCGGCAGCTCCCTGGAGCGTCACAAGCGTAGCTAGCTGGAGGTCAGGAGGACCAATAGCATGATCCGGTTGGAGCCGAGCCGGACCAAGGTGATGATGACTTCCCGGCGGATGTTGAGCAGTATCACATCTTTACCACCCCGGGCAAGGATAAAAGGAACGACCTTTGGTATGAGGCAGAGGTGAACGATGTTATGCCTGCAGAACCCCAGTTCATGCACTGGTCTGAGGCAGCCATCACCTGGGGGCGCGAGGACCATCCACGACTGATGCCCAGCCCTAGAGAATACACTCTGGTCCTGGATCCTGTCATGTGCTCTGATACGCACATGTGTCGGTTCTCCTGCGTGCTCATTGATGGTGGCAGCAGCATTAACCTTCTTTACTGAAGCTCTCTGGAGAAGTTGGGCATCCCGCTTGCTCAGCTAAAACCGAGCCGGCTCACCTTCCATGGCATCGTGCCTGGGCATTCGTGTACCCCTTTGGGCAGGGTGCAGTTGGAGGTTCTCTTCGGGAAGAAAGGAAACAGCCGCCGCGAGCCCATCTGGTTCGAGGTGGTGAACATTAGCAGTCCCTACCATGCGCAGCTTGGCCGCCCAGCCCTGGCCAAGTTCATGGCGGTGCCACATTACGCCTATCTGAAGATGAAGCTCCCAGGACCCAGGGGTGTGATCACAGTCTCGAGAAGCTTCAAGAAGTCTCTGGCCTGCGCCAAGGAGAGCTCGCAGCTGGCAGAGGCACTAGTCATCGCCGAGGAGAAGCGGCAGCTTCTACATCGCGTGGAGCTTGCCCAGCAAGATGTGCCGGTTCACCAGTCGTCGGTGCCCACCAAGAAGATCCTGCTGGCCGAGAGTGATCCCACCAAGTATGTCATCATCGGCACCGGCCTGTCTGCCAAATAGGAAGGCGAGCTCACCAGCTTCCTCCGTGAGAATCGGGACATCTTTGCATGGTCTCCAAAGGACATGCCAGGTGTGCCGAGGGAGCTGGCTGAGCACTAACTCAACGTCCAGCCAGATGCCAAGCTGGTCAAGCAACCGCTGCGGCGCTTTGCAGAAGAGAAAAGGAAAGTCATTGGTGAGGAGATCGCCCGGCTCCTCGCAGCCGGCTTCATCATGAAGGTATTTTACCCTGACTGGTTGGCGAACCCAGTCTTGGTCCTGAAGAAGAATAACACTTGGCGTATGTGTATCGACTACACCAGCCTCAACAAGGCTTGCCCCAAGGATCCTTTTGCGCTACCGCGCATCGACCAGGTGATCGATTCCATAGCCGGTTGTGACCTGCTGTCCTTCATGGATGCCTATTCAGGCTATCACCAGATCCCGCTCTACCAGCCAGATCAGATCAAGACATCCTTCATCACCCCATATGGAGCCTACTGCTACGTCACCATGCCATTTGGCCTGAAGAACGCTGGAGCCACTTACCAGCGAACCATGCAGCGATGTCTGCAAGGACAGATTGGGAGGAACATGCACGCTTATGTGGACGACGTGGTGGTGAAGACCAAGCAGAGCGGTAGGCTCCTAGACGATCTCAAGGAGACCTTTGCCAACCTACGGTGCTATCGCATGAAGCTCAATCCAGAGAAGTGCACCTTTGGCGTGCCGGCTGGACAGCTCCTAGGTTATATCGTTTCCCAGCGAGGGATCGAGGCTAACCCCTCGAAGATAAAAGCCATCGAGGCCCTAGAGCCGCCCACCAAGCTCAGGGATGTGCAGAAGTTTGCTGGTTGCTTGGCCTCGCTCAGCCGGTTCATCAGCCGGCTCGGGGAGAAGGCCATGCCGCTGTACCAGCTGATGAAGAAGACAGACCACTTCGTTTGGTCCCAACGTGCTGACGATGCCTTCAATGACCTCAAGCGAGCCTTGTCTACCGCGCCAATCTTGGCAGCGCCGGCTCCGCGAGAGCCAATGTTGCTCTACATCGCAGCTACTCCGCGAGTCATCAGCGTCTTGATCGTGGTGGAGCGCACCGAGGAAGGCAAGGAGCTGCCGATTCAATGCCCGGTGTACTACCTGAGTGAGGTGCTCACTCTTTCCAAGCAAAACTACCCGCACTACCAGAAGGTCGCATATGGCGTGTACATGGCGGCCAAGAAGCTGAAGCACTACTTCGAGGAGCATCCTATCACGGTGGTAAGCAACACTCCGCTCTCGGAGATCATCGGGTGCAAGGACGCGTCAGGAAGAGTGGCCAAATGGGCAATTGAGCTTGCTGCTCATACCATTCAGTACAAGCCCAGGACGATGATCAAGTTGCAGATCATAGCGGATTTCTTCGCTGACTGGGGAGAGCACCACTCCGCTCTCGGAGATCATAGGGTGCAAGGATGCATCGGGCAGAGTGGCTAAATGGGCGCTCGAGATTGCCGCTCATACCATTCAGTACAAGCCCAGGATGACAATCAAGTCGCAGATCATAGTGGATTTCTTCGCTGACTGGGGAGAGAACCAGTACTTGCCGTCGGCTCCAGAGTCAACCCACTGGCGCATGAACTTTGATGGCTCCAAGATGCTCAGGGGCTTGGGAGCCGGCGTCGTCCTCACCTCTCCCAAGGGAGACAAGCTGCAGTACGTGCTGCAAATGCACTTCCGTGCGTCAAACAATGTCGCCGAGTATGAAGCCCTGGTGCATGGGCTCAAGCTAGCCAAGGAGATTGGCATCCGGAGGATTCTCTGCTTTGGAGACTTCGACCTGGTGGTGCACCAGGTCTCAAGGGAGTGGGACGCCAAGGACGCCAACATGGCCTCCTACTGCTTCTATGTGTAGTAGCTCAGCGGATTCTTTGAGGGCTGCGAGTTCCCCCACGTTCCCAGAGCAAACAACGATGAGGCAGACCAGCTATCCAAGATTGGCTCCACCAAGTAGGATATCCCAGCTGGGGTGTCGCTGGAAATCATCCGCAAGCCATCCATCAAGCCCTCACCGGAGTCTCCCTCCATCTACATGCCCGGAGACCCCACCCCGGCTCAGGTGCCACCGCCGGACCCGGGGGCTGCCGCCTCGGGGTTGAAGGAAGCAGCCGGCCAGCCTAGTGCGGCCGGCTCGACGAAGTACTCGGGGGCTGCCAACTCTAGGCCAACCCCCGCAGCCGGCCAATCAGACAAAGCCGGCATGACGACGGACCCGGGGGCTGCCAATCCCCTGGTCGGCAGTGTCTTCCACATACGGGAGATACCATCCTGGGCGGAGCCATTCTCCAACTACCTCATCACTGGGGACTTGCCGCAAGACTTCAACGCCACGCGGGAGCATACACCATCATCAACAGCGAGCTGTACAAGCGCAGCATGTCAGGAATCTTCCAGAACTGCATCGAGCCAGAAGAAGGGATAGATCTGCTGAGGGAGATACACCAAGGGGAATGCGGGCACCACGCATCTTCCAAGGCCTTGGTGTTCAAGGCTTTCCGCCATGGTTTCTACTGGCCGACAGCCCAGAAGGATGCAGAGCAACTGGTGAAACAGTGCAACGGCTTCTAGCGCTTCTCCAAGCATCGAAACACTCCAGCGGCAGCCCTCAAGACCATCCCGCTCACCTGGCCGTTCGCTGTCTGGGGCCTGGACATGGTAGGGCCATTCAAGACCGCACCCGGGGGCTTGATGCATCTGCTGGTTGCTGTGGACAAGTTCACCAAGTGGATCGAGGCCAAGCCAATCAAAAAGCTCGATGGCTCGTCCACCATCAAGTTCTTCAACGACATAATCACAAGATATGGAGTTTCCCACAGCATCATCACTGACAACATGACAAACTTCACAAAGGGGGTCTTCACTAAGTACTGTGGCCAGAAGGGCATCCGGCTAGACTTAGCATCAGTGGCGCATCCCCAGTCGAGCCTCTCAAGCGCTCAGCCGGCTGTTGGGTCGAAGAGTTACCCTCAGTACTCTGGAGCCTGCGCACCACTCAAAATCGCTCTATCGGCTTCACGCCTTTCTTCCTGGTCTACAAAGCAGAAGCGGTGTTTCCCACTGACATTGAATTCGATGCGCCCAGAGTTGTCTAGTACACGGAGAAGCAAGCAAAAGAAGCTCGTGAAGATGGCGTTGACCTCCTCGAGGAGGCACGAGAGCAGGCTTTGGCCAGATCAGTGCTCTATCAGCAGCAGCTGCGATGATACCACAGCCGGAAGATCCGTCCGCTCATGTTCCGCAAAGGAGATCTCATACTCCGGCTGGTCCAAAACACTAAAGGCATGCACAAGCTGTCCTCTCCTTGGGAGGGACCGTTCATTGTCAGCCGGGTGCTAGGCAATGGGGCATACTACCTCATCGACGCACAAGAGCCCAGGAAGAACAAGGCAGATAATTCTGACAAGGAGACAGAACGTCCCTGGAATGTCAACCTCCTAAGACCTCTCTTCTGCTAAGGCAAAAGCTTGTACCCCGAAAAACATGTCAATGAATAAAGGATAACGGAGCGGCTAGTTACAGCTGGCTTCGAGGAAAATACTCCATGTATATTTTGCGTCCTGCGTTATTCACTTGACCGGTAGCCGGCTTCGGGCATCGAGCCACAGCTGGCAACCCTAAAAACAATCGATCCCTCGTCAGCCGGATGAGTACTACGTATGAAGCAGGTCTCGAGCCTAACCCTTACCTCCCGGCTCCGCGCAGCCGGGCGAATAGGAGCTGACAGGCCACATACGAAGGAAAACCGCAGAGGAAAACCGTAAACGATAAATGATAACTCGACTAAGCATTGAAGACAGTGCTCATTGACCATGCATTGGCTAGCCCAAGCCGGGCGCCCAATAGACTGAAGTACTGCTTCTCACCCCGCGGCATGCTCCCACCCTAGGCCGGCATTCGGCTACCGGCCCAAGGGAGACCAACCGGCACCAGGCTGCCGGTTGGGGGTAGAAGGGCCTAAGGGTGGGGAGATTAAGGAAAAAGTTGAGGGAGCCGGGCTAAGGCAGGCCAGCAAATGGTCGATGATCACAGTCTCTCAGCGTTTAGGCTGAGCAGCCACGTCAAAGAGGTTCAAAGCTAGGCCTACCTCGCTCGACGTTGGCACCACATGCAGACAAGCTAGTTTCAAGCCAGCTATCATTCCAGCTGCCCTAAAACTCGGGGGCTAGGGAGAAGGGGAATTGGCCCTCAGAAGTGGGCCGGCTCCAGTCCCTCGCCGGCTGTTCGGTCAGTAGGCGCTACGACATGATCAGCAAAAGAGCGTCGAAATCGAAACCTAGCATTCGCAAAGAAATGGCTAAGAGCCAGAGATCTGGAGGTTTACTCCAGCCGCAGTAAGGGTCACGCGAAGGCTTGACAAAGGGAGACACGCCGGCTCTGACCTCGACCGAGCCGGCACAGGTCTTAGCTTCCGTTTCTGTCTCCTCAAGCCGGCACTACCTTGCGTCTCTCGGAGCCGGCCTACAGAGGCACTTCTCCCTCCGCGCTGAGGCCGGAAGGCCTCGCCAAGAGTGTCCGAGCAAATTGGTGGCTATTTTAGCCCCTACCTACGAGCTCGCACAGCGACAGTTCTAGTGCGAGAGAGATCCTAACTATGAAATCAACATCGCGCTCCGATGAAAGCAGAGAGCATTCATACAAAGAGCAAATGCACAACAGAATCAAGAGAGACAAGCAAAGACTTGCAGAAAATTAAAGAAGTTCTTAGCATACGATGGGCGGTTACATAGTACGGGCCACGCTAAGGGCCAAGACAACGATAGAAACTCCCCCCAAAGCCCCTGGACCTCCGTTGACAAGGTCGTCGACAAGGAGGGGGCTTCGAGGGTGCTCGCCAATCATGGCCAGGGGGAGTAGGCATGGGCGCAGCCGGAGGTGTCGACGACGCGGACACAGAGGATGGGCGACCCAGCGCAGTGGGTCAGGATGAGAGACCAGTCGCACTTCAGGTCATAGTCATTGATGAACTTCGTCCAGCCCTCGGTGAGGTAGCTCTTCCCCTGCTCGTCATGAAGGATCTCGACGAGGTACAGGGGCTGGCCACCGCTGCCCTCCTCCACCATGATGCTCGCCGGGGGGACCTTCCCCATGGTGCCGACGAAGCTAGCAGGGAGCGGCAGGCGCTCCTGGCACCCAACCTGCAGATGCACCATGGCGGTGGTGAATCCATGCTTCAGAGTGTAAGAGAGCCGCTGCTGCGGCAGCGCGCGCCGGGGCTTGCGCACCCTGGCGACAGCCGCACCGGACGAGCCACCGACGCCTCTGCCGGTGAGGCCCGGAGGGGCCGCTCCCATCGCAAGCGCGGCGCTGATGAGGGTGGCCGCTGCTTCTAGGGAGGTCCCGGTGAGGCCGGCGACGGAAGGAGCGCCCGTGGGGGTCGCGGTGTTGGCGGCGGCTAGGGCAACTACCCCTCCGGGGGCCGTGGTGACAGTGGTGGAGCGAGCGACCCTGGAGGGCTCCGCGGTGGCCGTAGCCGCAAGCGCCTCCAAGGTTTTCTTGTTGCGGCTGCCTGGGGGGCGGCCGCGCCTCCGAGAAACCGGTGGCATCGCTGCCGGGTCCTTTGCCTTGTTCTGGCTCCCGAGCAGGCAGCCAGGCTTGCGCCCGCCCGACCCACTGGGGGCTCCGGCCCCGGCTTCGCTGAAGGCTCCGAGCGACGACATCGGAGGTGGGGGAGCCGAATGGGAGAAGCTGAGGCAACCGCTCGGCGAGAGGAGAGTGAAGGCGCTTGGGGATGAAGAAAAGCCCTCGAGAGCTCCGAGACTTAATGGATGGCGAGGCATGAAAAGCCGAGTCGGTTTAATGCGAGTAAATTACACGTGTGGCATTTCTATGGGACGGATCACTGATGTAGGTCTCGCCTCGCCACATGACGTCCTGTGGAATCATTACAGAGACCGAAGAGTCCAAGTGACAAGACAGGTCACTGGCGCACTGCACCGGCCACAGCGTGGGATCAGAGCCCGAAGCGGCACAAGTTCCAAGGGAGCAGCATATCCGGCTCACAACCGCCAGGCAGCCGCCAACCGGATCGGACCTGTAGCCGGCACATCTCGAGATGGCCGGAGTAGTTCCACGAGACTTGGCCTCGAAGCCAGCAACCTCCAGACCAGACAAAGAATCCTGGGACTTCGACAGAAATGAACAAGATTTCAGTGAGGAGAAGAACCCGCCGAAGCCCCATGCAAACCCATGAGACTTCGCCAGTTTCGGGGGCTAGTTTCGTGGGGATGATTTATGGGGCGTGCCAAGGGCTGAGCAATCTCTCGGCTGGCGTCCCAGGAGTCTCCACGGCTCTAGGATGAGAAGACCGGCTTCGCCCAAAGGGCTGGCGACTCCACCAAGGAGAGCCGGAGCCGGGCGACGAAGACAAGAATCCTCTAACGGCTGTTTCGCCGAAAGTGGCCTAGCCCCGACAAATCAACAGAGGCAAAGGACGGGAGTGACGAACGCCACGATCGGACTCAACCAATCAGCGGTCAAGGAGCCTTCCCCATGAAAGGATCCAATGCAAAAGGGAGGGCATATGCCTCCCAGATGCCGGTCTAAGGGGGAAAGGCGCTTTATAAAGCATGATCGTCAGAGCAGGGTCGGAGGATCAGGCCAAGGACGCAGCCACAGAGGAGCTGGCAGCCGGACGAACTGCCACCTAACCTGTAACCAGACCCCTACCTATATAAGGGGGTCTGGACCCTTAGACTAGGGGGATCCGATCTTCTTCTTCCTCATCTAGCCTGAACCGCTCGAGGAGCATTGTAACCACTGTCGAGATAATACAAAGCAGGCAGGAAGTAGGGGTTTTACCTCCGGCGTGGAGGGCCCTGAACCTGGGTAAACCGAGGTGTCTCCGTTGGCACAATCCCGAGCCGGACCCATCATCGCACCACCATCGAGCCCCTTCGTTAAGCCACCCCATGGCTACTATCTCCAAATTCCCACGACAGATGATATTTCACTGAATTGCATCACACAATGTACTGCAAAATACGATTACACAACAACTGTTCCACAACAAACAAAAGGATATCACAAAGTGTTTCAGAATGAGTACATCCCACAACGCACACATAAGTTAAAGATATTAACAGGATAAAAAAGGTGGACTTTATGATTTCTTGCCTTCCTTGTAGGAAGAACTTGGGTCCACCATGTCTTCATTCCCAACAGCGGTAGGAGACGTGTTCTTCACTAAATCTGCAGTTGCATCCGTAGGGATGTCTGCAACATCTTTATCAACAACTTTGACATCGCTTGTTATGCGATGTGCAATCACCACTGCAGTGGTGTCTCTAGCAAGTTCTTCAGCATTTGCATCAGCAGCACTAGCTACAGCGATTTGCTCAGACATGACGTCAGTATTTTCTTCCGCAGCGTCATGAGAAACTGACCCTGACTGAACAATTTTTGCATGCTGAATATCCTCAGATTGCGTCTTGTCACTGTCCGTATCACTGTACTCTTGGGGAGGAGTAACAGGTTTAGGACCGGGCGACTTGTCACCACAAACTGGAGAGGGAACAAGTCCCTCATTATAAACCTGGAAAAACAAATCAATAGGACATAAATGAGTAAAGAAAGCACGCACAAAGCACAACAAAGGCAACAAAAATCCCAGAGGTTTAAACCATAAAATAACTTACGTTATCATCTGCCATCATAGTTGAATCCGAAGAGGGAATAAGTCCCTCACTGTTCAACTGGTAAACATTAACAAAATCATGTTAGTTCAAAAAACAGCAAGGTAAAAGCAGTACAGAAATTAGATTTCAAGAAGTACAATAAACTTACTTTTACATTCTTAGAAGCTTCAGCACCAACAGCATCATCATCCTTTGTCCCTTGAGCACCTATAACACCACAATCATTTTTCACTTGATCACCTACAACAGCATCATGTGTCGACATTTGCTGGATATATTGCTGTGCATTATCTTCAAAAGGCTTGCAGCGAGCATCCTGCATGGTCTTGTACATGCCAAAACTCTGACGAAGGTGAATCATTGTTTTCTGCAAATAATCAAGATTAGCAGCCTCAGCAGATAACACAACCTTCTCAGCCTCCTCATTGAAAGCATGTCCAGGAGGCAACACACCAGCTGTGTGACTAAGCCTGACACTTGTAGTTGGCAGCTGGAGGGACAGTTTGCATGCACGTGCAAGGGCAGCATCATGATCTCTGAAGTTAGCATCAAAAACATTTGAACTATTGCCTTCTAAATTGACATCAGCAGCACTGCTGTTCCCCACAGTAACACGCTTTGGTGAGTTAAACAGGTCAACGGAAGAGACAAGAGACCTCTTCAATGGAGACATGCGGATATTGCTGCCCTTCCTTCCGGTCATTTCCTCATAATAGACAATGTCATTGCGGGCTTTCCACTGAATGAAAACAAAAAAATAGCATTAAAAAATAAAGGAGTCAGTAAATAGGAAAATGTATAAAACATGTAAAGAACTATATGACAATGGTTAAGGTTAATGACTGACCGGCAGCTTCCCGTACACCCAGGAATCTGGTCTCTCATCTCCTTTTGTGATACAATCTAGGTTCGCAACTTTCCTAAGGAGCTTCGGATCCATAAACAGCACGCGTGGAGTCCTCTTGTCAATATCCTTAACAAGGCGATGGTCGATGCAATCAAGATACATCAGAAGAGGTGCAATACAACAGCCATGTATAGCTCTCCAATCTGCACCAGCAGCCTGCTAAGAAATTATAGCTCTCCTTAGCTCATCAACCACAAGCTGGCATAAGTTCACATCCTTCAACTTTGCAAAATCAAAGTCCTCAACCATTGTTGCCTCCCTTGTGATCCTCATACCGTAACCTGGGCAGATAAACTTGTTGTACAGAATAAGACCAAAAACCTTCAACCAGAGTTACGAGCATCTTCCTAAGCTCATCAGTCTTGATGCCTTGGTTCATTGGAACACCTAGCTCATCCTTCAGAGTCCTCAAAGCTTCAGAAAAATTATCAGATGGCCTAGGAGGCGAGTTACCACCCATAGGAAGCCCAACAGCAAGTGTATGCCTAGAGCAGTTGTCTGCAACACCTTGTTGCCATCACCAAGATCAAGTGTCATTGTATGGGGATCAATGTGGTACATAAGGAAGCAGATTAGGCAACGGTTAATATTGCACTTAATCTTGAAGTCCTTAAGATGGCCCAAACCTCCAGAGCTAAGAATGACCAAATGTCGTTCCTTCAACAACTTAATGCAGTTGGCTAACTCCTTCAGAGAGCACCTAGCCATTGTGTTGAATCGCCGCTTTTTGTTATCAGGTTCATCATCACTACTAGAAAGTTCTTCATCATCCCTCTTAACAAACTGGTACTGTAATATTATATACAGAGTTAGAGAGAAGTACAATTGTAAATCTAAATAACTAAAAAAGGGAAGTACGCCTACAAAAATATTGCAGTACAATATAACTTACTATGAAGTACAGTTGAAAAGCAATGAGAGGTCCAAGAATTACAAAGAATAAAGTAGGAAGTATTACAAGAGTTAACAAGAAGTATAACTACCACACGAAGTATAACTACCACAAGAATTGCAGTTCAGCTAACACCTGAAATAGCAACATGAATACACCAACAGAAAATCATAGTACTGAATGGAATGAGCTCATAGTAGATGTATAGAATAGAGTACACAACTACCAGACAAGGAAGTTCACAATAAAGATACATGAAGTACAAATCAAGGAAACAGTGTAATTTACATTTATGATAACATAAGTACAAATATAATAGTAAAATGATGCACAGCCTATACAAATGTATAAAAATACTCACTTGATTGTGATCTGTGTCCTCAAAGTCTTCAGATTTGTTGTCACCCTTATAGTCTTCATCTTTATCAGAACGGGAAGACTTCGTCGCCTTACGCTGAAGCTTCTTCCCACTACCAGAAGCTTTACTTGCAACCTTAGTGTCCTTGATTCCCTTACTAACACCTTTCTTTACAACAACAGCAACTACCTTCTTCGTCGCAACTCGCTTCTTAACTTTCTTACCCTTGTCAACAGATGCAGCTTTACTTGCAGCAGCAGCATCTTTCAGGATAGAAGAGACACGAGGACTTTGACGTGGCCTAACATCAACTGTAGAAGCTACTACACGTGGGCTCCTATGTGGACTAACAATTTCAGACTGCTTAACCTTCCGTACAACATCCCTCGATTATGCGGCAAGGGGACTGCACTACCAGCAGCCGTGCCATCGATAGGCACTAACAAACCATCTGATTTACCTTGAAGTGATTTTTCTTTACGAACACGGGCATCATGTATTTTCTTGGACCTCCTTTCTTTATCAGCTCTTAACTGCTCAGGAACATCTGTAGCCTCAGTGACAAGCTCAGTACCATCTACGGACTGCGATTGAGTTTCCGACAGCTGCAATGAACCAATATCAGTAGCAAACTCCTCGCCTGCTGATGCATAATCTTCTTGAACAGAAGCAAGAACATCACTGATGTTCTTGTCTGCATTTCCAATCATCTCTTCTACATTAATATGAGATCTAGTTAGTTGCAGACAAACTAAAAGAATAGGATAAAACTAACAACACAAAAGATAAACAAAAAATACTACCGAATGTGTCATTAGTATCATCCAGAAAATGACCACGGGAATAGTCAACATCTTCTTCATTACCACAGGTTTTAGACGAAGGGGCTTCTACAGTGTTTTGTACTACAGGAGCATCTTCAGCAATGCGCACTGCAGAAGCTTCTTCGTCGTTTCTAACTGAAGATATCGGCACTGTATCTAATCCAAAAACAATGCGATTAAAAATGAAGAAGTACAGTAAACATATAACAGTAAGTACAACTAAAAGTACACATACAAAGTATAAGATTAACACATTTTATAAAATAGAAAAAATATCAAACGACTTAATACACATACAGCCAGAGCCAGAATATTATATATGAACAAGTAACACATACATAGCAGAATTGATTAAGTACACAGTAGATTAACGGGAAGTACAAATCATCAACACAGCAGTACTACTTAAATAAAATATAAAGTAAATTTAGTAGAGATAGAGGACTCATTTTATGTGATGTATATAGTCTATATGTTCCACTCTGGAAACAACCTACACTAAATACAGAATGAACAAACACACACACACAAATCACAGAAGATTAAACACGAATCACTTATACCATGCAATTCAAACACACAAAAACATGCAGGGCAACATCAACAGATGAAACAACAAGTCAAACTGTATCAATTTGACAAATAGGGGACAAGAAACACCTACAATACAGAGGAGAAATCAACGGATTACCTTCAGAGAGTTCCTTAGCAGGGATTTCAGGTGCAGGATCCATGTTCTAAAATGATCAAGGAGGCTGCGCCCCCTAAAAACACACAGATCGAAGCGTTGATTTCGACCCAGGAACCCTAGAAACAGCGACAATCAAGAACACGCCAAATCAGTATGGACAGCCCTACAAAAATAACAACAGATGTGTCAATACGAACAAAAAAACTTGAAATCAAAGTAAAATGCCAGAAAATCGAAACCTAAGCTATGCAGATTGTGCATCACAGCACGGATGCGACGCAGAGGAGAGAAGCAGAGCGGTTAGCAGAGAGGAAGGGGAATGAGGAGAAAGAGAACTCCCACCCCAAAGAAATAGAAGCGGGACAGGGTTCCTCGAGGGCGGCGGTTGCTCGAGCGTGGTGGTTCTAGAGATCTGCGTGGTGGCGGTTGCTCATGACCGGAGAGGAAGGGAACTGCTTGGGAGAGCGTCGGCGGAAGAGAGATGAGAGGAGAGAGAAGTGAGGACTTTGATATTTTAGATAGATAGAGAGGGAACTAAATGCAGGTAGTGCTGGGCCACAACAATAACTCTGTCCAAAAGAATTTGAAAAAAACGTTCAAGTCCAGAAAATTAGGGGGACCGCGAAAAGTAGAGGAGAAGTACAAAAATAAGTAGACAGAAGTACATGATAGGACGGAAGTACGATAATGTATACCCAGAAGTACAACACAATATAAAATTTAATTATATACTACAAGCAGGACGACTAGATTACATAATAAAATGTAAAGAAAATGCATACAATAAAACGTTGAAAATATACAACTAATACATAAGTTTACAAAAGAAAATAACAAAAGTACAAGAACGATAATAAAGCAGTACGACGAAGATTAAAGTGAAGTACGACAAATAAATACCTAAAAACTATGCAAACATTTCGCGTAATTTTGTCTAGCGGCTCGGCTTTGTCAACTGTCGCCGCTATCGCGTCGTACAGGCGACAAAGCCTTGAAGGGTATTAGGGTACCAAGGATTCGTTGCATGTCGATGCTACCGCATCGTCAGCAACCCAACTTTCGTATCTTAATTTATAAACACTAAAATATACAAACCATATAATGATTAAGCCTTTTTTTGCACGAATATAAAAAATGGGGAAATAACGAAACCCCCCCCCCAACCTAAGAAATAAAAATCACACTGTTGGGGATATACCAAATAGGTATACCAGCGACGTAGTCCTAAATCAGCAAGCCAGGGTGGCGCATCAGGGGTGGCATGGCGGATTCGCCATACCGGGCGGCCCAGTTGCTGAAGTTGGCACGGCGGTACTAGACGCAGGCGCTTATGGCGGATCCGGAGACAGGTCCATGGTGGGCTATTAGCGGCGAGCCTATGGCGGATCCGGAAGACGGCCCGTGGCGGGTGACCTTGTAGCGCACGTATAGGACTTAGTCTAGGACTCCAAGTTGTATCCGCTCTAGTACCAACGTGTAGCCCACGCCAGGTGCCTTTATAAGCCCGGCGTGGAGCAGCCCTTGAGGCATCAGACCAATCTTACGGCCAATCGCATAGCGAAACAGCCAACCTCATCATTGTAACCAAGCACTTGTTGCCATATAGTGAATTATAGCAGCACGTAGGATCTCGCCACCGTCGCGGGATCTGAAGCTGGGTAAACTCGTGCTACCACCGTCCTGGATCGCTCCTTCGTGTTCACCCCCTTCCACAAACCGCCATACCCCTACCTCTATGGCAGATCTATTGATGAAACCACGACAGTTGGCGCCCACCGTGGGGCATAGCGCGTCTGGAGCGCGGATCCAGGCGGGATCCGCCTTTGCAGGCATCGGCGACACCGTCGCCATCGGGCGCGTCCTCTAGATTCCGGCTTCCCCATCGTCCCAGCGGATAACCTCTGGGTGCCGGCTAGAGAAGACCCTACTCGATTCACCGTCATCCTGATTGGAGATATCCATATCTTCATTGGAGAGACAAACCCTACCCCCGCTACGGAAACCAATTTCCGGCGGATTGGTATGGCTGAAATCCCCAAACGGACCGCTTTCGAGCTGGATACGGAGGAGGACTCATCTGATCTGGAACTTCCCAAGTTACCCAGATCGGATCTGAAAAGTAATCCCACCCAGCCCGCCCTAGAGGTAGAGGAAGTGGTGGAAGACCGCAGTGAATCCGCCATAAGTAATCTGGCGTTAGAGACACCGCGGTACTGCCTTGTTGCATTCGCAGGTATCACTTCGGGATCTACCTCCAATGGAGAAGATAGCCCAGGTGAATCCATCCTAGAGGCACTTAACGAAAGTGGTGAATCGGATGACTGGGACAGCAAGGGCTATGATTCTGACCACTACGATGCCGCCATGAGGAAACTCGAGGCGGAATTGGCGCAGCAGGCACTTGAAGAGCAACAAGCGGCGGCCAAGCAGGTGTTTGTAACCAACAAAGGAGATGACGCTGGGCAGACAACCGGTGATCCGCCATCTCAGGCAGTGCACGACGGAGATGCCGGCAATGAGCAGGGTAACCCGCCACCAGCCGCCGATCCCGCCGTGGAGCAACTTCCCGAGATTCATGGCGGACCCAGGCCGCCACTACCCGCCATCCCCGAGGACCAGCACCCATAAGACTTCACGACCCCGCTGGATAAAGTCATCTATGGAACTCTAGCAGATCCAATCACCGCTGGATGTGAATGATCTCGAGAAGAAAAGGCGAGCACTCCTCAAGGAAGCAAAGCGAGTCGAGAAGATGGGCAAGCAGGTTGATGACGACATTGCTAAAGCTCAAGACATGCTGAAGCGCGCAAGGAACATGGAGGAGAAGTATGTTACTCTCATCTAGAACCAGATGAACGAGGGGGGCGACCCGCAGCTGGTACGAAACCTTGAGTTCACCGTACCAACAGCGGAAACTTTGGCCAAGATGTACATCAAGAATCCGCCATACGTGGACAAAAACCGCGATGAAGTTAGGGCTACGCCCATTGAGAACATCATGGCTGCAAAGGAGCTATTGGAGCATAACAAGAGCCCAGCAGCCCTAGAGACGGCGGTCAAACTGATGACCAAAGCATTAGTGCAGCAGGAGAAGGCTACGTTGTCATGACGGCTCGAATCTGATCCTGCGCTATGCAGGTCCAGTACTGCCTCTAAAGCTCAGGGGGCTGGCAACTATGGTGGACGTCCTGACAACGAATCTCATACCGGATCCTCAGAAATCCGAAGAAGAGAAGCTCGCAATCAGAGACACGCCATCCCAATATCCTCCGATGACAAGCCACACGGCAAAGGCCCGCAGAGAAACCCATCGCCACCCCGCAAGAATTACCCAGCTTACGGATACCAACAAGCCACTACTGCTCCTCGCCATAAGACCAACATGCCGCCACCAAAGCATAAGACGTTCAAAGTCCCCAAGGGAGGAATCGTCATACGCGACAATGATGGCAAACGAGGACGAAGCCGTGACGCTGGACGCAGAGACGATCCGCCACGATGGGAAACCAGCAGAGACGGCGGATCCAAGAGAAGGGACCGATCTCGCCATGACGACGGCGCGCACCGTGACGGTGAGAAAGACAAGCATCGCTCCACTCGCCGTCAAGATGACAAAGGGCAAGGCTCCCGCCGCCATGACGACGATCCATCTTCACGAAAAACAGAAGGAAGTCGTCGTAGCTGCAAAGATCAGTCGCAGGACGGCGAGAGTAAAAGACGGCGTGACCCTTCGCCATCCCCACCAGGGAGCCCCCATGGCGGCGGTGGCGGTGGCGGCGGGCCAGCAAGGTCGCGCAACTCTCGCAAGGATCCGCCGGACCAGAAGCCCTACGACGCCCGTACCCATCTAAATGAGATTGCCAAGTCTCAAACGGCCTTCTTCCTCGGCCCAAAGTGCTTTGGACAACGGATTCGTGATGAGCCCATCCCGTATGGGTTCAAAATCAAGAAAAATATCCGCCAGTACAATGGAGTCGATAGGCCTTTGACTTGGCTACAAGATTACTTCAACGCAGTACAATTCGCCGGGGGATCTCCCAATGTTGCTGTCCGCTATTTGCCCCTGATGCTATCCGGCACTGCGAGGCAATGGATCAACGACTTAGCAGAAAACTCCATCCAAACCTGGTTCGATATGCAAACTGCGTTTACCGAAAATTTCGAGGGGACTTACAAGAGACCTCACAACATCGGTGACCTCCAACGGTGCCGACGAGCCGATGACGAGACCTCCCGAACTTTCCTCGCACGATGGCTGGATATGAAGAACTCTTGTGAAGGGGTTACTGACGAATCCGCCATCCTCGCGTTTATTGACAGTTTGGAGAGAGGCCAACTGCTCCGCCATCGCCTGTTGCGGGAAAGGAACGAAGGGAAATTGACCCTAAATTCCATGATCACCATCGCAAGCAACTACGCGGCCGCCGACGACGACGCCCGCGAATCTCTGAAGGCTTCCGCCATCCAGAACACTGGAAAGCGGAATAGCAGTAACAAACGGAAGAATCCGCCAGAAGAGCCGCAGGCTCCGGACATGGTGGCCACAACCTTTGCTGACAAGGGTCAAAACAGCCAGCGCGGCCGAGGACGCGGAGGTAGCGGCGGCCAGCCGCGGAGTTCTGCAACTCCCGCTTCGGCGCCATCCGCTCCCGTGTCTTACGACGAATACCGCAATATGCCATGTTTTGCCCATCGCGACGCTTCAGGAAAGTGCAACCACACCAACCGGAACTGCAAGTTTGTCAACGACCTCAAGGCGGATCAAGAAGCTGGCTTCAAACGCAGCCGGCGACAACGGCCTCGTGGCAAAGGAAAAGCGGATAAAGACAAGGATTCTAGGGATGGCAGCGATATGGATGAAGACCCTGCACCCAAACCCGCCTTTCACACATTCCTTGGACCCCCCACGGCTAAGGCACAGAGAGCTGCTATGCGCTCACTTAATGCCACCGTGCCAAAAATCCGCCAGTACGTCAGATGGTCCGAAGTACCGGTGCACTAGAGCCGCGATGATCATCCAGAGCACATCCCAGATGGCTATTACGCCATGGTGGTATGCCCCGTAATCCATGGCTATGAATTCTCCAAATGCTTAATGGATGGCGGCAGCAGCCTGAACATCATGTACGTGGAAACTTTGACAAAGCTCGGCCTTACCAAGACCCAACTCCGCCATAGCGCGGTCACCTTTTATGGGGTGGTTCCTGGTCGCCAAGCCAAGTCCCTCGGGTCCATCACACTCAAGGTTGCCTACGGTAGTGAGGAAAACTACAGAGAAGAACCCATAACCTTTGAGGTTGTCCCGTTCAAAAGCACTTACCACATGATCTTCGGGCGCCCAGCCTTCCACAGCTTTCATGCGAGGCCATGCTACATCTACAATCAGCTGAAGATGCCGGGACCAGATGGCATAATCACCGTTTATGGCAGCTTCCGAAAGGCAAAGGAGTGCGAGGAAGGAGAAGCCGCCTTCGCGGAAGCAGTGTTCTTCGGTGAGGAGTTCAAAGAAATCCACGCCGCTACGGACCCCGCGGAGATGCCGGCATCCAAGCAGGAGGTTTCCGCCTCCCCGCCCACCTTCAAGCCTACAGTCGATACAAAATAGGTGGAACTTGTCGCTGGCGATGCCGCCAAGACCACCGCCATTGGGACAAATTTGTCCCCCAAATAGGAAAGCGCGCTCGTCGAGTTCCTCCGCGAGAACCGGGACATCTTCGCATGGCAGCCATCTGACATGACGGGTGTACCCAGGGAACTCGCCGAGCACGCTCTGCAGATAATTCCTGGCTCAAAGCCAGTAAGACAAGCCATGAGACGCTTCGGCGATGAAAAGCGCCGCGCCATAGCGAAGGAGATTTCCAAGCTGTTGAAAGCAGGCTTCATCAAGGAAGTGATACATACCAAGTGGGTGGCAAATCCGGTACTAGTTCCTAAGAAAAACACAAAAGTTATGCGCATGTGTGTAGATTACACTGGCCTGAACAAAGCATGTCCAAAAGACCCTTTTCCCTTGCCTTGCATTGACCAAGTCATTGACTCGACGGCGGGATCGGAGCTACTGTGTTTCTTAGATGCCTACTCCGACTACCACCAAATCAAGATGAAAAAGTCCGATCAGCTCGCTACATCGTTCGTAACACCTTATGGCACATATTGCTATGTCACAATGCCATTCGGTCTGAAAAACGCAGGAGCAACGTATCAGCGCACCATGCAAAAGTGCCTGGCGGATCAAATCGGACGAAATATCCACGCATACGTGGATGACATCGCAGTTATGTCTAAGAAGCAAGATGGCCTTATAGCGGATTTGCAAGAGACATTTGACAATCTCAGGAAATATAATATGATGCTTAACCCAACGAAGTGCGTCTTCGGGGTCCCAGCTGGACAACTCCTAGTATTCAACATCTCCCACCGCGGAATTGAGGTTAACCCGGAGAAGATCAAGGCAATACTCGACATCTCCCGACCCATCGACCTAAAAGACGTACAACGACTCACAGGCTGCGTGGCAGCAGTGAGCAGATTCATCAGTCGTCTTGGCGAGAAGGCTTTGCCACTCTACAAGCTGATGAAGAAATCAGACGAATTCATCTGGACCGACGAGGCAGACGCTGCACTTAAGGATTTGAAGAGAGTGTTATCCACTGCACCAGTTCTAGCGGCTCCCGAAGACCAGGAACCCATGTTGCTATACATGGCGGCAACCAATAGGGTGGTCAGCATCGTCATGGTGGTAGAGCGTAAGGAAGAAGCGCAGGAGTATGGCGTACAGAGACCAGTCTACTATGTCAGCGAGGTCCTGACGGAATCCAAGCAGCGCTACCCTCACTACCAAAAATTGGCATACGGAGTTTTCTTAGCTTCCCGTAAGCTAAGGCATTACTTCTATGACCATAAGATCATAGTGGTGAGCAAAGCCCCACTGAAGGACATCATCAACAACAGCGACGCAACGGGACGAGTTGCGAAGTGGGGCATTGAATTGGCCTCTTTCGACATCGACTACAAGCCTCGCACCGCCATCAAGTCTCAGGCCTTGGCGGAGTTTATGGCGGATTGAAGGAAGCGCAGGAGACTACGTCCGTCCCAGAACCAGAGCATTGGGTGATGCACTTTGATGGCTCAAAGTTGCTACACGGCTCGGGGGCTGGAGTGACACTCAAATCTCCCAAGGGAGATGAGCTAAGCTACGTTCTCCAGATTCACTTCCCCACCACCAACAACATCGCGGAATATGAAGCGCTACTACACGGGCTACGTGTTGCAAAGGAGATCGGCGTACAACACATCATGTGCTGTGGAGACTCTGACCTTGTGGCTCAGCAGGTGGCTGGCACATACAAAGCTCGGAATGAAGTAATGGCGGCATACAGGGACAAAGTGGACGAGATGGCCAAAAGTTTCCTCGGCTATGACATAAAGCACGTACGGCGAGAAGATAACATGGCGGCCGATACCTTGTCCAAACTGGGATCCAGCCGTAAGGCAGTTCCGCCAGGCGTATTCCTCGAGCATCTGCGCGTACCATCAGTTAAGATGGTGGATCCGGAAAATCCGGAGCTAGCGAGCTCCCCTGTTATGGCGGTTTTGCCAAGCAATCCGCCATGGGCAGAGCCCTACCTGGAATTTCTGATGACCAAGAAACTTCCTGAAGACGAAGTCCAGAAAAGACAAATCGAGCGTAGAGTCAAAGCGTACACCATCATAGATGGCCAACTCTACAAACGAAGCACTTCGGGAGTTTTCATGAAGTGCATATCCCAAGTGGATGGAATCGAAATACTAAGAGAGATCCACGAAGGCGAATGTGGGCATCATGCCGCCGCCAAATCCCTCGTAGCTAAAGCATTCCGCCATGGATTCTACTGGCCAACAGCCAAGGCAGATGCAGAACGCATTGTGGAGCTCTGCCACGGTTGCCAGATGTACTCCAAGCAAACCCATATGCCCTGCCACAGCACTGCATACAATCCCCATAACTTGGCCTTTTGCAGTCTGGGGGCTAGACATGGTGGGTCCGCTAAAAACAGCACCTTCGGGATTTACGCACCTCCTGGTAGCGGTAGACAAATTCACGAAGTGGGTGGAAGCTAAGCCCATCAGGAAACTTGATGGCAAAACCGCCCTCAAATTTGTCAAGGACATTGTGGTCAGATTCGGCATCCCACATAGCATCATCACCGATAATGGCACTAATCTGTCTCAAGGAGAAGTTGAAGAATACTGCCATCACAACGGAATCCGCCTTGACCTAGCATCTGTGGCACATCCGCAGTGTAATGGCCAAGTTGAGCGGACCAACGGACTACTCATGTCAGGGATCAAGCCACGCCTGGAAGCACCGCTGCACAGAGCAGCTGGAGCCTGGGCAGAGGAGTTGCCATCTGTGCTGTGGAGTCTACGGACCACGCCAAACAGGTCAACTGGCCTTACCCCTTTCTTCTTAGTCTTCGGAGCAGAGTCAATCTTGCCAAGTGATGTTCAGTACAATTCTCCAAGAGTAGAGGCCTACAAGGAAGAAGATGCAGAAGCGTCCAGACAACTATCTGTGGACCTGCTGGAAGAAGAACGAGACCTAGCAGCCCAGCGATCCGCCATCTACCAGCAGAATCTCCGCCGCTATCACAGCAGGCGAGTTCACCAACGCTCGTTCAAAGAAGGTGACCTGGTGCTACGTCTGAAACAGCAGAAGTCCCACAAGCTATCCCCGCCTTGGGAAGGACCCTTCGTCATTAGCAAAGCTCTACTGAATGGTTCCTACTACCTCGTTGATATTCGCGAGCTAGATAAGCGACCAAGTAAGAAGCGCAAACGAAGAGACCCTGACGATATCTACGACGAGACAGATCGTCCATGGAACATCGCACAGCTACGTCCTTTCTACACTTAGCACTTTTCTAGCTATGTAATAGGCACCTCTATATGATCAATGAAATAAAGCATTTGGTTCACTCTTGATTTCTTCTGAGTCTTTTACCTCCTTTATTGTTCATTTAGATCGTATAGAACCTTTTGCGCAATTGTGCTCTGCACTTGCGTCTCTTTTAAATCCGCCATAAGCGGTCCGCGTAGCTTTTTTATGTTTTGATCTTCATTCGATGTTTTCTGTGTGGATTCCCGAGTAGTGACTTTTTGATGATCTAAGCTGCCATCTGCTCAGGGTTTTGGACGGTTGCTATTAAGTATCGTCGCCCTAGCGCATTGTTCGTGCGAAGATTTCGCCATCTCACGAAAAGTCAAGCACAGAGAGCCGGATGGCGGATCGCATAATCCTACGCGTGAAAATTTTTCTAAGTGTTGTTTTTTGGGCATGGCAAAAAACTGCAAGTTGCATAAAACTAGGCCTGGCAGTTTCTTCGCGCAATTAAACCACTTCATAAAAAACAAACTGCAAGAGTTTAATAGCATTTCACTGATCCGCCACAAGCAGATCAGTCACAGTGCACAAGCATCCACACGCAGTTTAAAGTTTAACTTACAGACCCACTCAGGGGCCGAATTGATGCAAAGTATTTTCCTGCCATATTGCAGGGCATATCTCAAGAGGATGGCGGAATCTTGGAGGACACCTCATCGCCGCCATCACCACCTGCAGTTGCCGCGGAGGCGGATGCCGAAGCTTGGCTGGGCGACCCTAGCAGCTCGTATGCTTCATAGTATACGTTCAACTGAGTGCCAAGGGCACATAGTTGATCGTATCCAAGCACGCTCTGCCGGATGGCGGCCTCGTCCACCGGCGCGCCGTCCTCGCCGCTCTCAGGGATGCCAGAGGTGAGCTGGTCCAGGTCCATCTCGGGATAGTGGGCCTTCGCCAGGGTCAACGCTGTCCTGGCACCACCCTGAGCAGAGGACAGTTTCCAGTCCGCCACCAGCCCTGGCACCAGCAGAAGCTTTTGTGTGAGCGAGATGGCGGAGAGGTTGGAAGAACCCGCTATCTGCAGGCTCCCGCAAGCTTGGCGACCAGCGCTGAGAAGGCCATCCAGCTCCTTCCTCGCTGCATCAGTTGCCATGCGCAAGCCCTCAACAGTGTCCATCTCGCCCTGCCCCAAAGCGGCTGCATCGCGGAAACAGAAGATGCGTCACGCACAACATAGAATTGAAGAAACTTTACGCTATAAGAAGAAATGGTACCTAGCAAGTTGTCCTGGAAGTGATGGAGGAGCTCATTAAAGCCTTCACGCCGATTCTCAAAGTCAGCGGCGGCTTTGCGGAGATCCGCTATCTCCTTGTCCTTCTTCTTGCCCTGGTTCTCCTGGTCCTTCAGCTGCCTCTCGAGGGTGGCGTTTTCAGCCAGCGATTTCTGGAGCTGTTCATTTAGCCCATCCATCGCAATGGCATGGCCTCTCTTCATCCCCTCAAGTGTGGACTTGAGCTTGGCAGCGTCTGCATGGCGGAATCTTGTCAGCTCAGCATTGATTGAATAAGCATAAAGGAAACTTAAGGTAGATTACCGCTATTCTCAAGCTGCTGCCGCAAATCTGCCACAAGAGCGCTTTTCTCCGCCAGCTCCTTCTCCTGCGAGCTGACAACCTGGACCAGGTCCTCCACCACCTTCTTGTAGTTCTAGCAAAATTTGAAGTGTTAGTCACTCTTAGAGCACCATGATGGATAGAATCCGCCATGACGCTCGGCGGCTACTCATGTTGATTTTTTAGTCACTCTTAGAAGCATCATGAGAAAGGATTATCCGCCATGATGCTCGGGGGCTACTTATGCTGATTTTGTCTTCCTAAGAGCTTTATGCCGGATAGTCATCCTCCATAACGCTCGGAGGCTACTCAGTATAAAAATTAAAAAAGGTTCTCTATAGAGCACTGTGTGAACTACCAGCGCTCGAGGGCTAAGCTATTCTAAAAACTTACAGAAGTCAACCTTGGAGCCCCATAGCGGATTAAATTTGCGAATCCGCCATGGCGCTCGGGGGCTACTGGGAGTACATACCTCTTTAACAAGACTGGTTCTCTGAACAAATGCTGCCATAGCAGATGATACATGGTTACTGGCCTCCTCTTGTAGATTATCGAGGCGGAAAAGGGCCTCTGATTTATTCTTCCACTTTGAAGCCTCCCCAGCCCCTGCATCCACCTGGACTGCTTTTCTACTAAAACTCACCTTCTTAGCACCTTTAGTGGGGCGGTTTAGTGGTCCAGTATTCTCTGGAACATCTGCCATCTTGCTAGCATGTTGGGAAGAAGTGGAAGGCCCAGTTGGGTGAGCAGGAGCATCTGGAGTAGGTGGAATGGCGGCAGGGGATGGCTTGGTCCTTGGAGGTTTCTGGCCAGAAACCTTTCTCCTTCTGTGCACAGCAGACATACAGAGATCAGAATAGTCAAAGTATACATGGTATGAATGCAAGTTATGATTACACTTACTTCCATTCTGGCAGATTTATGGTGGCGGAGTGTTCGGGCACGGTGTCCAGATGGCCGCTAAGGGCAGGGGACGGATGGCGAGAAATGACCCTCTTTCCTAGCCCACGTATGCGTCCGCCAGCACCGCGAACACCGCGAGGAACCGCCATGATAGGTTCATCCGCCACCACCTCTTCTTCCGCTATCTTCTGCTTTTTGGGGGACGAGGATGTCTCGCCCTCATCGTCAGTGAGATCCTTCGTCCGTGGATAGCGGACGAGACCACTCAGCTCAGAGGATGGCAGGGAAGAGAGCTGCGGAGAAATGTGAAGTCATTCAAGGAAAATTAGCTGTTATGGCGGAATAAGGAGAAATACTTACCTTTGGACAACTGCCATTCTCATACATAGGGATTTTTAGCTTCAGAGGCTCATCTCGCCCCACCTTAATGATGTTGCGGATCCGAAGCTCGATCTCTTCAGTGGACAGTTCCTCTTTGGAATAGCGCTGGGGATCGTCTATTCCGCTATACTCGCACATCAGGGTTGGGCGGTATTGAAGAGGCTGAATCCGCCGTGAGATCCAGCAGTGGATGGTGTCTGCACCTGTCAGTCCAGAGAAGACAAGTTTCGAAATCCGCCGTGAGCATAATTGGCATTCATCATCCATTGTGAAGTCATCCATGACACCCCAGCTATCCTGCTCCTCGGCGGGGCCATTAGTAAATGACCGTAGGCCGAACTTCTTTTCAGGAGGGGCCTGGTCAGCCAGATAAAAGAAGGAGCCCCGCCATCCCTTAGCAGAGTCGTGAGGGACAATGTAGGGGTAGGATTTCCCGTGCCGAGGAACAAAGGAGATCGACCCGCAATTGCGAGGATCTCCATTCGCATCCCGGTTATGGCGGATATTAAAATATAAGCGGAATAAATCTCCGCGTGGGCTGATACCCAGAAATCCTTCGCATAGCGCGACGAATCCCGCTAAAGCGGTGAAGCTATTCGGAGCAATGTGGTGTAGCTGTAACCTGTAATGACGGAGAACGCCTTTCAGGAAGTAGGATGGCGGAAGGCTGAGGCCACGATCAATATGAGACTTCAGCATAACGACCTCTTCATCCGAAGGAGCCGGCATTGCTTCACCAGGCTCAACCCGCCATCTGGAGCATTCTTTAGCAGCTATGCAGCCTTCCTGCTCCAAGGAAGATAGAATTTCCTCGTTCAGATTGCAGGAGTCCCAGTCTCCTCCTGAGTTTTCGGGCATGGCGGACTCGGTGTCCGAGGACCGCGCAGAACCTTCAGCAGCTTCGGACTTAGAGGCTTCGCGAGGTGATTCAGGCTCCATGGCGGCAAGTGGTGTGGCGGTAATGACTTCGAGGATTTCGAGCGAAGACGAGGAAGACGATGCCAGTTTATGGCGGAAAACGCTACCGGCGGCGAGGTCTTCCGCGGCGGCTCGTCGGAGATCACGAAGCTCTCGTGGCGGCTCTAAGGAGAGAGAGTGCAAAGGGGGTGAATGAAGGGGTGACCGGCTGGGGGTGAGAGGCCGGGGTATATATAGACCCCGGGCCTCGAGATTCGTGCCCGCCATCACCACCGCTCATCCTAATCGCAGAAACCCTAATCTGGTGACACGTGTCCGAGGGTAAAAAGGTAACTTGGTGAAAACAGTGTGTGCACTGCAAATCTTGCCCTAGAAGGAACTGTGTGCCGAGATTTACGGCGGATTTCAACGGTATGATCCACTGGATCCCGAAAATCTCGCTAAGATAACTACGTCGCTTGATCCGTTATTTACGGCGGATTAATAGATGGAAGAAGGAACATCAAGATGACCGCCATCCCGGTGCAGAAGAGCTATGGCGGAGGTACCTCACCAAGAACATGCATGGCGGATGTAGATGGCAAATCTTAAAGTTCCCTGGGGGCTACTGTTGGGGATATACCAAATAGGTATACCAGCGACGTAGTCCTAAATCAGCAAGCCAGGGTGGCCCATCAGGGGTGGCATGGCGGATTCGCCATACCGGGCGGCCCAGTTGCTGAAGTTGGCACGGCGGTACTAGACGCAGGCGCTTATGGCGGATCCGGAGACAGGTCCATGGCGGGCTATTAGCGGCGAGCCTATGGCGGATCCGGAAGACGGCCCATGGCGGGTGACCTTGTAGCGAACGTGTAGGACTTAGTCTAGGACTCCAAGTTGTATCCGCTCTAGTACCAACGTGTAGCCCACGCCAGGTGCCTTTATAAGCCCGGCGTGGAGCAGCCCTTGAGGCATCAGACCAATCTTACGGCCAATTGCATAGCGAAACAGCCAACCTCATCATTGTAACCGAGCACTTGTTGCCATATAGTGAATTATAGCAGCACGTAGGATCTCGCCACCGTCGCGGGATCTGAAGCTGGGTAAACTCGTGCTACCACCGTCCTGGATCGCTCCTCCGTGTTCACCCCCTTCCACAAACCGCCATACCCCTACCTCTATGGCAGATCTGTTGACGAAACCACGACACACACATTGTGCATAATTTTGTCTAGCGGCTCGGCTTTGTCGCATGTCGCCGCTATCGCGTCGTACAGGCGACAAAGCCTCGAAGGGTATTAGAGTACCAAGGATTCGTTGCATGTCGACGCTACCGCATCGACAGCAACTCAACCTTGGTACCCTAACACCTAGGCTACCGCGTCTAAAACAATTATGCCCCTAATCTGATTAAAAATTTATCTAATTAAACACGCATAGCATAGAACTACATGCTTAATAAATAGATGAGTACTAGACACAATTTTCTGACAGTACATAATTAATCAAAGTATGTATATGTGTATGAATAAAATCAATATTCATACATAATGCTGTGGTGGAATATATCCGAGAAGTATGGTGTAACACAAACCTAAAGTATACAAACATTCATATATCCGAGAAGTACAGTGTAACACAAACCTAAAGTACAAAAACGCTACTTGAAGTACCATGTGATTTACAAAAGAGTACAACATACAGTAATAAAACATAAGAAGAACCATGTGTCCCAGAAATCATATTTTCAGACAAAAACTGAGTTCATTTAGAAGAAAGTATAATTGTGCAAATCGGAAGTACAAGAAGACTCAATAAGAAGTACATGATAAACTAAATATTTATACAAGGTTTGTTACCAGTAACGCGGGGTTAATTTGGAAGATGTAAGTTAGTTATATAATTCAAACAATACATTAGTAAGAAATATTACAAGAAAAATACTTTATTAAAACAACCACACTTCCAAAAAGTACAGATTACAATCCAGAAGTACAGAATATCATTACAGAGTAGTACAACTTATAATATTGTTCAAACCAACTTAAAAACGAAACCTACGAAACATAATTATTCAACACACCCCACAAAAGTTTATTACTAAAATATTTCATTGAAGAGATCACGCTAATAACAAATAAAGTAAATTGACATATGAAATTCACCAAAGCCTAGCCCGCTTCTTCTCTGAATTTTTGAAAAGAGAGAAGAAACCCCTCTCAAACTTATCAAATCACCTGTACACCTCATAGGTCGCATATGCGTCTCTAGCGGCATATTCCAAGTGCTTCGGCGGGAGAGGCACATTAACCCACATCGAATGCTATTTCCTTCCAAACCCATACTTCATCTCCAAGTACCAAGGATCTATGACAGCTGCAGCAACATCCTTGAGTCCCTGGGTGCGCTTCTTGGTGTTGTCCGGGTCTCTCCATATTTGCTGGATGTCCTTCAAATTATGGCAATACAGATTCGACTGACTAAGCATTTTATGGTCTTCAACTATGGCAAACTGTAACAACTCAGAATTTGTAACCCAAGTCTTATTAAATAAAGTGCCACAAATTGGACCCAAATAAAACTTTTTATTCATTATTGTATGCATACAGGTATTCTCTTTATTTGTATTTCTATGATTTTATGTGTGTTCTTTTTGTTTGAGCATTGGATAGATCACTCCAAGTGAACCAGCAGAATCAATTAAGAAGATTAGTAAGAAGCAAAGAAACCAGAAATGAAAATAAGTAAGAAAGAGATAAAGTTAATAAGATCTAGGATTTATTATTGACTACACCACTTTGAGACCTTAGATTAAGAATTCTGTAATCCAAATCAGTAATTGGCCAACTAGTTGAGCTTAACCAAGTTATAGACTACCACAACCAACAAAGATCTACCAAAAATTTAAATTGGAACACCACACAAACTTGAGCAAAAGTTGGAATCTGAAACAGCAACCATTTCAATTTTGAAATATAAATTTTTGCAAAACTCATTCTTTCTCCAGAACAAAAATATGCCAGGGTACCTTATCCAATATGATGAGCACCCAAAGTGTCAAATTTGAAAAATTCGAATTTTGAGTTCTTGTAAGCATTTCGTCGAACACTGGCAGGAGCAAATCGAGTGAGATAAAACTTCACTGGTGCAGCACTGTTCTGGCTCGACCAAGTGCTGTAGCCATGCTCTCTGGCCGCGCCTCGATCGATTCCAGCCCCCTCTGCCCCGACCCAAGCCATGGAAGAAGGAGGAGAAGAGGAGAGAACACCCAGGACCCCCTCCCAGTAACCCACTGTCCCGCGCGATGCCGACCGTCTGGAAGGCGCCAGAGGAGACCCACAGTCCCCCGCGGCCGAACCAGAACCCTCCCAGCACGCGAGCGTGAACGCCGTGACCGGAGCGAGCTTGCAACGCCGCCAGGACCCCCGCAGCGTCGAGCTTCTGGTCGCCTTGCTCCCGGCCACCTGAGGCTATAAAAAGCCCCTCCGATCAAACGAAGGAACGCACCTCATCCCCAGCTACCTCCCAGACATCGCCGCTCACTCCCTCTCGCTCTGCTTCGCTGTAGCCAGCCTCGCCGGCGCAGTACTGGACGAGCGGAGCGCCGCCGCGTCCGACCACCCGGGAGCTCGCTGCTGCAGGGAATCGGAAGAGGAGGAGCACCGCCGCCGAGCCCGCACGTCGCCGACGAGCTCTGCTTCCCCTACGCCTCGCCCTCGCCGTCGAACGATCGTCGCTACTCGCAGGTGAGCTCCCGCCCGTGCTGAGGAAGAAGACGATCGCGAGCCGTTAGATCTTGATCGGACGACAACTTACCGATTTGGGATTTGTTAAGTGGGCTGACATCGCGACCCCACCTGTCAGTCCCCTTTTTATTTCTTTTCCCCGCGCGAAACGGTATCGGGCCGGCCCGTTCGGCTTTTGACTGAATTGGGCCCAGGAGGTTTAGAAGCGGTCCGTTTCGTTTTTAATTAATTCCCGCCCTTTTCATTTATTTCAAACCTGTTTCAAATGTTATTTTCAAACTTTAATTCCTATAGTTTTACAAAGCCAAATCTAGCAAATAAATATTCGTTGGGAAGCTTATGAAATACTCTGTCCAACAGTCCTGGTTAGAATTCAAAATAAGTTAGGAATTAAAATGGTTATGAATAGTGTGACCATAGCTTGTTAATTAATGAAGGACTTCTAGAAATTTATTTAAGCTATCAAAAATCATGAAAATAAAAATGTGAACTTGCTAATGACCCCTCTTACTGTTAGTCAACACTAATCTACCCCAAACCCTATTAGTGTGATCATTTAGACCCTAATCCCAACCTATTTGGTAGCATAGAATGACAAATCACAATTACACACTTAGAATGAAATGGTCCTCAATGCAATTCACTTAGTGGACCATTCCCACCTAAACTTGTCTTAGTAACCCTAACCCACCTCCAATGCTGCACCAATAAACCACCTTTGCTACTTAGTAAAGAATCTAGCTTGCACACTTGAAGAAAACTTAGGAGAAAGACTTACAATCTAACACCATAACAATGCAACATGAATGCTTTGGTTAACAAACAAAGATGTGTGCTTGGTGTGTTGTTAGCTTGGTGAAGTGATGGTGTGCTTTGTGTTTATTCGTTATTAGACGCTAGTGTTGCCGAGGAGGATATTGGAGGGGATTATTATTATCAAGAAGAAGAAGAGAACCCCGGACACTTTGCCAACCAAGGCAAGCCATCTTTTGATTCATACTCCCACTACCTAGTTTTAATATTGCATTCTACTTGTTTTAAGTAAATTGCATGATTGAATTGCTAGAGTAGAATGATAGAAGCATATTGATGTCTTGAATATCAAGAGCATCAAGCTGAGTTTATCCAACCCTAGTAGTAGTACTATCACTCAATGTAGTTGCTTAGTCGCTAATAAAAGTTGAGGCTATCTCTGGAGGAACCCCAGTTGAAAGGTGGTGACTTACATTGAAACTTGAAATGGTAGATTACTCCTACATAATGGCTTTCTAAAAAAGAAAGTAATCTTGACTAAGAACTATGAAATTTATTTCCCAATGACAACGAGTGATGTACTATGGGAGCCAATTTTACCGTACAACCACATTACCCCTGTATGGGAAGGGGCTTAGTCCGTAGTTTGTTTATCTTAGTATGGGAGGCCTTGTGTCAAAGCTTCATGGAAGGACTCCACGGGCGGATACTTCTTGACCAAGTGGATTCCACTAACCCGGTACCCGGGATGGGCAGAACTAGAGGCGTCGGAGCGGAGATCCCGTATCCCTGGCTCTAGGGAAGGATCCTATACTAGGATGAGCAAGTGAAAGAATTTGTTTGATTATCTGAAACTCGCATACTTGTGTATGACGAACCGTGGATTTCTCCCGGCAGATGTATCGAATCTTGTGGGTAAAGTGTACCCCTCTGCAGAGGTTTTTGAAACTATTCGAATAGCCGCGTCCGCGGTTATGGATGGTTGGTGAGCTGTACTTGACTTTTGTCAAACTAAAAATGACAATGGTGAACTTGGTAAATGACTTGTTGGAAATGTTCTTGACATACTTGAAGTCCTCTCTAGATGGAACTTAGAGAACTAAATCTCTTTTCTACCAATGAACCTTCTTGGGAAATAAAACTAGCCTTTGCAAATAAACTTAGTGCTTAGTCCACTAATCCAAACATGCATATCTACTTCATCCTTCATTTATAAGATGGTTTGCGAGTGCATCCAATGTACTCACGGCTGTGTCCCTGGCTATCAACTTGGCCAGACTATGGGGAGGAATACCCGGAGGAAGGGTATGAGGAGGAGTACCAGAACTAAGATCATCTCCGTGAGTCGCCATTGCCTGTAGGTGAAGGCATGGGCCGAAGACGTTATTTTTTCCGCTGCTATATTGTGTTGTAATATGACTTGGTCTATATGACCATTGTATTTGAACTATCATATTGTAATGTCTATGGAACTGTGGTATCGACTACGTTATGTAAATCACAACAATGGTTCTGGGATTGTGATGGATTACATAACGGGCACTTCGAATTTGTGATCAAATTTGAGGTTCTTTACAAGTTGGTATCAGAGCCTAGGCTGACCATAGGAGACCTTAGTTAGAATGGGCGTTAAACAAAACCTTGATAAAAGAAAGATACAAGAACGGTTGCAAAAATTGCTTAGTCTTTCCTCTCTAGTTGCAAAGTTTTATACATACTTCAGCTCTTGCTTACTTAAAAATTTTGCACACTTGAGTTGATCACTAACTTGAACTAATTTAAAATTTTGTAGATGGCCCTGGTATTCACTGAGCAGTACCAGTTGGGCCAAGGTGGCAGCCTTTGTTTCGAGCGCGACCTCACCACCTTGACCTTGTTCCTGAACCGTTTGTACCCGGAGTTCAAGGGAGCCGTGCTCAATGAGCACCCGGATGGAGAGCTACGGTGGCTCATCAGAGCTAGTTGCCGTGGCAAGAAGGGGATGTTGGGTTCTCCAAGGGTCAAGTTTGAGCTTGTGGAGAACACTTGGGCCGATGGTTTGGTCCGAGCGATGCAGGAGATGCACGCCCGCTTGTGCGGACTGCATGTTGAGGAGGTTCAGGGAGGACGCTTCAAGGACTTTGCTCGGCGTGATGCGGATGGACGTCCCGCAAACATGCCCGGGCAGAATGAGCCGAGTACCTACATCGACCACATGGACTTCTTGCTGTACTCCACGCAGCAGGAGGCCGACCGTGCCCGTACTAGGGCCAACCTCGAGCACGTTGCACTGGTGGAGGCAAGGAGCACCATCAGGATTCTTGCGAAGGAGCGCAAGAGCCTTCGTCGCCAGCGCGATGAGAAGGAACAGGACCTTGAGGAGTTGAAGGCCAATATGGCGGAGTTGACTGCGTACATTGAGAGTCTTGAGGATCACCTTGGTGAGGAGGAAGGCATTGATCTCCGCAAGGAGGATAATGCCCTCATTAGCGATGAGGATGACTTCATGGAGGACCTCGATGATCCGGAGGATGGTGGACACAATGGATTCATTGTGAGTGACGAGGAGGAAGACCCCGAGGAGCCCGCTGTTTAGACTCGAGCTCCATGTGTTATCTAGTATGAGTTCCACTTTAGTCTTCACTTCGTGTAGGTATGAGTTGTATCCCCCTCTCTAGTAGACGAGTCGCAATGGTTTGAGGTAAACCATTTGTAATACGTGAACTCGTGTGTGTGATATGTTTGATGAGTGATGAATGAAATTTGAATTTGGCCTCTAAAGGCCTTAGTAAAACAAAAATTGCATCATCCATGTTACCTTTAAATCTTAGCAAGTTAGCTTTTTCCCTCTTGTCTTACACACCTTATCTTCAGATGCCGCGAGCACCCCCACCCCCGAACCCGGAAATGGCCGAATTGCTAAGGTTGATCATGGAAGACCGGGAAGCAGCCCGAGCTGAGCGCCAAGCCAACTTGGCCACTCTTCAGCAACTAACCCAGATGGCAATGAACCACAACAATGGCAATGGTGAAGGAGAAAACCATGGCAATGGAGAGCACCGATCCAAGTTAAGGAGTTTCCAAAACACCAACCCTCCCATATTCACTAAGTCTGAAGAGCCCTTAGATGCCGATGACTGGCTTCGTACCATGGAGAACAACTTGGCAGTCGCCGAAGTTGGTGAAAATGAGAAGGTCTTGTATACCACCCACTATCTTGCTGGAGCAGCGAGAGCTTGGTGGGATAGCACCCGTGCAATGCAGGCCCCAGGATATGTGATGCCGTGGGAAGAGTTCAAGAGCAAGTTCAGCAAAGCCCATGTTCCTATGGGTTTGGTGAAAAGGATGAGAGATGAGTTCAGAAATCTAAAGCAAGGTTCCATGTCTGTGGTGGATTACCGTGACAAGTTCCTTACCTTGTCTAGGTATGCCCCAGATGACACCAATACCACTGAGAAGAAGCAAGAAAGGTTTCTGGATGGACTTCATGATGAGATGCAATGTGTCTTGGTCAGCATTCCCTTTGCCGACCTGGAGTCATTGGTTGACTCTGCCATTCAGATGGAAGGCAAACTCAAGCAAGCCACCGAGAACCGCAAGCGCCGTATGATGTATCAAGGCAATTCGAGCAACTCGCAGAAGTCAAGGGGAAATGCACCAATGGGTTTCGCCCCTCGACCTATGAGGCCGTCTGCACCTGCTCCGCGTCCCAACTATCCCAACCGCCCACCCGGCAACAACTTTAACCGTGCACCCCCAAGACCTAGTGGCAACAACTTCAACACTAATACTCCAAGGCCAAATGGCGCCCCTGTGTTACCCAAGCCTGGTGACAAGTCTGGTGTGACATGTTATGAGTGTGGACTAAAAGGGCATTACTCCAATGAGTGCCCCAAGAAGCTGAATGATGCATCCAAGACTGCTGCCCCTGCTCAGCAACAGCGTCGTGTGGGAAATGGCAAGAACTATCCTCCGAGGAACCAGCCTCGCTCTCAAGGCCGTCTGAATCACATGAATGTTGAAGAAGCTCAGGAAGCAACCGACGTTGTGCTTGGTATGTTCCCTGTTAACTCAGTTCTTGCAAGAGTTCTGTTTGATTCCGGAGCATCACACTCATTTGTTACCCAATTATTCGTTGATAAAAGTGGACTTCAACCCACACCCTTGAAAGATATCATGTCTGTGCAAATTCCCGGGTCAGTAACCAAAGCCAGTTGTACATGTTTGGCAGTGCCCATAGAAATCCATGGGATCTCATTCCTAGCCAGTTTGATTGTGCTAGGAACCAAAGGATTGGAAGTAGTCCTAGGTATGGATTGGATGTCCCAACACCAAGGAGTTATAGATTGTGCCAAAAAGACCATCACCATGAGGAGTAGTCATGGAGTTTTCGTGAAGCATGTGTCCGTTAAACCCATTCCAATCCCCAGATGTCATAAGAGTATCTCAGGACAGACTTTGGAGCAAGTCCCCATCGTTTGTGAGTACCCAGATGTCTTTCCCGATGAGCTACCCGGAATGCCACCGGATCGGGATATTGAGTTTATCATTGAGCTTATCCCCGGAACTGGATCTATAGCCCAACGACCCTATCGCATGAACCCAGCTGAACTAGTTGAGTTGAAGAAGCAATTGGATGACCTTTTGAGCAAAGGATTGATTCAGCCAAGCTCTTCTGCTTGGAGATCACCTGTTCTGTTTGTGGATAAAAGTGACGGTTCTAGCCGACTGTGCACTGATTATCGCAAGCTTAACGATGTGACCATCAAGAACAAGTATCCTCTCCCGAAGATTGAAGATTTGTTTGACCAACTGACTGGAGCAAGAGTATTCTCAAAGATAGATCTTAGAACTGGATACCACCAACTGAAGATCCGTGCAACGGATATCTCCAAAACAGCCTTCACTACCCGATACGGATTGTATGAGTACACCGTAATGTCATTTGGATTAACCAATGCCCCTGCGTATTTCATGAATCTCATGAATAAGGTTTTTATGGAGTTCTTGGATAAGTTTGTTGTCGTCTTCATTGACGACATTCTTATCTACTCCAAATCCGAAGAAGAGCATGCAACCCATTTGAGATTAATTCTAGAAACCCTAAGAGAGCATCAGCTGTATGCTAAGTTCAGTAAATGTGAGTTTTGGTTGAAGGAGGTTGGATTCTTAGGCCATGTGCTGTCAGCAGGAGGAATATCGGTAGATCCCAAGAAGATCAAATCAGTCCTGGAATGGGAAGCCCCTACCACTCAAACGGAAGTTAGAGGTTTTCTCGGATTAGCGGGATATTACCGCAAGTTTGTTGAAGGATTTTCCAGTATTGCCCGTCCGATGACCCAATTGTTGAAGAAGGACAAGAAGTTTGAATGGACCCCTAAGTGTGAAGAGAGTTTTCAAGAGCTCAAGAAGCGATTGGTGACCGCCCCTGTCCTAACCATGCCCGATATCACCAAAAACTTTGATGTCTATTGCGACGCGTCCAAACTTGGACTTGGTTGCGTATTGATGCAAGAAGGCAAGGTCATAGCTTATCTCTCTCGACAGCTTCGACCTCATGAAGAAAATTATCCAACCCATGATCTAGAGTTAGCAGCCGTGGTTCTAGCTTTGAAGACCTGGAGGCACTATCTGATGGGCAACAGATGTGAGATCTACACTGATCACAAGAGTTTGAAGTATATCTTCACCCAGAAGGAGTTGAACATGAGACAAAGGAGATGGATAGAATTGATCAAGGATTATGATTTGGGAATTCACTATCACCCCGGTAAGGCCAATGTAGTGGCCGATGCATTGAGTAGGAAGCCTTGCTCGTTGAATACGAGGATCAAGGAGGAGCAACCTATGTTGCACCAAGAGTTTGAAAAATTTGGATTGGAACTAGTCAGTCAAGGATTCTTAGCCAACCTGGAGTTTCAACCCACCTTGATGAGCCAAATCAAAGAAGCCCAGAAGGGAAATGAGAGTATTGAAGGAATTAAGCGCCGAATTAGTTCCGGTAAGGTGCCAGGATTTGAAGAAGATGATCAAGGAGTTCTTTGGTATAAAGGCCGTATTTGTGTGCCTGCTGATTCCAAATTGAAGGAAGTGATTATGAAGGAAGCCCATGAGACACCTTACTCCATCCACCCCGGTGGAACTAAGATGTACCAAGATTTGAAGGAACAATTTTGGTGGCATGGAATGAAGCGCGAGATTGCATCATTTATATCCAAGTGTGATATCTGCCAAAGAGTCAAGGCTGAACATCAACGACCGGCAGGATTGCTGCAACCTTTGCAAGTGCCGGAATGGAAGTGGGAATCTGTTGGAATGGATTTCATCACTGGATTTCCAAGGTCTAGCCGTGGCAATGACTCTATCTGGGTCATTGTGGATAGACTAACCAAAGTTGCCCACTTTATTCCTGTCAAGACCACTTACAACTCAGGACAGTTAGCAGATCTGTATTTATCCAGAATTGTCAGTTTGCATGGAATTCCTAAAACCATAGTTTCCGATCGAGGAACCCAATTCACCTCGAGATTTTGGAAGAGTTTACATCAAGCTTTGGGAACTAAATTAGCTTTCAGCACCGCGTACCACCCTCAGACTGATGGACAGACTGAAAGAGTGAATCAAATACTTGAAGATATGTTGAGAGCTTGTGTTCTAGCCTATGGAGCTAAGTGGGAAGATTGCCTGCCTTTCGCGGAATTTTCCTACAACAACAGTTATCAAGCCAGTTTGCAAATGGCCCCATTTGAAGCTCTGTATGGAAGAAAGTGTCGTACCCCTCTGAATTGGTCAGAAACCGGAGACAGTCAGATATTTGGACCAGATATTCTGCAAGAAGCCGAAGAAAAAGTTCGCATGATTCGTGACTATCTCAAGGCAGCCCAGTCAAGACAAAAGAGTTATGCCGACAAGAGAAGGAGAGAATTAACTTTCAAGAGTGGAGACTTTGTTTACCTTAGAGTATCACCTCTCAAGGGAATGCAAAGATTCCAAGTCAAAGGAAAGCTCGCACCAAGATATATTGGACCCTTCAAGATACTCGACCGCCGAGGAGAAGTGTCTTATCAGTTGGAAATGCCCCCTGAACTGTCTGAAGTACACGATGTCTTTCACGTGTCTTTACTTCGGAAATGTCTTGAAGTTCCGGAGAAGCCCGAAATCTTCAAGAATATTGATCACCGTTCTGTGGACATCAACAAGGATTTGACCTATCGTGAATTGCCTATTCGTATCCTCGAGGAAGCTTATAGAACCACTCGAACCCGAAGCATCAAGTTTCTGAAAGTTCAGTGGAGTAATCACACCGAAGAGGAAGCCACTTGGGAACGAGAAGATTACCTTCAGAAAGAGTTTCCCAATCTTTTCAGTTCTTAACTAGTGAATCTCGGGGACAAGATTCTTTTTAAGGGGGGAAGATTGTAACAACTCAGAATTTGTAACCCAAGTCTTATTAAATAAAGTGCCACAAATTGGACCCAAATAAAACTTTTTATTCATTATTGTATGCATACAGGTATTCTCTTTATTTGTATTTCTATGATTTTATGTGTGTTCTTTTTGTTTGAGCATTGGATAGATCACTCCAAGTGAACCAGCAGAATCAATTAAGAAGATTAGTAAGAAGCAAAGAAACCAGAAATGAAAATAAGTAAGAAAGAGATAAAGTTAATAAGATCTAGGATTTATTATTGACTACACCACTTTGAGACCTTAGATTAAGAATTCTGTAATCCAAATCAGTAATTGGCCAACTAGTTGAGCTTAACCAAGTTATAGACTACCACAACCAACAAAGATCTACCAAAAATTTAAATTGGAACACCACACAAACTTGAGCAAAAGTTGGAATCTGAAACAGCAACCATTTCAATTTTGAAATATAAATTTTTGCAAAACTCATTCTTTCTCCAGAACAAAAATATGCCAGGGTACCTTATCCAATATGATGAGCACCCAAAGTGTCAAATTTGAAAAATTCGAATTTTGAGTTCTTGTAAGCATTTCGTCGAACACTGGCAGGAGCAAATCGAGTGAGATAAAACTTCACTGGTGCAGCACTGTTCTGGCTCGACCAAGTGCTGTAGCCATGCTCTCTGGCCGCGCCTCGATCGATTCCAGCCCCCTCTGCCCCGACCCAAGCCATGGAAGAAGGAGGAGAAGAGGAGAGAACACCCAGGACCCCCTCCCAGTAACCCACTGTCCCGCGCGATGCCGACCGTCTGGAAGGCGCCAGAGGAGACCCACAGTCCCCCGCGGCCGAACCAGAACCCTCCCAGCACGCGAGCGTGAACGCCGTGACCGGAGCGAGCTTGCAACGCCGCCAGGACCCCCGCAGCGTCGAGCTTCTGGTCGCCTTGCTCCCGGCCACCTGAGGCTATAAAAAGCCCCTCCGATCAAATGAAGGAACGCACCTCATCCCCAGCTACCTCCCAGACATCGCCGCTCACTCCCTCTCGCTCTGCTTCGCTGTAGCCAGCCTCGCCGGCGCAGTACTGGACGAGCGGAGCGCCGCCGCGTCCGACCACCCGGGAGCTCGCTGCTGCAGGGAATCGGAAGAGGAGGAGCACCGCCGCCGAGCCCGCACGTCGCCGACGAGCTCTGCTTCCCCTACGCCTCGCCCTCGCCGTCGAACGATCGTCGCTACTCGCAGGTGAGCTCCCGCCCGTGCTGAGGAAGAAGACGATCGCGAGCCGTTAGATCTTGATCGGACGACAACTTACCGATTCGGGATTTGTTAAGTGGGCTGACATCGCGACCCCACCTGTCAGTCCCCTTTTTATTTCTTTTCCCCGCGCGAAACGGTATCAGGCCGGCCCGTTCGGCTTTTGACTGAATTGGGCCCAGGAGGTTTAGAAGCGGTCCGTTTCGTTTTTAATTAATTCCCGCCCTTTTCATTTATTTCAAAC
Organism: Dactylis glomerata; assembly: GCA_007115705.1. Taxonomy (NCBI): domain Eukaryota; kingdom Viridiplantae; phylum Streptophyta; class Magnoliopsida; order Poales; family Poaceae; genus Dactylis; species Dactylis glomerata. The sequence goes on along the minus strand of QXEO01000411.1, from coordinate 4,457,796 downwards.
CTATTTCAAATGTTATTTTCAAACTTTAATTCCTAGAGTTTTACAAAGCCAAATCTAGCAAATAAATATTCGTTGGGAAGCTTATGAAATACTCTGTCCAACAGTCCTGGTTAGAATTCAAAATAAGTTAGGAATTAAAATGGTTATGAATAGTGTGACCATAGCTTGTTAATTAATGAAGGACTTCTAGAAATTTATTTAAGCTATCAAAAATCATGAAAATAAAAATGTGAACTTGCTAATGACCCCTCTTACTATTAGTCAACACTAATCTACCCCAAACCCTATTAGTGTGATCATTTAGACCCTAATCCCAACCTATTTGGTAGCATAGAATGACAAATCACAATTACACACTTAGAATGAAATGGTCCTCAATGCAATTCACTTAGTGGACCATTCCCACCTAAACTTGTCTTAGTAACCCTAACCCACCTCCAATGCTGCACCAATAAACCACCTTTGCTACTTAGTAAAGAATCTAGCTTGCACACTTGAAGAAAACTTAGGAGAAAGACTTACAATCTAACACCATAACAATGCAACATGAATGCTTTGGTTAACAAACAAAGATGTGTGCTTGGTGTGTTGTTAGCTTGGTGAAGTGATGGTGTGCTTTGTGTTTATTCGTTATTAGACTGCTAGTGTTGCCGAGGAGGATATTGGAGGGGATTATTATTATCAAGAAGAAGAAGAGAACCCCGGACACTTTGCCAACCAAGGCAAGCCATCTTTTGATTCATACTCCCACTACCTAGTTTTAATATTGCATTCTACTTGTTTTAAGTAAATTGCATGATTGAATTGCTAGAGTAGAATGATAGAAGCATATTGATGTCTTGAATATCAAGAGCATCAAGCTGAGTTTATCCAACCCTAGTAGTAGTACTATCACTCAATGTAGTTGCTTAGTCGCTAATAAAAGTTGAGGCTATCTCTGGAGGAACCCCAGTTGAAAGGTGGTGACTTACATTGAAACTTGAAATGGTAGATTACTCCTACATAATGGCTTTCTAAAAAAGAAAGTAATCTTGACTAAGAACTATGAAATTTATTTCCCAATGACAACGAGTGATGTACTATGGGAGCCAATTTTACCGTACAACCACATTACCCCTGTATGGGAAGGGGCTTAGTCCGTAGTTTGTTTATCTTAGTATGGGAGGCCTTGTGTCAAAGCTTCATGGAAGGACTCCACGGGCGGATACTTCTTGACCAAGTGGATTCCACTAACCCGGTACCCGGGATGGGCAGAACTAGAGGCGTCGGAGCGGGAGATCCCGTATCCCGGGCTCTAGGGAAGGATCCTATACTAGGATGAGCAAGTGAAAGAATTTGTTTGATTATCTGAAACTCGCATACTTGTGTATGACGAACTGTGGATTTCTCCCGGCAGATGTATCGAATCTTGTGGGTAAAGTGTACCCCTCTGCAGAGGTTTTTGAAACTATTCGAATAGCCGCGTCCGCGGTTATGGACGGTTGGTGAGCTGTACTTGACTTTTGTCAAACTAAAAATGACAATGGTGAACTTGGTAAATGACTTGTTGGAAATGTTCTTGACATACTTGAAGTCCTCTCTAGATGGAACTTAGAGAACTAAACCTCTTTTCTACCAATGAACCTTCTTGGGAAATAAAACTAGCCTTTGCAAATAAACTTAGTGCTTAGTCCACTAATCCAAACATGCATATCTACTTCATCCTTCATTTATAAGATGGTTTGCGAGTGCATCCAATGTACTCACGGCTGTGTCCCTGGCTATCAACTTGGCCAGACTATGGGGAGGAATACCCGGAGGAAGGGTATGAGGAGGAGTACCAGAACTAAGATCATCTCTGTGAGTCGCCATTGCCTGTAGGTGAAGGCATGGGCCGAAGACGTTATTTTTTCCGCTGCTATATTGTGTTGTAATATGACTTGGTCTATATGACCATTGTATTTGAACTATCGTATTGTAATGTCTATGGAACTGTGGTATCGACTACGTTATGTAAATCACAACAATGGTTCTGGGATTGTGATGGATTACATAACGGGCACTTCGAATTTGTGATCAAATTTGAGGTTCTTTACACAAACCCAGCAAAAACATACCTCCAACCCCAAAGAAAATTATAAAAGGGGATGGACTCCTCATCGGCATGGCAAATGTGGTACACCAAGACATCAGTACCAACACAAAGCTGGATGACTGCGGCCTTCTTAGGGCTCAAGTAGAAATCATTAAGTTTGGTGTACTCAATGTCGAGACCAACTATCTTCTGCTTCGAAAGATCAAGGATAGCTTCAACCTTCGAGATCCATTCAGCAACACTTGAAGCCATGTTCGTGTATAGAACATTCATCGTGGTGCTGCCATGGATGGGAATGGTGGACTCTTTAGAGAAAGGGGCAATGGGAGTAGGTGGAGATGGGATGAAATCTGACATGATGCGAGGGGGAGAAGGTCAAGAAAAAATCTAAAAACGAATGTGAATGATAAGAGATACGTCGGCCAGACCACATATATAGAGAGGTAGGAACAACAACAAAACCTAAAAAGAGGAGGAGATAATCATTAACAATAATAAATAATCTAAACGTAAAATGAGTGCATTATCTGAGTATTAGACTTATCCTTAACATATGAGTGCAACGGAAAATAACTGCCACCCTACTCATTCGGAACAGAAATTGGATTATATAACAAACAAATTATCTGACAATGAAGTATGGTCCTACGTACCGCATAAGTACATAGTGATATTTCATGAAGTACACGCATATTAATACTTAAGTACAAAACAGAACGTCTAAGAAAAATAGAATAGCAACGGCTAAAACCTACAAAGCAAAAAATTGGTAAATAAAAACATATGACATAACTAACAAATTTTCTGATAACAGGAAGTATGCTACTACATAACAGAAAGTACAGGGTGGAAGACAAAGAAGTACGCACAGTAACTACAAAAAGTATGAAACAAATATCAATATTTACTAACAAAAGAGGAAAGCACAGGATATCATTACCAGCAGTCCGGCCGTGAAAAACAGGAAGTACAAGGTACCATTACAAGTAGTGCAGATGCTCTGTTTTCTAATACGCATCAGTACATCTGCATAGAACTCAACGGAAGCAGATAAATGATCGGTAACAAAATAGAAACCAAATTCGGGGTACGCAAACTGTAAATCCGCACTAAGAATTCAAATCCCGCAAAAAACAAACAAAGATCTACATCACCCAAACCTCCACCTCAACAACCACGAACACCACGTTGATCAGCAACCGAATTCCAATAAAATTTGCGAGCAATTAGAGTATCCGTGAACTTCCTACAATGCATATAAATGGTACGAAAGGTTAATTGAAGAATTATCCAACAAAAATCTAAGAATTCGCTGATCCCCGACGAGGCGGACACGAGCAAGACGAAGAAATGCGTCGGGGACAAAATTTCTAAATTGATAATACGTAATAGTCTAGAATTCAAGAATTAAATACATCGCATGCGGTCAAAAATACATTAGGACGCAATCTACTATGAAATCGCACTCAAAATCATGCAATCGAACAATGAACTATCGGGCGGAATAATGAACCGCGGAGACGAAATCAACGGATCGCGACTTAATTTAGTGTATTCATGCAATTATCACAATTCGAGTAAGCGCAACACTCCGTACACCACGAATTACCTGCAAAATCATGCGAAAAACAATAAAAATAACGTACAGAATCCTCAAAATGCCTCCGCTGTGAAAAAAACAAAAGCAGTACATCGTTGAAATATAGGAAGTACGACGTAGCGTACCAAAGAAGTACAAACCTGGTTACAGGGAAGTACAAAAAATGTACAGAATATTATTCTACAATTGATGACAGAATAGTCTCCATGTATATATATATATATATATATATATGCAAAATAGCCTGCTACCACCGGTGGTACCTATACACCCCTAACCAACCGTTGGATCCACCCATAGGCTATTTTAAACCATTGATAGACTTAACAAGAAAGTGGCTAGTTAACGTCCGTTACAGACTGAATCGTCCACCTGCCACCTACCCTGACCAGCTCGTCCACGGCTGGTACCCAGTATGGCAGTTTTCATTACCCATCCTTTTTAGTAGAGCCCCTCTGCAGCGGGCCGGCGACCAAGTTGGATGGAGTTATGGGAGGCCGTGGATCCCGGCGCCGCCTAGACATGCATCGAATCGTGCACCCGGCGGTGCGCATGACGAGCCTCGACCTCTCGGGTACCCCGCCATGGATGGAGAGGTCCGGCGTCGCCCGTTCCCTGGCCACGGCGTGCACCATCGGTGAGGTCTCAACCACCTCCGGGCCGTCCTCATGTGGCCAACCCAGTCCATGGCCGTGTGCCCGGGATTCCACCAGCCTGTCGGTACAAGCATGGATGGTTGTCATGCGTGTCAGAAGCCGGGCGGAGGTCGCAAGAGGACGCGGCCATCCCAAGCGTCGAGGGAGCTCCATGCGGCGGCCCTGGGAGGAAGGAGACTAAGGCGGAGGCACGCGAGGTCGTCCGTGGTGTTTTCGATTTGGATTGATCTCTCCTGGTCATCTTTTCTTCCCTGAATCAATCGTTTTTTCTCTCTCCTGCTTTTCATTAGGTTGCTGTACCATGAAAATGAGTTTGTCTTGGCTCTCTAGCAGGTGCGCCTTGCCCACGATTTGTTTAATTGAATGAATTTGCTTCAACTCCTTTTCTTCCAATTTGGATTCTCTTATATTCCCGATCCAGATTCCGTTTTGATCTTTTTACATGGTGTTTTCCCTATCCAGATCCCCTATGCACTCAAATGAAGTGTGAATTTTTTTTTCTGGATTTGCTTCACCGCGCGATGTCAATTTTATTGTGTAGATTGTGTTCCTGATCCAATCCCATGTTCATTCAAATTATAAAGGGTGGAAAATTATGAGGGAAATTATTGTTAATTATCTTCTATCAGTAATATTTTTGGATGCAGATCCTGATTCGTATTCTTGATACCTTGTTTCTATCTCTAAATATTGTTGCTCAGATCCAAATTCGAATCGAGTTCTTGATCTGCACATGAGCATGAAGCTATTTTCCGGCATTATTTTTTTAGCATGATCTCATGCGGCCCCGTGGCCGCCCCATCCTGCGCAGCGATGGCTGCCCCGTGCCTCCACCGACGGGCTGACCAGGTTCTGGTTAGGAGACCGCATGCCGATGGAGATCAGGAGCTTTCTCCGCACCCGTCCCCTACAGATCGCGTGCCACCGGCGACTAGGAGCTCCTCTGACCCCATCACGTGCAAAACCGCGTGCCCAGCCATCCTTGTTCCGTGCGGATTCCGCTGGAGCAGCTCATGCCGGCAGGGAGCATGAGCGCGTCTCAGTTGGGATGTAGGATGGGGCGGTGTACTGCCTTCCTTAGCCGCCGGCTCCCCGCACAGCACGTGGGAAACCATACACCATGTGTCACAGTGTCGGTAGAGGGACAGAGATCAGAGATGGTGAGAGAGAACTATACTAAAGGATACTAACAGATGGTAGACGGTGTTAGAGCATCTCCAGCCGTCCCCCCGACTTGGCCCCCGGCGGCCGTTTTTTACATCCGGACGGCGGTATTCGGCCCAGTCGCACCCTCGGTTCCTCGTTTTCCCCCGGATTTGGGCCTAAATCCATCCGGCGAGCCCAGGCCAACCCTGGTCCCCCGGGGCGTGCTCGGGGACTCCGGACGAGAGAAAAGCGGAAACGGGCCCGCTCTATCGGCGAGAGAACGCGCAAACCCTACAATTTGGATGCAAATCCCCCTTTCCCTTCCGTCGTTGCTCTGTCGCCGCCGGCACCACCCCTCGCCAATCTGCCGGCCGGTTGCCTGAACTTCACCGTCCCTCCTCCCACCTGTCGCCACCAGCCTATATTCCGCCGTCCGGCGTGCCGTCTGGCCATATTCCGCCGTCGGGGAACTCCTGCCGTCGCGCCTCGTCGACACGCCCGGCAGGTGTTCGTCCATTTACTTGGCCGAAAATGGACTCCGACGACGAGGAAGAGCAAATGTTCGCCGAGATGTTTGAAGAAGAGATGGCAGCCGCCGCCCAAGACGAGGAGCATATGCTTATTTTAGCTTGCTTGTCGGGCTTGTACGCGGAGGTGGCCACTGGTCGCCGTGGTGGGTCGGCACCAGGTCGCAAGAAGTGCAAGCCGAGGCAGCGAATGGAGGGCTACTGCATACTCTATGCCGACTACTTCGCCGACAATCCATTGCACGGTGAGGCTGTTTTTAGGTGTCGTTTCAGGATGAGCCGGAAGCTTTTCCTAAAAATTATCTATGCCCTTCGAGACTACGACTCCTATTTTAGATGCAAGTTAGATTGCACCGGTATGGAAGGGTTTTCCGCCCTCCAAAAATGCATGGTGGCTATGCGGATGCTGGCATACGGAGCTCCTGGTGATACTACCGATGACTATCTTCGGATGGCGGAGTCCACCGCCTTTGGTTGTTTCTACCGGTTCTGCAGGGCGGTGATTGTAGTGTTTGGGGACACCTACTTGAGATCACCCACTGTTCAAGACACTGCTCGGATCCTCGCTTTCAATGAAGCTCGAGGATTTCCGGGGATGCTTGGAAGCATTGACTGCATGCATTGGAAATGGAAGAACTGTCCGTTCTCCTAGCAGGGAATGTACAAGGGTCACAAAAAAGGCTGCACTGTGATACTTGAGGCAGTGGCTACCCATGATCTCTGGATTTGGCACTCCTTCTTTGGTATGCCGGGATCCAACAATGACATCAACGTTTTGCAGTGCTCACCGATCTTCTCCAAGCTTGTTGAGGGTCATGCTCCCCCGGTTGACTTTGTGATCAATGGCCGACACTACAACAAGAGATACTATCTTGCAGACGGTATCTATCCAAAGTGGGCAACATTTGTGAAGACTATCTCGAGTCCCATCCTCCCGAAGGAGATGGAGTTTGTGAAGGCACAAGAAGGTTGTCGAAAGGATGTCGAGCGTGCGTTTGGTGTCCTCCAGCAGAGATTTGCTGTAGTCCGGTTCCCCGCAATGAGTTGGTCCAAAGATCAGATATGGGAGGTGATGAACTGTTGTGTGTGCTTACACAACATGATTGTTGAGGATGAGCGAAAGCATCCCATCCCGGAGAGCGAACAAGCTCTACCATATGAGAGAGAGGGTCCTCTTGCACAGCCTAATCACCAGGTGCCGGCATCGTGGGCTGTGTTCATCGCTATGCGTCAGGAGATTCGAGACTCCACTATGCATCAACTACTGCAGGATGATCTGGTGGAGCACATATGGAGGTTTCGAGGCAATACCCACTAGTTTCCATTTGATTTGTTTGAAAACTTGTCAATTTATTTGCTTGTTTTGTTTAACTGTATGAGATTCGCCGAACTGATGTTTATTTGAGCCGAATGTTGGCAAACTGTATGAAATTCGCCGAACTGGAACATCTATTTGTAAAAATAAGTCAAAAATGCCAATTTCTGGCCGTATAGCTGGGGCGCCGGCTGGAAGTTCGGCGCTCCCCATGCCTGATTTTCGTCCAATCCGGCGAGAATTACCGCCGGATTCAGCCGTGGGGGGCGCAAACGGCTGGAGATGCTCTTAGGCATGGATAGCTACCACCGTTGGTAGCAAATCCATATTGATATATATATATATATAGGGTAGCACTATTCTGCAATTGATTGCAGAATAATATTTTGAGCATCACCGATTATATAAGGTAATGATCGACAGGAAAAATCCACCTCCTGCAGTATCTTCCCACGGGACGCACTCACCCCGACCGGTTCTTCCCAAAGTCCCCAACTTCCCCCGATTCTTCCGCCACCGAGCCTCCCTGGCTCCCACCGGCGCCCTCGTCTGTTCTTCGACTATTGCTTCCGCCCTCGATGCTACTGGAACCACCGCCTGGGAGTTCTCGCGCCACCGCCCCATAGTATCCGGCCACCGCGTTTCCCCGAGATCCTCCTGCCCAACTTCTCCGACGACCGTGGATCCCATGTGGTCCGCCCTCCTCTCCGGCCGTCGGCGTGAAGAGGCCACCGTTGACTAATGCGCGCCCCCGACAGGAGGTCCGAGCGCCGCCGCCAATAATTCCCCAGGTCGGCGTGAGGAGGCCACCATTGACTGCTGACCGCCCGGCATGGCTGCCCCTTCCTCTTCTATCCCCAGGTCGATCTCCCTGACCATGATCAAGTTCTGTCCCGCCACTATGCCACACGATGTGAGGCTCCCGGTACTGCTCCGTTAGGTGGTGCCCCATGCCCACTTTCTCCTTTACTGGAGGTCTGTTGCAGGACGACCACCGCCGCCGTGCTCCCTGCGGCGGTGTAGCGCGTCGAGCTGGAGCATGCTCGGGCTGCACGACCTCCGCTCCTCCCTCCCGCTGCTGTCACTGAAGCTCCAGTCCATGAAAGCCAAGCAGGAAGTGGTCCTCTTTTTGTTTCGATGAACAAGCTGCTGGATTGATCCCGGATGTGCATAGCTGATTAATTCCATGACAAATTGCTGAAACAAAGACAAGGCCAATACATGTCTCGATTGACTACACTCAACTCGTTCTTTTTTTTGTCTATGAGAGCTGAATTTTTTGTGGGAAGTGCAATGAGGAAGCGTAAGGGAAGTTAACAAATTAGGAGAAGTATACTTTTTCATGTAAAGTAATGAAAAATGTTAAAACATAAAAAACCAAAAATAGTTTCAACAGGAGTATAAAGACGTCATGTTAGAAGTAAAAATGTAGTCTCCAATAAATACAAACACCCCACCGAATTGTAGAAAATATCTCGCGATCGACACAAGGTGATGACATGAAGTACCAAATGGTCTATTTTTGGAAGTGCAATTTCAACATAAGAAGATAGAAAAAAGAAATCTTTCATAGGGAACGGTGGCATGTAGTACAAATTTTCAGAAAATGCAATTTTGACATAAAGAGCTAGAAAGAAATTAAATTATGTATAAGGAAGTACGTATGTATGAGAGTGGAAAGTTTTTACGATATCAAAGATACATGAGTCGCGTGTACGTGCGATGAAGCCTCGAAGGTTTCTCAATTTTGGAAGTACACATGTTAAATTTTGGGAAGTACACTAACCCATTTTTTTTCTTAGCATAGGCCTTGCCTATATTTAGGAAAGTATATAATAGTAAGATCAGGAAATACACAAATAGCAAGATCGGGAAGTACACATAGTGTCGACACGAAGTACATAGGTTCAAATTTGGGAAGTGCAGAGTCCCGCGAAGGGTTGAAAAAATGATAAAATTGTTCACAAAATTAATGAAGTACGGCCACTGACTCTAGTAAGTATACACAGTGACGATGAGAAGTACACATATTCATTTTCCGGAAATGCAACTTTCATGTGAAGTGCTAGAAAAATGATAAAATTATCTAAAAGAAAGTACAAAACTATGGGACCGGAAAGTATATGCAGTAATATAGGGAAGTACAAAACTATGCGAGCGGGAAGTATATGCAATAATATAAGGAAGTACAAAATGTTCAATTTCGGAAGTGCAATAAAAGCCAGCTCGGGGCTGTGTATTTCCTATCGATAGGAAGTGCAGTGATATTTTTCAGATACAGAAGCACTTATCTGTCAGCTCATTTTTTAGTTGAAGTATAATTGTTTTCCAAGGATGGCCTCCTGCATAGTTTCAGACTTTTAGGTAGTAGCGCTGCTCGGGCTTAGCTAGCATCTCCAGGTGCTAGTGACATGGTCCAGGCCAAGCCCCGGTCCTATACGTTTTATTCATGCTCCACTGCTACAAACTAATATTAATCAAGTTAGTTTGGATGTACAAGGAAAACACACCGAGTGCAACGAGGCTCCGTTGTGGAGAAAAAGCATTTTTAGATTTTAATCGAAAGGTTGCTAGTTCAATTATAGTAGCTGAGTACTCTCTTTACTACACAAACAAAGACTAAAAAATTTGGAAGCTTTTCTATCAACCACAAAGAAGTACATGCGTTTATGATAGGAGATACAAGATTTTATGATAGAAAAATCTTAAATCTATAAGAAGTGCAACCTAGTATAAAAATAAAGTATCCTAACTAGACAAAGAAGTACAGGTAGACCCATTAGCATAGAAAAATGATATTCTAAAAGAAAAATCATAGAAAATGATATTAAAGAAAAAGCAATTAGGAACATCCGGCAGGACAAATATAGGCTTAGAGAATTTTAGAGAAACAAATTTGAGAAATTAAGAGAAAGGAAAAAAGGTGATATATAAATACATAATGATATCCAAAAATATGGGAATCTCACTTAGCAACTGTTAAGAAGTGCATCATTGAATTCAGGAAGTACATGGAAAATAGTTTAAAAACCAAACGGAGAAAAATAAAATAATAAAAGTCACCAAGGGGCAGTGTTCGTTCTTTTTCTAAAACGTGTAGAGCTTATGTTCCAGGAAGTATAAAAAAAGAGGCTACGGGAAGTACATATTCAAGTTCTAAGAAGCACTGAACTTTTGTTCAAGGAAGTACATGCAATGACTACATGAAGTAGACACGATGATGAGATAATTAAACACAACGACGACGAAAAGAAAGAGGTCCCTATTAATTTTGCAATAAAAATAACTTCCATGATATGAAGTATGACACTGTGATAGATGGAAGTACATAGGATCGGTCTATGAAAGTAGTCCAGCGTCTCATCTTAGTCACTCGTAGCCGCTATCGTGTCGTATGCGTGATGAAGCCTCAAAGGATGTTAGGTTACCAAGGATTCATTGCTCCATCCATGCTACGCATGTCGATGTCAACTCAACCTCGGTACCCTAACACCTAGGCTACCGCATCAATAAAAAACGAGCCACACGAAGTGCATATTCCTTTTCTAAGAAGTGCAAAACTTTTGTTCCAAGAAGTACACACAAATACTACAGGGAGTATACCTGATGTTGGCAAGAAGTACGGGTGTTGAACTTTGGAAAGTATACACAATGACGATGGGAAGTACACATAGTTTCGACATGAAGTACATAGGTTCAACTTTGAGGAGTGCGAGAAAAATTATGAAATCATCTAGAGGGAAGTACATAAGTATGAGAGCAAGAAGTACATGTATTCACAACGAAAAGTACATATGTTCAGTTTTAGAAGTGTAGAGTCTTCCATAATTTGCAAGAAAAATAATGGATCATCCGAAAAAATGTAGGAAGTACAAACAATGACAATAGAAAGTGCAAGATTTCAGTTAGGGAAGTACACATATTAAATTTTGAGGAGTACACCACCCCAATGACTTAAATTTTTTATATTTTTGCTTAGATAGGACTTGCCTTTATTTTTATACAACATAAGAAAAATCACACAATTTCGAAATCAAATAGAAGGTCTAATGATTTTTTTAAATATGCATAAAATGGGTTGACCAAACTTTGACCATAGAAAACCTCACTTAGGATCTGTTTTTTAAGTATGTAACTGAGCCGCGTTGTTGTGACGAGCATTTTGAGTGGTCGTGGACCTAAAATGGATACCGTGTGAGAAAGTTGCAGCTCTTTTACTAAACAGATTCGAAACTATAATGAGAAGTACAAACACTTATAACATGAAGTACCGAGATGTGTCAGGGAAAGTACGAATACTCTATTTTTTGAGGCGGAAATCTATTATGCAAATCTCATCATTTTGGGCTCTGATCGCCTCAACTATTGGCACAAATAATTTCTATAGTAGATTATAACTCTAATTTCATTAGCTATTGCATTCCACAAGGAATCAAAAAGTTAAGCTTGATAATTTCACATCGCCATCTTGAAAAAAATGCAAATATATAAACATAAATCATGTAGAGGGAAGTACAAATATTTAGTTTTGGAAGTGCATGTTCCATATAAAAGTGCTAGAAAACATAATAAAATTATCTAACGAGAAGTACAGAAGTATGAGAGCAAGAAGTACATGTATTCACAACGGGAAGTACAGATGTTCACTTTCAGATGTGCAAAGTCTTCCATAATTTGCAAGACAAGTAATGGCATTATCCGCGAAAATGAAAGGAAGTACAACAATGACAAATAGGAAGTGTAAGGTTTCAATTAAGGAAGTACACATATTAAATTTTGAGCAGTACAACAACCAAATGATTTTTATATTTTTGCTCAGATAGGCATTGCCTTGATTTTTAGAACATAACAAAAAATCACACAATTCAGAAATCGAATGGAAGGTCAAATGATTGTTTAAATATGAATAAAATGGGTTGACCAAACTTTGATAGCATAAAACCTTACTTAGGATGTGTTTTTTAAGGTTGTAACTAAAGTGCGTTGTTGTGTTGAGCATTTTAAGTGGTCGTGGACACAAATCGGACACCGTATGAAAAAGTTGCATCTATTTTTCTAATTAGTTTTCAAAGCTATGACAGAAGTACAAACGCTTGTAAAAAAGAAGTACCGATACGTGTCTAAGGAAGTACGAGTACTTTGTTTTTTCAGGGCAGAAATCTATTATGCAAATCTCAATGTTTTGAGCACGTATTGCCTCAATTATTGGCACAAATAATTTCTATGGTAGAGTATAACTCGAATTTCATTATCTATTGCATTCCACAAGGAATCAAGAATTTTAGCTTGTTAATTTCATGTCACCATCTTGCAAACAATGCAAATATGTAAACTTAAAATTTCACAAATTATTCTCAAACCTTAAGAAATTGAGGGATATGATCTTAACAAAAAATTTGCTCCTTATTGACACATTTCGAACAATATATTACTTGCATCATTTGCATATACCATTTGATAATACCGGTAAAAATCGTTTGAAGCCAATCACTACAAAACAACGAGCTGTAATTTTAAATCTGCTCCTAAACCACAAGAAATTTGCAAAAACACTGTGAAATTTTAAATCTATTGCTTTCCAACGCCATGTTACTTACATTATTCCGACAAATGGTTGGAAAACTCTACTCAAATTACTGTCCGTCGTTTTTGAGTAGATCCGAAATATCGTATTTTCAAAATTACTCGAAAACCGTACAAAATTTGAAAAAACTGGCAGACATACAAAACTTGCGCATTTTCAGTAGCTTTCCAACGGTATATCATTTGCACCATTCTGATCAGCGGTTTGGAAACTAAGTCCCAAATACGTTTTATACGTGTTTATGAAGATTTCTGATTTTTAAAATTAAATTTAAACATTTGATAATTTGAAATAAGTTAGAATACAAAAAAGTTGCGGATTTTCATGAGCTTTCCAATGATATATTATTTGCACAATTCTACTAAATGGTTTAGAAATTAGGAGAAAAACAACTACATAGATACATGAGCAGTTCAAAGTTTGCGAATAAGCAGTACAGTGTAGTCATACAAAGCAGTACAAACCTGTCTCGTGAGCAGTACAGAACATGTACAAAATATTATTCTGTCATTGATGATAGATTAGTCTCCATGTATATATATATAGAGAGAGAGAGAAGGACTATTCTGCAATCCCCCTTAAGAGATTCTAGAATAGCTATTCTAGAACACACCTAAACCTACTTGGTGTCTGTATCAGATACCGACCCGGACCGGACAGAACTCCACCCCCGCACCACGACCGAAACCACCCCGATAAATTAAATAGCTCGACGACGCCCCCGACGCGGGGAGACAGCGAGCCTCGATCGCCGATCCACCAGAGACTTGGTCGGCGCCGGCGAACGAGTGGCGGCGGAGGCCGACGCGAGGGAGCTGGCAACGGAAATAGTACGCTTCCTTCCCTCCAGCCTCATCGGCGGCAGCGAGCGAGCGGCAGCGGAGGCCGACGCGAGGGAGCCGGCGACTGGAACTGGTCGTGGTGACTGATCCCTTCCTTCCCCCAGCCTCCTCGGCGGCGGTGAGCGAGCGGCGGCGAAGGCCGACGCGAGGGAGCCGGCGACAGAAACGACTAGCGGCGACTGGATTGCTTCCTTCCCCTAGCCTCCTTGGCGCCAGCGAGCAAGCAGCAAGCAACACCTCCAAAAATAGCGCCGCCATGGCTCCAATTCGCCGAAAATCAGATTTTGTTGATTTGACATCAACAGCGATGACAAAGGTTTGTCAGTGAACTTCGTTAAATTACATTCGCAAATCTCCTACTGCAAAAATGAACTTCAAAACTCTGTGATGTTCATAACTACGTGCACTTCATAACTCCTGTATTCCAGCATGAAAAACAAAACTGTAGTTATGTTGTTCACTTGCCACAGTACTTGAAGTTGTATTGTATCCAAACTTGAAGTTCAGTCTGCAAAAACCTGTCAGTTAATTCCTCAAACATTTAGCTACTACCTCCTGAACTTCAGTGCAGTTGATAGTACTATTCCCATGTCGACCAATTTGTTATTAATTTGTCAGTAACTTTGTAATTACTATTCGCAAATCCCTACTGCAGACAAACTTCAAAACTCTGTGCTGTTCATAACTACGTGCACTTCATAACTCCTGTATTCCAGCATGAAAAAAAACTACAATTATGTTGTTCACTTGGCATACCACTTGAAGTTATGTTGTATCCAATTTGAAGTTTAGTCTGCAAAAACCTGTCAGCTAATTCCTCAAACATGTACCATACTGCCTTCTGAACTTCAGTGCAGTTGATAGTACACTTCATGTTATTAATTACACTTCATGTTGATTTTCTTATTTTACAGAATGAGAACAAGAAGACAACAATATCGGGGCAGGATGGTGAGGAAGACATGTTAACCTGGTCTGCACCTAAAAAGCCTCCACGTTCTCCAGTAATGTATGATGGGGAAATATCGGTTGTTCAGCCAGTAATACGGCTTCCCCGGCATGCTAACCAACGCAACTGGTGTGATGATGTTCACTCAATGACAAAACAGCAAATGAGTCGTGCACTAAAGAGCCATGCAGTCAGTGAAGTCACTAACACTACAAGTTGTGTTACAGCAAATGAAGTTCGTAGGGGGAATCAGGCTGTGGTCGCTGTTGCAGTTCACGCTGCACCCAGCGATAAAGTCCAACCAACAGTCAGCAATGAATTTGAAGCTTTGGCTGGAAATCCAGTTGACAGTGCTAAAACATGGTCTAGCCATGATGTCCCCATCAAGAAGAAGTTCATAGAGGAGGTGGGTGTTGTTCAGTTGCAACAAAACACACCGCAAAACGGTCAAGATCAAGAGGAGGAATTAATTTGCTGGTCTGGTCCGCCCAAAACTCCACATTCGCCAATTCATTGCACTGAGCAGGTTTTTGTAACAGAGCCAGTGTACCGATAGCCACGGGGAAGAGTGCAAACAAAAAAATTGCAAAAAACTGTCTCAGTCTCAAAACCTTTCGCAAGCTTTGCTACACACCTGACGGGGGACACATCTCGAACTGCAGAGCGTGAAGTTCAGGGGGAAAACAAATCAAACTATGTTAACCCGGATGGACCTTCTTCCAGCTCAAGCTATTTTGAAGAGGAAGACATCACATACAGTGATTGTGATAGATCAGCAAACAGTGGAACAGTGTGCCATATGCCTCCTGTGGATCCACTATGCCATGTGCCAAAAGCCACTCCACCTTGCCCCATCAAGGAAACAGATAGGCATACACCCCCCGAAGAGCGATCATACACACATGTAAGATCACTTACCCCCGATGTTTCCATTTTTCGTTAGCTGCCATAGTAATAAAAATACTAAAACACATGTCTACGTGCAAAAAATATGTTTTGAAGTTGCCTGTTTATACACATTCAAGATGACTATTAAAATCTGGTACATTTAAAAAAGTGAAGTTTACCTCTCAATGTTGTTGAAGTTTCCTGTTGATGCATGTTGAAGTTAACTATTAATCTGGTGCACTAAAAACTGAAGTTCTTGAATATAATGTGTTGAAGTTGCCTATTGGTACACACTGAAGTTGACTATTAATTTGGTACATTTATAAAATGTAGTTTACCTGTCAAAAATGAGTTTTGAAGTTGCCTGCTGATACGAAAATGAAAGTTGACTATTGCTATGGTATATTAAAAAGGTGAAATCCTAGTGTTAGATATGTTGAAGTTGCCTGTTTACTCATATTGAAATTATGTATTAATCTGGTGCATTAAAAAACTGAAGTTCTTGTATGTAATGTGTTGAAGTTGGTTGTTTACTCATATTGAAGTTCAGTGGATTTAATAATAACTATAATTACTGATTGCAGGCACCACATCTTCCAGCAACACTGGTACCAACAATTGGTCAGCATTTTAGCACATATAAAGAGGCATTTGATTTCTATAACACATACGCAAAGCACACAGGCTTTGGTATAAAGAAGGGTCAGCACAACAAGAACATACGCTATATGCGATGCGTATGAGAGGGTACATATGTACCAGGTGTGCCTGATGGTGAAAGGTAGCGAGATAAACTCAGCAGAAGGACCGGCTGCAAAGCAATGATGAGGATTAAAGAAGGAAGTGATGGTGCATGTACTGTGAAGGACGTGGTGTTGGAGCACAACCACCCACTTCTTTTGAGCCCATCGATGCTTGTTTTCATGCATTCACACAAGAAAGTGGACACAACCCTGAAAGAACTTGTATGTGACCTACATTCCAGCAATATTAAACACGCCAACATCATGGGATTGTTGTCTAGGATGCATGATGGCAGAAGTAACCTACCGTTCCATGACAAGGATATTCTCAACATGTAAGTGTGTTGCAAAAAAAGTAATTATATATATTGATCACGCATACGCAAAAAGTAGACCACATTTTTTCAACTAAAAAAACGGTTACCAGAACATTCTAATATTTTGTTATGTTGTTTTACAGGAAGGCAGAATTTACGCGTACTGAGACGAAAGGGGCAGTCCAGAAGATGTTCAAGTTCTTTGAGGACATGCAGGCTAAAAATGAAAACTTCTTCTACGATTACGAGGTTGATGAAGAAAACAGAATAAAGAACATATTCTGGGCAAATGCAAGTTGCAGGGCTGCATATGCAGATTTCGGTGATTGCATCACGTTCGATACAACTTACAAAACCAATAAATACCACATGCCACTCGCAGTGTTTGTTGGCGTCAATAACCATCTGCAGTCATCGATCTTTGGTGTAGCATTGATGGGTGATGAAACTATAGAATCTTTCAAATGGGTATTCAGCACATTCTTGAAATGCATGAAGGGGAAAGAGCCAATGTGCATACTCACAGGTATGTTCTGTCAAAAAATATTGCATACAAAAAAAGGAGACCAAAAAATATAATAAAATCTAACTTTGCTAACAGCCAGTGTAAAAAACATTTTCTTATGTTTTTGTGGTTCGCAGACCAGTGCCCCTCAATGGCAGAAGCAATAGATAAAATTTTCACATGCACACTACATAAGCTGTGTAGGTGGCACATTATGAGGAAGCACAAGGACCCCTTGAAGAAGTTGTTCAAACTGTTTCCTGAATTGAAGGAACAACTTGCAGCAGTTCTCAACCATCCACTGATGCCATCTGAATTTGAGGATGCGTGGAACACGTTGATGTCCAAATACAATCTATATAACATTAACGTGATGGCGAACCTGTGGGCTGAGAGAACAACGTGGATATCAGCATATTGGAAGGAGGTTTTCTGTGCACGGATGACATCTACGCAGAGGAGCGAGAGCATGAACAATGTGCTGAAGAAAGGGTTTGTAAAAGAGCGTCAAGATCTGAATATATTTGTGCAGCAGGTCAACCAGTGCATACAGACAAGGCGTGAGGCGGAGACTGCCAAAACAGTTGCTTCAACGGTACGATGTTCATGTTTTACTCCCTATATATTCATCAAAACAAAAAATCTTGACTGCCTGTAGAAAATAAACAACATGATTCTATGGTATGTAGATTGAACTTCAAAAAATAAGAAAAAATGTTTTATCCATCACGTTTTGGTATCTGAAGTTCAGTTATGCTGTTATTGAAGTTATTATATATATATTTTTGAAGTTTTGTTCTGCGATCATGGCATCTTAGAGACATGGAGATAACTATTATTTAATAAGTAATAAAAAGAGGTTTACATGATTGGCATATGTGACATGAAGTTCATTTGAAAGAAAAGTACTCCAGAGACAACATGGAGATAAATGCATCCATGATAGCTTCATGTTTTACCATGATATAAAAAAGTTAAAAAAATATTGTGAACTATCACAGGACATAGTGAAGTTATGTTGATTATATAACTGAAGTTCAGTGTACTATATTTAACATTTTGTCTTACTTAGTTATCTTTTCTCTAAAAAAATATTACAGGGTGCAATAAAACCAGTAACGCGATACGGCTTTGAGGAACAATTGATGCGAGAGTATACAAGGGCATTCTACTCGGTGTTCCGAGAACGCCAGTATCACAGTACTGCATTCCGCATCAAACAATCTAGATACAACCCAACAAACTATCTTGTGCACCACTACAACCAGAGTAGAGAGTTTGCTTGGTCACGCCATGAGTTCAAAGTATTAGCAGATGAAGAAGACGGCAGGTTTGAGTGCGAATGCAAGCTGTGGGAGCACACTGGCTTGTTCTGCCACCATGTCATAGCAGTTTTCGAGCACCTGAGACTGGACAAGATACCTCCTAGGTATATTCTACTGAGGTACACGAAGAACCCAGTGAAGGACCCTGATTTCAACCGCAGGGACTACAAAACAGCTGCCTCCACTGGAACAACGCTTCCATACAGGCAAACAATACTGTAGAGCGAGGCAGTGAAAACGATAAACAAAGGGTGCTCGTCCGACAAGATGTTCAACATAGCAGATGCTTTCAGAGAGGTCAATATGCGTATGGATTGCAACGAGATGGAAACAAATCAACCTAAAGATAGCTCACCTGAACATGGCGAAGGCGATACAGAATCTGCACCAACTGGCGAAATTCCAGAAAGTGCTAGTGTTGATCGTGATGATAATCATGTAGATATCCAGCCACCCCTAAAATCAAAAACAAAAGGGAGTAGAGCAAAGCAATCAGAATTGAATAAACGTAAAGCCGCTGCCGCTTCTTCTTCTAAGCCTGCACGTCCGGAGCCTGAACTCGATGAATTTGGAAAACCAAAGGGTACACGCCTATGCAGCAACTGTAACAAGATTGATGGCCACAATTCTAGGACATGCAAAAAGAGACAGCTTGCTAAATAGTTG
The DNA here is from genome assembly GCA_007115705.1 of Dactylis glomerata. Classification (NCBI taxonomy): domain Eukaryota; kingdom Viridiplantae; phylum Streptophyta; class Magnoliopsida; order Poales; family Poaceae; genus Dactylis; species Dactylis glomerata. The sequence goes on along the minus strand of QXEO01000411.1, from coordinate 4,438,659 downwards.
CTAGAAACTCATCAGAGAGTGTATGGCACTTCTATCCCCACAGACAAAGTGAAAATCTGCATTAAAAACTTGCTTGCAAAACAGCTCAACGAAGAAGAAGAAGATGGTGAAGAAACTCTTGATACAGATGAAGACGAAGATTATGAGGACGAGACAGATAATGCAGGCACAGAGGAAGAAGATGCAGAGAGTACTGAAGAAGAAGATGATGCAGAAGAAGAACAAGGTGAACAATGTGAACCACCTGAACGTGCTGAAAGTGAACAACCTGGCAATACCAATCCGTCATTGGAACCTGATGCTCCTGTGGGGATAAGAAAGTGCAGTATATGCCAGAAAAGAGAAAAGCACTACGCGAGTATGTGCCCTAGAAGGTATGAGATATTGAAGCAACAGTTCGCTGAAAAACAGGCAGGTGGTACTAATAATATGACGAAGAAGGGAAAAAGAACTTGTGGCACATATGGTTTGATTGCTGGGCACAATGCAAGACGTTGTGAAAGGCTGCATCTCGAGAGAGAACTGTAGGAACATCAGAAGAAACTGCAGAATGCAAAAGTGGTGGATGCAGGGAAGAAGGCCGGTTCTAAGAAACGAACGCGACAGCAAAATGAGACACCAACACCAACAGAGCAGAGGCGGAGCAGCAGGTTGAAGCAGTAAATGTAGGAACAAACAAAAAGATTTGCATATACTACATACTAGAAACAAAAATGAAAACAGCGCAAAAAGAAAAACGGAAACATGTTTTTATAGCTTTTTCTTTCATTCATTGGAGTTCATATGTATAATATACTTCAGATATTGAGTGTATAATAAAACATAACATCATGATTTTGAAAAAAGAAAGGGTTGGTGATTAGATTTACTGCCATTCATAGTTCTTATTTCAATGTTCCCATGTTTTTTGTGTTGTCTAAATGAAAAATGTATGAAGTTCACTGATAGAATAATCTGTTGTTAACTTCCAGGAAATTTGTTGTTCAGATTGGCAAGCATGATACTGATCTATTTGTGTACTCCAAACACACCTCAAAAAACAAACTGATGCAAAAAGTTCGCATAAAAAATAACAAAAAAATTTGTGCTAAACACAATTAGAAGTTCTCAAAACAACATTCAATGCGGTTCACTCTTGTGAGTTTATGTGGATCACAAAAACGTAGTGCTAAAAAAAGATTTGAAGTTCCTTTGTTGATATAGATGAATGTTGCATTTCATACAGGTTTAAAAAACAAATGAAGTTTTAGTCTGTATATGTTTGAAGTTCACTTCTCAACATAATTGAAGTTCACATGTCGTATGGGAGAAATACAAAGTGTTTCACCACCCTAGTTGGTACAGTTCATACAACACCAATGAAAAAAAGAAACTGAACAATCTGATTCTCCATTAGCACATTAAAATTCGAAGTGACATGTCAGATTAATTCACAAGTGCAAAATATAAAAATGATGTTCGGGTTACAAAGAACTCAAAATACATAAATAGTTGATATTTACAAAAGCAGTTCTACAAAATCAGAAAATCAATAATAATTCTCCAATATGAATCTATAAATGAGTACAAATTCTTCCTGCTCAGAAATATCAAATCAGGTTTCAATCTTCACGATGATGGCTGGGTCGTTTGGGAGGCAAGACTGAGGAGCAGCCACAAATCGCGCAGCGGAGTTGGCCACGGTGAAGGCGATATTGTGTTCTTGGGATGGAACAACAATTGGAACATGTACTCAGCCTTCCAATCCTCCACTCGCCGCTGAGACAAATAAAATACAGACAAAAAAATGCATTAACACATGGAGGGAAACAAAAAATAGAAGTTACCAGGCATAGAAAATATAGATAAATTACAGCTTACATCTTTCTTGACGATCTTCTCAACAAATTTGATACCATCAAAAACACGTGGAACCTTCAGAGCATAAAAACCACATTCATTAGCCCCTTGCTCCGGCATCTTCGCAAAATTGCACCTATCTGCAGCCATCTCCCAGTTGACAACATTATGCTTATTAAAAGCAGCTTCACCATAAACCTCATTCATTACGGCAACCATCCTAGTAATCTGAAAAAAAAAGTAGATACAGATCATACAAAAAATAGTATACAGAGATGCCATGGGGAAAAAATATAAAAACAAACACAACAGAGATGAAAAATAAAAAACAACAGAATAGTTTAAAAAAACTCACAATTGCAACACGGTCCTCGTGGTGTTGGTTCCTGGTGGTATGTTTCAGCTGGGCATATCTTCTAGAATCAAAAATATCCAATGTACCAGTGTATTTGTTCATCACATAAACAGTGTGATGGTGGTGCTTGAAGTGAGGGATAAAAATCTGGGCAAACAGTAATAATGAAGTTCACATGAGATACTATATGATGTTCACATGAGATACTATATGAGATTCAGTAGAGAAAAAAAATAAGCGAATTACCAGATTTGCTGTCAGTAGGTTTTCTGTTTCCCTAACATAATGTCTAAACACTTTTGCAGCTTTTTTTGGATCAAAGGTTTGCCTCTCGAGGAGATTGCCCTTACTGTCCTTTGGAACATAGGGTTCAACTTTAAGAAGGTACTGCACAGGTAACAAAACACACAAAAAAGTTCTTATTTTCAATGACATGAAGAAAATGATATTGCACGAAAAGTATAAAATGTATAAGGTAAAAACAATACAGGAATCGTGAAGGGCCCAAGCAAGACACGATCGCCTTCAAACATGTACTTCATATTAGGATCATCTTTCCAGTAAGATATTATATAGTCCATGATATCCGATTCAATCATTTCACAACGTCCAAAAAGTCTGAACATGTATTCACCATCAATGACCACAGGGTCATCGAAAGGATTCGCAAACTGGGCAAGCGGGATCCTGCAATGGCAGTAAAAAATAAAACATGTGAGTGCATATAGGAACAAAACAAAAGAAAGCAGAAAAAGAAAGCTAAAAAAACTGATACTAGATATGTATAAGAAGAATGATAACTGAAGTTCACTAGAAGGACATGTGTAGTCCACTTATGAAAACAGCTAATAATGGCTTACATTACAGACAGAGGATCAAAAATGACAGAAAGGAAAAATAATATACTGAAGTTCACAGTGTAAAAGTTCTGAAGTTCACAGACTAAATGTTCTGAAGTTCATTTTGACGATATATGAATTTCAAGCACATAAAACAAATAAAAGGCACAAGCACACAAAATAAAAATAAAAAAGAAAGTAAGGCAAGAAACCTAGACACAGGAAAAAACATGAAAAAATTGAAGACTTACTTCCCATGCTCCTTAATGAAATCCTTCCCTAAGATTAACTCCATCATTTGCTTGGCCTTGCTAATATGTGGAAAGGTATAAGGAATGAAGGTTGGAATGTCACGCCTTAACTTCACTGCAACTTTTGATGGCCTCTTATTGGAAACAACAAGACATATTTGAGGGCTGGCTTCAGGGGCTCTAGCCGCCGGTGTTACAAAGTCATCACTGCTGCTGGGTGATGGAATCTTCTCAGCCTTTGATGAGTGTTTACCAGTGAGCTTTCGAGCAATCTGAGTAACAAAATCATCATCATCATCGAGATCGACAATATTTTCCTTTCCCTTATCACCATCTGAAGATGCCTTCTTGGTGTTTCGTTTCTTGGCAGGAGGATTCAGCTGGTCTAGGACTTTCTTCACTTTGCTCTTGAGGTTCACAAATTCATTTTCTGAGATAACTCGGATAGATGGTGTAAAAACCTGAGTCTCAAAGAGAGAGAAGTTGTCCTCCTCTATATCAAAACGTGGTCCTGCATAACATAATGCAGCTGAATTTCAGAAAAAAAGGCATTTGAAGTTCACATAACAGATAACATTTTGGTTACATCAGACAGTTAAAAGATAAAAAATAGTTTGAAGTTCACACAAACACAAAACACAAAAACACAGAACTTCATACCTGGGTCTACACCGAGCACAGCTTTCATGTCAATGTCGAAACCACCTGCAGTTAGCCAGATGTAAAGCAGAGTCATCCTTATGTTGATAATGTCTCTTTGGTCAAAATCGACCAAGCTATTCCCATCATAAGATTGAAGGATTTGAAGCATGAAAAATCCACAATCATTTCTGCATACAAACAAATAAAAAAGGATGGTGGATAAGCTAAAATAGCCAAAAAAAAAGGTTACCCGATGACAACCACGTACGCATGGGGTGATACTTACGCTGATCCCTAACGTGGTATTCTAACATAATGGTACTTGAAGTGATCAATTGATTTAGGATGCAATGTTTCACCTTTAGAATTAACAGATTGTTTCCACAACTTCTTTATATTTTTGGCCATTGTATGTAAGACCCTCTTGCCATCGGGATCATTATCATCACGTAAGGAGTCCAATAGCTCAAAACACTCCTTCTTCATATTAAGAGAAACAACACAGAAGTGCCCGGGTACATTTGTCACCACAATGTTGATGAAGGAAGGATCAGGTGGATCGAACGTAGCGAATAGAATCTAAAATTGAGCAAAAAAAGATATCAGAATCAAACAACAAAAAACAAGAAAAAGTTAACAACAAACATTATAAAAAGAAACTTACCAGAGATTTCTTACCAATTCTTTCTTCACCATCAACACTGAATATGCGCCTAACAGAACGGGCAAGCAGATTTCCTTTGAAAATCGAACACTATTGTGAAAAAGGTAACAGACAGATATGAAGTTAAACACCTGAAGTAACTGAAGTTCTCAACATAAAATAAATGCAGTTCACTAATAAAAATATGATAAAAATAAAACAGTAGCCATCATATAAAAAGAAACACTTACACAGGTAGAGTATGGCACCACAAACTTGTCAGAATTCTTATACTTTTGGCCAAGCATGTATGTTCCCACCGTAGCAGTGAACGAGCACAAATATCCAGTGGGTTTGAAAGCTTCACCAACATGACCAATTGTGCATCCACAATAATCATTCCTGAAGAGCTCCACATCCCTTTTGGTAGGATCCAGTCTTAATCTAATAACTTGGTTGTACACATCTTTGATTTTCAGCATCATCGGTTGCTCAGATAGAGGAGGAGTTGAAAAATCACTTGACACTATATAAAAAAGAAAAGGAACGAACATAAGAAGAAAAGAAGTTCACATCAGTACTAGTGTTGACAAAAAACTGAAGTTCACTTTGCAAAAAAACAAATAAAAAGAAACCCACATGAGGTAGGTAATGCAGTCCACAAACACCCCCCCACACACATATTATTAAAACACAAAAGGATTCAGTACACATTATATATTACATAGATTGAGTTCCACCCCCGCCCCCCGACGCACACCGAACGTTAAAAAAGGTAGGTAAGAACAATATGCATATGGACAGAAATGGCCCAGATAAAGGGGCAGAAACTTCAAGTTCACATGTCCTTGCCTAGGCTTTGAGTGGGGTTTCCCTATGAATCATGCGTGTCTACTGGAGTTGCAGAGATATTGACGTCTTCAATGTCTCCCGAGGAAATGATGATGCTGCCATCTTCCCTGCCAGCACATTCATCACAATGATCAGAATTTGCAGTAAGCCCCAACATGACAGGATCAGCAGAAACAGTAGCAGAACATGGTAGCAAATCATCTTGCACATCATTGCAAGAGTCTGCAGGAGATGAACCACCATGTGCTTGATCAAATGGCAAATCATCTTCACCAGACGAGCTAGGCTTGCGCTAAATAGGAGAGACTTCTTTCTGAAGAATTTCAGCATTTCCACCGTCGCAATCACCTCTTGATGATGACCCGCCAAAATGAACGTTTCCAAGCTTATCAGTACCTGATTCACCATGCGCATCTTCAAACAGGGTGTTGCCGGGCACACTCAATATGGCACCGACATCATCATTTTGTTTCTGCTCCACCAGACACTCTTCATGTAAAATTTCTTTGTTTCCAACAAACTCATCGCCATCTTTGCCCCCTGAATCTTCACTATCATCGATCGGTGGAGATTCAGGAACTGGCGCACGTGGCTTAACAATGAACTCATTTGCCTCATCAATGTCTTCATCAGAGTCCTATGAAGCTGTTTCCTTAGCTACTCTGGCCTCTTCCTGCAAACATGTATAGAAGTTATCATCAGAATCAGACAAAAAAACAAAAAACAAATATATATATGCATGCAGAAAAAACATGTACATTGGCATCTGATGCTGCTTGACCCAATCCAGTTTCATCGTTAACGCCAAAATCATTGTTAACACCAACGTCACCAATAGGAAACTCATGCTCCCTTATCTGCTCTTCTATACTATGAGCTTCCCTTTCATACTCCCTGCAAACAGAATCCTGCTTCACGCCGAATTCCATGAAGCCAGCTCGCGTACAGGCTAAAGCAGTCCTCAGATTATCAAGAATGATTTTGTCGTGTTTTGACAGATCATTCACGGCTTCGGCACTTGGACCATGGCCAGGAGGAAAAATACTAAGAACACAGCTCAAGCGTTCAGATGTTGTTGGGATTTTCCGACTAAGAGCTTCTGCTTTTTGTAGTAAACATGAGAGCTCTTCGATTGCAGGAACATCTTTGGAGCCTCCAGAACTAGCAGTCGGCTGAAACTTTGGTGCCAGATTAACATCTGTTGCTTGAGTAAGGTTCAGCATTTCATTCGGAGCATCAATGGACGCAGCGTTTTTGTTGAGCCGAGACGACCGAGCAGGGCTTTTTTCGCTGTGATCCATCAAAATTTTCTTAGCATCAATATGGTATGAATAAACAATATCATTACGGCCTTTCCACTGAAAAAACAAAAGCAAACAAGCTGAATAATGAGAAAACAATAACTCGTATCAAATAAACCTGCAAAAAAATAGCATGATAAAAAGAATAACAAAAACAAACTGAAGTTCACAATTAATTCGGTATGAAGTTCACTATATACAATTGTGAGGTTCGCAGGTATTTATAAAAGCTCATTTAAATCACATGTGCTACTGCCCAAAAACAAGAAAGAGATATATATTTTTTGAAGTCAACTAACAGTTAACAATGTCAAGTTCACAAAAAAAACCCATATTATAAATGAAACATTTAGTTGACCATCACATTTATAAAAAAAATTAGCACGATAAAAAGAATAACAAAACAAAAATGAAGTTGACAATTAATTCGGTATGAAGTTCACTATATACAATTGTGAGGTTCGCAGGCATTTAAAAAAGCTCATTTAAATCACATGTGCTACTACCCAAAAAACAAGAAAGAGATATATATTTTTGAAGTCAACTAACAGTTAACAACAAAAGTTAGAAAAAATATAATGGTATGAAGTGCACGAAAACAACAACAAAAATCTAAACTGTTATGAAAAAATGATGAAGTTCAAATAAACATATATCTAAAGTTAACAACTTCAACAATGTCAAGTTCATAAAAAAAACCCAGAATCTAAATGACATTGGAAGTTGAAGTTCAAAACCGTAACAATGAAAGTGAACAAAGTGCTAAAAATTGCTAACAATGCAGTGCTTAACACATCAAAAACCTGAAGTTCAAAATCAAATATAATGACAAAAAACAAGTTATTCTATGAATTATTTACTCATATAAAAAATGAAGTTCCATAAAAAAGATGCCATAAAAATTGAAGTTCACTATGTAAATGGAATGCAAGCCACATGAATGTGTCATGTTGTTCACTACTTAATGTATAAAAAACTTACCCCCAGTTTCCCAAACCTGTAATCTGACAACTCGTATCCACCGTGCTTCACCATGTCAAGTAGAAAAACATCCCTCATAGGTTTTTCATACAAGTAGTTTGCACGAGGTGTCAGTATGTGCATCACAGAATATTTGCGCGAGTAGCAACTGTCAAGATACATGACTGTGGGGAGCAAATAGCAACCTTCTGGACCTGCCTAAAGGATTGATCTATCTTGGTACTTGATAGCAGCCCGCTTTAACTCATCAACAACTAACTGGTAGAAGTCCACCTGCGCCATCTTTTTGTAATCCATTTCTAACAGCATGGCAGCTTCCCTACCAATGCGTACTGCCGAGCCAGGGCAGATTAACTTATTGTAAAGAATGGCAAAGAAAACCTTTACTGCTAAGTCAACCTTGGTGTCGTCTACAACTAGTTTCTCTAATAGCTTCTGTAGGTCCTTTGTATCGATGCTAGCCTTTTTTTCAAAGCCAAGCTCCTCCCTGAGGATAGCCAGAGATTCGTCGTGCCCAGAATCTGCAGGCCTTGGAGCAGTGATGCCTCCCATTGGAAACCCAAATACCTGATGAACAGCATCTCTATTTACATCAAGGACTTCACCAGGACAACAATGTAACTTCATGGTAGAAGGGTCAATGATCATCATCAGGTGGCACATCAGGACGTGTGCAATATTACCCTGCAGAACCCACTGGAAAACACAACCAAAACCAGCCTCTGAAACCTTGTCCCTGTGAGGTTGCTTTAACATCTTTGCAGCTGTGATCACTTCACCAATAGAACACCAAACAGTCTGCTGAAAACACTTCTTTTCAGCCTCTCCATCTATGTTAGTCTTCTTCTTACGCCCTACCGGTTTCTTAACGACTCCGGGCTTTTTATTCTTTACAGGAGATTTCTGGGCAAGCTTCCTTTTAACCTAAAAAAGGGCAAGAAAACGAAACAAAAAACAAATGATAAAAGTGAGAAGTTCAGAAGGTATCGGTTTCGAAGGTCACAATGGAAAACATTTAGTAAAAAAAAGGGAAAACACGCACCTCGACTGCAGGGGGTTCAAAGTCATCATCTTCATCATCGACAGCAGCAACATTGGCAGCGTCAGGGACATAAGTTTCATCACTAACACGTCTGCGTTTGCCAAGATTTGACTTGCCAGGGGTTGAAACTTTGGAAGAAGATCCAACAGCAGTCTCATTTGCAACAAATCGAGGACTACGACGAGATGGGGACGGAGAAGAATGGATAAGAGGCTCACCAGGTGCTGCCTTCCTCATAATAACCCCAATCCTCTGCCTCTTGGGACATGGAGCCTCCAACGGATCATTTGAACTAGGCTGAACGCAAGGTGATTCAGCATTATCGACAACAGTATCCAACTTGGGAGCATCACATGCAGAACTACCATCCGCTTTCTTTGATTTGGAAGCCTTCTTTCTGTAATAAGTAAAAAAGTTTTCCTTAAACTTTGAAACCCTGGATGCATGCTGCGCATTGTAATTGGCAATCTGCTCTGTGACCATGTGCTCCTGAGTAACCTCTTCAGTTCCATCAACAGATTGCGACTGTGTGTCTTGCCAAACTGGAGTGGAATTGAAAACAGGAGAACACACCGCATTGTCTGCTTTCGGAATGTCTTGACGCACGGGTGTGGAGTCAAAAACAGGACAAGCTGGCCGTTCGATAGATTCAGAAACAGGAACAGTGACATGCGGTCGCTCAGCCATAGGAGTTTCATCATAAACTGGTGGTCCAGATTGCGCATCAGTAGAATGTGGTGCTGCATTGACTGAATCAAGATCCCCCACAGGGTACTCCACATTTAGCATATCCAGCGTATTTCGAATGGTCTCATCAGCTTCACCTACAGAAACATAAAAAAAATGGTTAGAGTGGAAGTTCACTATATAAAGATTTCAAGTTCACATTCAGCAAAAAAAACATTATAAGAAAGGTTAACATGGGATCAACACAGAAAAAGCACCAAAAGAACGTATGTAACAAATATAAGAAGAATGAAGTTCATAATATACAAAATTCAAAGTTTAGATACACACAAAAAGAAAATCATAGTACAAACAGAAAAAAATAAAACACACCAACACCAGGATCTCATGGAAGAAAAATGAAGAACAAAAATCACACCCGCAGTTCACAACTAGTATATATGAAACACACAACAAATAACATTGCATATTGAAAACAAATACACACATAGTGTTTAAAAAAAGGGGGTAATTGAACATACTAACTACCATCATGCAGGCACAGAAAAAAACACATATAAACCATATAAACAGAAAAGGAGAAAATGTAGTTCAAAAAACTAGTAACTGAAGTTCACAAAACAAGTAACTGCGGTTCATATATAGTTTAAAAATGAAAAACATAGAGAACAAGTGCATATATCAAACAAACAACACACATTGTATTTTCGGGGGGTAATTGAATAAACAAAACAATTAGTTTGCAGACACAAACAACACATAAGCAACTAGTATATATGAAAAACAAACCGCAGTCCGCAACTAGTAAATATATGAAAACGCACTGGAAAACAGTGCATATTGAAAATAAGTACTCACATAGTGTTCAAGGGGGTAATTGAAACATACTAAATACCAGTATGCAGGCACACAAAAACACATAAAAAAGAAAACATAAAAACACAAACCCATAGATACAGATAAAAGAGGAATTGCAGTTCACAACTAGTAAATGCAGTTCACATCAAGCATACAATGAAAAACATAGATAAAAAGGTGCATATATAGTAACACCAACACACATAGTATTTTGCAGGGATAATTGAACAAACAAACAAACAACTTGCAGGCACAAAAACACATAAGCAAACCCTAGATACATGAAAAGGGAATTGCAGTTCTCTAGTACATTGTAAGAAATAAAAAATAGATGGGGGGAGGACATAACACCTGTCGTCGCATGGGGGTCCATGGAATTGCAGAGTTAAACTCAATGAACAGATCTGGAAGGGACAAACTAAACCTGAAGAAATGAAGGGCGCAAGGAGTTATACCCACAGCAAAAGGCGATATACCGGGTTCAGCGCAGAAATTGAAGCCATGAGGGAGTACCTAAAACCTGAAGAAATTGCCCACCGACGATGAGAACGAAAGCGGCGGCGGAGAAACCCCGCAGATACGCACCCTCGGAGTAGAAAAGCAACTGCAAAAACTTGCGCCAGGGCACACAACCGCCGAATGTGGGGGGGATAGCACGGGGATGGGGAGGATAAGGGGATGGAGATGACGCGCGTGAATGGCGGTTATGTCGACGGCGAGCGAGGACGATGGTTTCGAGAGAGGGGAGTAGGCGCAGACGACGCGAGCGAGGAGGACGGTTTGGACACGAGCGAGGAGAAAGGGATAGGCTCAGACAGAAAATAATGGGCCAGTTAATGCGGCCATTGAAAAACTGGTTGGCCCACAAAACAAAATGTCCGAACAAATATGGGGGGGGTCCCCCCCAACCCCCCCGGTTCGCTTTAAAAGTTCGCGTTGGGGGTTACTTGAGGTTCGCGAATGAAGTTCACATTTGGCAAAAATTGAAGTTCAGACAATCGCTGGGATGGGGGGTTGCAGAATAGCTATTCTGTACATTTCTTGTACTTCCCTGTAACCAGGTTTGTACTTCCGTGGTACGCTATGTAGTACTTCATCTGTTCCAACGATGTACTGCTTATGTTTTCGTCGCAGCGGAGGCATTTTGAGGATTCTGTACGTTGTTTTTGTTGTTTTTCGCATGATTTTGCTAGTAATTCTAGGTGTACGGAGTGTTCCGCTTACTCGAATTGTGATAATTGCATGAATACGATAGAGTTAGTCGCGATTTGTTGATTTCGTCTCCGCGGTTCATTATTCCGCCCGATAGTTCATCGTATTCATGCATGATTTTGAGTGTGATTTCATAGTAGATTGCGTCCTAATGTATTTTCGATCACAGAAGAGTTATGTAATTCTTGATTTCTGGATTATTACGTAATATCGATTTAGAAATTTTGTTCCCGACGCATTTCTTCATCTTGCTCGTGTCCGCCTCATCGGGGATCAGCGAATTCTTAGATTTTTGTTGGATAATTCTTCAATTAACCTTACGTACTGTTTATATGTGTTGTAGGACTTTCATAGATACTCTAATTGCTCGCAAATTTTATCGGAATTCGGTTGCTGATCTCCGTGGTGTCCGTGGTTGTTGAGGCGGAGGTTCGGGTGATGTAGATTCTTGTTCGTTTTTCACGGGATTTCAATTCTTAGTGCGGATTTACAGTTAGCGTACCCCGAATTTGGTTTCTATTATGTTACCTATCATTTATCTACTTCCGTTGAGTTCTTTGCAGATGTACTGATGCGTATTAGAAAACAGAGCATCTGCACTGCTTGTAATGATACCTTGTACTGCTGTTATTCCACGGCCTCACTGCTTTGGATTATATCCTGTACTTCTTATTTTGTTAGTAAATATTGATATTTTGTTTCATACTTTTTGTAGTTGCTGCAAGTACTTCTCGGTCTTCCAACCTGTACTTCGAGTTATGTAGTAGCATACTTTTTGTTATCAGAAAAACTATTAGTTATGTCATCTATTTTTATTTACAAATTTTTAGCTTTATAGGTTTTTGCCTTTGCCATTCAATTTTTCTTAGACGTTCGGTTTTGTACTTAAGTATTAATATACGTGTACTTCCTGTAATATCCCTATGTACTTCGATGGTACGCATAACCATACTTCCTTGTCAGATAATTTTGTTGTTCTGTAATCCAATTTCTGTTCCGAATGAGTAGGGTTGCAGTTATTTTCCGTTGCACTCGTGTGTTAAGGATAAGTACAATGTTTGGATAATGCACTAATTTTGCATTTAGATTATTTATTATTGTTAATGCTTATCTCCTCCTCTTTTTTAGGTTTTGTTGTTGTTCCTACCTCTCTATATATGTGGTCTGGCCGACGTACCTCTTAACATTCAGATTCGTTTTTAGATATTATCTCAACCTTCTCCCACTCGCATCATGTCAGATTTCATCCCATCTCCACCTACTCCCATCGCCCCTTTCTCTGAAGAGTCCACCATTCCCCTCCATGGCACCACCACGATGAATGTTCTGTACACGAACATGGCTTCAAGTGTTGCTGAATGGATCTCGAAGGTTGAAGCTATCCTTGATATTTCCAAGCAGAAGATTGTTGGTCTCGACCTTGAGTACACCAAACTTCATGATTTCTACTTGAGCCCTAAGAAGTCCGCCGTCATCCAGCTTTGTGTTGGTACTGATGTATTGGTGTACCACATTTGCCATGCCGATGAGGACTGCATTCCCCTTTATAATTTTCTTTGGGGTTGTAGGTATGTTTTTGCTGGGTTTGACATTCTTGAAGACCGTAGAATGCTTAGTCGTTCGGATCTGCATTGCCATAATTTGAAGGACATCCAGCAAATATGGAGAGACCCGGACAACACAAAGAAGCGCACACAGGGACTCAAGGATGTTGCTGTAGCTGTCATAGATCCTTGGTACTTGGAGATGAAGGATGGGTTTGGAAGGAAAGAGCATTCGATGTGGGTTAATGTGCCTCTCCCGCCGAAGCACTTGGAATATGCTGCTAGAGACGCATATGCGACCAATGAGGTGTACATGCGATTGGATAAGTTTGAGAGGGGTTTCTTCTCCCTTTTCAAAAATTCAGAGAAGAAGCGGGCTAGGGATTGGTGAATTTCATATGTCAATTTACTTAATTTTGTTATTAGCGTGATTTCTTCAATGAAATATTTTTATTAATAAACATTTGTGGGTTGTGTTGAATAATTATGTTTCGTTTGTTTCGTTTTTAGGTTGGTTTTGTACTACTCTGTAATGATATTCTGTACTTCCGGAATGTAATCTGTACTTTTTGGAAGTGTGGTTGTTTTAATAAAGAATTTTTCTTGTAATATTTCTTACTACTGTATTGTTTGAATTATATAACTAACTTACATCTTCCAAATTATCCCTGCGTTACTGGTAACAAATCTTATACTGCTTTGTCAGTCCTCCTGTACTTCATGGTTGTGCAATTTATACTTCCCTATAGATGAACTCAGTTGTGTCTGAAAATATGATTTCTGGGACACATGATTCTTCTTATGTTTCATTACTGTATGTTGTACTCTTTTGTAAATCACATGGTACTTCAAGTAGCGTTTTTGTACTTTAGGTTTGTGTTACACCGTACTTCTCGGATATATAAACGTTTGTATTGTTTTGTGGTTATCAGGGGGATGTGGGGGGGGGGCAGCATTATGTATGAATATTAATTTCATTCATACACGCATACATACTTTGATTAATTATGTACTGCCAGGAAGTTGTGTACAATACTCTTCTATTTATTAAGCATGTACTTCTGTGCTATGTGTGTTTAATTATATAATTTTTTAATGAGATTAGGGGCATGATTGTTTTAGACGCGGTAGCCTAGGTGTTAGGGTACCAAGGTTGAGTTGTTGTCGACGCGGTAGCATCGACATGCAATGAATCCTTGGTACCCTAATACCCTTCGAGGCTTTATCGCCTGTACGACGCGATAGTGGCGACAGGCGACAAGGCCGAGCCGCTAGACAAGATTATGCACAATGTGTGATTTTTATTTCTTAGGTTGGGGAGGGGGGTTGTTATTTCCCCATTTTTTTTATTCGTGCCAAAAAAGGCTTAATCATTATATGGTTTGTATAATTTATTGTTTATACAACTAAGGCTTAATCATCTATTATATTATTAAAACAACTAACATTAAACGGCTTAGATTAATCTAGCATCTAGGAACAGAAAAATAACGGTTTAGATTTAGTCATAGCGCTTCGGAAGTACACGACCAAAAGCTATAAATAGAAGGTCATAATCAGCAACACCCGTAATGCAAAGCAAATTCCTAGACTCCTCCTAGGACACGTTCGTTATACATACACATCTCCTATTAGGTGCAGATCAGAAACCCCATGGCAGATTGTAGACCTATCAAGAGGATGAATATGCATGTTGAGTTCGACACATATCGCTCAATCAGTGTAAGCACTTGCATGCACATTAGCACGATCGAGCTGGAAAGAACGTACACGACGCTGCCATGCCTACATATCGAAGTTGCATAGGCAAATCGAAGTTACAGAAAGACACCATATGACAGATGGAAGGCATGTCGATATCGCTCGGTTGCATCTCCAACTTGACGGCACTACACGCGCGAGGGCAGCTTAACGGCAATACAGGACAAGAGGGCTCTAGGGGATGGGATCAGAGGTACGGCGGATGGAAGGCGCACCGAGAACCGTTGGTTGCATCGGCAACTCGATGTCAGGGATCAGAGGAATGCCATAGCTACAATCTCAATCCGCTAATAGCTACAATCTTCAGGTAACATCTCAATCTGTAAAAGGAATAAGCAAGATTATCGTGGTCATGGAGCACGAATGCTTACGTCCGGTAATTAGCAAGATTATCTGGTCATGTATGATGTATGTGATCTCTTCCTGTCTTATATTTGCATAGTATCTTTGAACGGGCTAGCATTCATAACCCGTATGGCCGTATCGCGCAGATAAAAAACAATTAATACTAGCATCAGCATGTCGTGCTTCTGATCCTTCGCCCAACATACGCCCACTCTTTTTTTTAATTTCTTATCAGATATATTGCACGAGTGCTCCCAAATTAAGTAAAAAGGAAGAAACATGAAATTTATGATTCAATTTTATATATGAAATTCTAAGTAAACATATATGTACCAGTATGCACATCTTATTTAGATGTATAGACATATATGTGATTTAAAATCTTGGAGAAAAAGGACATGATTAGAAAAGAGAGGAGTGAAACCAAGCATAAATTAACGATTAAGCCAGTTCACGGAAATAATAACGAGATGAAGGCTTGGTAAGATGAGTATATGCATGTATAAGCACTCGGAGCATGACACGCCCGAAGAATACTAAGGATTTGATGTCACTATTAAACGTGCAAGCGAGCATAGACCAAGGAGAAATTAAAATATTAGTGTGGGTGCAAATTATTATTGGGTTAGATTGTCTAGCCGCGCAAATGCGCGGGCCACCCCGCTAGTTATAGGGTATTAGGATACCCTTCGAGGCTTTGTCGTCTGTACGACGCGATAGCGTCGATAGGCGACAAAGCTGAGCCGCTAGACAAAATTACGCTAAATGTTTGCATAGTTTTTAGGTATTTATTTGTCATATTTCTCGTTAAACTTCGTCGTACTACTGTATTATTGTTGTCGTACTTTTGTATTGTTCTTTTTTAAACTGACGCATTAGTTGTATATTTTCAACGTTTTAGTGTATGCGTTTTCTTTTCTTTTAATTATGCATCTAGTCGTCCTGCTTGTAGTATACAATTAAATTTTATATTATGTTGTACTTATTTGTATACTTTATCGTACTTTCGTTGGTAACATGTACTTCTGTGTATTTATTGGTGTACTTCTTTTTGTACTTCTCGCTGTCCCCCTAATTTTCTGGACTTGAACGTTTCATTCAAATTCTTTTGGACAGAGTTATTTACGGGGTTGGCCCACCACTACACGCATTAAGTCCTCTCTCTCTGTCTAAACGAGCAACTGCTCCCTCTCTCTCCTCTCTTCTCTCTTCCGGCGCAGGTCCTCTTCTCTCCGCTCCCGAGCAACCGCCGCCGCGCACACCTCTGGAACCACCGCGCTCGAGCAACCGCCGCCCTCGAGTAACCCTGTCCCGCAGCTATTTCTCTCGGGTGGGAGTTCTCTTTCTCGTCATTCCCCTTGCTCTATGCTAACCGCTCCCCCTCTGTCCTCTGCGTCGCATCTGTGCTCTGATGCACAATCTGCATAGGCTAGGTTTCGATTTTCTGGCATTTTGTTCGATTTCAAGTTCTTGTTCATCGTATTGACACCTCTGTTGTTATTTTTGCAGGGCTGTCCGTACAGATTTGGGGTGTTGTTCGTCATCGCTGTTGCTAGGGTTCGTGGGTCGAAATCGGCGCTTGGATCTGTGCGTTTTAGGGGGGCGCAGCCTCCTTCATCGTTTTGGAACATGGATCCTGCACCTGAAATCCCTGCTAAGAAAGTCTCTGAAGGTAATCCTTCGATTTCCCCTCTGGATTGTATCTGCTTGTTGTCCCCTGTTTGTCAATTTGATACGGTATGACTTGTTTGTTTTATCTGTTTATGATGCCCAGCATGTTTGTATGTGTTTGAATTGCATGGTATAATTATGGTATAAGTGATTCGTGTTTAATCTTCTGTGATTTGTGTGTGTGTTTTCTCATTCTGTATTTAGTGTATGTTGTTTACAGAGTAGAACATATAGTCTATATACATCACATAAATTGAGATCCTCTATCTCTACTGAATTTTCTTTATATGTTATTTAAGTAGTACTGCTGGGTTGATGCTTTGTACTTCTGGTTAATGTACTGTGTACTTAATTGATTCTGCTATGTATGTGTTATTTGTTCATATCTAATGTTCTGGCTCTAGCTGTATGTGTATTCAGTAGTTTGATATTTTTCTAGTTTATAAAATGTGTTAATCTTATACTTTGTATGTGTCCTTTTTGTTGTACTTACTGGTATATGTTCACTGTACTTCTGTGTTTTAATCACATTTTTTTGGATTAGATACAGTGCTGGTATCTTCCGTTAGAAACGATGAAGAAGTTTCTGCAGTGCGCATCGCTGAAGATGCTCCTGCAGTACAAAACACTGTAGAAGCCCCTTCGTCTAAAACCTGTGGTAATGAAGAAGACGTTGACCGTTCCCGTGGTCATTCTCTGGATGATACTAATGACACATTCGGTAGTATTTTTTGTTTATCTTTTGTGTTGTTAGTTTATCCTATTCTTTTATTTTGTCTGCTACTAACTAGATCTCATATTAATGTAGAAGATATGATTGGAAATGCGGACAAGAACATCAGTGATGTTATTGCTGCTGTTCAAGAAGATTATGCATCAGCAGGCGAGGAGTTTGCTACTGATATTGGTTTGTTGCAGCTGTCAGAAACTCAATCGCAGTCCGTAGATGGTACTGAGCTTGTCACTCAGGCTGCAGATGTTCCTCAGCAGTTAATAGCTGATAAAGAAAGGAGGTCCAAGAAAATACATGATGCCCGTGTTCGTAAAGAAAAATCACTTAAGGGCGAATCAGATGGTTTGTTAGTGCCTATCGATGGCACGGCTGCTGGTAGTGCAGTCCCCTTGCCACATAAGTCAAGGGCTGCTGTACGGAAGGTTAAGCAGTCTGAAATTGTTAGTCCACGTAGGAGCCCACGTGTAGTAGCTTCTACAGTTGATGTCAGGCCACGTCAAAGTCCTCATGTCTCTTCTATGCTGAAAGATGCTGCTGCTCCTGCAAGTAAAGCTGCATCTGTTGACAAGGGTAAGAAAGTTAATAAGCGAGTTGCGTCGAAGAAGGTAGCTGCTGTTGTTGTAAAGAAAGGTGTGTCGAAGAAGGACACTAAGGTTGCAAGTAAAGCTTCTGGTAGTGGGAAGAAGCTTCAGCGTAAGGCGATGAAGTCTTCCCGTTGTGATAAAGATGAAGACTATAAGGGTGACAACGAATCTGAAGACTTTGAGGACACAGATCCCAATCAAGTGAGTATTTTTATACATTTGTGTAGGCTGTGCATCATTTTACTATAATATTTGTACTTATGTTATCATAAATGTAAATTGCATTGTTTGCTTGTTTTGTACTGCATGTATCTTTACTGTGAACTTCATTGTCTGGTAGTTGTGTACTTCCTTGCATAAATCTTCTATGAGCTCATTCCATTCAGTACTATGATTTTCTGTTGGTGTATTCATGTTGCAATTTAATGTGTTAGCTGAACTGCTATTCTTTTGGTAGTTATACTTCTTCTGGTAGTTATACTTCTTATTAACTCCTGTCATACTTCTTGCTTTATTCAATGTACTTCTTGTTAACTCCTGTCATACTTCTTATGGTAGTTATACTTCTTGTTAACTCCTGTCATACTGTACTTCATGATTAGTTATGTTGTACTGCAAGTCTTTTGTAGGCGTACTTCCTTGTTTTAGTTATTTAGATTTACAGTTGTACTTCTCTCTAACTTTGTATATAATATTGCAGTACCAGTTTGTTAAGAGGTCTTCAAAGAGGAAGAGGGATGATGAAGAACTTTCTGCTAGTGAGGATGAACCTGATAACAAAAAGCGGCGATTCAACACAATGGCTAGGTGCTCTCTGAAGGAGTTAGCCAACTGCATTAAGTTGTTGAAGGAACGACATTTGGACGTTCTTAGGTCTGGAGGTTTGGGCCACCTTAAGGACTTCAAGATTAAGTGCAATATTAACCGGCGCCTGATCTGCTTCCTTATGTACCACATTGATCCCCATACAATGACACTTGATCTTGGTGATGGTAACAAGGTGTTGCGGATAACTGCTCTAGGCATATACTTGCTGTTTGGGCTTCCTATGGGTGGTAACTCGCCTCCTAGGCCATCTGATCATTTTTCTGAAGCTTTGAGGTCTCTGAAGGATGAGCTAGGTGTTCCAGTGAACCAAGAAATCAAGACTGATGAGCTTAGGAAGATGCTCGTAACTCTTGTTGATGATAAAGACAACGATACCAAGGCTATGAAGGTTTTTGGTCTTATTTTGTACAACAAGTTTATCTGCCCAGGTTACGGTATGAGGATCACAAGGGAGGCAACAATGGTTGAGGACTTTGATTTTGCAAAGTTGAAGGATGTGAACTTATGCCAGCTTGTGGTTGATGAGCTGAGGAGAGCTATATTTGCTTGGCAGGCTGCTGGTGCAGATTGGGGAGCTATACCTGGCTGTTGTATTGCACCTCTTCTGATGTATCTTGATTGCATCGACCATTGCCTTGTTAAGGATATTGACAAGAGGACTCCACGTGTGCTGTATATGGATCTGAAGCTCCTTAGGAAAGTTGCGAACCTAGATTGTATCACAAAAGGAGACGAGAGACCCGATTCCTGGGTGTATGGGAAGCTGTCGGTGAGCCATTAACCTTAACCATTGTCATATAGTTCTTTACATGTTTTATGCATTTTCGTATTTACTGACTGCTTTATTTTTTAATGCTATTTTTTGTTTTCATTCAGTGGAAAGCCCGCAATGACATTGTCTATTATGACGAAATAACCGGAAGGAAAGGCAGGAATATCCGCATGTCTCCATTGAAGAGGTCTCTTCGCTCTTCCGTTGACATGATTAGCTCTCCAAAGCGTGTTACTGTGGGGAACAACAGTGCTGCTGATGTGAATTTAGAAGGCAGCAGTTCAAATGTTTTTGATGCTAACTTCAGAGATCTTGATGCTGCCCTTGCACGTGCATGCCAACTGTCCCTCCAGCTGCCAACTACAAGTGTCAGGCTTAGTCACACAGCTGGTGTGTTGCCTCCTGGACATGCTTTCAATGAGGAGGCTGAGAAGGTTATGTTATCTGCTGAGGCTGCTAATCTTGAGTATCTGCAGAAAATAGTGATGCACCTTCGTCAGAGTTTTGGCATGTACAAGACCATGCAGGATGCGCGCTGCAAGCCTTTTGAAGATAATGCGCAGCAATATATCCAGCAAATGTCTACACATGATGCTGTTGTAGGTGATGAAGCGAAAAATGATTGTGGTGCTGTAGGTGCTCAAGGGACAACGGATGTTGATGTTGTTGGTGCTGAAGCTTCAAAGATTGAAAAAGTAAGTATATTGTACTTCCTGAAATCTGATTTCTGTACTGCTTGCACCTTGCTGTACTTTGAACTAACAAGTTTCTGTTAATTTATACCAGTTGAGCAGTGAGGGACTTATTCCCTCATCGGATTCTGCTGTGATGGCAGATGATAACGTAAGTTATATTATGGTTTAAACCTCAGGGATTTTTGTTGCCTTCGTTGTGCGTGCTTTCTTTACTCATTTATGTGTTATTGATTTGTTTTTCCAGGTTGTTAATGAGGGACTTGTTCCCTCTCCAGTTTGTGGTGACAAGTCGCCCGGTCCTAAACCTGTTACCCCTCCTCGAGAGTATAGTGATACGGACAGCGAGAAGACGCAATCTGCGGATATTCAGCACGCAAATGTTCAGTCCGGGTCTGTTTCTCATGATGCTGCGGAAGAAAATACTGACGTCATGTCTGAGCAAATCCCTGTAGCTGGTGCTGCTGATGCAAATGCTGAAGAACTTGCTGGAGACACCACTGCAGTGGTGATTGAACCTCGCGTAACAAGCGATGTTGATGTTGTTGATAAAGATGTTGCAGACATCCCTGCGGATGCATCTGCAGATTTAGTGAAGAACACATCTCCTACTGCTGTTGGGAATGAAGACACGTTGGACCCAAGTTCTTCCTACAAGGAAGGCAAGAAATCATAAAGTCCACCTCTTTTATCCTGTTAATATCTTTAACTTATGTGTGCGTTGTGGGATGTACTCATTCTGAAACACTTAGTGATATCCTTTTGTTTGTTGTCGAACTTTTTTAGCAAACAGTACTGTACTTCTTGTTAAAACAAGCCTATACTGGTATCAAAGAAATCTTTGTACTTCACGTTGATTAACACTATACTTCCCTGAAATACATCATTGTACTGCTTTCTAGAACTGGTATCAAAGAAGTATGATATGTACTGTCAGAACATCATTCAGCAGTTCTACTGCTTTTTTCAAATCTATGTGCTGCCCTTTTATAACTGTACTTCTAAGAAATATTCATTTCATGCATGAAATGAACAAGATAGTTTGTACTTCTGTTCAACATCATTATACTTCCCACAAATACATCGTTGTACTGCTATTTAGAACTGTACTTCCTATTTTTTCAAAGCAGTATGATATGTACTTCCTGATTTGGAACATCATTCAGCACTTGTACTGCTTTGCTACAGCAGTAAGAAATGTACTTCTTAAACAAACACTACTATACTTCAGAGAATATCCATAGCTTTGAACTTTTTTTCAAACTGTACTTCTCAATCAATGGGCATTCTACTCTTAGCAATGGGCAGAGTAGTATAGAAATACCTTTGTTTCTTTAGTTGGTTCAATTATCACAGAAGAATCATTGTTGACATCGTCAACAACTTGCAGATCTGAACCAGTTCTTGATGAATTGTTTGGAGCTGATGAAGTAGAACGGAATCTTGGAGATGATCTTGTCTTTAACAGTTCCTCAGTCCTTTTCTTTGATCTTACTGGGACCAATTTCTGCCATGGTTTGGGTGCCATCGTTGAAACCTGCAATTTCTCGTCGGGTCGAGGAAGCAGATACGGGGCGGAGGGACGAGGGGCGGGAGCAGGAAGCTCCGTCGACGGCGTACATGATGAGGGACGAGGAGCGCGGACGGAGAGGATGCTAGCTCTAGCTGAGGAAGAACTCGCCGGGGCAGTGGACTTGAGATCTGGGGACGAAAGCGATGCTCCAACCCTCGGGGATGAGTTCCACACCGACGCGAGCTCTCGACGGAGGTCTCCAGGAGGTTGGTGGTCTCGCCGGAGTAGAAGATCCGAAGCTCCTGCACCGTTACTGCGCCGTCCACGTCGTCGCCGTGGACGAGGAAGAAGGTTGGTGGGGGTGGGGGGATCTCGCCGGAGATGGCCGGACCTCGCGCGCTCACGCCGGCGTCCCCGCCGGCGCTCGCCCGCTCGGTCCGGCGAGCTACAGCCTCGGGGTGGGGGTCGCGGTGGTCGGGGAGGGAGAGAATCCTGGTCGGAAATCTTGTCGGGGCGCGTACCGATTCGGGGCGTCGGACGCCCTATATACGGGGATAGGATGTACAGAATATTATTCTGCAATCAGTTGCAGAATAGTCCCACCCTATATATATATATATGAAAATGAGATGGTATCCCTGGGTGTACATACTCCCACATTCAATATACCTCATATACAAGGGTATTATACCTCATTATTATTTTTAATGTACTTCATTAGTTAATACTAGATACCTCAAAGTGAGTTTTATGAAAAATTTCATTTGAGTCTATATACGTCATATTATTTGCGTATATACTGCATTTATGCACGTAAAAGTGATATATTAAAAAAAGTAAGGATTCCGATGGAATTTTTTGCATACTACTTATATTGAGGTATATTAGAATAATTAATGAGTTATATTAAAAATAATAAAGATGTATAATACCATTGTATATGAGGTATATTGAATATGGGAGTACATACACCCAGGAGTATATAAGATGAGTCATATATATATATATAGGGTCCATCTATTCTAAAACTGGTTGTAGAATAAGAATCTACAACCGGCTCTTCCTATATAGACGTGATACTAGTGGATTCGAAAAAAATAACGCACCTAGCCCACCTACCTCGACCTTATCCCAGCACCACACACACTCCACTCCCCGCGACCACACACTGCACATCTTCTCCACGCGATGCGCCGCGAGGCCCCTAGCCCGGCCATGCCTCCCTCGCCGCTGTCCGGCCCCGCCCAGACCCCGCCTCCTTCGCCGCCGTCCAGCCCGACCCAACCACTCCTCCTTCGCCACAGGCCGGCCCCGCCCCGACCATCCTCGCTCGCCACCATTCGGCCTGGCCCCAAACTTGCCTCCCTAGCCGCCGGCCGGCCTTGACCCGACCCCGCCTCCCTAGCCGCCGGCCAAACCCGACGCGACCTCGCCTCCCTCGCTGCCGGCCTGCCCTGCCCCGACCCCTCCTCCCTTGCCGCTATCCGGCCCCGCCCCGATCCCGCTTCCCTCGCCACCGGCCGGCCTTGCCCCGATCGTGCCTCCTCCAGCAGTTGATGCGCCGCCGCGCCCGCAGTTCCCGGCGCCGCCGCGTTCGCAGTTGCCGGTGCCGCCGCGCTCGCAGTTGCCGGTGCCGCCGCGTCCGCATTTCCCGGGGTCGGCCAGACCTCCCAGCGCGCGCAGCCACCCGCGGCCGCACCCGGATATCGCCAAACTTCTCTATCATCTTTATCTGAACTTGTATGTAGCTTTTCTTGAACTTCTTTAGAAAATATTTTCTATATTTTTGTGTGGTCTCGATGGCATTATTTCTGCGCTATAGGCAGTTCGGCTGTTCGAAAATGGGCAGTGAACCTCCGCAAAATTTTGTATTGTGAATTGCTGATTCTTTACATGATATACTCATGGCATTGTATACTTAATTTGTTTTAATCATCGGAAAAGTACAACCATGCAATCCACGGCAGTTCACCCACGAAAATTTGTTTTCACGTTCATAAAAATTAGCAAAAAATCTATATGAGAAAAGTATAGACATAATATAGCGGGCAATTCAACTCTACTAATGGAGAAAGTAAAAGGCGGCACGACTGTAGATGTTTAGATGGACTAGTACGGTAAATTTAGGAGCGGGAGTGGAAGAAGTTCAGGGCATGTCAGACGCACCAAACTAAGAGTTCACCTTAAATATGCTAAATTTTTATTTAAATCGGTTTAAATTTTTACCATCATAGGCATTTTAGAAATGCAAGTGGGGGAGTTTAGGCGTACCAAACACGGCAGTTCGGCTTGAATATGCTAGAATTTTTATTTAAATTAAACTTAATTTTTACTAGCACGGGCAGTTCAAGAGCGCGAGTGGTATAAGTTCAGGCGCACCAAACGCGGCAGTTCACCTTGAACATGCTAGAATTTTTATTTAAATTATATTTAATTTTTTATCACTGCGGGAAGTTCAAGAGTGCGAGTGGTATAAGTTCAGGCGCACCAAACGCGACAGTTCAGCTTGAACATGCTACAATTTTTATTTAAATTAGAATTATTTTTTATGACTATGGACAGTTCAAGAGCGCTAACCAAAGCAGTTTAAGTGTGCTACTCAAGGCAGTTCAGGTGGGCTTATGAGGGAAGTGCAGGTGGTGGCTAGAGGTAGTTCAGGTGTACTAGCAAGGTATTTTAGAAAACTCGACCGTGATACACGAGTCAAAGCAGTTCAGGTGCACTAGCGCGGTAAGTTCAGGAACGCTACCGTGGGAAGTTCAGGCGCACTAACGAGGGAAGTACAGGTGTGCGGAACTTTGGGAGGTTCAAGTGCACTAACGAGGCAATTTAGAAAACTTGACCGCGGTGCGCGACTCCAAGCAGTTCAGCTGCACTAGCTCGAAAAGTTTAGGACCGCAACTCCGGGAAATTCAGGCATACAAACGAGGGAAGTACAGGCTAGTGAAACTTCAAGAAGTTCAGCCGCACCAACGATGCAGTTCAGCAACTTGACTCGGGCAGTTCAGATGCACTAACCCGGCAGTTCAGAGAAAGTAACCTATAGGCATGACTCAGGGCAGTTCAGGCGCACTGAGGAGACAGTTCAGGAAAGCAACTCTGAGAAGTTCGGATGCACTAAACGCATCAATTCACCTTGAACACGCTAGAATTTTCACTTTTGTCGAATTTCTTTTTTACCACTATGGAAATTTCTGCTTATACTAAGCGAAAGTTTACTTTGAACAAGAGGAAAGTTCGATTGCAAGAAATTAAAAAGTTAAATTTTGTCAACATTCAATTTAATCATAAAATAAGTTCAGTTATACATCCAGAGCAGTTCAGCTGCATGTGAGAAGCAGTTCAAGTACTCTATTTTTTCCGAGCGGAAATCCTACCCATTAAAATCATTTCTATATGTCCCGGTTGCACAAGTAAACCACATAAATAATTAATATACAATGATATGAGTCTACTTTCACTTATACATGGTGTCATGCCCCACTCAACCACCATAGCCATACCAAATTCAAATCGCTCGCATATGGGCGTCATTCCTACTATTTACTATTCTTGAAAATGATTTCTAAACCTTGCAAAATTTGGAAACATCACCTTGACAAAAAAGTTGCGCAATTTTAATATATTTCGAATGGTATATCATTTACTTCATTCCGATTAGTCGTTTAGAAATAATTGCAAAAACAGTTCATGCAAAATCGAGAAATCCGGAAATCCGAATCAACTATATTCAAAACTGCTCTTAAATGGTAGGAAATCCGAAAAAATGATCAAAATGAAAAAGTTGCGCCTAATCCACAGCTTTCCAATGATATATTATGTGCATAAATCGGATAAACGGTTGAAAAATGAAGAGCAAAATACTGCTCGATATGAAAAAATCCGCGAAACAAATATTTCGTATATTTAAAATTACTTCTAAACTGTTCTGAATTTCAAAAAACACTTAAGATCAATAAGTTGGGTAATTTTCTTGCGAATCCAACGGTATATTGTATGCATTATTCCAATAAACGATGTGAAAACCATGGCCAAATTACTGTCCGTCCATACAAAATGACGCGAAAATCCGATTATTGTTTTTTAAAAATAACCTGAAAAATATTTAAAATTTCAAAAAATGTTAAAACATAAAAGTTTCGGAATTTGATAAGCTTTTTAACGATATATCATTTGCTCAAATCTGATGAACGGTTAGGAAATTATAATCAAAACATTGTAGTCTCATGTATTATAGCGAGAAGTTCAACAATGTTCATCTAAACAAATAGCGAGAAGTTCAACCGTGTTTACCATGGAAGTTCAAAACTGGTTGTAGATCCTTAATCTACAACCGGCTGTAGAATAGCTGGGCTATATATATATATAGGAAGCTGATATGGGGCACCTTGGTGCCCGGGCACCATGCTTCAAATACGTATATTTTGCTTACAATTATGCACACCCAAGGGTATACATACCCAAGATACATATACCCAACTTATACATACCCAAAATATGCATACCCAAGATACATATACCCAGGATACACATACCCAATATATATATACCCGGAATACGTATATATACATACTTTTACATACCTTAGATATATATTCCAAAAAAATAACATACCTAAGGTATACATACCTCATTTATGTCTACTAAGTATGTGCAAAATCATACATACCTTGGGGTATGTACAAAATATCACGTATTTTGTACGTATTGAGCATGGTGCCCAGGCACCAAGGTGCCTGATTATTTTACCTATATATATATATATATATATATATATATATATACATGGAGACTATTCTATCATCAATGGCAGAATAATATTCTGTACATATTCTATACTGCTCACGAGACAGATTTGTGCTGCTTTGTATGACTACACTGTACTGCGTTTTCGCGAATTTTGAACTGCTCGTATATCTATGTAGTTGTTTTTCTCCTAATTTTAAAAAAAAATATTAGAATTGTGTAAATAATATATCATTGGAAAGCTAATGAAAATCAGTAACTTTTTTGTATTCTAACTTATTTTGGACTTAGTTTCCAAACCGCTAATCGGAATGGTGCAAATGATATACCGTTGGAAAGCTACTAAAAATGCGAAACTTTTATATCTCTGCAAGTTTTTTCAAATTCTGCACGGTTTTTGAGTAATTTTGAAAATACGATATTTCGGATCTACTGAATAACGACGGACAGTAATTTGAGCAGAGTTTTCCAACTGTTTGTCCGAATAATGCAAGTAATATGGCGTTGAAAAGCTATGGAGTAGGCGCAACTTTTTTGTTAACAGTATTTTTGCAAATTTCTTATGGTTTAGGAGCAAATTTGAAATTATAGCTCGTTATTTGTAGTGATTGGCTTCGAATGATTTTTACCGGTATTATCAAATGGTATATGCAAATGATACAAGTGATATATTGTTCAAAATGTGTCAATAAGGAGCAACTTTTTTGTGAAGATCAATTTCCTCAATTTCTTCAGGTTTGAGAATAATTTGTGAAATTTTAAGTTTATATATTTGCATTGTTTGCAAGATGATGACATGAAATTAACAAGATAAAATTAGTGATTCTTTATGGAATGTAATAGATAATAAAATTAGGGTTATACTCTACCATAGAAATCATTTGTGGCAATGATTGAGGCGGTACATGCTCAAAACAATGAGACTTGAATAATAGATTTCCGCCCCAAAAAACAGAGTATCCGTACTTCCATAGAGACGTATCGGTACTTCTATTTTACAAGTGTTTGTACTTCTCTCATAGCTTCAAAAACTATTTAGAAAAATAGATGCAACTTTCTCATACAGTGTCCGTTTTGTGTCCACGACCACTTAAAATGCTCAACACAACAACGCCCTTCAGTTACAACCTTAAAAAACACCCTAAGTAAGGTTTTATGCGGTCAAAGTTTGGTTAACCCATTTTATGCATATTTAAACAATCATTTGACCTTCCATTCATTTTCTGAGTTGTTTGAATTTTTGTTATTTTATAAAAATAAAGTTAATGCCTATCTTGCAAAAATATAAAAAATCTAAAAATCATTGGGTTGGTGTACTCCTCAAAATTTAATATATGTACTTCCTTAATTTAAATCTTACACTTCCTATTTGTCATTGTTGTACTTCCTTCATTTTTGCGCATGATGCCATTATGTGTCTTGCAAATTATATTAGACTTTACACTTCCTAAAGTGAACATCTGTACTTTCTGTTGACAATACATATACTTCTTGCTCTCATACATATGTACTTCCCTTTAGATGATTTTATAATATTTTCTAGCACTTTTATGTGGAATATGCACTTCCAAAACTAAACATTTGTACTTCTCTCTATGTGATTTATCATATTTTTAGCATTTCACATGAAAGCTGCACTTCTGAAAGTGAACATTTTGTACTTCCTTATATTATTGCATATACTTTCCCGCTCGCATAGTTTTGTACTTCTCGATATTATTGCATATACTTCCCGCTTGCATAGTTTTGTACTTCCCGATATTATTATATTTTTGCAACACTTCATGAGAACTCTGTACTTCCCAACGCTAAACATTTATACTTTTTGTCATCGTTGTTTGTACTTCCTAGTTGCTTAATTTTACTTTTCAAACTGAAAGTTCCGTACTTATCGTCGTCTCTATTTTATACTTCCCCGATGAAGGATGAGTTTTTTTAAGAAAATATCTAGACTTCCTGGTAGTGGATACTGAAAGTTTATTCAGTACCCCTATTGAAATTATTGGGTACCTTAAATCGTTTTGTTAAGCACCATGGTCCAGTGATCAAGTACCCCAAAGAATCCAAAATTGGTGCCCAAAGGACTTACTAAATGTTTAATTCGTTGATTGGAGGGTTTCTATATTCATTAGGTACAATCCAGTACCTACAGATTATGTGCAATAGTAACATACATCGCACATATCAACTTTCTGAATTCAGCTCGGTGTTCAGTCAGCTCATATTCAGTACCGCCACATCAGGCAAAAAATAAGTTTGAGACCAATCTTTCTGCCAGCTATTTCATCGAACAAGAGATGTGTAACTTTAGCTAAACAATACATCAGATTTTCATCTGAACAAGCAAAATCGCCAGACTAATCATCACGTAACTGAAGAATACAAACAGAACACGCACCCTTTATCGGATCTAGATGCATTCATCAGGCTAGTGCAAAAAACAGTAGCACGACCTAGAATACATGATTCACCAACAGGCTTGAGTCCCTCTTTTTCCGCTTTGTGAAGTCGCTGATGAGCATGCGCAGAGCAGCCGAGCGGCCCAGCTCGACGGAACCTGTCCCTCAAGGGTGGGCGATGGGCGGTGGCCCTCGAGGCCGCGCGGCAGCCGGTTGCCTAGCTGGGACTGAGTCCTCCACCCCGCGCCGCGTAGTGGCCGGCTCTGGTTGGGTCCACGGCAGCCGAGTCCCTCGACGTGTTGGTGGTCGGCGTGCGCCACCGGCTACAGGGTCAGGCTCGACGCAGACGAGTCTCTGCCCGTGCAGCCTATCCGATCCATGGCTGGGTTGGTCGGCCGGTGGTGAGGGGGTTGGGAGGTAGGAGATAATGTTGTGGGGATTTTTGTCTTTATCGGGTGGTATTTTTGTTCACGGTATTTTCGGGCGTCATCGCTCTCTTATAGATCCTATAGATGTATAGATACTAGACGGACAGGCCGCCTTCGCCCGGCCCGCCTACAAATCGTTTGATAATTAGCCTTTAGTAATAGAAGTAGTATACAGTCTTTTTAGCCAATTTTCATTCAAAGGCCATGACTTCTATGGTCATCGATGATTCAGTGCTGGTTCTAGGATCTAACTTTCTGCTAGATCAATATGGGGCACAACCAATTGCTACTTTTCTAAAACAACTAACCAGTCTATTTTTAGTTACATAACACACATTGGAAAGAAAGCATACGCAAATAATCAAACGGGGTAAGCTGGAAAACACAGCAGCAATGGATCAAATATGCTAACAGAGTAATCATGTGGCTTATAAGAACCACTCGGCATGCCAGGCCAAATGCACAACTCAATTTTACAGAAATCAAAACATTTGAATCCAGACTTGAGATGAATTTTCACACAATACTGCTAGGATTAATCGAGATTTTATATTAGGCGAACCCAAGATCAACACGTATATAATGGCTTATTGGTCTCTAGGAAAGTGGATTAGGTGCTACTATTAGACAAAAACTTCTAGATCTGCTCGTATGTATCCTTGGTAAATAGTTTCTCATTTTTCTATAACTTTCAAACGTTATTGTGGATCCTCCTGCAACATATAAAATGATCGTCTGCATCGCTTGATAGGGCTTTGTACTTCCCATCTCTACCTGCAATTTCTATAACAGGAGTTCCAAGGATCAAATATATAATAAGCCATAGTCCTGAACAAAGAAAGGGTCAACCATAAAAGTAGGCAACAACAGAGCAAATGAGCCAGAAAGCGAAGCTACATCTGTTATGGTCATGTCGATCTGGTGAGCAGCGCTTTCTTGCACATCTGTAAAACTATATGAAGTTCTTAAATATGATCAAATAAAAATGTTTTGCACTTCCACAAACAGGTAGCCAAAATGCAATACCCTCACATATTCCAAGAGCATGCTCCACAAGAAGCTGGATTGA
The DNA here is from genome assembly GCA_007115705.1 of Dactylis glomerata. NCBI lineage: Eukaryota > Viridiplantae > Streptophyta > Magnoliopsida > Poales > Poaceae > Dactylis > Dactylis glomerata. The sequence continues at coordinate 4,408,072 of QXEO01000411.1, read as the reverse complement.
TTTATCTTTGGGAAGGCTGAAGTTGGTAGAGGTTCATCGACCTACAAAGAAATATGGCAACACCATAGTTCTCACTGCTGCAAGAAATCGCACAAAGTATAAGAAAAAACACACAAAAAAATAATAGTTTTGACTATACAAGTGGTACAGAAACCATCAAACTTTGACGGGATTAGAAACTATCGAACTTTGACGGGATTAGAAACACATGTCACACGTTTAGCTATCCTATATATAGACGGACCGGCGCGCTTCGCCGTGCCCATCTGCTAATCATTCTTATAGTTACTGTTCAGTTCGTTGTATCATACATTTTCAGCTTGACACATTTACATTTTCTTGTTTCAGTATTGCCCATAAATGCGCTAGTTGGACAACTACCATTTTATAAGCCATAAGTATCTCTACTAATAATATTGCAATCGGACTGGTCCGTGTCCGTAAAATACGCTTTCAACCAACTCAAAATACGCTTTCATGTCCCACAGCCCAAAACGTTTTCTATTTCGCACGAAGCACCTCCTAATTAAAACATGTCGCGCGACGCCCCGCTCCTCCTCGTCTCGCTCCTCCTCTGCGCCGCCGCCGGCGCATCGCCGCGCTCGCCGCCACCCCGCTCCCGGGGGACGCCGCGGTGGCCGCGCCCGAGTACTGCGGGGCCAACTTCACCGCCTACTTCACCCCGGGGTTCTGGGCCAGCCCGGCGCTCTCGTCCACCTTCCGCGGGCGCCGCGCCTGCTACTTCAACACGGGCGTCATGGTGCTCGACCTGCCCCGGTGGCGCCGCGCGGGGTACACGGCGCAGATCGACGAGTGGATGCAGCTGCAGAAGCGGGTGCGCATCTACGAGCTCGGCTCGCTGCCGCCGTTCCTGCTCGTGTTCGCCGGCCGGATCGCCTCCGTGGACCACCGCTGGAACCAGCACGGGCTCGACGGGGACAACTACCGTGGGCTCTGCCGAGGCCTGCACGCGGGTGCAGTCAGCCTTCTGCACTGGAGCGGGAAGGGGAAGCCGTGGGACCGGCTCGACACCGGGCGGCCGTGCCCGCTCGACGCCGTCTGGGGCAAGTACGACCTGCTACGGCCGGACGCTGGGATCGACAGCTTGTGATCGCGGTCCATCCAGCACCTGTTTTTTGATCAGTTCAACTAGGATTCAGGAGAGGATGGCTTCGTTCATTTGTTGATGTTTTCAACTTGTAATCTGCACACTAGAATGTTTTTGGCAGTTGTACATAATTTTCAGAAGAACTATATAAATGGATAATTAGTTACTTTCTCTAAATTTTTATAAGCACCCCCAAAATCCTCGACAGTTGGACTGTGATCAAAACCACACCTGATGACTAATCTGATAACTCAAGAAAGTCCCATTTAAAGTAGCAGAGCTCAAATCACTTGGTGACTTTGTGTGATCCGAAACCACACAGAGAACAGCTTAACACTAATCAGGCAAACCACAAAGATCTGGCTGCACCGACTACACCTTGTCTTCCTCGTCTTGCATCTCCACTGCATGGGAAGCCGGCTGCTGTCTCCAACAATTTCTCCTCGGGGCATGTTCGGGATGACGGCGCCCATACGAATGGCCACGTCCACGCTGACATGCAGCTGCTGATGAGAAGTCCCTGAAACACACGGAGCAGAGCGAGCTCCGTCAGAGCTTGACTAGCTAGATGCTGAAGGCGGCTGGTGAGGCCTCCGAGCATACGCCTCTGGCTGTGCGGTACGATTCTGCCGCGCCGCCTGATTGTGCCAGAAGTTTACACAAAAACGATTGAGAAGGAGAGGCGGACACCAAAGGCGAATCAGGTATACCGTTCGGAATTCCTGCTTGCCAAAGATAGGATAGTGCGATCAGATTCACATGGACGGAAGAAAGCCAAGCACCACAAGAAGAAACAACATTCCTCGGAAGCGAGTTACAATGCTCATCATCTTTTTGCTGGGAGGAGCACTGATTACTTGTACACAGAGTTCACCATGGTGATTATCAATCTCGAAAAAAAATGGTGAATATGGAGCGAGGGAGAGTATAAGAGAAAGACAATGATAGTCACATTCAAAGGAGATAAGGTTTAAACCATTGATGGTGAACGGTGATACCTTTTTTTTTCTTACCAGCTAAATCAATACTGTTATTTGTACTAGAAAATTTCCTTTAATCTGAGTACTTAATATTAAAGGAAAATGTGTTTCTTGCGTTGATTTTTTTTTGCCAAAATCCAATGATAAGAAATATATTAATTTGTACTTAATATTAAAGGAAAATGTGTTTCTTGCGTTGATATTTTTTTGCCAAAATCCAATGATAAGAAATATATTAATTTGTACTTAATATTAAAGGAAAATGTGTTTCTTTCCAACAAAAAATCGGTCAGTGTTTCTGTGTTGGTTTATCTGTAGACACGCTCTACACCCTTTAATCAAAGAAAAGTCATGGTTCCACCAATTCGAAACTTCAACCTCTACCTCTTGCTCATATACAGGCACATTGCAAGAATATTAACTAAATACTCTTTTATATTAAATTATTTGTCTCAACTTTATTTAGATACACATGTATCTAGACATGTTAAACACTCATAGCATATATAAAATAATAATTTTTTATTTATTTTTATATTTTTTATTATTGTTCCGTAGCAACACACGGGCATTCAGCTAGTATTGAATATAATGGTCATTAATCAAGTAAAAGAGCACACAAATACAATAAATATGTTAATAGGGTGGCACACAATTGAACTGGGAATCTACAAAGTAACAATCAAACGTGCCTCCGAAGTGGAGAGCTCACTAACGTATAACTACCGAAACAAAACCTTACAATGCAAAGCGGTTCAGCACAAACACACACAATGCTATCAGACCCTGGAGTTTAGTGCATCCTGCTGCGCGAGAAAGTCCTTTGCCTCACCATGCCTTCATCGTCACCACTATGGTTTAAGTACTTCTTTTTACCCTTGAAGGACATGTTGAAGCCACTGTCCGACTGCAAGGCGCTGTGCTCTGACACCGCATTATCTTCCTCCTGTCTCTTTCGCTTCAACTTCATCTTCTTTTATAACTCTAAATATTAATAAAGCTACTATAAAAACTGGAAACATTATGGCAATGGCAGCGTAAGATAATTAATATAGTAAGAATGAATTTAATTTGTGCAACATAGCGCAGGACAGAGACAAAGACATGCACACTACTACAAAAAGGGAAAACTCCAGTATCTAGTGTTTCTATGAAACAATAAGGATCGTTTATTTGTTCTTCAACAAAATAATACAAATAGGTACAGTGGTATATTTTCAACAGATCGGTACCAAACTTGTTGACATTATAACTTATCAAAATCCAACTATTTTTGTTAGACAAAATAATGTGAAGCCTAAGATACTTTGTAAAAAATGTAAAATCATATGAGACTGCATATGACTAACTATTTTTTAATCTATAAACGAACAATATGAGAACACCTTCTGTATTTCCATCATCTCACAACAAAACCAAAGAAACCAGAAAGGAAATGTAGAAGAAATATATAATTAAATTGTTGCCGACTGCACAGCCTGTAGCTGCACGTGCCCCAAAACCACTAACACTAAGAAGCATTGTAACCCAAGAAATTCCATAGCTCCAAGATTTTTGTACACTTCGAACTAAATGAGTGGGTCACTGAAACATGCATGAAGTAACCCAAGAAATTCCATAGCTCCAAGCTTGGTTAACCTTTCAGCTTGAGTGGCTGAGATAATCTGAAAATGCTAAAGGTATCGGAACAATCACGACTACTTATGTAAAATGGTAATTGTTGTATCTTCTAATCTGAAAGTCTTTCTCTGACAAACTTGCAGGTATGGGTGTTGTAATGTGAAATTTAGCTAGTAAGGTACCTCTGTCGTCCTGACATTTCTTGGAAAACTTTAAAGATGCACTTGAAGCTGAAGCCCAGGCTACTTTAGAAGAAATCAAATCATGCCTGCAGCACACAAATCAGCAGACAGTTCTTCAATCGCACTGCTAGATCAAAATCAAAAAATGATTAAATAAATAAAAAGATTCAATGGTGAACAGAAGTACAAACCAGCTTCACTTAAAAAGGAAGTGCAAACCTGTTGCTACTTCAGGCCCCATAACGTTTGCTCGCAGAAGTTCCTACAGATTGTAATCTTGTTTCCTGAGTAATAAAGCTCTCCTTTTCCTCACAAACAGAAATTGCAGCTCAAAATCCCAATCTTGTAAGCTGCACTACACCAGATTGATTCCATGTCGGTGGAAATAAATTCCATGCTGCCGAATCACCTCTCATCTGGCTATATAGGATTACTATGGCATAGGTGGAACATGCAACGGAACTGAAATAGTTACATCTGCTTATATAGGATTACTATGTCATGGACGCTAAGTCTTTAATGGCAATTTTGAACAGTTTGAATAGAAAAAAGGCGAAAGATGATAGCCTATAAAAATGTAAATAGATGAAATTTGCGGTTCAGCCTATTTGATAGGACCAAGCATACGCTAGTCCATATAAATTGAAAAAAGCATGAGAGGCTAGACAATCCTTTAACTCTCCTTACACTTGGAATATACTGAAGTTTCCCTTCAACTATTATGTCCATACCTTGACAAAAATTCGTTGCAACCAGATGAATTCAAATGCTGAGATAAAGAATTATGTGTTATTAATGTGAGGACTTAATAATATATGATCTATAAGGGAAGTATACAAAAAAAGATAACCATGGTACAACCTCTATTGTTGTGCTCTTATCTCAAAAGAGACCACTGGACATGCCAGTATTCATCAGGGGTATTCCTCTTATAGCACTACTACCAATATGACAGAAAATAATTGGCATGTGACATATATATATTGCGCATTTACTTATCAGTTTGATAACATTATGATCCCTACATCTCTTCCTCCCTAAACTCATTGAAGGAGGAGGATTGTGAGATAGGACGTGGGGTCTTTCATCTAACTCGGTGGAAGATAGATCGCACATTATAAAAAAATTTAACTTGCTAATAGGCAAGTTTTGATCATCAAAGTTCTCTGTTAAACAAATGTTGAAAGAAATTCACATGATGAGCAAAATCTTTTATGTGCTATAGGCATGAATACTATAAGAGGTATTAAATAATGCAAAACCTAACGCTGATTATGGCTGCTCTAAATTTTGTTCTTCCTTCCTAGGTCTTCACCAAATCAGAACACAGAGAGCACGGACAGCACGCTGTCGACGTCCTGTCTAGCCTGCCAAGCGGACACCTCCTCCATGTACCCACCAACAGCCGTCGCCGCCTGGCCTCCACCAGGTCCACCCTCCGCCATAGTGTCATTGCTCTCAGCGATAGCAGCAAGCTGAAGCACAATGCTTCTCCACGCATCTCCCAAGCAGCAAGAAGTTAGCAAAGATGCCTTCTGCTCTCCCCAACACTTCTTCCTACACGCAAGACCCAACAAGAAGTCAGTGTCAAGCACCGCGTCTGCTCTCCCCAACATCTCCTCTTCCCTGCAATGCCCAAGTTCCCGATTGTATCAAGCGACCCAGCCCCTGCCCGTCCATGCCCCATATCTCTTTCACATGGGAACAATAAGGACCCCCCCCCCCCCCCCCCCCCCCCCCCCCCCCCCCCCCCCGCGGTTTGCCCCGTCGTTCTATGGCCGAGATGTGGTCGTCCGAGATCTCGATTTGACAGGGAAACGAAGCAAGGGGACAAACCTATTCGGGACAGAGGCAGATGCGTACCTCGGCGGCCTGGAATTGCCCCATTGAATCTCCATCGCGCAGGGACCGTCGAGCTCGTATGCCGGCAAGGAGATCAGCGCCGATGTATTCGCGAGGAGGAAGATGGCTTGTGAAGAAGAGACGGGATCGGATTTGGGCATCCATACCAAGCTCCGGGAGGGCGCCATCTCCTCCTCGTGGGAGCTGTTTACCTGGTACCCGTTGATGGTCGAAGCCGTCCTGGCTTTCCACCGTTAGTCGCCATTACCTGTGACGCCAGCTCCACCGCCGCCGATCGAGAGAGGGAGTGAGAGAAGCGAAGAGAGTGGAGAGGACGCTTGGCCTTCCCCCGTTGTTCGCCGTCACCTACGTTGCCGGATGCTTCGCCGGATACTCCATTGCTGCCGCTGCCGCCGCCGATAGAGAGGGAGCGGAGGGATCGGGGATTGGGGGGGGGGGGGGGGGATTTTTTGTTCAGGTTGACCGGCCAGCACGAGGAGACCCACCGACCGCCCAACGCGTGCCAGCCTGGACCCACAGACAACGACAGGTAACGGTAAAGGCCCAAAGGCAGCCAGCCTCCGCTTGGCAAGTGCCCTCAGCGCAGAGGGTCACCACCAAGCTTAAAGCTTTAGGTAATATGCACCTTGAGTTTAGGAACCAAGCTGGGGTTGTTTTGTTGAGGCCGGGCCATTGGAATATATTGGCCCATTACTTTTTCAGGTAATCATCCATTGGTAAAAGGAGAACGTTAGGCATACAATAAAAATGTTGCATCATGTACTCATGGGTTTCGTAAGGGTATGATTATTTTAATTTTACTACTTGACCAGTGTCCACAAACAGCCAACACCTAAAAAATCAGTTTAATCCAATCACCACTGTTGCAGGTTCAATGGCTGCAGACATGGTATACGAAATTGGTGGCCTCCAAATCCCTTGCAAGGGCCTGCCACCCCTGCCCTGCCACACACGCCGTGAGGCAGTCTAGTTCCGCGTTGACTGGAGATGATGGTCATGCCTACCATTGGAAAAGTCAAGCAATGAAGGAATAATCCCTTGGAATATATACGTTGGAAGTATAGAAAGAAAAAACTGTATATGCAACACACATGTATGCACCAATAATCCCTAGATTCATTAGGTTTTGCCTGCTGGAAGGGGCAGATGAAAGCCCGCCCTTGACACCTGCTGGTGCCACCTCCATGGCATTACCGCAAATGTCCTGCAGACAGCTTCCCTTCAGTAACTCAACCATGTGTATTCCCTGAACGTACACCCATTTGGTTCGTTGGTTGCAGCCTAAGGCCGAACGACCTCGCCTCTTTTGCCTCTGCTGCAGTTCACAGGCCTCCCCTCCTTCGCAGGTTAATATCCTTCGCAGGTTAATATCCTTCGAAGTTAGTTATTGTCCTTAAACCATGCATCTAAGATGCTTCAGATCAGGAAGCAAAGATTCAGATCAACACAAGTTGATTCATGATAGGTAGGCGTAGTCTTATGCCCGGTTTCCTATCAAGCTCCGGTGAGTATATCACTCTACCAAAATTTCAATGTCAACAAGTGGACAAAATGGAGTAGTAAAACAAAGGGTTTCATCGATTAAGCCACCTATTGGTGAAGTTTACTCTGTAATTCGGAACCAAGGTAGAACAGTAACACGGAACAGCTAATGTATTTAACTTCTGGATCATTTTATCTGAAGAAATCTAATTAAAAGAATTTCTTTTGAGACCATAAACTTCTTATTTGCGAACTGTGGATTGCAACCTATTTTGCTCGCATATGATTATATTCGTGCTGGCTATTCTTTCCAGCTGTATCCGGACTGGCCACTCAGCTGAAGTATTATCAATAACAAGCAATATTTCAGTTTTCTACTTTTCTCAGTTTCAGAAAAAAAGGCGGTTGGACCACTTTTTTCAAATACTTCAAAAGCACAACAGTTTCAAAGATACCATGGTTTTTAAAGTTGCAATATTTGTTAATTGTTAGAACCACACATCAAAGAAATCATAGTATTCGGAGAAAACTTTAAAAATATCTATCTACCAAACGCACTATAAGTGTTTTGATGTGGCCCTTTCCCTAAACATAGTTATGACTAAGTGCTCTAAAGGTTTCCCTATTCTCTTTGAACTCAGGTCAATGAAGTGGCTGGTTGTTCCTGCTTTGTTTCTTACTTTGTGATTTCTTGGACACTCTTGCTAGGTAAACATCCAATTCCTAGAGATGCAGTTGTTATTCAAGCTCAGGTTGATCAAGTTCCTGACCACAACCTTTCTTTCTTCCCTATGCGGATATTAGGTGGGGCATTAATTATTCATTTGCAGAGTACTTCTGCTAATGAACTGGATCCGTTAAGGCATCCTTGTTCTGCTGAATGTTTAGAGGAAATAAGATTGCAAAGAAATGAAAAGACTGAAACTGAGGCGCTAAGGTATGTCACTAAGGTCTATCTGCAGTTCATTTATCATAAAAATGTGCAGATAACTTGTTAGCTAGTTCATTTTTTCTGAGAAGTGAGCGAGTACTCTACCATGTTGATTGGCTATGTTTTTTCCTTTTAGCCATCATAAAACTTGAGTGAACACTTCCTATTGATGTTGTTGTTACATCATGCAGAAATGTGTTGACTGCAGCATATCTGAGAAGAGCCAAGGCACGCACGCCCAGCAGATCAGCAAGCAATCAGCCAAGCACTCGGAGGAGGTGTAGCAAGCAAGACGGGAGCAAGCAGGGCGAAAACAGGCACACCTTGCTGCTGGCGACGGACGACGGCAGAGGCGACTCCCAGCGGTGGAGAGGGGCGAAATCAGGCGGGGGTGAGGGGAATCCGGGCGCGGCAGCGCGTACGATTCCAGGCGGCCGTGGCGGCTGCGCGCTCGATCTTGTTCGCGCCGCCGCCGTATCACTGCCATCCCCGCAGCCGCCGTCGCCTCACCTAGATCTTTGAAGGAGGCCGCTCCGAGACGTGCCGTTGACCGCATCGAGCGAGTCAAGCTCGTCTTCCTGAGTTCCGGTCGCCGCCGCTGCGGACCGATTCATCGTTGTCCGGCCATCCCGACCTTGCCGAGCACCCCAGCCGCATCAGGATGAGCCGCTAATTCCTTTCCCTTTGCCCCGTTCCTCCTATGACGCCGTTGTGCAGCCCACCGCCCGATGCTCCGCCGCCGCTGATAGGGTTTGGGTGTTGAGGAGAGAGAGAGCTGCAGATAGCCCGACCAGTAAAAAAAACTCTCAACGCGTGCCTAACAGCCAGCTTGTTTCGTTAATTTTTACCACGCTGTAAGGATACACCCACGTACAGGATCGACTTTGGTTTGAGATCCAACAGCCCTAAACGTACACGGCAGGAGTAGCTTCACCCTGCGGGTAGATTACCACGCTTACAGCTTAGAATAATAGGGTGGGACTATTCTACAACTGATTGCAGAATATTATTCTGCAATAACCTCCCTATATAGAAGCCCAGTCCATTAGAAAACGGCCCAGTATAGCCTCCGCGCATGAGAAAAAAGATCCACACCTTCTCCCCTAACCACCCGCACGAGGCACAGGCACGACCACACGCCTCCCGTATAGCTGCCGTCGCTGCATCCCTAGTCAACCGCCGCCGCCTCGCCGGAAACCGCCGCCGCTGCCCGAAGGGACCCTGCGCTGCCGCCAGATAGTCTCCGCGCCGCCGCCGGAAGGGTCCCCGCGCCACCACCTCAAGAGGCCCCGTGCCGCCGCCGGTCGGTCTCCGGCTCTCCGCACCGCCGCCTGAACGGGCCACACCTCCGACGGACAAGCTCCCGCCCCGAGTGACCTCCGGTCCAGTTGCAGCGCCGCCTGATTCCCCAGCCTTGCCTGCCGCCTGGAATCCCCGACTCGTGCAGCCTCGAACTCTGCAGCCAGCAAGCTACTCCCACGTGCCGCCTTGATCTCACGAAGCCGTTCAGGTGCCCTATTGGCGCTGTCGCACCAGACCTCCGCTCCTCGCTGCAATGAACGTCCACGCGTGTAGCTGTCCGTCGATGTGCCACTGCAGGCGCCTCCCCGTTCCATGTCGGTATTGATTGCGTCTGTTCTGTAGTGCTAGGATGCGGCGGTTCTTCTGAATTTCTTCTCTTTGGTGAATGGATGGACTGCTTCTAGTTCGTTGCTTGACCGCTGACAGTGTCTAAACTGCTTCCGCATCAATCACTAAACTGACCTGCAACTGTTTTCAGCTAAGATAACATCCGGGGATATAAAGAATGGAATGAATCACACTGTTTTGACCAGATTTCCTTCATGACTCGCTGATGTGATCTTGCCAAAGTACTCTCACAACGAGAACTAACAGCGTGCATGTATATACATTATGAATACTTACTAACAAAGCTAGCTAGTTTCTACCTGGATAGAATCACGTACAAGGTAATCGATCAGCTGAAAAAACAACTCGCCAAATAGACGCTTTGATTTTTCTCTGCCCATGACCTTCATCGGTTCTTTCCTGATTGTTTCCAACACCCGTGTGTTACTTGTCTAGCGATTGAAAATTGGGGACCTTTTTATGTTGATTGTTTGCATAAATTTATCTACCCATAATGTGCGGGATCTTAAGTCCGAAAGCTTAGAATTGGGGACCTTTTTATGTTGAATGTTTTGCAATCTATACTGTCATACAAGGCAGTACAGTTTTGCCATTTCCGGAAGTACGAATTATTGCCGAGTATTATAGGTTTGGAAGTATAAATGTTCAGTTTTGGAAGTGCACATAGTGTCGACATGAAGTACATAGGTTCAAATTTGGGAAGTGCAGAGTCCCGCCAAGGGTTGCAAAAATGATAAAATTATTCGCAAAATTAATGAAGTACGACCAGTGACTCTAGGAAGTACACACGATGACGACAAGAAGTACAAATATTCATTTTCCGGAAGTGCAACTTTCACGTGAAGTGCTAGAAAAATGATAAAATTATCTAAAAGTAAGTACAAAACTATAGGATAGAAAGTATATGCAGTAATATAAGGAAGTACAAAACTATGCGAGCGGGAAGTATATGCAATAATATAAGGAAGTACAAAATGTTCAATTTCGGAAGTGCATCTTTCACGTGAAATGCTAGAAAAATTATAAATCATGTAGAGGGAAGTACAAATGTTCAGTTTTGGAAGTGCATATTCCACATAAAAGTGCTAGAAACATAATAAAATCATATAGAGGGAAGTACAAAAGTATGAGAGCAAGAAGTACATGTATTCACAATGGGAAGTGCATATGTTCACTTTCGGAAGTACAAAAGTCTTCCATAATTTGCAAGACAAATAATGGCATCATCCGTGAAAATAAAAGTAAGTACAACAATGACAAATAGGAAGTGTAAGGTCTCAATTAAGGAAGTACACATATTAAATTTTGAGGAGTACAACAAAATGATTTTTATTTTTTTTGCTCAGATAGGCATTGCCTTTATTTTTAGAACATAACAAAAATCACACAATTCGGAAATCGAATGGAAGGCCAAATGATTGTTTAAATATGCATTAAACGGGTTGACCAAACTTTGACTGCATAAAACCTTACTTACGATGTGTTTTTTTAAGATTGTAACTGAAGTGCGTTGTTGTGTTGAGCATTTTAAATGGTTGTGGACACAAAACGGACACCGTATGAGAAAGTTGCATCTATTTTTCTAAATAGTTTTTGAAGCTATGACAGAAGTACAAACACTTGTAAAAAAAGTACCGATACGTGTCTAAGGAAGTACGAATACTCTATTTTTTCGGGGCGGAAATATATTATGAAAATCTCATTGTTTTGAGCATGTATCGCCTCAATTATTGGCACAAATGATTTCTATGGTAGAGTATAACTCTAATTTCATCATCTATTGCATTCCATAAGGAATCACGAATTTTAGCTTGTTAATTTCATGTCACCATCTTGCAAACAATGCAAAATATGTAAACTTAAAATTTTACAAATTATTCTCAAATCTTAAGAAATTGAGGAATATGATCTTGACAAAAAAGTTACTCCTTAGTGACACATTTCAAACAATATATTACTTGTATCATTTGCATATACCATTTGATAATACCGGTAAAAATCGTTAGAAGCCAATCACTACAAACAACGAGCTGTAATTTCAAATCTGCTCCTAAACCATTAGAAATTTGCGAAAACACTGTGAACAAAAAAGTTGCGCCTACTTCATAGCATTCGAACGCCATATTACTTGCATTATTCCGACAAACGGTTGGAAAACTCTGCTCTAATTACTGTCCATCGTTTTTGAGTAGATCCTAAATATCGTATTTTCAAAATTACTCGAAAACCGTACAGAATTTGAAAAAACTTGCAGAGATACAAAAGTTGCGCATTTTCAGTAGCTTTCCAACGATATATCATTTGCACCATTCTGATCAGCGGTTTGGAAACTAAGTTCAAAACACTTTTTATACGTGTTTATGAAGATTTCCAATTTTTGAAATTAAATTTATACGGTTGATAATTTGAAATAAGTTAGAATACAAAAAAGTTACGGATTTTCATTAGCTTTCCAATGATATATTATATGCACAATTCTAATATATTTTTTGAAATTAGCTAAAAAACAACTATATGAATACACGAGCAGTTTAAAGTTCACGAACAAGCAGTACAGTGTAGTCATACAGAGCAGTACAAACCTGTCTCGTGAGCAGTACAGAATATGTACAGAATATTATTCTATCATTGATGATAGAATAGTCTCCATGTATATATATATATATATAATATTATTTTTTATATATTCTACAGGATCTTTATGGCTGTCGAGGCCAACAATTCGAGCGGGGTGTACGCAGAGTTGTATTGTCCTACTCGGTACTCACCATATTTTTCACCATATTGCTTCAGGAGTAGCTAAGTTTATTTCCCAAAATTTCTTTAGTCAAATTTATATGGGTTATTTTCTTATCGCCTTCCCAGGCAGTTCCACCCAAAGGGAACACTTCTCTACAACTAAGGTTCTCGTTCTCACGCCATACACAAGGCTTAACAGAGAACTACATGCAGAGGTTTCTCCTATAGGATCCCTAGCATAAGAACCCATCCCATATAAACATGCTGAAAAGATTAAGGGAAACACGAAACTACTTCATTTCCACAATACAGCTTACATATGGTTTTCCCTTTCGGGAAGCCCCGAAGGGTTTACACGAGAAGGAGGATTACCTTAGCTCCTTCGGTACAACACGATTGCCTTCACTATGCAGGCTTATTATTACAAGTGGTGGTGGTACTACTACTACTACTACTAAGCAGAGAGTTCTCGCAGGAGCTCGCTGCTGGCTGGTGTTTCTTCTGCTGGTGTTTGCTTGCTCTGTGTGCTCTCTGTCTCTCTTCCTTCGCTGCAAACTTCTCCTTTTATAGGCACGAGAGAGCAGCATTCCACAGCCTTCTTCCTCTATTATTGCTTCTTCTTTCTTCTTGCTCATCATACCCCTATATTGTAGGTCTTTTTAGGCCTTCTAGGCTTCATAGCCTTTGTAGCCCTTCTTTATAGGTTAATGAGAGCATGTTGGAGAGAAATGCATATGCAGCCACCACGTTGCCATGGCTGCCAATGGAGATGCCATTATCTTGTTGGATATCTTCCTATGCTTCATGATGGTGTTCTTGGAAATTCTCCTTCACTTTGGCTTGATTTCCTTCTTCTTGTATGCATGTGAAGAACTTTGGACAGCTTCAAATCTTTGGCTGCTTGCATGCTTGACGATGGTGGAGATCTTCATAATAGGAATATTTATTTTTATTCATTCATTAAATATTTCGAAATTATTATATTTTTTGAATTTTTCAATTGTTCGGGTATAGGTCCTCCACGCCCGAATAATTGATAGTAATATCAATTCAAGTTTATTCTTATATTTGGGTCCTCCACGCCCGAATGATTGATAGCAATATCAATTCATATTCAGCAATATTTACATGCTTCTATATTTATTCTAGGGGCTGACCATGTCCAGCGATGTCCATGTGGTCATCGTCTAGAAAATTCAGGTCATATTTAGCATCATATTCTCTTTTTAGTGCTTCAAATTTTTCATTAAATTCAGCTTGTAATTCTTTTAAAATTTCTGCTTTTACTTCTTCTTTCCATATTTTTGCAATTTCTTCAAATTTTTGGTCTACCTTCAAGTCTATATGCTCTGAATCCAGAGGATCCACGCCTTTTAAAAGGCACGCCTTATATGTTAGAGTCTGGGGGGACTCTTCTTCTTCTTTTGCCTTCTTTGATGATTCTCCCTTTGCATGAGTTGTATTCAGTGGAGGGGGAGTATTCTTGTTTTTTCCCTTAGCCTTCTCAATATATTCCTTCACTTTAGGGTCTATATAAAAATCTTCTCCAATGATATCTTTTGCATATTTCAATGCTTCATTAATATCTATATATTTTTTCCATGTTAAATCTTCTCCCTTCATTCTTGCTATAGATTTTTGTTTTGCTAATTCTTCAAATCTTGTGTATATGCCTGGCTTGCTTCCATCAAATAAGACATATACTGATATTATTTCTTGCGTTTGAATTCTTGCTGACTTTGGTGAATTTTTATTCATCATGTTGAAATATTCTGCAAGGCTATTCAGAATGGATAATAAATATCCCTTCTCTTCTCTTTTATTATTATATTGGAACCAGAAATTATCCAATATGCATTCTTGAATTTCATCTAGAGCAATATGTCCCTTTGCCTTGAATTTGAATGTATTTGGAGGGAATATTCTCAATGTATTATCAATTCCAAATGTGAATACTTCTGTCCCGTTAGGGAGTATTCCTCTCTTCATTTCTGCAAAATTGATGCGCGAGAAAATATATCAGGTAAGCAATTATCTTTACCTTTAATATGCTCAAAAACTACTTTATAACCATTCCCAGTTATGATATCTTCAAATAAAACCCATCTTCTAGTAGAACTTTTCTTACTATTGATTTGATTGTAATATCTACATATTGCTTCACAATCTGTTCGTACTGTAAATTCTTTAAATCCTAAATATAATCTAAATGCGTTAATGGCATGGACAACTGCAAGAATTTCTCTATCAATATTATTCACAGTTTTTAACTTATAACTCCCTGAGGCATATCTACATATTTTTTCTTCTGCCTTTGGAGAATATTTATTAGGCTTTTGCTTTAATATAGCACCCCATCCTACCTTAGATGCATCAGTTTCAATTATGAAATAATTATCTTCTAATGGTAATTCTAAGGGTTTCAAGTTTTTAACCTTTTCTTTAATAGCCTGAACTAATTTTATGTCTTCAGAATTAAAATATTTCTGACCATTCTTTCTTAATTTAGCATATAATGGTCCAGCAATCTTTGCTAAGTTATCTATATAGTTTCTTGCGTAGTTTACAATTCCTAAAAATTGTTGTAAAACCTTTTTATCATTCATGGCATCAGGAAATTGTAATATTTTCTTAGCTATATGCTCTTGCAAATATATTTTTCCTTCTCCTATTTCATGGCCAAGGAAATTAATTTTCTCTTTGCAAATTTCCATTTTCTTTTTAGATAATATTAACCCATTTTGTTCTACCTTTCTAAAGAAAACTTCAAGGTGTGCAATATGCTCTTTATAAGTCTTTGAGAAGACTAACAAGTCATCTACATAGACTAATATGAATGCTTGATTCTCATTGAATATATTTTGCATTTTTCTTTGAAATAATGCAGGCGCATTCTTTAATCCTAAAGGCATAACTAGCCATTCATAATGACCTTGAGGACACGTAAATGCTGTCCACGAAATAGATTCTTCGGCCATTTTTACTTGCCAAAAACCGGCCTTTAAATCAAACTTTGAGAAATATTTGCTTCCTTGTATTCTGTTAATCCATTCTTGCTTATTTGGTATATTATATGCATCATCTATGGTATTATCATTAAGTCTTTTGTAATTAATAACCATTCTAGACTTGCCTCTAACTTCTTCAGCATGATTTCTAACTATAAAAGCTGCGGATCTATGAGGGCTTCTACTTTCTCTTATTGCCCTTAATTTCAGTAATTCTTCAATATGCATTTTGAATTCTTCTATATCTTTGGGAGTAGCTTCTATAGGTCCTGACTTAATTATGTAATCAGGGTTTATAATATTTATTTTGCATACTATAGCATTCTTATCCCAATGTTTCATTGGTATTTCTCCAATGATTTGTATATCTTCTAGCCTTCGCACAATCTTGTCTATATCATTTTTTGATTTTATATCTCTATACCAATTAGGTGAGAAAGATTGTAACCCTATGCACTCTATGCATGTATTTTCTATATGATATTTTTCTATACTGTCACTAAGCTCTTCTTCATTGCAGATTTCAAGAGGGTCTATACTAGTGCTACCCTCATCTTCCAGCTTAGATATTTCTACATTTTGCAAGGATTTTCTTTGTTTTCGCACCTCAGATATGTATGGAACATTATCTTGGTGTGGGATGAATGTAACTCCTTCTTCATGTATAATAGTGGTTTGCAAGGATTGTTGTAAAAACCTTAATCCTAATATCATATCATCACTTATTACAGATAAATCTCTGATTGTAATTTCATCTATAATGTATTTGGTGCCATTTATGTATGATTCGATGTTATATGCTAGTTGATTATGTACTTTCTTTATTCCTGACATGTCTGTGGATACTTCAGCTTTATTATCATCTATTGTTTTAACTATTTCAGGGCATCTTGCAAAATACTTGTCATGAATTATGTTCTTAGTGCAACCTGTATCTAATAATGCTAATATTTTGTAAGAAATGTTTGGCTTCAAAATTATTTTAACTGGAACCCGTATTCCTAGTACTTCCTTGAATGGTAGGCGTACTATATATTTATTCCCAAAGCTTGTTATAGCATCTTTTAATTGTATATGCCTATCTCCTTTACTTTCTCTTACAGTTACCATTTGATCTTTTAATTCAGTATTTTTGGTTGTATTATCTTCTTGACATTTAACATCATTATTATTATTTTGTAACTTATAATTTATTTCTTCTAATTCTGCTTCTAGTTTATTTATCCTATTTTCTAGATTTCTAACTCTACTTGATAGTACTCGATCTTCTGGTTCATATTCTATTTCTTGTCTCCAACTTTGATTTTTAGCTTTCAAACAAGAAAAACATGCTTGTTTTAAACATATACTACAGGTTGACCTATTTTCTTGACTTGGGTAGTATATGCAAAAGGCACATTTTATATAATAATCTCCTTTCCCTCTAATCCAATCATGCTCACAATCTACTTGATTCATCATTTCAATTTTTAAACCTGCTAGTTCTTCTATTAAGTCTATCTCATCTTCACTTGATTCTTCTTCTCTTATCTCATTTTCTACTTCATCTGTTTCTATGATTGAATATATTGACTCATCATCTTTTATTTCATCATCACATACTAATATATTTTCATTGACACTATCTATGATTAGCACTCTTTCTTGCTCTTCTAATTTACTAGAATATCTTTTCTGATCTTTATTGGGACAAGTTCTACTTAGATGATCAGGTGAGTTGCATATAAAACACCTGCACGTACTATCATATGTTTTTCTGGGATTATATCTTCTTACATTTCTCTTATGTAAGAAAGGGGCTCTATTATCTGACCTTCTTAAGAAATATCTTCTTTTTGTCCTAAAATTTCTATTATCTCTCCTTTGAGGTTTGTAATATTTTTTATTCCTATGCCTATCTTCTCCATATGTTAATGGAATTTTGACAATATTATTGCAGAAATTATAATCAGATCTCTTCATAGATCGTTGTGCTTGTATACTTGTGCAAACTTTTCTTAAATGTTTAAAAACAAAGGTTATGGCTTGGGATATATTCATGATGAAACCTTCTGTTTCTTTCTTATATTCTTCAAATATTATTGATCCTAAAGGGTCAGGTAATTTATTAAAATATCTTTCAACAACACCTTTGTTGTAGCCTTGTTTAGCAGTGGTAGCATTATATAAATAATGCTGAGAGAATTCTTTTATTCCTTTCCAACTAGTTAAAGTTAATTTTTCTATTTCTCTCAATCTTTCATTTTGTAATGCTGTATTTCCTAATTCTGGGTCTTCTGCTATGATCATATTTGATATAATGTTAGCAAAATTATTTGGGTTACTTCCAGCCCTTTTTAATTCTTCATAATTATTTGGATATGTCTCTACCCATTGTTCCCATAGAACTTTTACTGATTCTCCTAAAAATGTTTCAAGATATGTTAGCATATCTTCTACCTTATTTCCTATATTATGTTGGTTTTGTATATATTTCTGAACTATTAGGTTTTTCCATATGCTAATTATATTTGGCCAATCTGCAGGATCATGAGCTGCTAAGTTTAATATAGCACCATCATTCCTATAATTTTGAAATTGCACTGGTCTTTCAAAATCTCTTCTTTTAGAACCCATATGCCTATATTGTCCTGGGATGTATGTTGGTTGAAAATCTTCTTTTTCTGGAGGCCATTTTCCGGATGGTCTGGTTGCTCTCTCTCTTTCTCCTTCTTGTTTTACAGAACTATCACCATATGCAGTTCTTTTTCTCTTACTATTATCAACTTCCATGGCTTCCATTGCATTTTCTAAATTATGTAACCCTACCTCATCTAGAGAATTTATAAAATCATCATATTCTTCAGACTCATCGTACTCTATTTCTTCTTCTAGTATTTCGTTTACTATTTTTTCTTCTTCTTCATAACTTTCTAATAGCAATTTATTGTTTATGTCCCATTGCTCATCTTCATCTATAACTTTATCCTTATGACTTTGGTTGATATTGACATTTTTATCTTTGTCTTTGGGCTCAACCATATTTTTTACCATAACTGAACTGCTAGCGGTATTATTTTTGTCACTTCTTAATTTTTTAAGTCTTGAAATTTCTCTAATGAAAAATAATTCTTTTTCTCGAATCTTGGGCCAATCTTTTATCATAGAATTATTATATTCCCATTCTATATGTTTTAATTTTCCTTCCCAATGAATTATTTCATTGTCTAGATTTGCCTTTTCCATGCATTCTGTTGCATCTTTGCACCTATTATCACTGAATTCAGATTCTGACATTAGAGATTCTGTGTCATCTAAGGATGCGGCTTTATAATTTGTGAACCTAATGCTACTACTTCCTTCACAATTTTGATAGCTAATGTAGGTTTCAGGTAGTTTTAGTTCTTTCTTTTCTATTAATTCTCCAATATTCCACTCTTCTCCTGCTCTTTCTTCAGAACTAATTTTAAGAGGACTCATAAACTTTATACCTTTTGACTGCATGCTTTCAATTACGTCATTTACATTTACTCTATATCTAGAGCTGCTTTTATTAGTGAGCCTTCCTATAAATTCTATGCTTACTAACAAATTTGTTCCTCTAAAATCTTCATATCCTTTAGTCTGGAATCCAAAACTCATTTTATCTATAAATTCTTTTACTGGCATCATTAGGTCTGGGGCTATGTAGGTTATTAGCCTATTTTCGTTCATATCACCTTCCATAAAGCCTAATGAAGCTTTATCTATTGATCCCCATCTTTTATCTAGTAATGTTATTAGAACCTTCGTTCCTAATTTCTTTCTTGTCATGCCTTTAACTCCTATGATATACATACCTTGATGAATGTATTTATAACCACTATATTTAAGTTCATTTTCAATATTCTTACTCACAATTCTTAGGTCTACAGGATGAGTTAACACACTTAACTCAATTTCTCTAGAAATTCTATATAGACCGCTTCTACTTTCAAACATGCCCATATGATAAACTTGTTGTGGTCTTATTTTCCTTAATGTATCTTTTTGATATCTTTCTAGATCTCTATCTAGGTCTATAACTTCTTCTAAACTATCAATATCATCATTTCTGCTGCATGAAATTCTATTCATCATTGTTAAGGGTCTCGAATCTTGCCTTACTACTTGGAGACCTTTGTCTCTTCTATTGAGGCTTTTAGATATGTCCATTTTTCTGAGTTAATATTCTTTGATGATATTACTACACCAGATGATGCTAACACAATTTCTTTGTTACCTTGTTCTCTATTTAATTTTTCTAAGACTTGGATTAATAACTGGATGATTGTATTATTTTGCTTTATTAAAATTTTAGAGTCTTCTTTTGGTGAATCGTAATCGGAGAAAACAATAGGAGGCGTTAAATATTTGGCTACTTCGCTTAATGCTTTGTTATATTCGGACATGCAAATTATGAGAGGATCAGAGTTTTTACCTCTTGCACCAACTCTTTAATTTCAAGAATATGATCTTGCCTTGTTGTGGAACCTGACAACAAGTCTTTATTCTTAATTAAACTATGCTCTATATTTTTTCCAATGGATTGCACTTCTTCTTTAATGTAATCGTTATTTCTGCAAACTGTATTCTGTCTTGCCTTTGCTTCTTCTAGCTTATGCAAGGCTATATCAATTTTATTATTCAAACCTGAATATTTTTCTGCAAGTTTATTATATTCTTTCAATAAACTTTCAAACTTCGGATCTAATATATCTTCTCTTTTTCCCCAAGATATGAAAAAGTTATATATGAGATCAACAATTATATTCAGCTGGCTATGTGTAGTATGCCAAGTATGCTCTTCAGATGGATTTATTCTACACCTTATATCAATATTTTCCTTCGTTTTTATTATTCTACCTGCGCTAACTTCTAAATTCAGATACCTTAACCTTTCAATGATTAAACACTAGCTCTGATACCAACAAATACACAATATAATAAAACAGTAATATTAATATGCGGGCTATATATGAACTATGCGTGATAATAAATTCTTTTATATTAACGTTTATGAATACGTAAATTTAATATTCAGATTATAATATATTTTTTTTATATATTCTACAGGATCTTTATGGCTGTCGAGGCCAACAATTCGAGCAGGGTGTGCGCAGAGGTGTATAGTCCTACTCGGTACTCACCATATTTTTCACCATATTGCTTCAGGAGTAGCTAAGTTTATTTCCCAAAATTTCTTTAGTCAAATTTATATGGGTTATTTTCTTATCATCTTCCCAGGCAGTTCCACCCAAAGGGAACACTTCTCTACAACTAAGGTTCTCGTTCTGATGCCATACACAAGGCTTAACAGAGAACTACATGCAGAGGTTTCTCCTATAGGATCCCTAGCATAAGAACCCATCCCATATAAACATGCTGAAAAGATTAAGGGAAACACGAAACTACTTCATTTCCACAATACAGCTTACATATGGTTTTCCCTTTCGGGAAGCCCCGAAGGGTTTACACGAGAAGGAGGGATTACCTTAGCTCCTTCGGTACAACACGATTGCCTTCACTATGCAGGCTTATTACAAGTGGTGGTGGTACTACTACTACTACTACTACTAAGCAGGGAGTTCTTGCAGGAGCTCGCTGCTGGCTGGTGTTTCTTCTGCTGGTGTTTGCTTGCTCTGTGTGCTCTCTGTCTCTCTTCCTTCGCTGCAAACTTCTCCTTTTATAGGCACGAGAGAGCAGCATTCCACAGCCTTCTTCCTCTATTATTGCTTCTTCTTTCTTCTTGCTCATCATACCCCTATATTGTAGGTCTTTTTAGGCCTTCTAGGCTTCATAGCCTTTGTAGCCCTTCTTTATAGGTTAATGAGAGCATGTTGGAGAGAAATGCATATGCAGCCACCACGTTGCCATGGCTGCCAATGGAGATGCCATTATCTTGTTGGATATCTTCCTATGCTTCATGATGGTGTTCTTGGAAATTCTCCTTCACTTTGGCTTGATTTCCTTCTTCTTGTATGCATGTGAAGAACTTTGGACAGCTTCAAATCTTTGGCTGCTTGCATGCTTGACGATGGTGGAGATCTTCATAATAGGAATATTTATTTTTATTCATTCATTAAATATTTCGAAATTATTATATTTTTTGAATTTTTCAATTGTTCGGGTATAGGTCCTCCACGCCCGAATAATTGATAGTAATATCAATTCAAGTAAATTCAAAAAATATAATAATTTCAAAATATTTAATGAATGAATAAAAATAAATATTCCTATTATGAAGATCTCCACCATCGTCAAGCATGCAAGCAGCCAAAGATTTGAAGCTGTCCAAAGTTCTTCACATGCATACAAGAAGAAGGAAATCAAGCCAAAGTGAAGGAGAATTTCCAAGAACACCATCATGAAGCATAGGAAGATATCCAACAAGATAATGGCATCTCCATTGGCAGCCATGGCAACGTGGTGGCTGCATATGCATTTCTCTCCAACATGCTCTCATTAACCTATAAAGAAGGGCTACAAAGGCTATGAAGCCTAGAAGGCCTAAAAAGACCTACAATATAGGGGTATGATGAGCAAGAAGAAAGAAGAAGCAATAATAGAGGAAGAAGGCTGTGGAATGCTGCTCTCTCGTGCCTATAAAAGGAGAAGTTTGCAGGGAAGGAAGGGAGACAGAGAGCACACAGAGCAAGCAAACACCAGCAGAAGAAACACCAGCCAGCAGCGAGCTCCTGCGAGAACTCTCTGCTTAGTAGTAGTAGTAGTAGTACCACCACCACTTGTAATAATAAGCCTGCATAGTGAAGGCAATCGTGTTGTACCGAAGGAGCTAAGGTAATCCTCCTTCTCGTGTAAACCCTTCGGGGCTTCCCGAAAGGGAAAACCATATGTAAGCTGTATTGTGGAAATGAAGTAGTTTCGTGTTTCCCTTAATCTTTTCAGCATGTTTATATGGGATGGGTTCTTATGCTAGGGATCCTATAGGAGAAACCTCTGCATGTAGTTCTCTGTTAAGCCTTGTGTATGGCGTCAGAACGAGAACCTTGGTTGTAGAGAAGTGTTCCCTTTGGGTGGAACTGCCTGGGAAGACGATAAGAAAATAACCCATATAAATTTGACTAAAGAAATTTTGGGAAACAAACTTAGCTACTCCTGAAGCAATATGGTGAAAAATATGGTGAGTACCGAGTAGGACTATACACCTCTGCGCACACCCCGCTCGAATTGTTGGCCTCGACAGCCATAAAGATCCTGTAGAATATATAAAAAATAATAATATTATAATCTGAATATTAAATTTACGTATTCATAAACGTTAATATAAAAGAATTTATTATCACGCATAGTTCATATATAGCCCGCATATTAATATTACTGTTTTATTTATATTGTGTATATATATATATATATATATATATATATATATATATATATGACTCATGTTTTATACTCCCAGGTGTACATACTCCTACCCTTTATTGGATATTTTCGATTGGATAAGCACCAAAGAAGACGTTGAAAATTAAACATGCATGCAGCAGAATTCTTTTAGGAGCTGATGTGCATCCGTGCATGAAACGACTTGATCCTACAACGGAGGGAACGGATAGGTAGTAGTATTCAATTTTGAATTAAAAAAAGCACGGTGATCATTTGTTAGCAGTATGGCACACAACCACACGCCCGATCCTTCCATTTTCAGTTATACACATGATGCAAGTACTAAGTTATCATTTATGACATCTGCTCATTATGTTTGGAGTAGTATATATGCGAACATGTTCAGAAGTAGTTACACGTATAGTATACAAACTAGTAATATATGTGAGAACTAGGATGTATCTTTGCAACCAGTTTAGTGTATGTGGCCGGAGGTATATACTACTTTTTTAGAGGGGTATATACTGATTTTGTAAAGGGTATATACGCTAGTATGTGCTACTAGTTTGGAGTATATGTACTGATATTTGGAAATTAGCATTACACTCCTTTCCAATAAGAGGTGTATATGATACTTTAATAGATCAAATCAGAGGTATATACTACCCCAAACGGAAGGAGTATATACTACAAATCTCAAGATTAGGATGGTATATACTGACTTTCTATGAAGTATATACTTCATTTCAAATCAGAGGTATATACTGATTTTCTAAAAAGTATATACTCTACAAAATGAGGTACATTCATATCGGATGGTTATGTGTACATTCATCTAGCTGCATGTTGTTCATGCTCCTGCCGGCCGCCGGTGTGCACACGATGCGTGCTAGATCGTACAAGGCAAAGATCCACTAGGGAATCTGGTGCATCTATGTCCATGCATGAAATTGTAGTGCCTCCACACGCCGGTCTGCCTGTTCATGTTCCACTGCCACCGCTTGTTCGTCGTTGTCGTCACCCGCCGGACGCATCTCGCCTCCGCCGTCGGCTCGTTGAGCCACCGTCAGTGTCATGCATCTCGTCTCCTTGGTCGCCTCGCCGAGCTACCTTCAGCCGCATGCATGTCGTCTCCGTCGACAACCGTCAGCCGCATGAAGGGTTGTCTCCATCGCCGATTCGTTTGGCTGCCTTACTTCAGTACTGCGATCTCACAAGAAGTAGCGGGGCATGAACAATGGATTAATGGATTTTAAGAAGAAAACTAGAACACTCGGGCAGCATGCGATCAAAATATACCATCCCCATACCTCCGTAGCATGCAGCGATGTTGAAGAAACGATGAGCCGATGAATTCCCAGATCATGGTACTGGTAGGTCGAGGCTGTTGGCGCTGCATCTCGCAGCGCCTCTTCTTCTTCCTTAACTCACTCTCTCTCTAATCTTTTTTCTCACTTGGTGATTCACACACAGCCACAACACACGCACGCACACACACTCAAGGAAGAAGCACAGCTTGCTTTGCTGCGAGGCCCTTCCCCTTGATGACACAGTGGCTACATTCTTCTGCTTCAGCCCTCACGGCCCCTGTGTTCTCATTCATTTGGTTGGCTTAAATAGAAGTACAAGATAACTACTCGACCCACTATCTCCTGGCATCACACCACACTAGCCACTACTCACGAACTAGTACCATGTCCTCCTGGAATCACTCCATGCCACATGACTTGGCCCTCCAACATACAGTTTCTAGCTGACCTATTCTTCTGCTACCGATAACTCAAACATGCACATGCAGCTAACTGATTCAGCCAAGTCTATCGGCTAAAACTGATCGTCCAGCCCAGGCCTTGCTGATTCACACAGCCAGGCCATATCGCACAGCACCGCAGCTTCACGCCGCCGTCGGCATCTCGCCCTGCTTGCCGCATCACATGGCAGTCCTGCAACTCACCTCCTCTGTGCACTGAAATGGAGCACCAACGACTAGCTACTCCCTAGACAATCTAAGTTACATGCATAGCAAAATCAAACTAAATATGCAGATACATGAACATTACAAGATTAGTTCTAACAGAGGCGCAGGCTCCCGCATCTCGTCGGTGCCATCAGAGATAATGTTTGTTAGATGCCGATAGCCAGGTATTTAAGTGGGCAAACAATACGGAACAAACCTTATCCATGCAAAGACTACGTCAGCTGTTTGTTATTTACGGAATAATTAAATAATGAATAAATGGGCGTGGGTGTGGTAAGCACGTACGGGCTTTATGCCAATTTTTGATAGGAGTATGTACTCCTAGGTATACCATCTAGTTTTCCTATATATATATATATATATATATATATATATATATATATATATATATATATAGGTCCCACTACAGGAATGCAGCCGTATGCCGACGGCTTTAGGCCCTCGGCGTATAGACGTTTGCCGTCGGCGTAGGCTACGCCGAGGGCTGCCGTCGGCGTAGCCCCTCGGCGTAGATGCCCCTCGGCGGAGCTCTATTTGGCCGTCGGCATAGCCTATTTATATTTTTTTTAAAAAGTTTAAAAAAATTGATTTTTTTTTAATTTTTTTCTGAATTGTTTATCTCACTAATCTCTCAATTGGAATATTTTTAACACTAATTACAATTAATCTTTGGTCAAATTTAAGTCTTGGTCAAACTTCCCGGTCGGTCACCCATCCTCACACTACTCCACCTCCAGCACGCTTAACTTCTCTGTTCCATCTGGATGAGTGTCCACGAAGCAAATTATACCTTGTTGATAATACTACCATATCAATCCTATTAACCCTTATACCACTATGTCACACGTCATTGGTTTTAAGTTTCCAAACTATATATTAAGTAAACAACAATAAATAAGTAATAAATATATTGAATTTCAAACTATATAATAAGTAAATAACAATGAATAATTAATAATTATATTGAATAATTTATAACTTTAAATCTGTAAATCGGAATTCAACAAATTATATGTCTAAATCGATAAGAAAAATGAGAGGAATCCAAATATGACATCCATATGTAATGTTTTTATGTTTTATTTAATTTTTAATTTCTGATGCTCATTTTGAATTTAATGTATCATCAGTGATATCTCGAACTAATGAGATTTACATTGAAAAAATCATAAAAAATTAAAAAAAATCAAAAAAAGGAAAACCTTCACACCTAGTCTTCTTATGTCAAATACTAATGAGTCCACATGATAAACAATTTTTTCATAGTTTTCTTATGTCATACTCCCGCTTTACCCCGTTAACCCTCACTTTACCCCGTTGATAAACGGTGGGCATGAACCTTCTTAGCTAGGGGTCGAATTTCGCAAAACTCTTTGTGTATCTCTAATATAATAACATGTTGTGTATCTAAAAGTGATTTTTTCAAAAAATCATGAGGAAGCCATGATGGAGCTGTAGTTCAAATTTACCCCGCTTCCTGCTGAATTGGGAATAGTTTGTCTTTTTTATGAAAGGTTAATGCAAAGCTTCACACACACAAATAATTGGTGATATATACATAAAATATGTCCTAATATTGTTTAAAATTTTGGTGGTCTAGTTTTGTAATGTATTTTTAGTACTTTCTTCACAAAAAAACCCAATTTTGACACTTAGAAAATAAAAATTGATTTTTTTATGCATAGAAAATGAAAACTCCCAATATGAACTTTGTTTCCCATCCCAATATGAACACATGTGCATAATATGGGGTCATTTAAACAAACTATTCTATGATTCAGGTCATGACCTAGCTCATCTGGCTTGAAAGCCATGAAATTTCGTACATGATAGGTCATTTCTGAGAAGGGGTTTCTACAATATTTGCAATACTCCAAGTTTATTATTTTTCCTCACAACTAGGTAACATAAAATGACACAATACGAAGGCTTTACATTTTTTTGAATTTTTTTGAACTTCTTATGCTCGATTCAAAATGCGGTCAAAATGGCGGGCATGAACCTTCTTAGCTAGGGGTTTAATTTTGCAGAACTATTTATGGATCTATGATAAAACATCTACTTGTGAACCTAAAAATGATTTTTTGAAAAAAACATGGGCAAACTATGATACAATTGTAGTTCAAATTTACCCCGCTTCCTGCTAAATCGGCAAGAGTTTGTCTTTTTTGTGAAAGGTTAATGCAAAGCTTCATACACACAAAAAATTGGTAATATATACACAAATGTTTCCTACTATTGTTGAAAATTAGGTTGGTATAATTTTGTAATGTATTTTCAGTACTTCCTTCACAAAAAAACCCAATTTTGACACTTAGAAAATGAAAATTGATTTTTTTATGCATAGAAAATGAAAACTCCCAATATGAACTTTGTTTCCCATCCCAATATGCACACATGTGCACAATATGGGGTCATTTGAACAAACTATTCTATGGTTCAGGTCATGACCTAGCTCATCTGGCTTGAAAGCCATGAAACTTCGTACATGATAGGTCATTTCTGAGAAGGGGTTTCTACAATATTTGCAATAGTCCAAGTTTATTATTTTTTCTCACAACTAGGTAACATAAAATGACACAATACGAAGGCTTTACATTTTTTTGAATTTTTTTGAACTTCTTATGCTCGATTCAAAATACGGTCGAAACGGCGGGCATGAACCTTCTTAGCTAGGGGTTGAATTTTACAGAATTATTTATGGATCTCTGATAAAACTTCTACTTATGAACATGAAAATGATTTTTTAGAAAAATTATGGGCAAACTATGATGCGGCTCTAGTTCAAATTTTCTCGACTTCCAACTGAATCAAAACCCTAAATCCCTAAACTGAAAATCATAAATAATTAAATTAATTAGTTCTAAATTTTTGAAGGTTTAGATGAATAGATCTTATTTTTATGCAAATTTTGATATATTATTTGTATTTTTGTGAATTAGAATGATTTAGTTATGATTTTTCTAAGATTAATGTGGTAAAATGGAAAATAGCTATGCCGAGGGCATTGCCGTCGGCGTATAAAAGGCCGTCGGCGTAGCTATCTTACGCCGAGGGCAACGATACGCCGAGGGGCTCCTTCGCGGGCTATCCCAGAGGCCTTCTACGCCGACGGCAACGACATTTGGTCGTCGGCGTAGCGCCCAGCCGTCGGCTTCTTCCTCCATTCCCGTAGTGTCCATCTATTCTAAAACCGGTTGTAGACTAGTAATCTACAACCGGGCCGGCCCTATAAGGTAAGCGATGCGCCTTGGAGAAATTCCCCAACCGGTTCCATTCCCACCTACCTTCCGCACGCCAACTTCCCCCGCAGTCACGCACCAAACCACGGACCGCAGGTCCATGCGCCGCCGGAAAGGGAGCCGCGCGCCGCCGGAGAGAGAGCCACGCGCCGCAGGACTGTGAACCATGCGCCGCCGGCCATGGAACAGCATGCTCTGCCGCCTGCGTTCTACCGGCGCGCCGCACCCTAGGTCGTCGCCGCTGGCCAGGACGGGAGCTTGACGCGCCACCAACGACACGCGAGATCGAGGGCGCCCCGTCCAGGATGCGAGTTTGACAGAGCCGCCGCTGCCTCTTGCCGAAATCGCGAGGAGCGCGCTCTGTACTGCTTCCCCGCCCGCTCTATACAGCTTCCTCGTCTGCTATGGGACGCTGCATCGTCAGTTGTCAAGCTTCACAAATGACCAGTGCGTCTCTTGTCTTACCCTGCGCTGCTCAGTGATTGGCCCATCAACGTCGCCGGCGGGTGCTCCACTTCACCACGCAATAGTTGGTAGTGGACTGTTTTCTTTTGGTAACACGGGCAGTACAAGAGCAATTAGCTAGAAGTTTAGTCCAAGGCGGGAGGCAGGTCAGCGCTGGAGCGACGTCGCCAGCTTGCGTTGGCGTGCACGCGGAAGTCTTCCTCCAACTCGTCCCTCCCCTTTGTTCTGACTTCTCGCGATAGAATCTTTGCATCTGTGGCCAAAAGCTGTTTGTGTTAATATCTGAATGGAAACTAATGTTTGTGTTACTCCAGCGCTAACCACAACAGGCAGTAAAGGTGTTTATTAATCGGTAGGTCAATCGATTCGCCAAGGCAGGTCACCCTGTATCACCTCGTGTGCAGCCACAGGAGCTAATCTAGAGTTCCCCTTGGGCCTGGTCGCTGCATTATTGTCGATTGGAAAACGTCTGATCTTCTAATTTCTGTCAGAAGTGCATGTTGTTCAGGAAAAAAAGGAACTTCAATGCTCACGTGCTGGAAGCGAACTGAAAAAGTTGCAGCGATTTATGTATCTCTTGTGCTTGATTAATTGAACGGATGTGTTTCCATTGTTTTAGTTTCCAGATCAATTACTTAGAACGCTTTTAGTAGCTAGTTTCTGCATAATAGGAAAATGTAATCATCTGTATGGAAGTACAATACTTTGCTGTCCAGAAATTCTAGCATGTTCGGATTTAATTTTTATCACAACATGCAGTTCAAGAGCGCGAGTGGAGAAGTTCAGGCGCATCAAACACGGCAGTTCAACTTGAACATGCTAGAATTTTTATTTATATTGGGTTTAACTTTTACCACAACAGGCAGTTCAAGAGCGCGAGTGGAGAAGTTCAGGCTCAGCAAACACGGCAGTTCAACTTGAACATGCTACAATTTTTATTTAAATTGGGTTTAACTTTTACCACAACAGGCAGTTCACGAGCGCGAGTGGGAGAAGTTCAGGCACACGAAACGCAGCAGTTCACCATGAACATGCTAGAATTTTTATTAAAATTATATTTAATTTTTACCACTATGGGCAGTTCAAGAGCGCGATTGGTATAAGTTCAGGCACACCAAACGCGGCAGTTCACCTGGAACATGCTACAATTTTTATTTAAATCAAAATTATTTTTTATCACTACGGGCAGTTCAAGAGCGCTAACCAAAGAAGTTCAAGTGCGCTACTCGAGGTAGTTCAGGTGGGCTTACGAGGGAAGTACAGGTGGTGGCGTGAGGTAGTTCAGGTGTACTAACAAGGCATTTTAGAAAACTTGACCACGATACGTGAATCAAAGCAGTTCAGGTGCACTAGCGCGGGAAGTTCAGGAACGCTACTATGGAAAGTTCAGGCGCACTAACGAGAGAAGTACAGGTGGGCGGAACTTTGAAAAGTTCAAGTCACTAACAAGGTAGTTTAGAAAACTCAAACCGCAGTACGCGACTCCAAGAAGAAAGAGTCGCACTAGCTCGAGAAGTTCAGGTCCACAACTCTGGGAAGTTCAAGTGCACAAACGAGTGAAGTATAGGCTAGCGGAACATCAAGAAGTTCAGGGGCACCAATGATGCAATTCAGTAACTTGACTTGGCAGTTCAAGTGCACTAACGGGGCAGTTCAGAGAAAGTGACCTATAGGCATGACTCAGGGCAGTTTAGGCGCACTGCCGAGACAGTTCAGGAATGCAACTGTGAGAAGTTCGGATGCACTAAACGCATCAATTCACCTTGAACACGGTAGAATTTTCACTTTTGTCAA
The DNA here is from genome assembly GCA_007115705.1 of Dactylis glomerata. Lineage (NCBI taxonomy): Eukaryota > Viridiplantae > Streptophyta > Magnoliopsida > Poales > Poaceae > Dactylis > Dactylis glomerata. The sequence goes on along the minus strand of QXEO01000411.1, from coordinate 4,377,686 downwards.
ATTTATTTTTTACCACTATGGAAATTTCTGCTTATACTAAGCGAAAGTTTACTTTGAACAAGAGGAAAGTTCGATTGCAAGAAATTAAAAAGTTAAATTTTGTCAACATTCAATTTAATCATAAAATAAGTTCAGTTACACATCCAGAGCAGTTCAGCTGCATGTGAGAAGCAGTTCAAGTACTCTGTTTTTTCCGAGCGGAAATCCTACCCATTAAAATCGTTTCTATATGTCCCGGTTGCACAAATAAACCACATAAATACTTAATATACAATAATATGAGTCTACTTTCACTTATACATGGTGTCATGTCCCACTCAACCACCATACCCATGCCAAATTCAAATCGCTCGCATATGGGTGTCATTCTTACTATTTACTATTCTTGAAAATGATTTCTAAACCTTGCAAAATTTGGAAACATCACCTTGACAAAAAGTTGCGCAATTTTAATATCTTTCGAACGGTATATCATTTACTTCATTCTGATTAGTCGTTTAGAAGTAATTGCAAAAACAGTTCATGCAAAATCGAGAAATCCGGAAATCCGAATCAACTATATTCAAAACTGCTCTTAAATGGTAGGAAATCCGAAAAAATAATCAAAATGAAAAAGTTGCGCCAAATCCACAGCTTTCCAATGATATATCATGTGCATAAATCGGATAAACGGTTGAAAAATGAAGAGCAAAATACTGCTCGATATGAAAAAATCCGCGAAACAAATGTTTTGTATATTTAAAATTACTTCTAAACTGTTCCGAATTTCAAAAAACACTTAAGATCAATAAGTTGGGCAATTTTCTTGCGAATCCAACGGTATATTGTATGCGTTATTCCAATAAACGATGTGAAAACCGTGGCCAAATTACTGTCCGCCCATACAAAATGACGCGAAAATCCGATTATTGTTTTTTTAAAATAACCTGAAAAATATTTAAAATTTCAAAAAACTATTAAAACATAAAAGTTTCGGAATTTGATAAGCTTTTTAACGGTATATCATTTGCTCAAATCTAATGAACGATTAGGAAATTATAATCAAAACATTGTAGTCTCATGTATTATAGCGAGAAGTTCAACAATGTTCATCTAAACAAATAGCGAGAAGTTCAACCGTGTTTACCATGAAGTTCAAAACTGGTTGTAGATCCTTAATCTACGTATATATATGTACTTTTACACATCTTAGGTATATATTCCAAAAAAATAACATACCTAGGATATACATACCTTATTTATGTCTACTAAATATGTGCAAAATCATACATATTTTGGGGTATGTACAAAACATCACGTATTTTGTACATATTGAGCATGGTGCCCGGGCACCAAGGTGCCCTGGTTATTTTACCTATATATATATATGACTCATCTTATATACTCCTGGGTGTACATACTCTCATATTCAATATATCTCATATACAAGGGTATTATACCTTTTTATCATTTTTAATATACCTCATTAATTACTCTAATATACCTCAATATAAGTAGTATGCAAAAAATTCCATCGAAACCCTTACTTTTTTAATATATCACTTTTACGTGCATAAATGCAGTATATACGCAAATAATATGAGGTATATAGACTCAAATGAATATTTTTATAAAACTCACTTTGAGGTATCTAGTATTAACTAATGAAGTATATTAAAAATTATAAATAGATATAATTGACTCATCTATGTGGTATATTGAACGTGGGAGTACGTACACCTAGGGATACCATCTCATTTTCCTATATATATATTGAGCATACATATATATATAGTAAAATAACCAGGGCACCAAGGTTCCTGGGCACCATGCTCAATACATATAAAATACATGATGTTTTGTACATACCCCGAGGTATGTATGATTTTTACATACCTAGTAGACATGAATCGGGTATGTATATCCTAGGTATGGTTTTTTTTTGGCATATATACCCTGGGTATGTAAGAAATATGTATATATACGTAATCTGCGTAAGTATATATTGGGTATGTGTATCCCGAGTATATATATCTTGGGTATGCATATCTTGGGTATACGTATCTTGGGTATGTATCCCCTTGGGTATGTATAATTGTAAGCAAAACGTACGTATTTAAGGCATGGTGCCTGGGCAACTTGGTGTCCCATATCAGCTTCCTATATATTGTCCGTTTCATCTAATATACGCTAGGTATTGCGTTGTTGTAAATGTAACAGCTCATAACTTCAGTGTAGACATGTATGTTAGATGAAACTCTACAGATCTAACTTATCCACCAAGTATCATTCTGGGAATTTGTTAATGCAAACTTCCATCAAGAGGACGGACATCCACTACTCGCTGAAAATACATAGCACATTGCTGATGAAATGTTAAACTTTTTGGAGACCTTTTATGAATCAATTGTTTCTTTGTCTAGAGTTTATTATCACACATCTCCGTTAGTGGTAGTATATCATATTTTAGAAATTGCCCAACATCTGGAATCATACGAAAATGATTCCATTTTACTTGAAGTTGTCCCTAAATGAAACTTAAATATTTAAAATAGTGGACAAAAATTTCTGTAGTGTATGCATTTGCATTTATTTTGGGTCCTAGGGCTAAAATGGACGGGTTTGGTAATGTTCTTTCGCTCCTAAGTGTTATCCATGGATGTAGATTATTCTGGTTGATTCACACTTGTGAAGATTAACCTTTATCAAGTTTACGATCCGTATGACCAAAAGTATGCCAGAGTTCGGCAGCAAAGACCTCCACAGCACTAACAAGAAGAGAGGAGCGTGGGGGAAGATATTTGATTCTTCGTCCTCTGCCTCGAGCTGTTCTACACAAACAATGCTCGGTTTTTTAGGTGGTGGGGAGTTAGTGAGGCAAATTCGATAAAAATAACCCAAACATAAAACAAAGGTAAAAAAAATAAACTTTGTCCTAAACTATTTCCTCAAACTAACCCTTTTTTACCGCGCCGTACAGCAGGGCGCGGCAGGCTGCTGTGCAACACCGTGGCGCACGGCGCAACAACATTGCCATGGTGGCAGTGCGGGGCTCAGATACACAGGTACCGCGCCATGCTGTGCGGCGCAGCACATTAGGCTGCCACGCCTTGGTGTACGGCGCCGCACCACAGGAGAGAATGACAGGCGAACGCATAACCTTAAAGACTGTGTAGCTGGCACGCCACCGGGACCGGGAGACCTCCGGCGACAGCATGCCGCCCGCGTCCGTGAAGTCAGATTGTTTGGAGCCCTCGGCAGGGGCTGGGGCCATCGGAGTGGCGCCAAGGACGTGGTCGAGGATGGTGCGCAGGCTGACGGCGACGGCCTCGTTGCTGCCTGCGAGGCCACACCACGCCCTCTTCCGCCACCTGCACGAGCCCCTCCTGCAGCTCGGCGGCGGCAGGCGGCCTCCAGTGTCAGTTCTAACCTACGATCTTGGCTCTAACAAAGAACAACTCAGAGATCGAACGAGGAAGAAGAGGATTTTGTGCCGTGTAAAACTTACGGCTTTTCTCGTTGTCTTTCCTTATATTCAGTACATGAAGTAAAACGTGGCCTGGTAGATCCTACCCCTACGCCACGATCTGAAGACTCGCGTCATCCCACGAGCTCGATCGTGATCAACCACGATCCTACAAACTAGGAAACAGAAAAAGATTGAGACCTGATGCAACAGGCTCGTGTGAGTCACGCACAGAAGTGGCCCACATCTAACTACTGAAAGTTCAGACATGCTTAACTGAAACTAACTGAACCTAACACTGACGATGACAGACAAGATTATTCAGATAACAAATCACCCCCTTAATCATGTTGTCGTCGAGCTTATTGCAGCCATGCCGATCCTGTTCCTCAGCTGCTGAAAGCAAATGCGCCCTAGAGCCTTTGTCAGGATGTCAGCAAGCTGACCCACCATGCTGACGTAGTCGACCCCAAGTTCTCCCTTCTCCACATAATCACGGATCAAGTGGTAGCGGAGATCAATGTGCTTGCTACGTTTATGGAACACGGGGTTCTTGACAAGGGAGATCGCCGATTTGTTGTTGACCAACAGCTTCGGCGGCCTCGGTTCTTTGCTCGGTAACTCCCCGATGAGCCTGCTGAGCCAAAGTCCTTGATAGGCAGTGGTAGCAGCTGCGATGTACTCAGACTCGCACGACGATGTGGCCACCACACGCTGCTTCTGTGACTGCCAGCTGACTGGACTACGCCCAAGGAAGAAGATCATGCCTGTCGTGCTCTTCCGATCATCGACATCGCCGGCCAGATCGGCGTCACTGAAACCCAGGAGTTCAGGCTTTCCTTGTCCTCGCTTGTACACAATTCCAAGGGATACTGTCCCTGCCACATACCTCAGCAGATGCTTCACTGCCGCGAGATATTCAGAGGTGGGCGCCTCCATAAAACGACTAACATAGCCGACGGTGTAGGAGATGTCAGGTCTTGTGTGGACTAGATACCTGAGGCCGCCCATGATGCTGCAGTAGTGAGTGCCATCGACCAGCTTCCTGTTGCCAGTCCTGCTCAGCTTCAATCATGCCTCCATTGGCACGGCGCATGGATTGCAGTCCTCCATGCCCGCACGCTGCAGCAGCTTCTTCACGACGCAGCCTGTTGGAGCGTGATCAGGTCGTCGCGCTGCTGCACCGCAATACCCAGGTAGAAGCTGAGTTCGCCCAGGTCACTCATTTGGAAGAGATTGGTCATCTCCTGCTTGAACTTTGTCACCACCTTAAGTGTCGCTCTAGTGATGATGAGGTCGTTGATGGTGCGTGTTAGGCACTCAGTTGGGAACCCCAAGAGGAAGGTATGAGGAGCACATCAGCAAGTTTCCTTCAGTTGTGAAACCAAGGTTCATCGAACCAGTAGGAGAAAGTCAAACTTCAGAAGGTGATGCTTGCGAGCTTCACGACACTCCAGACAATGGCGCCAGAAAAATACTAGTGCATAGTTGACGTGGGAGCTTCTTCACCTAGCAGCAACGTGGAACCTGCACACAACACAACCAAGTACTTTGCCCCAACTTACGATGAGGTTGTCAATCTCACCGGTTTGCTATAAACAAAGGATTAAGCGTATAGAGTGGTAAAAGATAATAATATGTGAGAATGTAAATAAACAAGTAAAATAGTAAACAGGTAATAGCAATGTAAAGGAATTGAACCGGGGTCCACAGTTCACTAGTGGTGTCTCTCCATAAGATAAATAACAACATGCTGGGTAAACAAATTACAGTTGGGCAATTGATAGAGTAAAGATAATGTACATATGTTATGAGGATCACTATGTGATTCACTCTGGGCATTACGACAAAATACATATACCGTAATCCAACTGCATCTATGACTAATAATCCATCCTCCGGATGTCGTCCAAGCAACCAACGGGTATTAAGTTGCGAACAACAGATTATCGCCTTAAGCAAAGTGCATAATGTAAACAATACAAATGTCCTTGGACACAAGAATGTTGTTTTCTCCCTAGTGGCAACAGCACATCTACAACCTTAGAGGTTTCTGTCACTCCCCCAGATTACTAGAGGCATGAACCCAACTATCGAGCATAAATACTCCCTCTTGGAGTCACTAGCATCTACTCGGCCAAGATATCTACAAGCAATGGAGAGCATGCAAGATCATAAACAACATAGAGATAACATAAAGATAATATTTTAGCACATCAACTTAACATAGTACCAATACTCACCGGATCCCAACAAACACAACTTGTAGAATTACACAAAGATGATCTTGATCATGATAGGCAGCTCACAAGATCCAAACATGAAGCACATGGTGGAGAAGACGACCATCTAGCTACTGCTATGGACCCGTAGTCCAAGGTAGACTACTCGCACATCACTCCGGAGGCGACCATGGTGGTGGAGAAGGCCTCCGGCAGGGATTCCCCTCTCCAGCAGGGTGCCAGGAAGAGCTCCTGGATCCTTCTGATCTCGCGTCGACGACGGCGGCGGCTTGCAGTATGTTTCGAGGAAAAGTGATCGGTCCTTTAGGTTTTCCCCGTCGAGGGGAATATATAGGCGGAAGGGCGGCTTCAGGAGGTGGACCAGGCGGTCTCACCCCTGGTGGCGTGGCCAGGGGCTGGGCCGCGCGACCCTAGGGTGAGCCTGGCCTCTGGCCCCCCTCCGTCTCATCTTCGGACTTCGTGACGCTTCAGGAAAAATAATAGGTTTGGCTATTGTTTCGTCCAATTCCAAGAATATTTCCTGTGTAGATTTTTTGAAACACAAAATAGCAGAAAATAGGGAACTGGCACTATGGCGTCTTGTTAGTAGGTTAGTTCCGGAAAGTGCATAAAAACGCCACGAAGTGTAACAAAACACAAAGCAAATGGTGTATAAACAATCATGGAGCATCAAAAATTATATATACGTTTGAGACGTATCAAGCATCCCCAAGCTTAACTACTGCTCGTCCTCGAGTAGGTAAGTGAAAACAACAGAATAATTTTTGAGGTGACATGCACCATCATAATCTTGATCAACGATGTAAAGCATTGAGTGCTGGGATCAAAGAACTTAAAACATGGGCATAAGAGACATAATGTTGACAATAAAACTTAGCAACTATGTTATAACATGAAAAGTAACACAAACAAAAGATCATGAATAATAAAACATTGAAAGTCAAACGTGTGTTCAAATCATATGGAAAAACATATCAAAGTGGTTTTCAGCTTGTCCTTCATGGAATAGCAAAACATAAATGCATAGGACACCTTCAAGTTTAAGAGGGCGACTAGATATAAATAATTTAAGAACAAGCAAAACCATAATCATGAATCAATCAATGATAAATTTTGGGACTATGCACATTAAACTCAGAATGGTAACTATGCTCTCTTAGACGATGCATAAAGGTATAAGGTGGATACTCAACATAAAAGTAAAAGAAAGGGCCTTCGCAGAGGGAAGCAGTGATTGCAAGTTTTACAAACCTCCAAAAATTGTGATACTTACTACCTTTGAGCTCTCATTGCCCCCATCATAGGCATCTTGAATGGTTAAAGTTAATGCGAGTACAATTATGAAGCATATGCTCAACAAATCATAAGTTGAAAACCTCGTGTCCCATGAAGTACGAATATCCAAACCTCATGCTACTCGACTTAGGTCCCAAGCAAGCTCTTGTCATTGTAAGCATACACGTATCATCGAGAACCGCCAACGGGGTATCTCCTGCCTGATGAAATGGAACAAGCCCACATCGAAATGATAAGACAAACAGACAATGAACACCTCAGCATCTTTTTTATTTACCATTGGTATAGCTTTTTATTGTGAGATGCGTCGTCGAATGTCCACTATGGGCATGCTGTAAATTTCCACCATGAATGATGCATGGCTTAGATTAGCAGCCCAGACGTTTCTCTAACACATATACAAATTCCATGATCTCGCAAGATCCCAACTTATTTCACATCGTGAGTATCCATAAACAAAAGATCACGATATCAACTCAATGAAAGAAAGTGCAATGTTGAAAGCTTGCCCCATGACGGCATGGTTGGGCTAATCTCCAACTTACAACTTGCAAGCATAACATCAACATAAGAGGGCCACAATGTCAAAATTTTAAAAGTGAGAAAAGTAAAGTGTGCCGTCAGGTTTGTGAGAGCTTTACTGACTAATTTTCACATAACACCAAAAAGAGTTTAATTTGAAGGATAGATAAAAGCAAGTCAAATGTACTTGGAATCGCAAATTTCTAATAGGTATGTATGGTGGACACATTGGCAAACTTGGTTTTTGGGAGTTGGATGCACGAGTAGAGCTCATACTCAGTACAAAATGAAGGCTAGCAAAAGGCTGGGAGCGGCCAACTAAGAGAGCAATAACGGACATAATCATGCATAGCGACAAAACATCATAAACCGAAGCATAAAGTGGTATCACAAGTCAAAAACCAAATGATCATAGAGACTTATGGTGACTTTGTTAGAGTCAAACATGTTGTAAGCATGCGCCAAGTCAACCCAAATAAAGCATCAAGGAGAAAACCACAAAAATGCTTCCATATAATAAAAACAACGCATGATTTTTTTTCAATGGCTCATTAAGCAATCTCAGTCATTTGAGACAAGACATGCTACAGCAAAAACTACTAAGCATACTATCAAAATGACATCAAGCATGGCATGCAAAAGTCTAAGCCGCAGTCTAAACAAGCTCCTTTTTGTACCACTTTTTGTATGAAACTTTTTTCTCTTTTCCAACACCATTCAAACCTTTTTAAGACAACTCTTTTGATGAAAACCAACATAGACCAGTGATGCACCATTAAGAGAGCATAGTTGTCATTCTGAGTATAATGTGCATTGTCCCAAAGTTTTCATTGATTGATTCATATTATTGGTTTCACTTGTTCTTAAATTATTTGTATCTAGTCGCCCTCTTAAACTTGAAGGTGTCCTATGCATTTATGTTTTGCTCTCCATGAAGGACAAGCTGAAAACCATTTGTATGTTTTTCCTTATGATTTGAACACACGTTTGACTTTCATTGTTTCATTTTCATGATCTTTTGTTTGTGTTCAATTTCATGTTTATAACATGGTTGCTAAGTTTCTTCTATCAAGATTATGTCTTTCATGCCCATGTTATAAGTTCTTTTGATCCCAGCTCACAACGCTTACATAGATGATCAAGATTGTGTAGGTGCATGTCACCTCAAAAAATATTTCTTTTGTTATCACTTACCTACTCGAGGATGAGCAGGAGTTAAGCTTGGGGATGCTGATACGTCTCCAACGTATCCATAATTTTTGATGCTCCATGCTTGTTTTTACACCATTTGCCTAATGTTTCGCTACACTTTGTGGCACTTTTATGCATTTTCCAGAACTAACCTATTAACAAGTCGCCACAGTGCCAGTTCCCTGTTTTTTGCTGTTTTTGTGTTTCAGAAAAGTTACATAGGAAAATATTCTCGGAATTGGACGAAACCAAAGCCAGTCGCCCAGAATTTCACCGAAGCTTCCAGAGAACCGAAGAGGGGTTGGAGTGGGGCCACAAGGGGCCCACACACCAGGGTGGCGTGGCCCAGGCCTTGGCCGCGCCCCCTATGTGTGAGACCACCTCGGTTCACTTCTGATGATGCCCCTTCACCTATAAAGACCCCCCAACGGGAAAAACCTAAAGAGCCGATCAGTATTCCTGAACACGTCGCGATCCACCGCCGCCGTCGACCCGAAGATTGGGAGGGTCTAGAAGCTCTTCCCAGCACCCTGTCGGAGAGGGGAATCACCACCGGAGGTCTTCTTCATCGCCATGCTTGCCTCCGGAGCGATGAGTGAGTATTCTACCTTGGATAATGGGTCCATAGCAGTAGCTAGATGGTTGTCTTCTCCACCATGTGCTTCATGTTTAGATCTCATGAGCTGCCTTACATGATTGAGATCACCGTTATGTAATTCTATATATTTGGTTTGTTGGGATCCGATGAATATTGGTGTTATGTTTGAGTTGAAGTACTGAAATTTATCTTATGTTATCTTTATGTTGTTTATGATCTTGCATGCTCTCCATTGTTAGTAGCTATCTTGGCCGAGTAGTTGCTAGTGACTCCAAGAGGGGGTATTTATGCTCGATAGTGGGTTCATGCCTCTATTTAATCTGGGGGAGTGACAGAAACCTCTAAGGTTGTAGATGTGCTGTTGCTACTAGGGGGAAAACAACATTCATATGCTCGAGGGTATATGCTTTGTTTACATTACACACTTTGCTTAATGCAGTTATCTGTTGTTCGCAACTTAATACTTATGGGGTGTTCGGGCGATATCCCCGTGAGTGGATTATTAGTCATAGATGCAGTTGGATGGCGGTCTATGTATCTTGTTGTAATGCCCAGAGTAAATCTCATAGCGATACTCTCATCATATGCATGTTGTCTTTATTCTATCAATTGCTCAACTGTAATTTGTTTACCCAGCTTGTATTATTTTATCTTATGGAGAGACACCGCTAGTGAACTATGGACGCCGGTCCTATTTCCTTTATATTGCTATCACCTGTTTACTTTACTCGCACTGTTTACTTTACTCGCATACTATTATCACTTTCCACTCGATACGCTCATTCCTTTGTTTCAAGCAAACCGGTGAGATTGACAACCTCATCGTAAGTTGGGAACAAAGTATTTGGTTGTGTTGTGTGCAGGTTCCGCGTTGCAGCTAGCAAAGCAAAGCTTGGACGAGGCGCCCTATAAATTGTCCTGAGTTGTCGCACACTAGCATGCATCACCTTCAGTCGTTTGTCTGCTCCTCTCCTGAATGATAAACCTTGGTTTCTTACTGAGGGAAAATCTTGCTACTATATTCATCACACCTTCCTCTTGGGGTTCCCAACGGGCCGGTTATTTATTCGGCATCAAGCATATTTTCTGGTGCCGTTGCCGGGGAGGAAGAAGAAGACTTCTGCGAGGGGAGTTTTTGCACGCACATCCTTTACTTTGTTTATTGTTTTGCTTTACTTTATTTATTTTACTTGCATCGTTTTATCAAAAACCCAAAAAAATTAGAATCCTTGATAGTTGTTTTTACTTTTCTGCTTTTAGTTTGCTAAAATGGCTACTCCTGAAAACACCAAGTTGTGTGACTTTACTAGCACGAACAATAGTGATTTTATCTGCACTCCTCTTGCACCACCTGCTCCTGCTGCAAACTTTTATGAGATTAAGCCTGCTTTATTGAACCTTGTTATGAAAGAGCAATTTTCTGGTGCTAGTACTGAAGATGCTGCAGCTCATCTCAACAATTTTGTTGAGCTATGTGAGATGCAGAAATATAAGGATGTTGAAAGTGATATTATTAAGCTTAAGTTGTTTCCTTTTTCTTTGAGAGGAAAAGCTAAGGATTGGTTGCTGTCTTTGACTAAGAATAGTATTGATTCGTGGACTAAGTGTAAGGATGCTTTTATTGGTAGATACTATCCTCCTGCTAAGATTATAGCTTTGCGTAGCAATATTATGAAGTTTAGTCAGTTTGATAATGAACATGTTGCTCAGGCTTGGGAAAGAATGAAATCTATGATAAAGAATTATCCCACTCATGGACTGACTACTTGGATGATTGTTCAAACTTTTTATGCAGGACTAAATTTTTCTTCAAGGAACCTACTTGATTCAGCTGCTGGAGGCACTTTTATGTCCCTTACCTTGGGCGCCGCAACAAAGCTTCTCGACAACATGATGGTAAATTATTCTGAATGGCACACCGAGAGAGCTCCACAAGGTAAGAAGGTAAATTCTGTTGAGGAAACCTCTTCATTGAGTGATAAGATTGATACCATTATGGCTATGCTTGCTAATGATAGGACTCATGTAGATCCTAATAATGTTCCTTTAGCCTCTTCGGTTGCCCAAGAAGAGCATGTTGATGTAAACTTCATTAGAAACAATAATTTTAACAACAATGCTTATAGGAACAATTTTGCTAGTAACAATTATAGGCCGTATCCTTCTACCAATGGTAATGGTTATGGTAATTCTTATGGTAATTCCTCCAACAACACTAGGGCCACGCCCTCCGAGCTTGAGGTAATGCTCAAGGACTTCATCGGTAAACAAACTGCTTTTAATAAAACTGTTGAGGAAAAGTTAGGCAAAATTAATACTCTTGCTTCTAAGGTTGATAGCCTTGCTCATGATGTTGAACTTCTGAAATTAAAAGTGTTGCCTAATGATGTGAAAGAGAACAATGTTTTTGCTACTGCTAATGCTATTCAAGTTAGAATTGATGAAAATGTTAGATTGTTAGCAGAATTGCATGCTAGATGGGAAAGAGAGGATGAGATTGCTAGGAATATGAAAGTTTGTACTATTACTACCTCTAATGATGTTATTCCTAATGCTAGCAATCCTCTTAGTTTCATTGGTGTAGAGAAAACTCCCACTCCTTGTGTTAAAAAGCCTAAAACTGCTAAAACTTTTTCTCAAAAGAGTGCTGAATTTTTTTGAAGTGTAGGAGATGATAGCTCTATTTCCTTTAATGATTTTGATGTTGATGGCTGCAATATATCTGAAGTTATTTTTTTCTTGCAAAATCTTGCTTTGACTCCTAATGCTAGTTCTTTAAATGTTGCTTTTACTAAGCATATTACCAATGCTCTTATGAAAATTAGGGATGAAAAGTTGAAGCAAAAAGCTTTTGTTCCCAAGAAGTTAGAAGATGGTTGGGAACCCATCATTGATATGCATGTTAATGGTTTTGATTGCCATGCTTTATGTGAACTAGGTGCTAGTATTTCTATTATGCCTAGAAAAATTGATGATATGCTTGATTTACCACCGCTTGAAAAGTGTTATTATGATGTTCCTATTGCTGATGTTGCTAAGAAGAAACCTTTGGAAAGGATTAATGATGTTCTTATTGTTGTTAACAATAACCTTGTTCCCGTTGATTTTCTTGTCATGGATGTTGAATGCAATGCTTCATGTCCTATTATTTTGGGAAGACCCTTTCTTCGAACTGTAGGTGCCATCATTGATATGAGGGAAGGCACCATCAAATATCAATTCCCACTCCAGAAAGGTATGGAACACTTCTCTAGGAAGAGAAAGAAATTAGCGTTTGACTCGATTCTTAGAGCAAATTATGAGCTTGATGCTTCATCACTTGATATTACTTGATTCGCAATTTTCTGCGCCTAGCTCAAAGGCGTTAAAGAAAAACACTCTTAGGAGATAACCCAATGTTTCTACATTCAGTTATTTTTTTTATTTGAGTCTTGGAAGTTATTACTACTGTAATAACCTCTCCTTATCATTTTTATTTCGTTTTTGTGGCAAGAGAAGCCTCTAATTTGAGCGAGGTAAGATTTGGGGATGTTGCTGTCCTGAAACTGTTTTCGGTGCTGCACCGTAAAAATTCGTGAAAATTCTCTGTATATCTTTTGGATTTTAGATTTCTTGTGAATATTCCCCAGGTTATATCCAAACTTTCATTAGTTGAACACTTTTTGATTTGAGGAACAGAAAACCCTCTAAAATTTCGACCTTTTTCAGCTGTTCTGTTTTGACAGATTTCTGCCAATATTTGTGTTTGTTGCTTTATCGCTTTCTTTTTGAGTTCTTTTAATCACGGAACTTTTGGGGAAGTTGCTACAGTAGTATGTAATTTATATGTGGTGGTTTTAGGTTGAAACCTGAAGCAAAAAGGGGTTGATTCAATGTTATGCTTACACTAATGTTGCTAATAGATTTGTGTTTAGTTTTGTATAAAGGAAGTTTTCAAGTGTAGGGATCGGAGAGTGATGAGATGAGTTGAAGAATGGACAAAAGCTCAAGCTTGGGGATGCCCATGCATCACCCCAAGAAATATCCAAGAAGTACAAGCATCAAAGCTTGGGGATTCCCCCGAGGCACCCCTTCTTCATCGACAAAAATTAGGTCACCTTTCAATACGCTATATTTTTATTGCTTCATGCATTATGCGTTTTTCTTGGAGCGTCAGTTGTTTTTAGTTTTCAGTTTAGTTTAGTTTAGTTTTCTGCAATAAATGGTTGGACCCCAACAAATTTCTTTTGGAGAAGTTGCCTTGCTTTTCATTTGCCAAGAACACTCCATTTTTAACTCTTATCGTTTCAACGAGTGTTCTTTTTTTTCTAGAACTGCATTTAGTTTTCGATTTTCGCCTTGATTTGTGTTCAGATCTTGTTATATCTTTTCATCAAGGTGTATTTTTTGCTTCTGATCTATATTGGTTTTCATCAAAAGAGGTGTTTATAAAAAGTTTGAATGGTGTTGGAAAAGAGAAAAAGCTTTATGCAAAAAAGTGGTACAAGAAGGAGCTTGTGTAGGCTGCGGCTTAGGCTTTTGCATGTCGTGCTTGATGTCTTTTTGATAGCATGCTTAGTGGTTTTTCTGTAGCATGACTTGTCTCAAATGACTGAGATTGCTTAATGAGCCTTTGAAAAAATCATGCGTTGTTTTTATCGTTTGGAAGCATTATTTTGGTTTTCTCCTTGATGCTTTATTTGGATTGACTTGGCGCATGCTCACACATGTTAGACTCTTACAAAGTCACCAATAGCCTCTATGATCATTTAGTTTTTGACTTTTGATGCCATCTTATGCTTCTTTTAATGTCGCTTTGTCGCTTTGCATGATTATGGCCGTTATTGCTCTCTTAGTTGGTCGCTCCTAGTCTTTTGCTAGCCCTCGCCTTGTACTGAGTATGAGCTCTACTCGTGCATCCAACTCGTAAAAACCAAGTTTGCCAAAGTGTCCACCATACATACCTATTAGCAATTTGCTATTCCAAAGTAAATTTGACTTGCTTTTATTTACTCTTCAAATTAAACTCTTACCAGTGTTATTCAAAAATTGGTCAGTAAAGCTCTCATGAACCAGAAGGCACACTTTACTTTTTCTTGTTCTTAAAAATTTGACATTGTGGTCTCTTATGTTGAGTTGTTATGCTTGCAAGTTGTAAGTTGGGAACTAGCCGAACCATGCCGTCATGGGGCAAGCTTTCAACATTGCACTTCTTATTTGAGTTGATATCGTGATCTTTTGTTTATGGATACTCGCGATGTGAAATGAATTGGGAATCTTGCGGGATCATGGAGTTTGTATATGTGTTAGAGAAACACCTGGGCCGCCAATCTAAGCCATGCATAATTCATGGTGGAAATTTGCAGCATGCCCATAGTGGACATTCGACGACGCATCTCAAAATAAAAAGCTATACAAATGGTAAATAAAAGAGATGTCGAGGTGTTCATTGTCTGCTTGTCCTGTCATTTTGATGTGGGCTTGTTCCATGTCATTGGGCACGGAGGTACCCCCATTGGCGGTTCTCGATGATACGTGTATACTTACAATGACAAGAGCTTGCTTGGGACTCTAAGTAAAGTAGCATGAGGTTTGGGTACTCGTATTCACGGGACACGAGGTTTTCAACTTATGATCTGTCAAGCATATGCAGCGTAAGTGTTCTCGCATTAACTTCAACCATTCAATATGCTTATCATGGGGGCAATGAGAGCTCAAAGCTGGTAAGTACCATAATTTTTGAAGGTCATAAAACTTGCAATCACTGCTTCCCTCCGCGAAGGGCCTTTCTTTTACTTTTATGTTGAGTCACCACCTTCTATCTTTATGCACCATTAAGAGAGCATAGTTGTCATTCTGAGTATAATGTGCATTGTCCCAAAGTTTTCATTGATTGATTCATATTGTTGGTTTCACTTGTTCTTAAATTATTTGTATCTAGTCGCCCTCTTAAACTTGAAGGTGTCCTATGCATTTATGTTTTGCTCTCCATGAAGGACAAGCTGAAAACCGTTTGTATGTTTTTCCTTATGATTTGAACACACGTTTGACTTTCATTGTTTCATTTTCATGATCTTTTGTTTGTGTTCATTTTCATGTTTATAACATGGTTGCTAAGTTTCTTCTATCAAGATTATGTCTTTCATGCCCATGTTTTAAGTTCTTTTGATCCCAGCTCACAACGCTTACATAGATGATCAAGATTGTGTAGGTGCATGTCACCTCAAAAATTATTTCTTTTGTTATCACTTACCTACTCGAGGACGAGCAGGAGTTAAGCTTGGGGATGTTGATACGTCTCCAACGTATCCATAATTTTTGATGCTCTATGCTTGTTTTTACACCATTTGCCTAATATTTCGTTACACTTTGTGGCACTTGATACGTCTCCAACGTATCTATAATTTTTTATGCTCCATGCTTGTTTTTACACCATTTACCTACTGTTTCATTACACTTCATGGCACTTTTATGCATTTTCTGGAACTAACCTATTAACGAGTTGCCACAGTACCAGTTCCCTATTTTCTGCTGTTTTTGTGTTTCAGAAGTGATACACAGGAAATATTATCGGAATTGGACGAAACAAGTTCCGAAAGTCTTATTTTGTCCAGGACCTTCCAGTCATCCGAAGAGAAGAAGGAGAGGGGCCATAGGCCACCCTCACGCAGGGCTGGCGCGGCCCAGCCCCTGCCCGCGCCGCTCTGGCGTGAGGCCGCCTGGCCCCACCTCTGACATCGCCCCTTCGCCTATAAAGACCCCCCGACGGAAAAAACCTAAGGACCCGATCACTTTTCCAGAACACATCGCGATCCGCCGCCGCCGTCGACCCGAAGATCGGGAGGGTCCAGAAGCTATTCCCGACACCCTGCCGGAGAGGGGAATCGCCACCGGAGGTCTTCTTCATCGCCATGCTTGCCTCCAGAGCGATGAGTGAGTAGTCTACCTTGGACTATGGGTCCATAGCAGTAGCTAGATGGTTGTCTTCTCCACCATGTGCTTCATGTTTAGATCTCATGAGCTGCCCTACATGATTGAGATCACCGTTATGTAATTCTACATGTTTGGTTTGTTGGGATCCGATGAATATTGATGATTATGATTGAGTTGCTGTACTGAATTATATCTTTTGTTATCTCTATGTTGTTTATGATCTTGCATGCTCTCCGTTGTTAGTAGCTATCTTGGCCGAGTAGTTGCTAGTGACTCCAAGAGGGGGTATTTATGCTCGATAGTGGGTTCATGCCTCTATTTAACCTGGGGGAGTGACAGAAACCTCTAAGGTTGTAGATGTGCTGTTGCTACTAGGGAGAAAACAACATTCATATGCTCAAGGGCATATGCTTTGTTTACATTACACACTTTGCTTAATGCAATTATCTGTTGTTCGCAACTTAATACTTGTGGAGTTCTCGAATTGATTCGCCACAAGTGGATTATTAGTCATAGATGCAGTTGGATGGCGGTCTATGTATTTTGTTGTAATGCCCAGAGTAAATCTCATAGTGATCTTCTTGACATATCACATTTATCTTTATTCTATCAATTGCCCAACTGTAATTTGTTTACCCAGCATGTGTTATTTATCTTATGGAGAGACACCACTAGTGAACTGTGGACCCCGGTCCTATTTCCATCATATTGCTATCACCTGTTTACTTTACTCAAACTGTTTACTTTACTCGCATACTCTACTGTTTTCCACTCGATACGCTCATAACGTTTGTTTCAAGCAAACCGGTGAGATTGACAACCTCATCGCAAGTTGGGAACAAAGTACTTGGTTGTGTTGTGTGCAGGTTCCGCGTTGCAGCTAGCAAGCAAAGCTTGGACGAGGCGCCATATATAAATTGTCCGGAGCTGTCGCAAACTAGCAAGCATCACCTTCAGTCGTTATTGTCCATTCTCTCCAAGATCGACAAACCTTGGTTTCTTAACTGAGGGAAAACTGGCTACTATACTCATCACACCTTCCTCTTGGGGTTCCCAACGGGCTGGTTGTTCACCACGCACAAGGACCATCAACTGCATATTCACACATCAACTTGGCGTTAGCAGCACTTTTATGCATTTTCCGGAACTAACCTATTAACAAGTCGCCACACTGCCAGTTCCCTGTTTTCTGCTGTTTTTGTGTTTCAGAAAAGTTACACAGGAAATATTCTCAGAATTGGACAAAACCAAAGCCAGTCGTCCAGAATTTCACCGAACCTTCCAGAGAACCGAAGAGGAGTTGGAGTGGGGCTACGAGGGGCCCACACACCAGGGCGGCGTGGCCTAGTGTGGGGACCCCCAGGATCAAGGCTAGACAAATCCAGACCTTCATCTGACATAAGCCTAACCGAGAGCTCGGGAGCCTTACAGTGAGAGAATCGGTAACACAACAGTGACTCTACAACTCAAAAGTAATATAGCAAGCTCTTAAAAGAGCAAGAAGCAAATTACAAGCAGAGGTCACTGACCTGTCAATCATCAATCAACGAAAGTGAAGTTATGCTATTAGACATAGCAAGACCAGATGGCCTAAGAGGCCTGAAGCATAACGGCGATGACCCAATCCATAGATTCTAGGCTGCCGCCTGGGAACCCCAAGCTACTCATTGATGTCGATGTCCGTCCAGAACCTTCGAAGAGAAACTTACTCTGCAGCAAAATATCAGCGAGGCAAGGTTGAGTACAAAAGGTACTCAGCAAGACTTACTAACCTAGTAGCTACATGTTGGATAGAAAGGCCTTCTTTGGAGTTTCTTTGCATAAAGCAGGTTTTATTTGCATAAACAAGGAAGGAGAGAAGCTCGTCTACTCAGATCATTTTAAATAGGGGAGAGAGCGACACCAGCTCTACTGATCATCATAAGATATCCACCGAATCATCTTCACCTGAACCTATCACCTAGGATCACCCCCTCTATCACCCCGAGGAAGTAATCCTATTCACACCTTAAGTTGGCAAGTTTTACCATTCGGTTAAAGTTGTCTATGATCACAGAATCCGTTCCCAAGTCGTCCATAACCGTGGACACGGCTTTTTGAAAAGATTTAACCCTGCAGGGGTGCACAACTTTACCCACACGTGCCAACCGACTCTTAATGCCAACGTTCTAGCTTTCTCCTTGGAAAGCCGACAGAGGGTGGTTGACCACGACTTTTGCCTTACTTTTGCCTAAACCATGAGTCACGCCCTAAGGATTGCTCCACCGTAACGGGTCAAGTCCCGAAGTCGGTCCTTAAGGTTGTGTACAGGGACCAAGATTATGAAGGCCGTGCCTTTCTCAACCCCGGCCACGTTCCTATATGATGCACCTCCTCCACCATCTCTTTTCAAAACCTTTTCAATGCATATGCCAAATGGAAATCCCGATCTATGTGACTCATGGAACAGACTAGGCAAGTTAGTTAGTCGAGAGGGTGCCATTATAGGTCCTCGTGTGGTTGTACGCTCGGTCTTAATTCAAGAGGCGAGAACTCGGGTCCTAAGTTTGGCAAGAATGAGTCAAATAACCACATCCCAATGTGGCGGCTCATCCAAGCCTTTAAGCATGTTCCAACAAACTTCACTGATCATACCACAACATCTGTCATACTAGGTTCATTCACAGCTCGGATTCATCAACTAGATGGATCAGATGTTACCAACTAAGCATGGCTAAGCATAGTAGATATAAAGGCTCTAGCAAAGCACACAAGCGAGACCTAGTTATGCTAGGAGCAGTGGATCAAGGAATTTAGGCGACAAGAACATGCATAAGCTAGGATAACTCTAACTACCGATAAAAGACATTTGAATCATATGCGATACTTAGCAAGAATTGAAATACTTTGGAAACATAGGATTAGACGCTTGCCTTGCTCGTTGATAACCAAGAATAGAACTAGATCTTTGATGTCTACGCACTTCTATTCTTGTAGACACTTGTTGGACCTCCAAGTGCAGAGGTTTGTAGAACAGCAGCAAGTTTCCCTTAAGTGGATCACCCAAGGTTTATCGAACTCAGGGAGGTTAGAGGTCAAAGCTATCCCTCTCAAGCAACCCTGCAATTACGATACAGAAAGTCTCTTGTGTCCCCAACACACCCAATACAATTGTCAGATGTATAGGTGCACTAGTTCGGCGAAGAGATAGTGAAATACAAGTGGTATGGATGATTATAAGTAGCAAACGTGATGTGAAATAAATATCGCTGCGAGCAAACAAGTAACAAAATAGCAAGTAAACGGTGTGCAATGCTTGGAAACAAGGCCTAGGGATCATACTTTCACTAGTGGACACACTCCCAACAATATAACATGAATGAACAAATAAATAACTTCTCTCCACTATGGTACTCTAAATTACTCTCCTATTGAATAACACTAATCATTGTGTAGTGGCTACAGAAGCACCCCTTAAAGTTCATCAAGTACTTGACAAACACCACTCATAGAGACATCCAAATCAGATCACAATTCAAGATAGAAATCATTGCGACTTAGACCAAGTACTAACACGGTGCACACACTGTCAACTTTACACCATGAAAGGAGGAATAGATCACTCAATACTATCATAGTAATAATTACTCTCATAATCCACAAGAGATCACAATCATAACCTAAACCAAGTACCACCACGATGCACGCACTGTCACCGTTACACCATGGCAGGAGGAATAGATTACTTTAATAACATCACTAGAGTACACTATAATAATTAAGCATAGGAGTAGCATAATATCTGAATAATAACATCTACTTGTTCAACATGATACAAAGCTCACGATCACATAAAGATCACATCATGGGAGAGAGAGGTGAACCACATAGCTACCGGTAGAGCCCTTAGCCCCGGGGATGAACTACTCCCTCCTCATCATAGGAGACAGCAAGGTTGATGGAGATGGCGGTGAGGTCGATGGAGATGGCGGAGACGGCGATGGAGACCGATGGAGATGGCTCCGGGGGCACTTCCCCGTCCCGGCAGGGTGCCGGAATAGAGACTTCTGTCCCCCGAAATTCGTCGGTGGCGGCGGCGGAACTGCGGAACTCTTTCTGGAAATTTGCCGACTCCCTTAGGGTTTTCCGTCCCGAGGCTTTATATAGGCGAAGGGGCGATGTCAGAGGGCTGCCAGGGCCTCCTCACACAGGGGCGGCGCGGCCAGGGCCTGGGCCGCGCCAGCCCTGTGTGAGGGAGGCCTGTGGCCCCTCTCCTTCCTCTCTTCGGATGTCTGGATGCTCCCGGGAAAAATAAGACTTCTGGCTTTTGTTTCGTCCAATTCCGAGAATATTTCCTGTGTATCACTCTGAAACACAAAAACAGCAGAAAACATGGAACTGGCACTGTGGCACTTGTTAATAGGTTAGTTCCGGAAAATGCATAAAAGTGCCACTAAGTGTAACGAAACAATAGGCAAATGGTGTAAAAACAAGCATGGAGCATCAAAAATTATAGATACGTTTGAGACGTATCAAGCATCCCCAAGCTTAACTCCCGCTCGTCCTCGAGTAGGTAAGTGATAACAAAAGAAAT
The DNA here is from genome assembly GCA_007115705.1 of Dactylis glomerata. Lineage (NCBI taxonomy): Eukaryota > Viridiplantae > Streptophyta > Magnoliopsida > Poales > Poaceae > Dactylis > Dactylis glomerata. The sequence continues at coordinate 4,356,906 of QXEO01000411.1, read as the reverse complement.
AATTTTTGAGGTGACATGCACCTACACAATCTTGATCATATATGTGAGCATTGTGAGCTGGGATCATAAGAACTTAAAACATGGGCATGAAAGATATAATCTTGACAATAAGAACTTAGCAACCACGTTATAACATGAAAATGAACACAAACAAAAGATCATGAAAATGAAACAATGAAAGTCAAACGTGTGTTCAAATCATAAGGAAAAACATACAAATGGTTTTCAGCTTGTCCTTCAAAGAGATCAAAACATAAATGCATAGGACACCTTCAAGTTTAAGAGGGCGACTAGATACAAATAATTTAAGAACAAGTGAAACCAACAATATGAATCAATCAATGAAAACTTTGGGACAATGCACATTATACTCAGAATGACAACTATGCTCTCTTAATGGTGCATAAAGGTAGAAGGTGGTGACTCAACATAAAAGTAAAAGAAAGGCCCTTCGCAGAGGGAAGCAGTGATTAAACATGTGCTAGAGCTTTTCATTTGTAAAACAGAGAGATAAAAATTGGTTTTGAGAGGTGGTTGCTTTTGTCAACGACTGGCAATGGGGTTCTTACTATCTTCCATACAAAAATGAAGCTAGTTTTTGAGAGAGAGATTGGCACTTTTGTGCTCTTTTATAAAGCTTGGCACTCCTCCCCACCTTTTTTCCTTTCACAAACCATGGCTAACCGATTCCATCGGGTGCCCACCAACATTCACTTTCCATGGAGGAGTGCCTTTTTTTCTTTCTTTCTTTTTTTCTTTCTTTTTTTCTTTTTTTTTCTTTTTGGAATAAGCAATATGGAAGATAGCAAATCCGACCACTACGTCCCCATGAGCTAAAAACAGTGGCACAAAACGAGAAGTAGTTGAAAGTTTTGAAAGGTAGCACATGAAAATTTACTTTGGAATGGCTTACAAATACCATGCATAAGAATTTATAGTGGACACAATGGCAAACTTGGTTTTTGGGAGTTGGATGCACGAGTAGAGCTCATACTCAGTACAAGGCGAGGGCTAGCAAAAGACTGGGAGCGACCAACTAAGAGAGCAATAACGGCCATAATCATGCAAAGCGACAAAGCAACATTAAAAGAAGCATAAGATGGCATCAAAAGTCAAAAACTAAATGATCATGAAGGCTATTGGCGACTTTGTAAGAGTCTAACATGTGTGAGCATGCGCCAAGTCAACCCAAATAAAGCATCAAGGAGAAAACCAAAATAATGCTTCCAAACGATAAAAACAACGCATGATTTTTTCAAAGGCTCATTAAGCAATCTCGGTTATTTGAGACAAGTCATGCTACAGCAAAACCACTAAGCATACTATCAAAAAGACATCAAGCACGACATGCAAAAGCCTAAGCCGCAGTCTACACAAGCTCCTTCTTGTACCACTTTTTTGCATGAAACTTTTTCTCTTTTCCAACACCATTCAAACTTTTTTAATCCAACTCTTTTGAGGAAAACAAACATGGTCCAGAGGCAAAAATACACCTTGATAAATAATTATAAGAAGATCTGAATGCAAATCAAGGCGAAAATGAAAACCAAAAGCAGTAGCAGAAAAAGAGAACACTCATTGAAACGATAAGAGTGAAAAACAGAGTGTTCTTGGCAAATGAAAAGCGAGTTCATCTCCTCCAAAAGAAACATGATGTGATCTAACCATTTATTACAGCAAACAAAACAAAACTAACTAACAAAACTAAAACAACTAACGCTCCAAGAAAAACACATAGTGCATGAAGCAATAAAAATATAGTGTCTTGAAAGGTGACCTGATTTTTGCCGATGAAGAAGGGGTGCCTCGGGGGCATCCCCAAGCTTTGACGCTTGTACTTCTTGGATATTTCTTGGGGTGATGCATGGGCATCCCCAAGCTTGAGCTTTTGTCCATTCTTCAACTCATCTCATCATTCTCCAATCCCTACACTTGAAAACTTCCTTCATACAAAACTAAACACAAATCTATTAGCAACATTAGTGTAAGCATAACATTGAATCAACCTCTTTTTGCTTCAGGTTTCAACTCAAAACCACCACATATAAAGCATATACTACTGTAGCAACTTCCCCAAAAGTTCCATGATCAAAAGAACTCAAAAGAAAGCGATAAAGTGGCAAACACAAATATTGGCAGAAATCTGTCAAAACTGAACAGCTGACAAAGGTCGAATTTTTTAGGGGTTTTCTGTTGCTCAAATCAAAAAGTGTTCAACTAACGAAAGTTTGGATATAACCTGGGGCATATGCACAAGAAATCTCAGGTCCAAAAGATATACAGAGAATTTTCGCGAATTTTTACGGTGCAGCACCAAAAGCTGTTTCAGGACAGCAACATCCCCAAATCTTACCTCACTCAAATTAGAGGCTTTTCTTGGCACAAAAACGAAATAAAAAGGATAAGGAGCGGTCATTACAGTAGTAATAACTTCCAAGACTCAAATAAAAGAAAAAGTACTGAAAATAAACAATGGGTTATCTCCCAAGAGTGCTTTTCTTTAACGCCTTTGAGCTAGGCGCAGTAATTTGCAAAGATGCTCATGTGGGCGCCATATAAGAGCTTGAGGCAAAGGCACCATATAGGAACTTAAAGCAAAAGAGAGCATCAAAAAGCAAATGTGAAAGACATTTATATCTGAACCACTTCCTATGCATAGGAATCTTGTAAGAAAATAAATCAATGAGGCACATAGTAGCAAGCATGGATAGATAAAACAAGTGCCACTTCAAGATTTGCAACATAGAGAGGGGAAACTTAATATTGTTGAGATCCATCAAACCATGTTTCCCTCTCTTATAATAACTTTCAGTAGCATCATGAATAGAACTAACAATATAACTATCACATAAAACATCCCTATCAAGAGCCACATACATAAAAGAATTAATACTCACCACAGGAACAATAGTAGTAGGAGCAGATTCAACAGAATAATTATTCTCATCACCATAATCATCATAAATAGGAGGCATATTGTAATCATAACTAATTTTATCCTCAATAGTAGGTGAACTGAAAATATTATACTCATCATCATAGCCATCATAAACTAGAGGTTTAGTATCATCACAAGCTAGAGAACAGCTATTTCGCAAAGCATATTTTTCAAACATATCATCATAAGAAGGAACATCACATAGGGGAGATAAAATATCATCAGCGCAAACTTTCTCCACTAAAGCTGGGGAACTAAAAATATCATGCTTAACAAAACCAGCTTCCCCAAGCTTAGACTTTTTTATAGCATTAGCAATAACGGTGTTCAAAGCATTCCTACTAATAACATTGCTATGTGAAATAAGCTCCAAAGGATTTTCAATTTTCTCTTCAAATCTAAAATCAGGAAAATGACTAAAGAAATCTTTGTTTTCCATTAAGCCTAACTAGTGAAAATAAAAACAAGAAACAAAAAGATGTAATTGCAGAATCTAAAGGAAATAACTCCGAGCACTCACACAGGAGGATGCGAGTACCTTTTACCTTACCTCCCCGGCAACGGCGCCAGAAAAGAGCTTGATGTCTACGCACTTCTATTCTTGTAGACACTTGTTGGGCCTCCAAGTGCAGAGGTTTGTAGAACAGCAGCAAGTTTCCCTTAAGTGGATCACCCAAGGTTTATCGAACTCAGGGAGGTTAGAGGTCAAAGCTATCCCTCTCAAGCAACCCTGCAATTACGATAAAGAAAGTCTCTTGTGTCCCCAACACACCCAATACAATTGTCAGATGTATAGGTGCACTAGTTCGGCGAAGAGATAGTGAAATACAAGTGGTATGGATGATTATAAGTAGCAAACGTGATGTGAAATAAATATCGCTGCGAGCAAACAAGTAACAAAATAGCAAGTAAACGGTGTGCAATGCTTGGAAACAAGGCCTAGGGATCATACTTTCACTAGTGGACACACTCCCAACAATATAAGATGAATGAACAAATAAATAAATTCTCTCCACTATGGTACTCTGAATTACTCTCCTATTGAATAACACTAATCATTGTGTAGTGGCTACAGAAGCACCCCTTAAAGTTCATCAAGTACTTGACAAACACCACTCATAGAGACATCCAAATCAGATCACAATTCAAGATAGAAATCATTGCGACTTAGACCAAGTACTAACACGGTGCACACACTGTCAACTTTACACCATGAAAGGAGGAATAGATGTAACAACCCAAGTTTTTGGAAAATAGAAATAAATGGAATTTATTAAAATACCAAATTTTGGAGACAACAAAAACTTTTATTTTGAATGCAAGATTAATTTATTGTCTTTTAAAACTTGTGAATTTGAGCATTTGCTCCCATGCTTCAAATACAAAAGAGTATGAGAAGGGTTTTAAAACAAATCCTTTGAGCCCAAAGTTTTAAATAAAGATTTTTGTTAAATTGAAATAGTTTTCTAACTATTAAATTTGGTGTATGGTTACATGCTAAACCCATTTGGGTCAATGGCCAAACCAAAATTGAGTCAAGCAATCACAAACAAATAGAAAAGAATCAAATACAATAAAGCGTGAAACAAAAATCAACTTGGAACTCTATTTAATATTCAACCAAAGTTTGAATTTAAATAAGAGGTCATTTCCCAACTCCCTCTTATCTCCAAGAAAACCAACACCTTTGGACCAAGATTAAAACCTTTTGCACTTCATATTGCATGTATGCATAGAATGTCAATATAGATCTTTTATGATTTCATGTGGGTTTTAATCTGTTGGGCAATGATTAGTTAATTCAAACTTAACCAATAGAAGCATTAGAGAAGGACCACAAAGATCAAAAGAACCAGAAGCAAGAGAAATAAAGAAAAAGAGAAGAAAAGATGATCTAGAAAAAGTTAACCACTACCCTACTTTGGACCCCTGGATTAAGCAATCCTCAACTCAACTAAGAGTGTGGTCAGTTAGTTGAGCTTGACCATGTCACATACTAACTCAACCAAGAAGTTTCCAGCAAAAACTCAAACCCTAACCTCTTCCAAAATCTGTCCAAAGTTTGAATCTGAATCATATGACAACCCCAAATTCAAATTAGCCCTGAAGCAAAACACCACCTCTTGACCTAACAAAAATTGTTTTAGGATCCCTATCCAATATAATGACCAACCCAATTGGAAATTTTCAAAAATTCAAATTTTTATTTCATGCGGACATTGTATCGAACACGTGGTGGGCAAAAATCTAGGAAATCGATTCTACTGTGGCTAACACTGTTTCCGTTCGCCCCAGGTCCTGTAGCCATGCCGTGAACACTCCCCTGCCTCTCTTGGTCGAGCCCCAGCCTCCTCTGCCCCGACCCAAGCCCTGGAAGAAGGAGGAGAAGAGGAGGCAGCACCCCCGGACCCCCTCTCTTCTTCCCAGCAGCCTGCACGTCGACGACCACCCTGCCCTCGCTAGCGCCGACCCACAGCACCCCGCGGCCGAACCAGCAACCCCCCAGCACGCGAGCGTGGCCGCCGTGACCGGAGAACGCTGCGAACGCCGCCAGGGCCCCCGTGAAGACGAACTTCTGGCCGAGCTTGTCCCCGTCGCTCCGGCCTATATAAAGCCCCTCCGATCAAACGAATCGACTCACCTCACTCCCCTCTACCTCCCAGACATCGCCGCTCACTCCCTCTTGCCCTAGTTCGCCGTCGCCAACCTCGCCGGAGCAGCACTGGACGAGCGGAGCGCCGCCGCGTCCAACCACCTGGAGGCCAGCTGCTGCAGGGAATCGGAAGAGGAGGAGCACCGCCGCCGATCCCGCACGTCGCCGACGAGCTCTGCTTCCTCTACGCCTCGCCATCGCCGTCGAACACTCGTCACCGCGCGCAGGTGAGCCCCCGCCTGTGCTGAGGAAGACGATGGACGCGAGCCGTCCGATTCTAATCCAACGATAGCTTACCGATTCGGGAACCGTTAAGTGAACTGACAGCGAGACCCCACCTGTCAGCTCCCCTGTTATTTCTTTTTCCCCGCGCGAAACGTTTTCTGGGCCGGCCCGTTCGGGTTTCGTCTGGACTGGGCCTGGCTAGTGAAGTTTCGGTCCGAATCGTTTTTAATTAAATTCCCGCCTTTTCATTTATTTCAAATCTGTTTCAGATGCTATTTTCAAACTTTAATTCCTAAAGTTTTACAAATCCAAATCTAGCAAATAAATATTCGTTGGAAAGCTTATAAAATACTCTATCCAATAGTACTGGTTAGAACTCAAAACAAGTTAAGCATTATTTCAGATATGAATAGTGTGACCCTAGCTTGTTTAATAATGAAAGATTTCTAGAAAATTATTTAAGCTATCAAAAATCATAAAAATTAAAATGTGAACTTGCTAATGACCCCTCTTACTGTTAGTCAACACTAATCTACCCCAAACCATATTAGTGTGATCATTTAGACCCTAACCCAAACCTATTTGTTAGCATAAAATGATAGAACACTAGTGCACACTTAGAATTAATTGCCCTCATTACCAATTCACTTAGTGGACCCATCCCACTTAAACTTGTCTTAGTAACCCTAAATCAACACCAATGCTGCACAAGTGAACCACTTATGCTACTTAGTAAAGAATCTAGCTTGCACACTTGAAGAAAACTTAGAAGAAAGACTTACAATCCAACACCACAATAATGCAACATGAATGCTTTGGTTAGCAAACAAAGATGTGTGCTTGGTGTGTTGTTAGCTTGGTGAAGTGATGGTGTGCTTTGTGTTTAATCGTTAATAGACGCTAGTGTTGCCGAGGAGGATATTGGAGGGGATTATTATTATCAAGAAGAAGAAGAAAACCCCGGACACTTTGCCAAGCAAGGCAAGCCATCTTTTGATTCATACTCCCAATGCCTAGTTTTAATATTGCATTCTACTTGTTTTAAGTAAATTGCATGATTGAATTGCTAGAGTAGAATGATAGAAGAATAGTGATATCTTGCTTAACAAGAGCATCAAGTTGAGTTTATCCAACTCTATTTAGTGGTCATCACTCATTGTAGTTGCTTAGTCGCTAATAATATGGAGGCCATCTATAAGGGGAACTCTAGATGAAATTGGTGACTTGAACTTGAAACTTGAAATGGGAGATTGCTCCTACATAATGGCTTTATAAAAATAATTAATCTTGACTAAGAACTATGAAATACATTTCTACAATGACAACGAGTGATGTACTATGGGAGCCAATTCTACCGTACGACCACATTACCCCTATATGGGAAGGGGCTTAATCCGTAGCTTGTTTATCTTAGTATGAGAGGCCTTGTATCAAATCTTCATGGAAGGACACCGTGAGCGGTTACTTCTGGACCAGGTGGATTCCACTAACCCGGCCTCCGGGATGGGCAGAACTAGCGGCGCCGGAGCGGGGGTTCCGTATCCCGGGCTCTAGGAAAGGATCCTATACTAGGGTGAGCAAGTGAAAGGTTTTGTTTGATTATCTGAACCTCGCATACTTTGTGTATGTCGAACCGTGGATTTCTCCAGGCAGATTTATCGAATCTTGTGGGTAAAGTGTACCCCTCTGTAGAGGTTTTCAAACTATTCGAATAGCCGCGTCCGCGGTCATGGACGGTTGGCAAGCTGTACCTGACTTTTGTCAAGAATAAAAGTGACAATGGTGAACTTGGTGAATGACATGAATGACTTGACTTGACAATGATGTTGACACACTTGAAGTTTCTTTAGATTGAACTTAGAGAACTAAACTTCTTTTCTACCAATGATCATTCTTGGAAATAAAACTAGCTTTTGCAAATAAACTTAGTGCTTAGTCCACCATATCAACCATGCATATCTATCTCATCACTTTGTTTATAAGATGGTTTGCGAGTGCATCCAATGTACTCATGGCTCTGTCCCTGGCTATTAACTTGGCCAGACTTGAAGGAGCAAGATCAAGAAGGAAGGAATCATTGACGGCTTTGCGAATTAGGCTCGTTTCCTACTGTCTGCTTTGCCTGTGCGGTTGAAGCTTGAAAATATGGACCCGACGTGATATTCCGCTGCATATTGATGTATTGTAAGGTTTGGTCTGTACGACCACCTATGTAATCCCTTTATTTACTATTAGTAGCTATGACTGTGATATCAACTACGTTATGTAAATCACAACATTGATTCTGGGATTGTGATGGATTACATAACGGGCGCTTCGAATTTGTTATCAAATTTGAGGTTGTCACAAGTTGGTATCAGAGCCTAGGCTGACTCTAGGAAACCCTAGTTAGCATGGTCGTTAGAAAATGATATTCCTAATATCACAAGTTTGGTATTAGGACTATCATGACCTTAGGAGACCTTAGATAGTATGGTCGTTAACTAAGAAAGTGATATTTTGTCAAACACTTATTTCTACAAAAGAAACTTATTTGCTTTGGAATCCAAAGCCAATCTTATACTCCCATCTTATTCACTTCAAATATCTTACACTCTCAACTTATACTCTCCAGAGATTTTGGCAAAGAATTTATTTACCTCTTTAATTACAAAGTCTTTTCAAAGATTTGTTTTACTCTATTCCTCATCTACTTCAAATATATACTATGAACGATAAACCAACCTATGACCGAGGGACTTTTGGATCAAAAGATTAGGGACTCAATATTTTTTTCAAGACCTCAACCTTGGATGTCAACTACGACTGCTACCAGCGAAAGAGAGTCTTTTCATCTGATCCAGAAATCTTCCAACAAGGGTCAACCCTGCGACATAAAGACTTCATGAGCAAATCAAGAGTGATCAGAACTGATGAAGATCTTAGCAACCCTGGCCCATAGGACTTATAGGAAATGCTCAATTGTTGTGATTGAGCTACCCTTACCTCACGATTATTAAGTGTGCTTAGTGCCTTGTGTGTATGAATGATTGATTTGATTTGTGATGTGTTTTTGGCCCATTTGGCCTTATCACATTTTGGGTGTACCCAATCTTTCTACCTCGATAGGAATCAATATACACTACATCTCTTATCTGTTAATCTCATCTCTCAATCTATCTCAATCTTAACTTGTGAATCTCGGGACGAGATTCTTTTTAAGGGGGGAAGATTGTAACAACCCAAGTTTTTGGAAAATAGAAATAAATGGAATTTATTAAAATACCAAATTTTGGAGACAACAAAAACTTTTATTTTGAATACAAGATTAATTTATTGTCTTTTAAAACTTGTGAATTTGAGCATTTGATCCCATGCTTCAAATACAAAAGAGTATGAGAAGGGTTTTAAAACAAATCCTTTGAGCCCAAAGTTTTAAATAAAGATTTTTGTTAAATTGAAATAGTTTTCTAACTATTAAATTTGGTGTATGGTTACATGCTAAACCCATTTGGGTCAATGGCCAAACCAAAATTGAGTCAAGCAATCACAAACAAATAGAAAAGAATCAAATACAATAAAGCGTGAAACAAAAATCAACTTGGAACTCTATTTAATATTCAACCAAAGTTTGAATTTAAATAAGAGGTCATTTCCCAACTCCCTCTTATCTCCAAGAAAACCAACACCTTTGGACCAAGATTAAAACCTTTTGCACTTCATATTGCATGTATGCATAGAATGTCAATATAGATCTTTTATGATTTCATGTGGGTTTTAATCTGTTGGGAAATGATTAGTTAATTCAAACTTAACCAATAGAAGCATTAGAGAAGGACCACAAAGATCAAAAGAACCAGAAGCAAGAGAAATAAAGAAAAAGAGAAGAAAAGATGATCTAGAAAAAGTTAACCACTACCCTACTTTGGACCCCTGGATTAAGCAATCCTCAACTCAACTAAGAGTGTGGTCAGTTAGTTGAGCTTGACCATGTCACATACTAACTCAACCAAGAAGTTTCCAGCAAAAACTCAAACCCTAACCTCTTCCAAAATCTGTCCAAAGTTTGAATCTGAATCATATGACAACCCCAAATTCAAATTAGCCCTGAAGCAAAACACCACCTCTTGACCTAACAAAAATTGTTTTAGGATCCCTATCCAATATAATGACCAACCCAATTGGAAATTTTCAAAAATTCAAATTTTTATTTCATGCGGACATTGTATCGAACACGTGGTGGGCAAAAATCCAGGAAATCGATTCTACTGTGGCTAACACTGTTTCCATTCGCCCCAGGTCCTGTAGCCATGCCGTGAACACTCCCCTGCCTCTCTTGGTCGAGCCCCAGCCTCCTCTGCCCCGACCCAAGCCCTGGAAGAAGGAGGAGAAGAGGAGGCAGCACCCCCGGACCCCCCTCTCTTCTTCCCAGTAGCCTGCACGTCGACGACCACCCTGCCCTCGCCAGCGCCGACCCACAGCACCCCGCGGCCGAACCAGCAACCCCCCAGCACGCGAGCATGGCCGCCGTGACCGGAGAACGCTGCGAACGCCGCCAGGGCCCCCGTGAAGACGAACTTCTGGCCGAGCTTGTCCCCGTCGCTCCGGCCTATATAAAGCCCCTCCGATCAAACGAATCGACTCACCTCACTCCCCTCTACCTCCCAGACATCGCCGCTCACTCCCTCTTGCCCTAGTTCGCCGTCGCCAGCCTCGCCGAAGCAGCACTGGACGAGCGGAGCGCCGCCGCGTCCGACCACCTGGAGGCCAGCTGCTGCAGGGAATCGGAAGAGGAGGAGCACCGCCGCCGATCCCGCACGTCGCCGACGAGCTCTGCTTCCTCTACGCCTCGCCATCGCCGTCGAACACTCGTCACTGCGCGCAGGTGAGCCCCCGCCTGTGCTGAGGAAGACGATGGACGCGAGCCGTCCGATTCTAATCCAACGATAGCTTACCGATTCGGGAACCGTTAAGTGAACTGACAGCGAGACCCCACCTGTCAGCTCCCCTGTTATTTCTTTTTCCCCGCGCGAAACGTTTTCTGGGCCGGCCCGTTCGGGTTTCGTCTGGACTGGGCCTGGCTAGTGAAGTTTCGGTCCGAATCGTTTTTAATTAAATTCCCGCCTTTTCATTTATTTCAAATCTGTTTCAGATGCTATTTTCAAACTTTAATTCCTAAAGTTTTACAAATCCAAATCTAGCAAATAAATATTCGTTGGAAAGCTTATAAAATACTCTATCCAATAGTACTGGTTAGAACTCAAAACAAGTTAAGCATTATTTCAGATATGAATAGTGTGACCCTAGCTTGTTTAATAATGAAAGATTTCTAGAAAATTATTTAAGCTATCAAAAATCATAAAAATTAAAATGTGAACTTGCTAATGACCCCTCTTACTGTTAGTCAACACTAATCTACCCCAAACCATATTAGTGTGATCATTTAGACCCTAACCCAAACCTATTTGTTAGCATAAAATGATAGAACACTAGTGCACACTTAGAATTAATTGCCCTCATTACCAATTCACTTAGTGGACCCATCCCACTTAAACTTGTCTTAGTAACCCTAAATCAACACCAATGCTGCACAAGTGAACCACTTATGCTACTTAGTAAAGAATCTAGCTTGCACACTTGAAGAAAACTTAGAAGAAAGACTTACAATCCAACACCACAATAATGCAACATGAATGCTTTGGTTAGCAAACAAAGATGTGTGCTTGGTGTGTTGTTAGCTTGGTGAAGTGATGGTGTGCTTTGTGTTTAATCGTTAATAGACGCTAGTGTTGCCGAGGAGGATATTGGAGGGGATTATTATTATCAAGAAGAAGAAGAAAACCCCGGACACTTTGCCAACCAAGGCAAGCCATCTTTTGATTCATACTCCCAATGCCTAGTTTTAATATTGCATTCTACTTGTTTTAAGTAAATTGCATGATTGAATTGCTAGAGTAGAATGATAGAAGAATAGTGATATCTTGCTTAACAAGAGCATCAAGTTGAGTTTATCCAACTCTATTTAGTGGTCATCACTCATTGTAGTTGCTTAGTCGCTAATAATATGGAGGCCATCTATAAGGGGAACTCTAGATGAAATTGGTGACTTGAACTTGAAACTTGAAATGGGAGATTGCTCCTACATAATGGCTTTATAAAAATAATTAATCTTGACTAAGAACTATGAAATACATTTCTACAATGACAACGAGTGATGTACTATGGGAGCCAATTCTACCGTACGACCACATTACCCCTATATGGGAAGGGGCTTAATCCGTAGCTTGTTTATCTTAGTATGGGAGGCCTTGTATCAAATCTTCATGGAAGGACACCGTGAGCGGTTACTTCTGGACCAGGTGGATTCCACTAACCCGGCCTCCGGGATGGGCAGAACTAGCGGCGCCGGAGCGGGGGTTCCGTATCCCGGGCTCTAGGAAAGGATCCTATACTAGGGTGAGCAAGTGAAAGGTTTTGTTTGATTATCTGAACCTCGCATACTTTGTGTATGTCGAACCGTGGATTTCTCCCGGCAGATGTATCGAATCTTGTGGGTAAAGTGTACCCCTCTGCAGAGGTTTTCAAACTATTCGAATAGCCGCGTCCGCGGTCATGGACGGTTGGCAAGCTGTACCTGACTTTTGTCAAGAATAAAAGTGACAATGGTGAACTTGGTGAATGACATGAATGACTTGACTTGACAATGATGTTGACACACTTGAAGTTTCTTTAGATTGAACTTAGAGAACTAAACTTCTTTTCTACCAATGATCATTCTTGGAAATAAAACTAGCTTTTGCAAATAAACTTAGTGCTTAGTCCACCATATCAACCATGCATATCTATCTCATCACTTTGTTTATAAGATGGTTTGCGAGTGCATCCAATGTACTCATGGCTCTGTCCCTGGCTATTAACTTGGCCAGACTTGAAGGAGCAAGATCAAGAAGGAAGGAATCATTGACGGCTTTGCGAATTAGGCTCGTTTCCTACTGTCTGCTTTGCCTGTGCGGTTGAAGCTTGATAATATGGACCCGACGTGATATTCCGCTGCATATTGATGTATTGTAAGGTTTGGTCTGTACGACCACCTATGTAATCCCTTTATTTACTATTAGTAGCTATGACTGTGATATCAACTACGTTATGTAAATCACAACATTGATTCTGGGATTGTGATGGATTACATAACGGGCGCTTCGAATTTGTTATCAAATTTGAGGTTGTCACAATAGATCACTCAATACTATCATAGTAATAATTACTCTCATAATCCACAAGAGATCACAATCATAACCTAAACCAAGTACCACCACGATGCACGCACTGTCACCGTTACACCATGGCAGGAGGAATAGATTACTTTAATAACATCACTAGAGTACACTATAATAATTAAGCATAGGAGTAGCATAATATCTGAATAATAACATCTACTTGTTCAACATGATACAAAGCTCACGATCACATAAAGATCACATCATGGGAGAGAGAGGTGAACCACATAGCTACCGGTAGAGCCCTTAGCCCCGGGGATGAACTACTCCCTCCTCATCATAGGAGACAGCAAGGTTGATGGAGATGGCGGTGAGATCGATGGAGATGGCGGAGACGGCGATGGAGACCGATGGAGATGGCTCCAGGGGCACTTCCCCGTCTCGGCAGGGTGCCGGAATAGAGACTTCTGTCCCCCGAAATTCGTCGGTGGCAGCGGCGGAACTGTGGAACTCTTTCTGGAAATTTGCCGACTCCCTTAGGGTTTTCCAGCCCGAGGCTTTATATAGGCGAAGGGGCGATGTCAGAGGGCTGCCAGGGCCTCCTCACACAGGGGCGGCGCGGCCAGGGCCTGGGCCGCGCCAGCCCTGTGTGAGGGAGGCCTGTGGCCCCTCTCCTTCCTCTCTTCGGATGTCTGGATGCTCCCGGGAAAAATAAGACTTCTGGCTTTTGTTTCGTCCAATTCCGAGAATATTTCCTGTGTATCACCCTGAAACACAAAAACAGCAGAAAACAGGGAACTGGCACTGTGGCACTTGTTAATAGGTTAGTTCCGGAAAATGCATAAAAGTGCCACTAAGTGTAACGAAACAATAGGCAAATGGTGTAAAAACAAGCATGGAGCATAAAAAATTATAGATACGTTTGAGATGTATCAATCTTCAGGATTCTTCGTCTTGAGTAATACTCCATGGACAAGTATTGGTCCTCGATGTTGTCCACTCGATCTCGGACTCGTGTTCTATCGATCGCGAAGAAGTAGACACCGGAAAAGGAAAATAACAATCAAGGCATGGCATCGATGCACAACAAGGACGATGGCATGACATATTAAATTTATTGAAATTAAACCCTACTATAGGATTGTCAAATTAAATAGGGTTGAAATGCATAACGCATTGCAATTCCATAAACCCCGCATATAAAGAATGGTTTGTTATGTTCTTCTAATTAAACAGGGTTCAAAGTTGTTTAACAATGCATGAATTTGACATAAACATGTAGCGCACATTGTTCTGAGCATTTTGACAGGTCATTTGTATTTTTCTGACATACAGGGAATATTCTATGCATTTTACAAGATTCCACTAAATTCTGAAATTTTCTGAAATAAATTAAAACGCAGAGACGTTTTTCACCGAGGTCAGATTGACCCAAGGTCACTGACTGGTGGACCTAGGGTCCACGTCAGCTGGCCACGTTGGCCGGGTCAACCGACCGGTCCAGGGCCTGTCTGGCCATGTTGACCAGTTGGCCGGCAGTCAACCGGGCGACGGCGCCGGTGACAGGAGGCGAACGGGGGCGAGCGGCCAGGCCAGCGAGATGCGAGGGTTCACGCTGAACTAGAAGATGGCAGCGCAGCCACCAAATGGTCACCGGAGACGCCGGCGGCGAGCAAGGGCGCGACGGCGCTCGCAGGTGCACGGCGCGGGATTGAACCAGAGTAAGAGGAAGACGAAGGAGAGGTGCATGAGCACCAGGAGCTCACCAGGATCCTGTTGGTGAGGTCAGATATGCCGAAGGAGGGCAGACGCGACAGAATCGATGGCGGCGATCGTCGGAGGTCCGAGCTCGGCGACGGTGACTGGAGGCTTCCCGGCTCGAGCGGCTTGACGGGGGAACTCAAGGCGGCCAGGCGGAGCTTCACGGCGTCACGGGAGAGCTTCGGGTGGCCTGGAGCGGCGAGCCTGCGCGGCGGCCGGAGCTAGGGTTTGGGGACCTCGCAGGGAAGAAGGAAGAGAGGGAGACAGTGAGGTGCTAGGGTTCTTTGCGGCGGCGGCGGGGTACTTGTAGGCGTCGGGGGCGGCGGCGTTCATCTCGGCGAGGGCGACGGCATCGACGGCCTCTACATCGACAGCGAGCAGCTTGCTCATCTCGAGGAAGACGATGAACAGGTATGCGGGCTGGGCCGCTTCTGGGCCACGCCGGAAGAGGAAAGGAGGGAAGGAGAATTGGGCTGCTGGCCCAATTTGGTTTAAAACCCTTTTTTCTGTAAAACCCTTTTCTCTTTTGTATTTTCAATACCTTCTGCAAACTTAGTTGCTGTTTTGAAATTGTTTGAGAATTCAAACTTGCTGAAAATATTTAAATGTTTATGGAACCTCTAGATACAAGTAGAAGCTCCATAATTTTTTGTTTACAAACTTTTTGAAACATTTTGAGAACAATTTAAAATAAGTAAGAGTTGCACATATTAGGGTTTTCAAATATATTTCCTTTGTGCATTTTTCTAGGAAAATGAATGATGCTCATGATGCACAATTCAACTCCTAATAATAATTAACTAAAAGCAGGATGTTACACCCAGGCCCTGGCCACGCCCCCTATGTGTGAGACCACATCGGTCCACTTCTGACGATGCCCCTTCGCCTATAAAGACCCCCCGACGGGAGAAACCTAAAGAGCCGATCAGTTTTCCAGAACACGTCGCGATCCGCCGCCGCCGTCGACCCGAAGATCGGGAGGGTCTAGAAGCTCTTCCCGGCACCCTGCCGGAGAGGGGAATCGCCACCGGAGGTCTTCTTCATCGCCATGCTTGCCTCCGGAGCGATGAGTGAGTAGTCTACCTTGTACTATGGGTCCATAGCAGTAGCTAGATAGTTATCTTCTCCACCATGTGCTTCATGTTTAGATCTCATGAGCTGCCTTACATGATTGAGATCACCGTTATGTAATTCTACATGTTTGGTTTGTTGGGATCCAATGAATATTGGTGTTATGCTTGAGTTGAAGTACTGAAATTTATCTTATGTTATCTCTATGTTGTTTATGATCTTGCATGCTCTCCGTTGTTAGTAGCTATCTTGGCCGAGTAGTTGCTAGTGACTCCAAGAGGGGGTATTTATGCTCGATAGTCGGTTCATGCCTCTATTTAATCTGGGGGAGTTACAGAAACCTCTAAGGTTGTAGATGTGCTGTTGCTACTAGGGGGAAAACAACATTCATATGCTCGAGGGTATATGCTTTATTTACATTACACACTTTGCTTAATGCAGTTATCTGTTGTTCGCAACTTAATACTCATGGGGTGTTCGGGCGATATCCCCGTGAGTGGATTATTAGTCATAGATGCAGTTGGATGGCAGTCTATGTATCTTGTTGTAATGCCCAGAGTAAATCTCATAGTGATCCTCTCATCATATGCACGTTGTCTTTATTCTATCAATTGCCCAACTGTAATTTGTTTACCCAGCTTGTATTATTTTATCTTATGGAGAGACACCGCTAGTGAACTATGGACCCCGGCCCTATTTCCTTTATATTGCTATCACATGTTTACTTTACTCGCACTGTTTACTTTACTCACATACTATTATCACTTTCCACTCGATACGCTCATTCCTTTGTTTCAAGCAAACTGGTGAGATTGACAACCTCATCGTAAGTTGGGAACAAAGTATTTGGTTGTGTTGTGTGTAGGTTCTGCGTTGCAGCTAGCAAAGCAAAGCTTGGACGAGGCGCCCTATAAATTGTCCTGAGCTATCGCACGCTAGAAAGCATCACCTTCAGTCGTTTGTCTGCTCCTCTCCTGAACGGTAAACCTTGGTTTCTTACTGAGGGAAAATCTTGCTGCTATATTCATCACACCTTCCTCTTGGGGTTCCCAACGGGCCGGTTATTTATTCGGCATCACTCATCAGCAGTGAGGAGGCACAGGTCACTGTATGCTGGATCCACCTCCTTGGTGGTGTCGAACAAGTTCTCCAGGGTGCGGTAGCGGCACGGTGCCTCCTCGCTGGGAGAGGGCACCAAAACGTTCGATGGCAGGCTAGCGAATTCCACCAGAGGTGGAGGTGGCATTGCAGGTGTCGCAGGTGGAGCGGGTGACAATGTGTTCCCGGTCTCCTGAGCTGGAGACGGTTCATCGCTGTCGTGGGCACTAGACGGCGTGTCCAGCGCGCTCTCAGAGCGCGTCTCGTTCCACCTTGTGTTGCCACCTGCGGGAGGGATGGCAAAGTGCTCGACACTGAATGTGTCGACACCTTGCGCCTTCCCCTCCATCGAGTTGTTCCAGTCCCAAGATGCGTCCTTGTTAAAGACGACGTCGCGGGAGACCTGCACCTTGTTCGTGGCAAGCAGTGGCGTAGCCAGGCCCCAGGCACCAAGGGCCTTGGCCTGGGGCGTGGAGATAAAATACTTCGTTAACTGTAGCATATTTCTACTATTTGACACTGTTCAATACTGTAGCTGTGAAGTTGGCCCGGGGCGTAACCCCTGGCTGGCTACGCTACTGGTGGCAGGGTCGTAGACGCGGTACGCAGCAGATCCCGGCTCGTAGCCGAACAACACCATTGGTGTGCTCCTTTCCTCCAGCTTCTTTAGGTTCGGGCGCATGACCTTGACGTGGGCGATGCAGCCGAACACCCATAGGTGCTGAACGCTCAGGCGACGACGACCGTGCCAGGCCTCATATGGCGTTTTGCCGGTGACACTCTTTGTCATGCCGCGGTTTAGGAGATATGCTGCCGTCGTGACCGCTTCTCCCCAGATTTTTGCATGTACGCCCTTGGCCTTGAGGAGTGATGTCTACGCACGCGTCTGTTCTTGTAGACAGTGTTGGGCCTCCAAGTGCAGAGGTTTGTAGAACAGCAGCAAGTTTCCCTTAAGTGGATCACCCAAGGTTTATCGAACTCAGGGAGGAAGAGGTCAAAGCTATCCCTCTCAAGCAACCCTGCAATTACGATACAGAAAATCTCTTGTGTCCCCAACACACCCAATACACTTGTCAGATGTATAGGTGCACTAGTTCGGCAAAGAGATAGTGAAATACAAGTAGTAGTGATGATTATGAGTAGTAAATGTGATTTGAAATAAATATCGCTGCGAGCAAACATGTAACAAAACAGCAAGTAAACGGTGTGCAATGCTTGGAAACAAGGCCTAGGGATCATACTTTCACTAGTGGACACACTCCCAACAAATATAACATGATTGAACAAATAAACAACTTCTCTTCACTATGGTACTCTGAATTACTCTCCTATTGAACAACACTAATCATTACGTAGGGCTACGAAGCACTCCTTAAAGTTCATCAAGTACTTGACAAACACCACTCATAGAGATATTCAAATCAGATCACAACTCAAGATAGATATTATTGCCACTTAGACCAAGTACTAACACGGTGCACACACTGTCAACATTACACCATGAAAGGAGGAATAGATCACTTCAATACTATCATAGCGATAATTATTCTCATAATCCATAAAAGATCACAATCGTAGCCTAGACCAAGTACCACCATGATGCACGCACTGTCACCGGTACACCATGGCAGGAGGAATAGATTACTTTAATAATACCACTAGAGTACACATAATATCTGAATAATAACATCTACTTGTTCAACATGATACAAAGCTCACGATCACATAAAGATCACATCATGGGAGAGAGAGGTGAACCACATAGCTACCGGTAGAGCCCTTAGCCCCGGGGATGAACTACTCCCTCCTCATCATAGGAGACAGCAAGGTTGATGGAGATGGCGGTGAGGTCGATGGAGACGGCAGAGACGGCGATGGAGATGGCTCCGGGGGCACTTCCCCATCCCGGCAGGGTGCCAGAACAGAGACTTCTGTCCCCCGAAATTTGGCTTCGACGGCGGCGGCGCTGCGGAACTGTTCTGGAAATTTCGCCCACCCCCTTAGGGTTTTCCGTCCCGAGGTTTCTTATAGGCGAAGGGGCGTCGTCAGGGGGCAGCCAGGGGCTCCTCACACCAGGGTGGCACAGCCAGGGCCTGGGCCGCGCCACCTATGTGTGAGGGCGGCCTCTGGCCCCCCTCCGGCTCTCTTTCGGTCTTCGGGAAGCTTCCGGGAAAAATAAGACTTCTGGAACTTGTTTCGTCCAATTCCGAGAATATTTCCTGTGTAGCTTTTCTGAAACACAAAAATAGCAGAAAACAGGGAACTGGCACTGTGGCATCTTGTCAATAGGTTAGTTCCGGAAATCGCATAAAAACGCCACGAAGTGTAACGAAACATTAGGCAAATGGTGTAAAAACAAGCATGGAGCATCAAAAATTATAGATACGTTTGAGACGTATCAGCATCCCCAAGCTTAACTCCTGCTCGTCCTCGAGTAGGTAAGTGATAACAAAAGAAATAATTTCTGAGGTGACATGCACCTACACAATCTTGATCATATATGTAAGCGTTGTGAGCTGGGATCATAATAACTTAAAACATGGGCATGAAAGATATAATCTTGATAGAAGAAACTTAGCAACCATGTTATAACATGAAAAATGAACACAAACAAAAGATCATGAAAATGAAACAATGAAAGTCAAATGTGTGTTCAAATCATAAGGAAAAACATACAAATGGTTTTCAGCTTGTCCTTCATGGAGAGCAAAACATAAATGCATAGGACACCTTCAAGTTTAAGAGGGCGATTAGATACAAATAATTTAAGAACAAATGAAACCATAGTCATGAATCAATCAATGATAAACTTTGGGACAATGCACATTATACTCAGAATGACAACTATGCTCTCTTAGACGGTGCATAAAGATAGAAGGTGGTGACTCAACATAAAAGTAAACGAAAGGCCCTTCGCAGAGGGGAGCAGTGATTTAACATGTGCTAGAGCTTTTCATTTGTAAAACAGAGAGATAAAAATTGGTTTTGAGAGGTGGTTGTCTTTGTCAACGACTGGCAATGGGGTTCTTACTATCTTCCATACAAAAATGAAGCAAGTTTTTGAGAGAGAGATTGGCACTTTTGTGCTCTTTTTTATAAAACTTGGCACTTCTCCCCACCTTTTTTTCCTTTCACAAACCATGGCTAACCGATTCCATCGGGTGCCCACCAACATTCACATTCCATGGAGGAGTGCCTTTTTTCTTTTCTTTTTTTCTTTTTTTTTCTTTTTGGAATAAGCTATATGGAAGATAGCAAATCCGACCACTACGTCCCCATGAGCTGAAAACAGTGTCACAAAATGAGAAGTATTTTGAAGGTTTTTTGAAAGGTAGCACATGAAAATTTACTTGGAATGGCTTGCAAATACCATGCATAGGAATTTATAGTGGACACAATGGCAAACTTGGTTTTTAGGAGTTGGATGCATGAGTAGAGCTCATACTCAGTACAAAATGAGGGCTAGCAAAAGACTGGGAGCGACCAACTAAGAGAGCAATAACGGCCATAATCATGCATAGCGACAAAACATCATTGAAAGAAGCATAAGATGGCATCAAAAGTCAAAAACTAAATGATCATAGAGGCTATTGGCGACTTTGTATGAGTCTAACATGTGTGATCATGTGCCAAGTCAACCCAAATAAAGCATCAAGGAGAAAACCAAATAAATGCTTCCATATAATAAAAACAACGCATGATTTTTTCAAAGGCTCACTAAGCAATCTCAGTCATTTGAGACAAGTCATGCTACAGCAAAACCACTAAGCATACTATCAAAATGACATCAAGCACGACATGTAAAAGCCTAAGCCGCAGTCTACACAAGCTCCTTCTTGTACCACTTTTTTGCATAAAGCTTTTTCTCTTTTCCAACACCATTCAAACTTTTTATAAGTACCTCTTTTGATGAAAACCAATAAAGACCAGAGGCAAAAATACACCTTGATGAAAAGATATAATAAGATCTGAACACAAATCAAGGCAAAAAATGCAAGCTAAACCCAGTAGCAGAAAAAGAGAACACTCGTTGAAATGATAGGAGTGAAAACTAGAGTGTTCTTGGCAAATGAAAAGTGAGTTCATCTCCTCCAAAAGAAACATGATGTGATCTAACCATTTATTGCAGCAAACAAAGCAAAAGAAAACTAAAAACTAAAAACAACTGACGCTCCAAGAAAAATGCATAGTGCATGAAGCAATAAAAATAAAGTGTCTTGAAAGGTGACCTGATTTTTGCCAATGAAGAAGGGGTGCCTCGGGGGCATCCCCAAGCTTTGACGCTTGTACTTCTTGGATATTTCTTGGGGTGATGCTTGGGCATCCCCAAGCTTGAGATTTTGTCCATTCTTCATCTCATCTCATCATTCTCCAATCCCTACACTTGAAAACTTCCTTCATACAAAACTAAACACAAATCTATTAGCAAGATTAGTTTAAGCATAACATAGAATCAACCCCTTTTTTTTGCTTCAGGTTTCAACACAAAACCACCACATATATAGCATATACTACTGTAGCAACTTCCCCAAAAGTTCCATGATCAAAAGAACTCAAAAGAAAGCGATTAAGCGGCAAACACAAATATTGGCAGAAATTTGCCAAAATAGAACAGCTGACAAAGGTCGAATTGTTTAGGGGTTTTCTGTTGCTCAAATCAAAAAGTGTTCAACTAACGAAAGTTTGGATATAACCTGGGGCATATGCACAAGAAATCGCAGGTCCATAATATATACAGAGAATTTTCACGAATTTTTACGGTGCAGCACCGAAAAAAGTTTCAGGACAGCAACATCCCCAAATCTTACCTCACTCAAATTAGAGGCTTCTCTTGGCACAAAAACGAAATAAAAAGGATAAGGAGCGGTTATTACAGTAGTAATAACTTCCAAGACTCAAATAAAATAAAAATTACTGAAAATAAAAACATTGGGTTATCTCCCAAGAGTGCTTTTCTTTAACGCCTTTGAGCTAGGCGCAGTAATTTGCAAAGATGCTCATGTGGGCGCCATATAAGAGCTTGAGGCAAAGGCGCCATATAGGAACTTAAAGCAAAAGAGAGCATCAAAAAGCAAGTATGGAACACATTTAAATCTAAACCACTTCCTATGAAAAATAGTCTTGTAAAGAGACAAGTCATAAAAGCGCAAAGCAAAAAGCATAGGAAGGCAAAACAAGTACAACTTAAAGAATTGCAACATAAAGAGGGGAAACTTAATATTGTTGAGATCCATCAAACCATGTTTCCCTCTCTCATAATAACTTTCAGCAGCATCATGAATAGAACTAACAATATAACTATCACATAAAGGATCTCTATCATGAGCCACATGCATAAAAGAATTAATACTCACCACAGGAACAATAGTAATAGGAGCAGATTCAACAGAATAATTATTCTCATCACCATAATCATCAAAAATAGGAGGCATATTGTAATCATAACTAGTTTTCTCCTCAAAAGTAGGTGAACTGAAAATATTATACTCATCATCATAACCATCATAAACTAGAGGTTTAGTATCATCACAGACTAGAGAACAGCTATTTCGCAAAGCATATTCTTCAAACATATCATCATAAGAAGGAACATCATATAAGGGAGATAAAATATCATCAGAGCAAACTTTCTCCACTAAAGCTGGGGAACTAAAAATATCATGCTTAACAAAACCAGCTTCCCCAAGCTTAGACTTTTCTATAGCATTAGCATTAACGGTATTCAAAGCATTTGTACTAATAACATTGCTATGCGAAATAAGCTCCAAAGGTTTTTCAATTTTCTCTTCAAACACTTCATATCTAAACTCAGGAAAAAGACTACAGAACTCTTTGTTTTCCATTAAGCCTAACTAGTGAAAATAAAAACAAGAAACAAAAAGATGTAATTACAGAATCTAAAGGAAATAACTCCGAGTACTCACACAGGAGGATGCGAGTACCTTTTACCTTACCTCCCCGGCAACGGCGCCAGAAAAGAGCTTGATGTCTACGCACGCGTCTGTTCTTGTAGACAGTGTTGGGCCTCCAAGTGCAGAGGTTTGTAGAACAGCAGCAAGTTTCCCTTAAGTGGATCACCCAAGGTTTATCGAGCTCAGGGAGGAAGAGGTCAAAGCTATCCCTCTCAAGCAACCCTGCAATTACGATACAGAAGGTCTCTTGTGTCCCCAACACACCCAATACACTTGTCAGATGTATAGGTGCACTAGTTCGGCGAAGAGATAGTAAAATACAAGTAGTAGTGATAATTATGAGTAGTAAATGTGATTTGAAATAAATATCGCTGCGAGCAAACATGTAACAAAACAGCAAGTAAACGGTGTGCAATGCTTGGAAACAAGGCCTAGGGATCATACTTTCACTAGTGGACACACTCCCAACAAATATAACATGATTGAACAAATAAACAACTTCTCTTCACTATGGTACTCTGAATTACTCTCCTATTGAACAACACTAATCATTGCGTAGGGCTACGAAGCACTCCTTAAAGTTCATCAAGTACTTGACAAACACCACTCATAGAGATATTCAAATCAGATCACAACTCAAGATAGATATTATTGCAACTTAGACCAAGTACTAACACGGTGCACACACTGTCAACATTACACCATGAAAGGAGGAATAGATCACTTCAATACTATCATAGCGATAATTATTCTCATAATCCATAAAAGATCACAATCGTAGCCTAGACCAAGTACCACCATGATGCACGCACTGTCACCGTTACACCATGGCAGGAGGAATATATTACTTTAATAATACCACTAGAGTACACATAATATCTGAATAATAACATCTACTTGTTCAACATGATACAAAGCTCACGATCACATAAAGATCACATCATGGGAGAGAGAGGTGAACCACATAGCTACCGGTAGAGCCCTTAGCCCCGGGGATGAACTACTCCCTCCTTATCATAGGAGACAGCAAGGTTGATGGAGATGGCGGTGAGGTCGATGGAGATGGCAGAGACGGCGATGGAGACCGATGGAGATGGCTCCGGGGGCACTTCCCCGTCCCGGCAGGGTGCCGGAACAGAGACTTCTGTCCCCCGAAATTTGGCTTCGACGGCGGCGGCGCTGCGGAACTGTTCTGGAAATTTCGCCCACCCCCTTAGGGTTTTCCGTCCCGAGGCTTCTTATAGGCGAAGGGGCGTCGTCAGGGGGCAGCCAGGGGCTCCTCACACCAGGGTGGCGCGACCAGGGCCTGGGTCGCGCCACCTATGTGTGAGGGCGGCCTCTGGCCCCCCTTCGGCTCTCTTTCGGTCTTCGGGAAGCTTCCAGGAAAAATAAGACTTCTGGAACTTGTTTCATCCAATTCCGAGAATATTTCCTGTGTAGCTTTTCTGAAACACAAAAACAGCAGAAAACAGGGAACTGGCACTGTGGCATCTTGTCAATAGGTTAGTTCTGGAAATCGCATAAAAATGCCACGAAGTGTAACGAAACATTAGGCAAATGGTGTAAAAACAAGCATGCAGCATCAAAAATTATAGATACGTTTGAGACGTATCAAGGAGGCATCGTGCCATGCCGACGACGATCTAATTCTTGCGCTCGACCACCCCATTCTGCTGCGGGGTGTATGACGCCGTTAGCTGCCGTTGGATGCCTTGGTCAGAGAAGTACTCCCCGAGTTCCTTGGAGGTGAACTCCCCACCTCTGTCCATGCACAGCATGTTCATCTTATGCCCGCTCTTGAGCTCAGTGGATGCCTAGAACTTCTTGATCGCCCCGGAAGCTTGATCGTTCGTGGCAAGCAAGTGCACCCACATGTATCTGCTGCTGTCGTCCACCAGGAGGAGGAAGTAACGTTTGCCTCCCGGTGTAGGTGGATCGATGGGACCACATAGATCAGCGTGTACGATCCCCAGTTGCTTGTCTGCTTGATTGTATGCTTGATGTGGGAACGGAGCTCTCTTGGGCTTCCTAGCAAGGCATGCGTCGTAGCAGCGCTCGTCTTCATCGAGCAGGGGCAGCCCGTGCACCATATCACCACAGGCAAGGTGACGAAGAGCGTCGAAGTACATGTGTCCATACCGTGTGTGCCAGCGCCACGCATCCTCGCCACTGTGCATCGTGAGACACACTGGTCGTGCCAGCTTGAGGTGCAGGATGTAGAGCCTACTGCGGCTGAGCGGCACGCAGTGCAAGCAGCCGCCCGTCGGAGTCCCGCAGCAGGAGCTGGCCATGGCGAATGTGGGTGTCAAACCAGATCTCGTCGAGTTGCCCCAGGGAGACGATGTTGCTGCAGAGCTTGGGAATGAAGTAGACCTCGGGCAGAGTTAGGTGTTCCCCGCTGTTGCAGTTGAAGAGGATGGTGCCGCGCCCCTCAATCTCGACAGTGGTGTCGTTGCCGAGCTTGACGAAGCCACGTACGCTCGTGTCGAGCTCCGAGAAGTACTCGCATCGGTCGCACATGTGGTTGCTGGCTCCAGAGTCCAAGAACCAGGACATGTCGAAGCAGCCGGCGTCCTCCGTGGCTGTAGCCTTGGAGCGCTTCTCGTTAAGCAGGACGAGATCGGTGTCGTGCTCCGCCGGCGCGGCCAGAATGACCTCGCCAATGCGCGCCATCAGGAGCGCCTCCTCCACCTTCTCCTCTTGGGCCAGGTTTGCCCGCCCCTTCTATTCATGTTGCGGCTCTGGACACTGCTTAGAAAAATGCCCCATGTGATTACAATTTTAACACTTTACCGTGGACATGTCACGTTCGCCGTTGCCGTTCTTGGTCTTGCCTTTGCCTTTCTTGCCGCTGTTGTCATTCTTGTTGTAGTCGTTGGCAGACCCTTGACCTTTCTCACGTTGCTGGCATCGTTGCTCCCACTCATCTTCAGTAAGGAGCAGAATGCCGGCGCTGTTCATTGTCGAGGACGATCCGCCACCGCGCCATTCGCTGGAACGCAGACGCCCGAGCAGCTCCTCGACCGAGATCGTGCTCAGATCGAGCAGCGTCTCAATGGAGCATGCCATCTGTGTGTACCGCTCGGGTACCTCGCGTAGAATCTTCTCGACCACTTTCTCCTCGTCGACTTGATCACCGAGGGAGCGCAGGTGGTTGATGATCGCCGTGATCCGCATCGCGAACGAGTCCAGAGTATCGCTGTCACGGAACGCGATGGCCTCAAACTCCTTGCGCAGACATTGCGCTGTCGCCCTCTTGACGCGGTTGACACCAACCCGCATCATCTTCACAGCATCCCATGCCTCCTTCGCCATGCGCTTGACCACGAGCGTGGCCTGCATGTCCGCTGGCACAGCTCACGGGATCGCCGCAAGAGCAGCCTTGTCAGCGGGCACTTGCCCTCCACCGCATCCCCAGGACGCACGCCTCCAAGTTTATTTGCATAAGAAGCGCCCACTCGATGTAATTTGTGGTGGTTAGCATGGGCCAGACGAGGACGCCCGCTTGTACTGCCAGTCGTTCCTGGATCATGGTTTCTCACACCACGATGTCCTTGCCGCCATTCCGTCGTGAACGGCTCTGACCGCGGCTCTGGTAGCGTGTCCACGGTGGCGTCTCAGAGTTACGCTGCACCGGTGGAGGTGCACTCCCTCCCGCAGCAGAAGCTTGCGCCGCCGCCGCGGCAGCACCTTCATTTGACATGGTCCCTCAAAGCTCTAACGTGGCTCTGATACCAGATGTCAGTTCTAACCTACGATCTTGGCTCTCACGAAGAACAACTCAGAGATCGAACGAGGAAGAAGAGGATTTTGTGCCGTGTAAAACTTACGGCTTTTCTCATTGTCTTTCCTTTTATTCAATACAGGAAGTAAAACATGGCCCGGTAGATCCTACCCCTCGATCCGAATGACTCGCGCCATCCCACAAGCTCGATCCTGATCAACCACGATGCAACAGGCTCATGTCACGCACAGAAGCGGCCCACATCTAACTACTGAAAGTTCAGACATGCTTAACTGAAACTAACTGAACCTAACACTGATGACGACAGACAGGATTATTCAGATAACATCCAGCTCCGCCTCATTCTCCCTCAGCCGTCGCGCCGTGGCCACCAACACCATGCAGACCAGCGACTGGAACTGCCGCCTCCGCACCTGCTCTAGCCCGGCGCGCATCCGGTCAAGCACTCAAGCTCCGCCTGCACGATAGCGTCCGTCGATCTTTGTGTTCTGCTGGTACAGCTCTGACGTGATCGCGTCGGCGAACGACGATGCCACCACCGCCGTGGGGCGCCCGCTGGTTGACTTCATCCCGGAATCCACGAATCGGTTCGCCGAGGGTCCTTTTATGCACGACGCCGGAAGTCTCCACGATGTCCACGGGCGCGTCGCCGCCAGGGAAGCTGTGCGCGCGGGGCTGTTCATGCCCGGGTGGGCATTGCCATGGTGGTCGGCGTATGCGGCGTGGCTAGGCGGTCCAGCACGTCCGGCAGGTGGAGGATGCCGGTCACAGCAGGAGCCAGGGGCAAACAGCTGCTCAATCATGGCTAACACATGCACCAGTCAAACCCACAGCAATGAAACGAACCATTTAACTGCTAGCCATCGTCCCTCCAGGAGTAGACAAGGAAGAAGAAAGCTATTATTTTGAAGAGATGGCTTCAAAGGTTCTGATGGTGGCATTGCTGCTGGCGGCGGCATCGTGCGCCCGTGCACAGTTGATGAAGTTCGACGGCACTAGTAGAAAATAGGGCTTTCCTTTTGAGCTCCAAATGGTATTTGCACCGGTTGACTTACGAACCCAGACTAAAGGGGTTCTTTAGCACCGGTTCGAGCTGCCAGAGAGCTAAATGGAGCCCGTGGAGCTCTAGCACCAGTTCATTAGGAACCATTAGAACCGGTTTGTGCCACGAACCGGTGCTAAATGTGTCGCGTCTCCCGCGTGGTAGGCGCCAGACCTTTAGCACCGGTTCGTGGCACGAACCGGTGCTAAAGGCTACCCTTTTGCACCGGTTTTGGACACGAACCGGTGCTAGAGGTCCTGCCTATAAATACAGTCGCCCACCAGCCTTCTCCTCTGTTTTTTATCCTTTGGAAGGTGTGAGAGGGGGTGTGCTAGTTTGATTTTTTCCCCTATGCACAAGAGGTGTTTGATGAAATGCCTAAGAGCATGAACCAACTTAAGCTCACACAAAATAAAAATGATATGAGGTGCCCGAGCGATACTTAGGTCTTTTCCTCGTTCTTTCCTCCTCGATCGAGGTTAGCAACTCTGTCCTTTCATTTGTCATTGGTATAAATGCATGTTTCGATATACAGTGGTCATTTCACTATTTATGATGTTCGGTAATAGTATTGGTAAACCTAATTATATGACGCAGATGAACCAACGATAATGGATGTACGGTGACCGACGCACTTCCGAGTTCATTGAAGGTCTTCGTAATTTTGGCGATGTGGCTCGGGCAAATATTCAGAATGGTTTTATATGTTGTCCATGTGTTGACTATGGGAACAAGAAGGAATACTCTTCCTAGAAAATCCTTCACTCCCACCTGCTTCGGAAAGGTTTCATGCCTAACTATAATTGTTGGACCAAGCACGGAGAAAGAGGGGTTATAATGGAAGACAATGAAGAAGAAGAGAATGATGATATGTACCCTGAATACGGTGATACTGCAATGGGGGAAGCTGAAGCTGAAGGGACATGAGAAGCTGAAGATGAAGAGGCATCAGATGAGCCTGATGATGATCTTCGTCGAGCCATCGTTGATGCACATAGAGATGCAGAAAGTGTAAATGAGAAGCGGAAGTTAAAAGGTATGTTAGAGGATCACAAAAAGAAGTTGTACCCAAATTGTGAAGATGGGAACACAAAGCTCGGTACCACACTGGAGTTGCTGCAATGGAAGGCAGAGACTGGTTTATCTGACAAGGGATTTGAGAAATTACTAAAAATAATGAAGAAGAAGCTTCCAAAGGATAATGAATTGCCTGACAGTACGTACGAAGCAAAGAAGGTTATCTGCCCTCTAGGATTAGAGGTGCAGAAGATTCATGCATGCATTAATGACTGCATCCTCTACCGCGGTGAGGAGTACGAGAATTTGGAAGCATGCCTGGTATGCACTGCACTGCGGTATAAGATCAGACGAGATGACCCTGGTGATGTTGATGGCGATCCCCCCAGGAAGAGGGTTCCTGCCAAGGTCATGTGGTATGCTCCTATAATACCACGGCTAAAACGTCTATTTAGAAACAAAGAGCATGCCAGGTTGTTACGATGGCACAAAGAAGACCGTAAAAAAGACGCGATGTTGAGACACCCCGCTGATGGGTCGCCGTGGAGAAAAATTGAGAGAGACTACACGGACTTTGCAGGCGATGCAAGGAACTTAAGGTTTGGGCTAAGTACAGATGGCATGAATCCTTTTGGGGAGCAGAGCTGCAGTCATAGCACCTGGCCTGTAACTCTATGTATCTATAACCTTCCTCCTTGGTTGTGCATGAAGCGGAAGTTTATTATGATGCTAGTGCTCATCTAAGGTCCGAAGCAACCTGGCAACGACATTGATGTGTATCTAAGACCATTAGTTGATGAACTCTTACAGTTATGGGCCAAACCAAGTGTACGTGCATGGGATGAGCACAAACAGGAGCCATTTGACCTACGAGCGTTGCTTTTCGTAACCATCAATGATTGGCCTGCTCTTAGTAACCTTTCAGGAAAAACGAACAAGGGATACAATGCATGCACGCACTGTTTAGATAAGACTGACGCTATATATTTGGAGAAATGCAAGAAGATTGTGTACTTGGGGCATCGTCGATTTCTTACAACCACGCATTCCGTAAGAAAGAAAGGCAAGCATTTTAGAGGTGTGGCAGATCACCGGCAAAAGCCTGAACTCCGTACTGGTGATGATTTATTTGATATGGTCAGGGACCTAGAAGTAATCTTTGGAATGGGTCCTGGTGGTCAATCTATTCCAAATGACGTCGCTACCGGACACGCACCCATGTGGAAGAAGAAATCTATATTTTGGGAGCTTGAGTATTGGAAACACATAGAGGTTCGCTCTTCAATCGACGTGATGCACGTTATGAAGAATATTTGCGTGAACCTGCTAGGCTTTCTGGGCGTGTATGGAAAAACAAAAGATACACCAGAAGCACGGGAGGATCAGCAACGTATGAAAGACCCAAACAACATGCATCCATAGAGCAAGACGGAAAAAGGGCGTCACTTAAGTCCTGCCAGCTACACTCTTACCAAAGCAGAGAAGGAAATCTTTTTTGAAGTCCTTTCAAGTATCAAAGTGCCGTCTGGCCTCTCATCAAATATAAAGGGAATAATAAATATGACAGAGAAAAAATTCCAAAACCTGAAGTCTCATGACTGTCACGTGATTATGACGCAGTCGCTTCCGGTTGCATTAAGGGGGCTTCTACCGGAAAATGTTCACATACCCATTGTTAAGCTATGTGCATTCCTCAATGCAATATCTCAGAAGGTAATCAATCCAGATATTCTACCAAGGTTACAGAAGGATGTGGCCCAGTGTCTTGTTAGTTTTGAGTTGGTGTTCCCGCCATCCTTCTTTAATATTATGACGCATCTCCTGGTTCACCTTGTCGAAGAGATTGCCATTCTCGGTCCTGTATTTCTACACAACATGTTCCCCTTCGAGAGGTTTATGGGAGTCTTAAAGAAATATATTTATAACCGTGCTAGGCCGGAAGGAAGCATCTCCAAGGGCTACGGAACAGAGGAGGTCATTGAGTTCTGTGTTGATTTTATCCCTGACATTAAGTTGATTGGTGTTCCTGAATCGCGGCATGAAGGGAGACTACGTGGAAAAGGCACACTAGCAAAGAAATCAATGTATTGTATGGACGGGATTTCTTTCACTCAAGCATACTACACAGTTCTACAAAGTTCCACCATGGTGGCCCCGTATATCACTGAACACAAGAATATTGTACGCTCCCAACACCTGGCTCAGTCTGACTCCTGGATTACACATAAACATATGGTGACTTTTGGCGGTTGGTTGCGGACACATCTCATAAATGACAACATTGTTGGAGATCAGCTATACTTGTTGGCCGGGTCACCATCTTCTACTATATTGACTTTCCAAGGGTACAAGATAAATGGGAATACATTCTACACGATCGCCCAAGATAAAAAAAAGCACCAACCAAAACAGTGGTGTCCGTATTGATGCAACAAATAACAACGGGCAAAAGGACACCTATTATGGTTACATAGATGAGATATGGGAACTTGACTATGGATCTTCTTTTAAAGTCCCTTTGTTTCAGTGCAAATGGGTCAAGTTGGATGGAGTAGGGGTAAAGGTAGACCAGCTGTATGGAATGACAACAGTGGATCTCAACAATCTTGCTTACAGAGACGAACCATTCATCCTAGCCAATGATATGGCTCAAGTTTTCTATGTGAAAGAAATGTCCTCCAAACCGAAAAAAAGAAAAGATAAGGCAACAAATACATCATACAATGAGCCAAAGCGTCACATAGTTCTTTTAGGGAAAAGAAACATCATGGGAGTTGAGGATAAGACAGACATGTCAGAAGATTATAATAAGTTTGATGAAATTCTGCCCTTCAGAGTGAATATTGACCCAAGCATCGTGTTAAGTGGTGAACATACTCCATGGTTACGACCGAAGCGATCCTAATCAAGGGAGATATGCGAAGGGGGGTTCATGGCCTCCAAGGCATTTTAGGTCACCATATGTATTCAATGTGCCAATTTATGGCAAACATCGAACATGATAGCTCATTTTGTGAAGGTTTTGTTGTGATGTTTGCAATTTTCCAAGTTTAATATTTTTCTGTTTTTTATTTATTTTACAACATTTTATGGAATGTTGATCATAGCTGCAATAAGGAATAAGGCGGGAACAACCAAAAAGTTTAAAAACATTTCAAATGACCCTTTAGCACCGGTTCGTGGCTCAAACCGGTGCAAAAGGGGGTGGCGGTGCGGTGCCCAGCAAAAGAACCTTTAGCACCGGTTCCTGGCATGAAGGTGGTTTTTGTGTCATCTAACAAAACTGTCGGTGGGATAAGGACGTGTGGGTAACCTTTAGTCCCGGCTGGTGGGTGCAACCGGGAATAAAGCTGTCGGCAGGATAAGGACGCGTGGGTGGATGCACTGCTCGATGAGATAAAGCATGTAGCACATGACGCCCCTGTCGGAGGAACAAGACAAAGTAGAAGCGGCATCGTGCCTATAAAAGGAGCATCGATATGCCATGGCAAGCAGCTCAGCAAGCCCGTGAAAGACTCAATCTCCTCTAACAGTGTTGGGGAAAGGGTTGGGAAATCTCCCGTGGCGGAGCTTCTCGAAGATCTCGTTGGTGCATATGCCCTATGGCATCTTCGGAAGCTCCGCCTCAGAAAAATTTCCCTGCAAGCCCGTGAAAGACTCAATCTCCTCTAACAGTGTTGGGGAAAGGGTTGGGAAATCTCCCGCGGCAGAGCTTCTCAAAGATGCCGTTGGTGCATACGCCCTACGGCATCTTCGGAAGCTCCACCTCGGAAAAATTTCCCTGCAAGCCCGTGAAAGACTCAATCTCCTCTAACAGTGTTGGGGAAAGGGTTGGGAAATCTCCCGTGGCGGAGCTTCTCGAAGATGTCGTTGGTGAATACGCCCTACGGCATCTTTGGAAGCTCCGCCTTGGAAAAATTTCCCTGCAAGCCCGTAAAAGACTCCATCTCCTCTAACAGTGTTGGGTAAAGGGTTGGGATATCTCCCGTGGCGGAGCTTCTCGAAGATGTCGTTGGTGCTCACGCCCTACGGCATCTTCGGAAGCTCCGCCTCGGAAAAATTTCCCTGCAAGCCCGTGAAAGACTCCACCTCCTCTAACAGGGTTGGGTAAAGGGTTGGGAAATCTCCCGTGGTGGAGCTTCTCGAAGATGTCATTGGTGCTCACGCCCTACGGCATCTTCGGAAGCTCCGCCTCAGAAAAAATTCCCTGCAAGCCCGTGAAATTATATTCAAAACAGCGGGCATGAAGATTCATAGCCCGGGGTTGAGTCTCACTAGACTTGCGGTGGATCTCTAATAAAACAACATATTGTGAACCTAAAAATCATTTTTACAAAAAATCATGAGCATTATATCATATACATGTAGTTCAAACCTAGCGGGCCTCCTATCGAATCGACAGGAATTTGTCTTTTTCATGAGGTGTGGACGGAAAGGTTTTAGATGCACTGGCTGGGGAATTTTCCATCTAAGGTGGTCTAGTATTTTTGAAAAATGTTGTGATAGCAATGTGAAACTTTAATTTGGTGGTTGCTTCACAAAAAAACTTGTTTTTGGTATCTAAAAAATGGAAAATGGTTTTTCCGTGCGATGAAAAGGGAAACTTACTTCTGCAACATCGTAAGCAATCCCAAGATGCACATGTGTACACAATATGGGCACATTATCACAAACTATGCCTCGATTCTAGCCATAACATTGCTCATTTGGTCTAAAAGCCATGAAACATTGAACATGATAGCTCATTTTGTGAAGGTTTTTTTGTGATGTTTGCAATTTTCCAAGTTTAATATTTTTCCTTGCAACTATAACACATAATATGACACCAAATGAAGGTTTCACATTGTTTGGATTATTTTTTAAATTCTTATACCTGTTTGAAATTATATTCAAAATGGTGGGCATGAAGATTCATAGCCCGGGGTTGAGTCTCTCTAGACTTGCGGTGGATCTCTGATAAAACAACATATTGTGAACCTAAAAATCATGTTTACAAAAAATCATGAGCATTATATCATATACATGTAGTTCAAACCTAGCGGGCCTCTACCGATTTTAAAATGTTTGCAAGCCTACTATTTTTAACAAAATAATTTTCAGCATTTTCAATGTGTTAGTATTTCATAGATATTTTTCTAATAAACATTTTGATATGTTATATGTATTTTTCTGATTTTTATTTATTTTACAGCATTTTAGGGAATGTTGATTATAGCTACAATAAGGAATAAGGCGGGAACAACCAAAAATTTAAAAAAAAATTCAAATGCCCCTTTAGCACCGATTCGTGTCTCAAACCGGTGCTAAAGAGGGTGGCGGTGCGGTTCCCAGCAACATAACCTTTAGCACCGGTTGAAGCCACCAACCGGTGCTAAAGGTCCCTTGTTTATAACTGCTTCTTCCCCTTCCTCCCCCTGCATTGCCAAATCGCTAAGGACCGCGCTAGGCTGCTAGAATTTTCCGTGCCACCGCCGCCGTCGCTGCACTACCGTCATCGCCGCCGCGCCGCTCCGCCATCACCGCCGCGCCGCGCCGCCATCGCCGTCGCGCACGCGTCGCATCGCCACGCCGTCTGCCTCTCGTCTGCACGCCGTCCGCCACGCACCACGCCGCGCCATCGCCGACACGCTGTCCGCCTCGCCAGCCCGCACGCGCCGCCCCTCCTGTGTGCCCACGCTGCTCGACGCCGACATCGACGCCGACCGGCCGCCTCCCGTGCCCACCGTACCGGCTGCGCCCTAGGCCCGTTCCCACCGGCCGCCGAGCGCCGCCCCCCTGCAGGTAAGTTAGAATTTTAGGGTTATTTAGGGTTAATTAGGATTATTTAGAATTTTAGGGTTATTTTGAATTTTAGGGTTATTTAGAATTTTAGGGTTATTTAGTATTTAGGGTTATTTAGAATTTAGGGTTATTTAGAATTTTAGGGTTATTTAGTATTTAGGGTTATTTAGGGTTATTCTAGGATTAGTTAATTCTAAGATTTGTTATTCTAGGTATATATTTTAGTTATTTTAGGTATTTTATTACTTTAGTTATTTTAGGTATTTTAGTTTTTTAGGTCTTTTATTACTTTAGTTATTTTAGGTCTTTTATTACTTTAGTTATTTTAGGATTAGTTAATTAATTAGTTAGTTATTTTAGGATTTGTGAGTTAGTTAGTTTGGTTTGGAGAAGTTAGGGTTAGGATTAGTTAATTAATTTCTATCATATTTTTTAGTTAGGGTTAGGGTCCTTTAATTAATTTAGAGTAATACAAATATGATTTTTTAGTTAGGGTTAGGGTTCCATTATAAAATGGGGGCGTTGGCCGGGCGCCGGCGCGGTGGGGAGGGAAGACCTACTCTTCCCCCACGACGCCGGCGCTCGGCCAATGCCCCCTTTTTTTTTGTCTCCGTATCGATTATAATAATTTGTAATAATTCTTTGCAGAAACTATGGATCTCGGAAGAGACGAATTGCAGGAAAATATTATCGAGGACATCATCCGCGATAATGATGACGATGTCACCTCATTGTTTCTAAACAACTCCGGTGAGGGAGACAAACAAAACTGTAGAGATGGCTTCGATGAGGGAGAAGGTGCCGGAGAGGATGGAGGCACCGGTGAGGGAGAAGGTGCCAGAGAGGATGGAGGCACCGGTGAGGGAGAAGGTGCCAGAGAGGATGGAGGCACCGGTGAGGGAGAAGGCGCCGGCTCTGACGAGGGAGAAGCCGACGGCTCTGATAGAACCTTCAATATTGCAAAGTCCGGCGAGGTAGATGTGTATTAAAAAATTAAGCCTCTATTGTATAAATGGATTATTTGATTTGTGTATATACATATATTAACGCTCTTTCTTCTTTTAGCCCTCTGGATCGAGCCACTCTTCTATAAATAAAAGAGGTCCGGCCAAAAGGTTGGAAGAACATGAAAGGTACCGGATAGAAGAAATCGGTGAAGATGGCAAACCGATTGCTCCCGCGGCTCATGCAAGTAAATTTACAAGACAATCCAGAGTTCTTGTTAGGGACAACATTCCGATCACCCTTCGAGAATGGAAGAAGACAAAGACGGAACCAGTTAAATATGTCCGCAACAGATTGAAGAATATTCTTTGGAAGAAGCTCATGGTTAATTTTACCCTACCAGAGGCGCCAGAGGTGGATCAAAATGAGGTGGATCCAAATGAGGAGGATTCAGATGACGTCTGAATATCATAGAGCGGAAAGTCAAGAAGTGGACCCTTTCGAAGATGGCAATACAATTCAACAACTGGAAGAAAAGATTGTACAAGGAATTTGTCGAGAAAGAAAAGACTCCGGTGTTCACTGGACAATATGAGAAGATAAAAGACCACTGGGACGCATTCGTGGAGTACAAGAATTCAGAGGCAGCTAAGAGAAGGTCAGAAATAAATAAGAAAAATGCTGCTAAAAAGAAGTATCACCATACTATGGGGCAAGGAGGCTACAAGTCTGGCAAGCCTAAGTGGAAGAAAATGGAGGACGATCTAATTGCTAAAGGGATCATTCCGGAGACATTGAAATGGAACGATCGGTCAAGGGGTT
This sequence comes from Dactylis glomerata, assembly GCA_007115705.1. Taxonomy (NCBI): domain Eukaryota; kingdom Viridiplantae; phylum Streptophyta; class Magnoliopsida; order Poales; family Poaceae; genus Dactylis; species Dactylis glomerata. The sequence continues at coordinate 4,320,700 of QXEO01000411.1, read as the reverse complement.
GGTTTTACGGGCATGGAGGAAAGTTGAACTCAGAAGGGAAGTATGTATATACAAAAAAGCATGACAAAGACCCCCTTCCCATTGATGCCCTTAGAAGCGCATCAAAGGATGTTGAAGAGGGAAGGTTCCATCCCGAAAGAGAGAAGGACGAGCTCACACGCGCCCTTGGGAATGATGAACACCCAGGACGAACATGAACCACACCAGGCTCCAAACCGTGGAAACTCAGGTTTCCCGTGGAAAGGAAGAAATTTCCCGATAGAAGCCGTCAGAGAAGAAAGGAAAGGGAGGCAGACCGCATGTCTCTGATAGAACAAGAGCTGAAGCGGCAATCAGACTTGTTAAATCGGAGAAGCCAGCAAGGAACTGCCGCATCTCAGCCACAGATAGAAGCCGGACATGATGCTACCAGCCCACCATCTCAGCGAAAAAGCAGCGTGGCTTCCACGGACCTCCCAGAGGATGATGATGAACCGGCGATCCGTTACCCAGTGGATGATATCACGGAGTCGACATCTTGCGAGCTACATGTGAAGGTTGTGAACATAACCATGAAGGTGGCGGTCGGCTATGCCTTACCCATTGGACCTGATTCAACTTATCATTGCCGTCTGATTCCACATGGCTACGCTATTGCCGGGGTGGATGAAGTTATGGGCGGATTTGAGCAGCTGAAGCTTGACCACCCTGCGGGTGAAGGGGATTTGTATGAGCTGGGAGAAGCCAAGAAGACCACCGTTCTATGGCAAAAGGAATACATCGTGCTTTCAAATTGGACGCCAAGGTCTCTAGCGCGTCACCCTTCTCCACCGCCATGTCAGACTTCTCCGCTATCTCCGCGTCAGCCTTCTCTGGCATCTCCGCCGCATCAGCCTTCTCCAGCATACCAGCCTTCTCCAGCTAGTGAGCCGTCTCCGCCACCTCCGCCCATTGAGGCTCAGAGCCAAAAGCGGAAGCGTACCATCGCCGCTCCATCGATGAGTCGTAATTGATCACCGATCCATCGACAGGAGCCCCTCCCAAGAGTACCTAAGGTTCCTCCCAAGAGACCTTACGACTATACTCCAGAGGAAAATGCGGCAAAAGTACAAGAGAAATCAAAGAACTTCTTTGAAAATTTGAAGAGAAAGAAGACCGAGCAGTCCGCCGAGCAGCCTCCTCTAGATCTAAAAGTGTTAAAAATGTTGAAGAACCTTCACCAACCCGAGCCAAGGCTTGCATCAGACTATGACCGCACTATTCTCAAGTTAGATGCAGCAAAGCGGTCGAAACGTAAATTAGTTCCTCAGCTCGGAGAACAGATGAACTCGTGCCCCCCGCTCCAAGTGTTTCCCGATGTCTAGTATGATCCAGAGATCATAGCACTGTACAAAGAGGAGGCCGAAGCTGCAGGTATGTCTGTTGCTCAATACTTAAGCAAGTGTGATTTCCCCACGGCTAAAGTAGTAGCATACCAATACCGGCACGGGAGCCCTCTCGTCAAACCAGAGGAGATTCCGAATCTACCAACAAGAATGCAAAAATTGCATAAGTGGTACATGGAAGCCTCACAGCATGGGCAGAACTGGATCATACTGGGAATTAATGATGAGCATTACTTTTGTGGAAACGACAACATAAACATCGAATTTGCTGAATTATTTCAGTTATACAATCATGACGCCCTCGACAAATCGATGATCAATGCCTATTGTTTGTAAGTATTATTTTTGTAATTAAGTCTTTAGCTCATCTCATTCATTGCATGCATAATTTTACTCGCTATATTATGCAGATTGAAGAAACTCGAATGCAAAAGAGGACAAATCTATGACATTGGGTTCATTGACCCATATACCGTGAACGAGTTAACTCTCCAGAACCATATCAAGGACACGGAGAATAACTTGGTACGGGCATTAAGGAAACAAGAAACTATGATGAAAATACTATTTCCTTACAACTTCAAGTGAGTGTGTTACTGTCTTATACACATTACTATTTTGGTTACTCGATGTTAAGTGTGTGTTATGCGTATGCGCAGGTATCATTTTATTCTGCTAGTTATTGAACTTGATAGAGGACGAGTACTAGTCATGGACTCGAAACAAAAACCCCTGGAGACATTCGGGGACATGATTGATACACTCTAGCGGTAATTTCAATCATTATGCATGGCACTATATCAGCAACTTTCGTTCATTTTCCGATATCAAGTAATTACTAACTTCTTTATTCATTTTCTTTGCCGGGCAGTACTTGGAAACGGTTCACGGATAAGGCACCGGATCCCTGTAAAAAGGAGCTTGAATTTAAACAAGTACCGGTAAGTACTACTAGCTAGGTCCGTGCATATCTTTGGTTCTAGTTTTAATACCATTATCATCCTTGATTATTATTTTGATTGAACTCTATTCTCGTAAAGTGCTTGAAGCAAGAAGACGGGAATAATTTATGTGGATTCTATGTCTGCGAGTTCATGGGAGAGACTTGCTGTGAGAAGAGAAGACTAGAACAACTAGATGTACGTAAACAATATTCACAATTTTATTTTATTACCATCATTTATGTTGAGTTTCTTCATTCACATATATTGATCCCCTTCTTTACATTAGATCGAACTGAAGCGGGATCGTCTTCTAGCAACCAAGCGTATACGAGCAATTCAAGAGGAACTGGCGGGATTCTTACTTGATGAGGTCATAGCACCAACCGGAGAATACCATCGGCATTACGAGTTTGGAAAATCGTAGCCGAAATTATATTGTATATATGCATGAACGTGTACAATATACCATTATGTAATATGTTAGACCAAGCACGATAAAAGATGACACGTACTAGCTTCGATCTCTTTATGTATGACGATATTGTGTAATATGATGGTTTCTTTTATATGTGCATCAATGTGTTTCAAATACCCCAAAAAACCGTATTTCAAATGGCTAGGGTTTAGGATTTTAGCCGCGGCAGCATTTAGGGGCTGCCACGTCGCCAACCTTTAGCACCGGTTCATATTACGAACCGGTGCTAAAGGTCCATCAGTAGGAGCTCGTCTACACGTCCATGTGGAGACCCTTTAGCACCGGTTCGTAATGCAACCGGTGCTAAAGGGTTAGGGCTTTAGTCCCGGATGCGTTGCACCGGTTGCAAAACCGGTGCAAAAGGCAGTTAGCAACCGGTGCTAATGTCGTGTTTTCCACCAGAGGCGAGACGTGAACCAGAGTGGAGGACGCTGTTCAGCTACGAAGTCCTCAAGGACGTGCATGCTATAGACCTACAGTAAAATGTCCTTATTGAATTGGGTCTGTGGTGTGGTGCCGTACGCCAAGGCGGGGCATTTGCGTATCTGCGCCCCGCACTGCCGTCGTTGCAGTGCTGCCGCGTCGTGCGCCATGGCGTTGCACTGCAGCTTGCCGCACAGTGCTGTAAGGCGTGGCAAAAAAGGATTGATCTGGTGAAATAGTTTTAGACAAAGTTTATTTTTAATTTTTTTTTCATGTTTAGGTTATTTTTATTTAAATTGAGTTAGTGAAGCACCTAATAGCTACATAGTACCCCAGATGGAAGATGATGAAGATGACTTCAACATATTGCAGTGGTGGTATGACCACAAGCTTACAATATTACTTTCCATATTAGCACGAGTGTGATATCAGTACCCTTCTCAATGTTGGCATCTGAGTCTGCTTTCAATCTAACTGGAAGAAAATTTTATGACAGAAGAACCGACCACACGTTTCCTCAGCACAGATCTGGTGACAAAACTAAGAGCAACTCTAGCAGAAACCGTATATCAACCCGCATCGCGCCACCTGGGGCGATTTGCGAGTTTCGGCCATTTCTCAGACCAAAACAGAACCTGCATCGCGCCGTTGACCTGCAAAACGGATGCAAGCGCCTGCATCCAGCCTGCATCGACCGTTATATTTGGCGGTCGAAGCGGTCGATGCGGGCTGTGACCTGATCTCACTTCCCCCTGTTCCCCTCCTGCTCCGCCCACCTCCGCCGTGCGATTTCTCCGCGGCGAGCTTCCCGCGCCTCAAGACGCAGAGATCCACCATGCGGGTGTCGCATGAATGTCTGGTAGCTCTTCAATTGGACGCGGGGGCGGCCAGATTGGCCGTGCGGGAAGCTCCCGCGGCGCCGGAGGTGATGATGATGAGGCGCGGAAGCCGTGCTCCGATGTCGCGCACCTCCATGGGTCATAATGATACACAAAGTATGGGTTGATCCTGTCGCTGGCGTTCCATAAGCGCGAGGCCAGAGCCAATCACGGCGGCGGCACGCCAGCCTCAGCGCCGGCGGTGACCTCACGCTCCCGCTACCAAGCGGCATCGTACGCCTCCGCCTCTTCTTCCTCCGCGTCGGCCTTGCTCGTGCCTCATGTGAGGATGGAGGTTGATGCCCCCCCTCCCCCACCCGCCCCCACCGCAGGCGCTCGTGGGGGCGAGGGTTGGGCTAGAGGACTACATCGACGAAGCAACCCTTCTCCACATCCTCGTGCTGATCAAGGAGAGTACTACACGGGATGCCGAGAAGGCGGCAGAGTGGAAGTGCGAGGCGTAGCTGTAGGAGCTGCTCATTGACACCATCTCCTTCGACGACGAGCTCTAGGCCGCCGCCCCCGGTGAGCTCCAGGCCGCCGCCCACGTCGCCTCCAGTGAGCTCTAGGCTGCCGCCGCAACTATAGCTAGGGTTGCGAAGTAGTTTTTAGTATGTATCCGTAGCTATATGTGATGAACTGATGTTGATTTCATGATGAATTCTCTCGTCAATTGCGTTTTTTAAAAATTTACGGTTTCTGTTCTTCATATGTTAACGAAGGTAACAATTCCGTTCTTTAGGTCAATCAAACTTCTATATATGGTCCACTTCAATCCCTCTTTTAATTCTTATATGGCTTGCTTTGATATATTTAGGTCTTTTTTTCTATTTTCCTTCCAATCTCACGTGATCATCTAGAGTATTAACTGTCTAAGGCAGAGAGATTTGCCCTCCCAGCCTATGCATTAATATTCGTGCAAGAAAACTATACATCTTATATCAAGAAAGGAGAGAGTAAAATAATATCCTTTTACTTTATCATACAATTTAATAGATGCTAAATTCTAAACATTGTCTAATAAAAACTGATGACTACGTATTTTTCGACTCTACATAATTTGATTAACTTTTGTTCTTTTGTACTTCGAATCAATCACTAATTTGCTTATGCAATGTTTGACCCTCACAAACCATCTCCATTTAAAAGCTAACCATCGGTACTTAGTTTCAAAATAAAAAAGGCAATATGTGAGTACAATTTTTAACTCATATGTCAAAAGGCATGCATCTCCATTTAGTTGTATCAATACATTTATTCATATGATCACAAACTACTATTTCCATACCATTTATCTTTGACAGCAAGCCCGTGCTGGAGCACGGGTTATCGACTAGTTCTACTAACTTGAATGTAGCAGAACGCTCACCAGGCCCATCGAACAAGTCATTAATCTCATCAATATGAAATTTTGCAGCATTTACATTCATGGTATAGACCATCATATTTAGTTTATGGTGTATTTCTCTTCATTCTTGATCTATAATTAGACTTCCAATTAATGTCTTTGCTTATGCAATTCTATTTTGATATGGAACAAGGATGTAACTTGTAGTTGATCTAACACAATTTCTAAGTTGTAAGTTTGTATATACAGTATAGCTTATGGTCTAGGTTAGGCCAAGCTGTGCCATAAGGTGAGGTCAGCGACGATTGGCTGATCAAATGGTCGTGGTTGGCGGACACCAGGTGCGGAGATAACACAAGCACAAAATTATAAGGTAAACATTCCTAAATGGGGCCATGGGGTGAATATTGACAATACGACTGTGTGTCAGGGAAGTACTAGAGTCAGAGTAGCAAATAGTGTATTTAGCCATCTATATAGGTCTTAACTGGGCAACTAGGAAAAGACGTAGCAGTTTATGGAGCCCAGAATTCCAGCAAACTTATATTTACAAATTGCAAGTATCAATTGTTTACACCAAACTTCTTCCTAACATAATTTGCATTTACGCAATAAATATTAGTCCAAGAAAAGAAAAGAAAAGGTCTTGGTTCATATAGTATGGCTTTCCATTTGAATTCGCCGAATTTGTTGTTTTGTTTCCACGGATCCGCAGAAGCAATCACAAGGAACAAAGATCCCCCAGGCCTTAAAATCACAGGCACGCACATATATACACAAGCAGGATTTCAGGCAGAGGAAACCCGATCCGAGAGCAGGAGAGACGGCAGGGGCGGTAGGAGACCGAACCGTCTGATCGGATCCGGATCCGGCGGCTCAGCAGACCGTGGGAACGAAGCGCAGCCCCGCGACGCGAGTGGCAAGGAGTCCCGCGAGCCTCCGCACGGCGAACTGGGTGCAGTTGGAGAAGGCGAGGAGGCACATGAGCTCGTAGACCACCCCCAGCGCCACCTCCGCCGCCGATCGCCGGCGCGCGGGGACGTCGGGCTCCGACGAATCCCAGCCTTGTCCAGATCCGGATCCGAACCCATAGTTCCACCCGCCGCCGCCGCCGCCGCCGCCGGGCCCGAAAGGGCCGTCCCCGTCGTCGCCAGAGAAGGAGTCGCCCGCGCCGGAGAGGGTTTTGGAGCGGCGAGTGCGGGGGCCGCGGGTGCGCGCGCGGCGGCGAATGGTGGCAGAGGCGGAGGGTGAGGTGCGGCGGCGGACTGTGGTGGTGGTGGTGGATGACGTAGCGGGGGTGGAGGAGGCGTGGGGGCGGAGGAGGAGGGGCTTGGCTGGCGGGGAGGAGCCGGCGGTGGCCGTGGCGGCGGAGATCTCCATGGTTGGAGGCCGGCGGGGTAGGGTTGTGTGCGGATGCAGGCAAGCGATCGAATGAGGGAGACGTGGTGCGATCGTGCTTGCGGGGTTTACGTGTGGTGTGGCAACTGGCGAGGCGACACGCGAGGAGCAGGGCGCACTGCCGGTCCCGGTCGATGTTTGAGCAAGGGGAATCTGGCTTTGAGGTTCAGGACTTGCGCTAGGGTTCGCTCGCTTTGGGGTTTTTTTTTAGGGGAAGGGTTTGCTCGCTTTGGTCCATGGAATTGGAGGCCAGGTTAGAGAGCGTCTGGTTGGGCTGTGGCTTTTAAATAAGTAGCTATCAGCTGTGGGATTTTGTGCACATGGGCATCAGTGCTTCCTTCACTTTTTGTTTTTTGAAAATTTTAAAATCTTATATTTTTATGTATTTTAAAATCATGACATTAAATATGTAAATAGATATACACATAAGGAGTGTAATCAAAAAAGTTGCATTAAAAAATACCTTATATTTTGTGAAATATAAAAAAGACAAATTTCTCGCTGTAAATAGTAGTACACAAGTACGTATCAGTTTACTTTCAGAAAATTTGTCCTTTTCTATTTCCTAAAATATAAAGTATTTCTTAACGGGACTTTTTTGGTACACTCCTCGTGTGTATATCTATCTACATATTTAAACACATAATTTTTGAAGACACAAAAGTGTGATGTTTTGAAAAAATTTAAAAAACTAAAAGTGATGGGAGCACTGGTGCCCATGTGCACAACATATTTTCCATCAGCTGTGAGCCTATAAAATTGTTGTGAGTCTTAAAACCGTTTGATAAACTAGTTGTTGGTTGTCCTCTGTCAATACTGAAAAGACTAGAATGTCTATTAGCTGTCTTTGCTGAAATTCCTGAGCTATTGTATATATATGTATGTAACATTTCTTCCTTTGTAGTTAACAAAAGATCAAACATTTTTCCTTAAGTATGTTAAAACACTATTTATGTATTGATTGTTGGATTTGGTTGTGGGCTTTTAGCCCATAGCCCAATACAAATTTTAAAATTCTCATAGCCTATTCATGCCTAGTAAGGGGTGGCACCAAAGTTTAGTCCCACCTTGCTAGTTTGAGGGGAGTTGCATCAATATATATAGTAGTGTGTTCTACTACCTTCTAAAGTGAGAGAAGATGAGTGGCTTACACGCGCGCTCCTCCTCCGCCGCCCGCCTCGCCAGGCCACGTCACGCGCGCGCGCCGCGGTTTGCGGAATTATGCCTCAGTGTCGAGCTTAGTTATCTTTTTGCTGTTCGGGAAAATTATTGCGCGATTTATTTTCTATGAGCGGTTTCCGGTCTTTTTGGATCGTGGGCTGTTAGCCTGTTACTAACTCGGACGTGGGCTGCGCCCCACGTCTTACCCGACCGGCTATATAAGAGGCTCAGGCGTAAAGTCTAGCCACGCCGTATCACATCCCGTATCTCGCCTCCAGAGCTTTGCGCCGTCGTTACACCTTCTCCATCCCCTCTTCCGGCGTGCACCGGACGACGGGACAGTAGGCCTCTGGAACCCCGCCTCCTGTACGGGTGAGGGGCGACCAGGTTTTTGGGGAGCGCTTCTGCGCGACTACTGACGGCATCACGTCGACCGACGACTCCTTCCCCGACGAGGACTTCTTCCCGGACATCAGCGCCCTCTACATCGACGACATGGCCAACGACGCTGGTGCCAATGCCAACGCAAACGTAAATCCTCCTACAACACCGTATGCAATCTGCTCCTACCTATTTTAGTTTCTGTTACAATTTCTTGTACTAGCGTTTGGAGTAGATATGATCTGTTTATCTCTGTTAGATATGATTTGTTCATCTATTCTGCTAGTATGCATGATTAGGTTAATTCCTATAATTATAATCATGCTATATTACTGTTTATTTCGGATTAAATCTTATGGTAAATTGCTTATATTTTCAACAATCCAAAAACCTGATAATAGGCAACTAAGTCCAACTGGCTTGGCCGCAACTACCAGGCCGCCTCCCTTTGATGGTGTCCATTATAAGAGATGGCGCACGAGAGCAGTTCTATGGTTGAAAAACCTAGGCTGCTATAGCGCCACTCTTGGCAGACCTGAGGGAGATCTTTCTCCTGCTCAGGAGGAAGCTTTTCAGAAAGTCGACACCATGTTTATGGGGGCTTTGTTCAACATTCTTGGTGACAACATTGTTGACACATATATGTCATTTCATAATGGCAAGGATGCGTGGGATGCGCTGGAAGCCAAGTTTGGTGTTTCTGACGCTGGCACTGAACTGTATATCATGGAGCAATTTTATGATTATAAGATGACTGATGATCGTCCCATTGTGGAGCAGGCTCATGAGATACAGTCTCTTGCCAAAGAACTCGAGCAGTTCAAGTGTACCTTACCAGACAAGTTCGTGGCCAGTGGCATTATTGCCAAGCTTCCTCCTTCATGGAGGAACTTTGCTACTTCTTTGAAACATAAGAGACAGGATTTTTCCCTTTTGGATCTCATTGGTTCTCTTCATGTTGAGGAAAAGGCAAGAGCAAAGGATACATGTGTTCGAGGTTTTGATGGAAGTTATAGTGCACATGTGGTGCAGAAAAATAACTTCCAGTCCCACAAGTCCAAGAATAAGAACATGTTTGAGGGCAAGGTAAAGTTTGACGGCAAGAACAAGGCCTCGCAGACTACCAACTTTAAGAAGAAGACTGAGTATAAGAAGAAAGGATCCTGCCATGTGTGTGGTGATCCGAATCATTGGGCTCCTAGCTGCCCTAAACGCTTTGATAAGCGCTCACATGGAAACAGCGGCAATTCTACCAATGTTGTTGTTGGTGATACTGAGATGAAGGATGCTGGGTACGGTATATTTCCTACTATCCTTTCAGTTTGTCATTCGCCTGAATGGTGGATAGACACCGGTGCCAATATACATGTATGTGCTGATATTTCCATGTTTTCTTCTTATCAGGTCGCACGAGCTGGCTCCGTGCTGATGGGAAATAGCTCACGTGCTTTTGTTCAAGGTGTTGGTACGGTAAATCTGAAGTTCACTTCGGGGAAGACCGTACAGCTAAAGAATGTGCAGCATGTTCCCTCCGTCAATAAAAATCTCATCAGCGGATCTCTTCTATGTCGAGATGGTTTTAAGTTGGTTTTTGAGTCCAATAAAGTTGTAATATCTAAGTATGGACAATTTGTTGGGAAAGGCTATGAGTGCGGAGGCTTGTTCCGCCTTTCTCTGTCAGACTTATGCACTAAAGTTATTAATCATGTTTGCAATGATAATGAGTCCAATATTTGGCATTCACGACTTTGTCATATTAACTTTGGTTGCATGACGCGGCTAGCCAACATGAGTTTAATTCCGAAATTTACTAATGTCAAGGGCTCTAAGTGCCAAGTGTGTGTGCAAGCAAAGCAACCTCGCAAGTCTCACAAGACTGTAGAGGTAAGAGATTTGGCATCACTAGAGCTCATTCATTCAGACCTTTGTGAGATGAATGGTGAGTTGATAAAAGGTGGAAAGAAATATTTTATGACATTAATTGATGACTCCACCAGATACTGTTATGTGTATCTTCTGAAATCTAAAGATGAAGCTTTGAACTTCTTCAAAATCTATAAAGCTGAAGCAGAAAATCAACTTGATCGAAAGATTAAGCGGCTTAGGTCCGATCGTGGTGGAGAGTACTTTTCCAATGAATTTGATTCTTTTTGTGCGGAATATGGTATAATCCATGAGAGGACGCCTCCCTACTCGCCCCAATCTAATGGGGTGGCTGAAAGAAAGAACCATACTCTAACTGATTTGGTTAACGCCATGTTAGACACATCGGGTCTCTCCAAGGCATGGTGGGGGAGGCAATCTTAACTGCGTGTCATGTCCTAAATCGTGTTCCCACTAAGAACAAAGAAATTACACCATTTGAGGAATGGGAAAAGAAAAGGTTAAAACTCTCTTACTTACGGACTTGGGGTTGTTTGGCAAAGGTAAACTTGCCAATACCCAAGAAGCGCAAGCTTGGACCAAAAACCATGGATTGTGTTCTTCTGGGATATGCTTTTCACAGCATTGGCTATAGATTTTTGATAGTAAAATCTGAAGTATCTGACTTGCGTGCTGGTACTATTATGGAGTCGAATGATGCGACTTTCTTTGAAGACATCTTTCCCATGAAAGGTTCGTCTAGCTCATCAAATCAGGAGATGCCTAGTTCATTCAGTCAAGAATTGTTTACAATTCTTGAACCCACCATTTCGATATAACACTCTGATAATCATGTGGAGGATAACAATGAAGCTCCTACTAGGAGTAAGAGACGAAGGACTGCAAAGTTTTTTGGTGATGATTTCATTGTATACCTCGTGGATGACACCCCCACTTCTATTTCGGAAGCCTATGCATCTCAAGATGCTGACTACTAGAAAGAAGCCGTTCGCAGTGAGATGGATTCCATCCTGGCAAACGAGACTTGGGAAATTACTGATCTTCCTTATGGGTGCAAACCTGTAGGATGTAAGTGGGTGTTCAAGAAAAAGCTTAGACCCGACGGTACTATTGGAAGTACAAGACACGCCTTGTTGCCAAGGGTTATACCCAGAAAGAAGGCAAAGACTTCTTTGATACTTATGCACATGTGGCCAGATTGACCACTATTCGAGTACTACTATCCCTGGCTGCCTCGCATGGTCTTCTTGTACATCAAATGGACGTTAAGACGGCTTTCCTAAATGGAGAGTTAGATGAGGAGATTTATATGGATCAGTCAGATGGATTTGTGGTAGATGGTCAAGAAGGAAAGGTATGTAAGTTGCTAAAGTCTTTGTATGTTCTTAAGCAAGCACCTAAGCAGTGGCATGAGAAGTTTAAAAGAACTTTAATTGCTGAAGGCTTTGTTGTTAACGAAGCTGATAAGTGTGTGTACTATCGCTATGGTGGGGGCGAGGGAGTCATCTTCTGTCTGTATGTTGATGATATACTGATATTCGGGACCAGTCTTGATGTTATGAAGGAGGTCAAAGACTTTCTATCTCGTTGTTTCGAGATGAAAGATCAAGGAGTGGCTGATGTGATCTTGAACATCAAGCTACTGAAAGATGACAATGGTGGGATAACACTGCTTCAATCTCACTATGTGGAAAAGATCTTGAGTCATTTTGGGTATAGCGACTGCAAGTCTTCTCCTACACCATATGATCCTAGCATGTTGGTTCGAAAGAATCAGGGAGATCCTAAGGATGCTAAAGATCAGTCAGATGGATTTGTGTTAGATGGTCAAGAAGGAAAGATATGTAAGTTGCTAAAGTCTTTGTATGTTCTTAAGCAAGCACCTAAGCAGTGGCATGAGAAGTTTAAAAGAACTTTAATTGCTGAAGGCTTTGTTGTTAACGAAGCTGATAAGTGTGTGTACTATCGCTATGGTGGGGGCGAGGGAGTCATCTTCTGTCTGTATGTTGATGATATACTGATATTCGGGACCAGTCTTGATGTTATCAAGGAGGTCAAAGACTTTCTATCTCGTTGTTTCGAGATGAAAGATCAAGGAGTGGCTGATGTGATCTTGAACATCAAGCTACTGAAAGATGACAATGGTGGGATAACACTGCTTCAATCTCACTATGTGGAAAAGATCTTGAGTCATTTTGGGTATAGCGACTGCAAGTCTTCTCCTACACCATATGATCCTAGCATGTTGGTTCGAAAGAATCAGGGAGATCCTAAGGATGCTAAAGATCAGCTGAGATATTCTCAGATTATTGGGTCGCTTATGTATTTGGCCAGCGCTGCGAGGCCTGACATCTCTTTTGCTGTTAGCAAGTTCAGTCGATTTGTGTCAAATCCTGGAGATGTTCATTGGCAGGCTCTTGAAAGAGTTTTGTGTTATTTGAATGGCAGTGCAAGCTATGGGATTCACTACTCTGGGTATCCAAGGGTACTTGAAGGGTATAGTGACTCAAATTGGATTTTTGATGCTGATGAGACTAAGGCCACACGTGGTTATGTGTTTACACTTGGTGGTGGAACTGTTTCCTGGAAGTCTTGCAAGCAGACCATCTTAATGAGGTCAACTATGGAAGCAGAACTCACAATATTAGACACGACCACTGTTGAAGCTGAGTGGCTTCAAGAGCTCTTGATGGACTTGCCTGTGGTTGAAAAACCTATAGCTGCAATTCCTATGAACTGTGATCATCAAACTGTGATCATCAAAGTAAACAGTTCTAAGGAAAATATAAGGTCATCAAGACATGTGAAGAGGAGATTCAAATCTGTCAGGAAAACGAGAAACTTCGGAGTTATTGCATTGGATTATATCCAAACATCTAAAAATTTGGCAAATCCCTTCACAAAGGGTCTATAACATAATGTGATAGATAATGCATCGAGGGAGATGGGTTTGAGACCCACACTTTGAGTTTCCCACAGTGGTAACCCACTCTATCGGAGATCCCGTGAATTAGAGTTGGGAGACAAGCTGTTGGTCAGCTGGGAGGAGAGTATCCTTACATTATACTACCACTCCATATAGATGCAATACTCTCCTATTCTGCATGGCAAGTTGATATTTATCTTAATGTGTTCTAAGTGGATTATATATAGCAAAGATGTTGCCCTGCAGAACATCTTTTAAAGAACACACCTATATGAGTCTGACTATCAAACATCATAGTCTATGGGAGTTGGGTGCTCTCTAATAAACTCATGAAAGGCCATGGAGTCTGACGCATAAGCTCCAAACCACGGGGAAGTCTTACGGCTGCCTAGTATCGGTCTAGGCTTTGTGTGAAACTAGTGCACACCAAACTTGTAGTTCAAGGAATAGTCCACTATTCAAGTTGCAATCTAGTGTAGCATGAAGTTCTAAGTGGAAGTTCAACTTCATAGTCTCCACCTCGCACCGGTATATAAACAATGTTCTGGAACTGATTGATGTGATGTGATGAGATGTGCCAATGAGACTTTGTGGGGGATTGTTGGAATTTGGTTGTGGACTTTTAGCCCATGGCCCAATACAAATTCTAAAATTCTCATGGCCCATTCATGCCTAGCAAGGGGTGGCACCAAAGTTTAGTCCCACCTTACTAGTTTGAGGGGAGTTGCACCAATATATATAGTGGGGTGTTCTACTACCTTCTAAAGTGAGAGAAGAGGAGTGGCTTACACGCGCGCTCCTCCTCCTCCGCCGCCCGCCTCGCCTCACCATGCCTCGCCTTGCCTCGTCACGATGCGCGCGCCACGGTTTGCGGAATTGTGCCTCAGTGCCGAGCTTAATTATCTTTTTGATGTTCAGGAAAATTATTGTGCGAGTTATTTTCTATCAGCGGTTTCCAGTATTTTCGGATCGTGGGTTGTTACTAACTCGGACGTGGGCTGCGCCCCATGTCTTACCTGACAGGCTATATAAGAGGCTCAGGCATAAACCCTAGCCATGCCGTATCACATCCTGTCTCTCGCCTCCAGAGCTTTGCGCCGCCACTACACCTTCTCCATCCCCTCTTCTGGCGTGCACCGGATGACAGGACAGTAGGCCTTCGGAACCCTGCCTCTTGTGAACCTGTACGGGTGAGGGGCGATCAGGTTTTTGGGGAGCACTTCTGCGCGACTACTGACGGCATCACGTCGACCGATGACTCCTTCCCCGATGAGGACTTCTTCCCAGACATCAGCGCCCTCTACATCGACGACATGGCCGACGATGCTGGTGCCAATGCCAACGCAAACACGAATCTGAACGCGAACGCAAATCCTCCTGCAGCACCATATGCAATCTGCTCCTACCTATTTCAGTTTCTATTACAGTTTCTTGTACTAGCGTTTGGAGTAGATGTGATCTATTTATCTCTGTTAGATTTGATCTGTTTGTCTATTCAGCTACTATGCATGATTAGCTTAATTCATGTAATTATAATCATGCATATTACTGTTTATTTCGGATTAAATCTTATGGTAAATTTCTTATATTTTCAACACTGATTTAATAATACTAATAAAATGACCCATTTGATGATAATGCATTGTTTTAAATACTATACACAAACATTTTGACAAATATATATACATGACAATACACTGTTTAGAGCACATCTTTGTTATAGCAGATCCACCGATAGCAACCATCGATTTCATCAATACAGCATACAAATTAGTATTGGTCAAACATTGAACGACTAATGATTCAAATTCCACATATTTGTGGCACTGCCGGTTAGGTTATATTGGACACAAAAACATGAAAAAACTCTATCAAGATGGACTTTTGGAGTCACATGACTTAGAGTCATTTAACACTTGTGAAGCATGTCTGATGGGTAAAATAGATAAACCCGGTTTAACGATTATGTCGAACGAGCAAGTGACTTATTGGAAATAATACATATCGATGTATATGGACCGATGAGTATACCCGTGCGTGGTGGATTTCACTACTTTATAACCTTCACTGATGATCTAAGTCGTTTTTCTATCTTATGAGACAGAAATCTGAAACATTTGGAAAGTTCAAGGAATTTCAGAACAAAGCAGAAAATCATCATAACAAGAAGATAAAATTTCTTTGATCCGATCACGGAGGTGAATGTCTGAGTTATGAGTTTGGAGAACACTTGAGGGAGCATGGCATAGTGCCACGGCTCACACTGCTCGGAACACCTCAGCGTAATGGTGTGTCTGAAAGGCGTAATCAAACATTATTAGATATGGTGCCTTCAATGATGTCTTTGACTGATTTGCCTTTGTCCTTTTGGGGTTATGCATTAGAAATTGCCCTTTTACACTGAATAGAGCATCATCTAAATCTATTGAAATGACACCATATGAGTTATAGAATGGGAAGCAACCCAATTTGTCATTTCTTAAAATTTGGGGATGTGAAATTTATTTACAACCAAATAAATTGGAACCCAAATCAGATAAGTGCGTCTTTGTAGGTTATCCCAGGGAAACCACTAGGTATTCCTTCTACCATAAAACTGAAGGCAAAGTGTTTGTCACCAAGAATGGTGTATTTCTTGAGAAAGAGTTTATTGAGAAAGGTTTTCATAAAAGGACGGTACAACTTGAGGAGGTTATGGAACTAAAGCAAACTGAGAAAAGTAGCGCAGCACCGGAAAATGTTCAGGGCAGCAAGCGGCACTGGAAACTATTCTGACACCACCTATGGTGCCCGAGGCTCTTGCGCTAGCTGGAAGAACTAGTGCATCCACCGAAGTCGTAACTGAACCACGTAGATCAGGTAGACTTTGACCTCCACCCAGAAGGTATGGTGACGAAGTGTTGTTGTTAGACAATGACGAACCTGCTACATACAAAGAAGCTATGATGGGCCCTTAAATGGTTAAATGCCATGAAATCCGAGATAAAATCCATGTACGAGAACCAAGTTTGGAGCTTGGTAGACCCTCCAAAAGGCTCAAGGCCTATCGAATGTAAATGGATCTATAAGAAGAAAAAGACGTTGGCAGAAATATTTTTGTCTATAAAGCTCGACTTGTCACAAAAGAGTTTCGACAAATTCAAGGAATTGACTACGATGAGACTTTCTCTTCTGTAGCGATGCTTAAGTTTGTATGGATACTTCTTGCAATAGCCGCCTATTATCATTACAAAATATGGCAAATGGATGTCAAAACTGTGTTCCTTTACGGAATGCTAACTGAGGATGTACACATGGTACAGCCGGAAGGTTTTGTTGATCCAGTGAATGCAGGAAAGGTATGCAAACTTTAGCCTTCAATTTATGGACTGAAGCAAGCATCACGGAGTAGGAATCGCCGGTTTGATGAAGTATCCAAGATGTTTGGCTTCATCAAGAATCCCTACGAGGCTTTGATACGTTGCAAACGTATCTATAATTTTTTATACTCCATGCTTGTTTTACACCAATTGCTTTGTGTTTTGTTTACACTTTGTGGTGTTTTTATGCATTTTTTGGAACTAACCTATTAACAAGATGCCACAGTGCCAGTTCCTGTTTTCTGCTGTTTTTGTATTTCAGAAAAGTTACACCGGAAATATTCTCAGAATTGGACGAAACGAAAGCCGAACCTCCTATTTTCCCGACACAAAGACGGAGTCTAGAGCAGAGACGGAGGAGCTCCAGGAGGCAGGCACACCATAGGGTGGTGCCCCCCTCTGGCCACGCCACCAGGTGGTGTGGGCCCCTGGTCCACCCTCTGACATTGCCCTTCCACCTATATATTCTCTCCAACGCGAAAACCCTAAAGAGTCCAGTCTTCGTCCACGAAAAGTTCCACAGCGCCGCCACCATTGAAGACCAATTTCGGGGGATAGAAGTCTCTGTTCTGGCACCCTGCCAGGACGGGGAATTGCCCTCGGAGCCATATCCATCGACTCCGCCGCTATCTCCATTGCCGTTACTATCTCCCATGATGAGGAGGGAGTAGTTCTCCCCCGAGGCTGAGGGCTCTACCGGTAGCTATGTGCTCATCTCTCTCTCCCATGGTGTGATCTTTATGTGATCATGAGCTTTGTAATCTAGTTGAATAAGTAGATTGATGAGGTTCGACCCCGGCAATGCCCATGCTTGAGGGCTTTCGAATCATGGAGCGCATATGGGATCCGACGAACTCGATGGCGATCAGACGACACAGGGAAAACACACGTTTACCCAGGTTCGGCCCCGTTGTTGGGTAACGACCTATGTCCTACTTGTCTGACTTTATTGCTGGGTGTTTACAATGGCGTGATTACAGCGGTGGCATATATTGGACCTAGCCGATGATGAGGAGCTCTCGAGGATTCGAGCGCTCGGGTGGAATGTGGAAAAAGTGTCTAGCCTCTACTGGATCTCCCTCCCAACCTTTTATAGGCGAAGGTTGGGTCTCAGGATTATTCTCCAAGCAAGATACAGATAAAGTCGGTTTGAGTAAACCCTAACCAAGCCCTAATTTGACTTGGTCTCTTCGAGCCTTGCCTTGTACACCAAATATCGCTCCTCGGCTGCGCCAGATGATACGTCCAAAATGTATCTACTTTTCCGAACACTTTTGCTATTGTTTCTCCTCTAATTTGTGTGTTTTGAATACAACTAACACTGACTAATGCAGTTTTCAGTAGAATTGCCCTGGTGTCTCATTTTTGTGCAGAAATCCAACTTTCAGGAAATATCCCAAAAAATATTGCAAAAATCCTATTTTACCAGAAGACACATGGAGCCAGAGTACGAGACGGAGACGGGCTAGGAGGGCACCACACCACCTGGTGGCGTGATGCGGCACGGTGTTGATGATGTAAGTCACCGTCCAGTTAGGAACCCCAAGAGGAAGGTATGATGAGCACAGCAGCAAGTTTTTCCCTCAGTAAGAAACCAAGGTTTGTTAGTCCAGGAAAAAGCCAAACTCCAGAAGGTGATGCTGGCTAGCTTAGTGACACTCCAACAAGGGCGCCGTTTATGATACTTGTTAGCGCATCTTCAACTAGTAGCAACGCGGAACCTGCACACAACACAACCAAGAACTTTGCTCCCAACTTACCATGAGGTTGTCAATCTCACCGGTTTGCTGTAAACAAAGGAATGAGCGTATCGAGTGGAAAGCAATAGTAGTACGCAAGAAAATAAACAGTGCGAGGAAAGTAAACAGTGCGAGGAAAGTAAACAGGTGATAGCAATGTAAAGGAAATTGGGTCGGGGTCCACAGTTCACTAGTGATGTCTCTCCATAAGATAAGTAACACATGCTAGGTAAACAAATTACAGTTGGGCAATTGATAGAATAACGATAACGTGCATATGTCAAGAGGATCACTATGAGATTTACTCTGGGCATTACAACATAATCCATAGACCGCCATCCAACTGCATCTATGACTAATAATCCACTCGCGGGGAATCATCTGAGGACCCCTTGAGTATTAAGTTGCGAACAACAGATAACTGCATTAAGCAAAGTGTGTAATGTAAACAAAGCATATGCCCTTGGACATAAGAATGTTCTTTTCTCCCTAGTGGCAATAGCACATCTACAACCTTAGAGGTTTCTGTCACTCCCGCAGATTAAATAGAGGCATGAACCCAACTCGAGCATAAATACCCCCTCTTGGAGTCACTAGTATCTACTCGGCCAAGATAGCTACTAACAACGGAGAGCATGCAAGATCATAAACAACATAGAGATAACATAAGATAATATTCAGCTCATCAACTCAATCATAACACCAATATTCATCGGATCCCAACAAACACAACATGTAGGATTACATAAAGGTAGTCTCGATCATGTAAAGCAACTCACGAGATCTAAACATGAAGCACATGGTGGAGAAGATGACCAACTAGCTACTGCTATGGACCCATAGTCCAAGGTAGACTACTCACTCATCACGCCGGAGGCAAGCATGGCGATGAAGAAGACCTCTGGTGGCGATTCCCCTCTACGGCAGGGTGCCGGGAAGAGCTTCTGGACCCTCCCGATCTCAGGTCGATGATGGCGGCGGATCGTGATGTGTTTCTAGAAAATTGATTGGGTACTTAGGCTTTTCCCATCGGGGGTCTTTATAGGCGAAGGGGCAGCATCAGAAGTGGACCAAGGCGGTCACACACGTAGGGGGCGCGGCCAGGGGCTGGGCCACGCTGCCCTATTGTGTGGCCGGCCCGTGGCCCCTCTCCGTCTCCTCTTCGGACTTCTGGAAGCTTCGGTAAATTTCTGGATGTTCGGCTTTTGTTTTGTCCAATTCCGAGAATATTTCCTATGTAACTTTTCTGAAACACAAAAATAGCAGAAAACAGGGAACTGGCACTATGGCATCTTGTTAATAGGTTAGTTCCGGAAAATGCATAAAAACGCCACGAAGTGTAACGAAACACTAAGCAAATGGTGTAAAAACAAGCATGGAGCATCAAAAATTATAGATACGTTTGAGACGTATCAAGCATCCCCAAGCTTAACTCATGCTCATCCTCGAGTAGGTAAGCATTGTGTGTTGGGATCAAAAGAACTTAAAACATGGGCATGAAAGATATAATCTTGATAGAAGAAACTTAGCAACCATGTTATAACATGAAAAAGAACACAAACAAAAGATCATGAAAATGAAACAATGAAAGTCAAACATGTGTTCAAATCATATGGAAAAACATAGCAAATGGTTTTCAGCTTGTCCTTCATGGAATAGCAAAACATAAATGCATAGGACACCTTCAAGTTTAAGAGGGCGACTAGATACAAATAATTTAAGAACAAGTGAAACCAAAATTATGAATCAATCAATAAAAACTTTGGGACAATGCACATTATACTCAGAATGACAACTATGCTCTCTTAGATGGTGCATAAAGATAGAAGGTGGCGACTCAACATAAAAGTAAAAGAAAGACCCTTCGCAGAGGGAAGCAGTGATTACAAGTTTTATAAACCTTCAAAAATTATGGTACTTACTAGCTTTGAGCTCTCATTGCCCCCATCATAAGCATCTTGAATGGTTAAAGTTAATGCGAGTACAATTATGAAGCATATGCTTGATAAATCATAAGTTGAAAACCTCGTGTCCCATGAAGTACGAATACCCAAACCTCATGCTACTCGACTTAGAGTCCCAAGCAGGCTCTTGTCATTGTAAATATATGTGTATCATCGAGAACCGCCAACGGGGTACCTCCTGCCCGATGACATGGAACAAGCCCACACCAAAATGACAAGATAAATAGACAATGAACACCTCGACATCTCTTTTATTTACCATTGGTATAGCTTTTTATTTTGAGATGCGTCATCGAATGTCTACTATGGGCATGCTTTAAATTTCCACCATGAATTATGCATGGCTTAGATTAGCGGCCTAGGCGTTTCCCTAACACATATAAAAACTCCATGACCCCGCAAGATTCCCAACTTATTTCACATCGCGAGTATCCATAAACAAAAGATTACGATATCAACTCAAATGAAAGATAGTGCAATGTTGAAAGTTTGCCCCATGATGGCATGGCTGGGTTAATTTCCAACTTACAACTTGCAAGCATAACAACTCAACATAAGAGAGCCACAATGTCAAAATTTTGAAGCGAGAAAAGTAAAGTGTGCCATCCGGTTTGTGAGAGCTTTACTGACCAATTTTCGCATAACACCAAAAGAGTTTAATTCGAAGGATAGATAAAAGCAAGTCAAATGTACTTTGGAATAGCAAATTGCTAATAGGTATGTATGGTGGACACATTGGAACAACTTGGTTTTTAGGAGTTGGATGCACGAGTAGAGATCATACTCGGTACAAAATGAGGGCTAGCAAAAGACTGGGAGCGACCAACTAAGAGAGCAATAACGGCCATAATCAGGCAAAGCGACAAAGCAACATTAAAAGAAGCATAAGATGGCATGAAAAGTCAAAAACTAAATGATCATAGAGGCAATGGCGACTTTGTATGAGTCTAACATGTGTAAGCATGCGCCAAGTCAACCCAAATAAAGCATCAAGGAGAAAACCAAATTAATGCTTCCAAATAATAAAAACAATGCATGATTTTTTTCAAAGGCTCATTAAGAAATCTCAGTCATTTGAGATAAGTCATGCTACAGCAAAACCATTAAGCATACTATCAAAAAGACATCAAGCACGACATGCAAAAGCCTAGGCCGCAGTCTACACAAGCTCCTTTTTGTACCACTTTTTTGCATGAAACTTTCTCTCTTTTCCAACACCATTCGAACCTTTTTAAAACAACTCTTTTGACAAATACCAACATGGAGCAGAGGTCATAATACACCTTGATGTAAAGATATAACAAGATCTGAACACAAATCAAGGCAAAAAACTAAAACTAAACGCAGTAGCAGAAAAAGAGAACACTCGTTGAACGATAAGAGTGAAAAACGGAGTGTTCTTGGCAAATGAAAAGCAAGGCAACTTCTCCAAAAGAAATTTGTTGGGGTCCAACCATTTGTTGCAGCAAACAAAACTAAACAAAACTGAAAACTAAAACAACTGATGCTCCAAGAAAAACGCATAGTGCATGAAGCAATAAAAATATAGTGTGTTGAAAGGTGACTTGATTTTTGCCGATGAAGAAGGGGTGCCTCGGGGGCATCCCCAAGCTTTGACACTTGTACCTCTTGGATATTTCTTGGGGTGCGTGGGCATCCCCAAGCTTGAGCTTTTGTCCATTCTTCAACTCATCTCATCATTCTCCAATCTCTACACTTGAAAACTTCCTTCATACAAAACTCAACATAATTCTATTAGCAACATTAGTGTAAGCATAACAATGAATCAACCCCTTTTTGCTTCAGGTTTCAACTCAAAACCACCACATATAAAGCATATACTACTGTAGCAACTTCCCCAAAAGTTCCATGATCAAAAGAACTAAAAAAGAAAGCGATCGAGCGGCAAACACAAATAATGGCAGAAATCTGTCAAAACAGAACAGCTGACAAAGTCGAATTTTTAGAGGGTTTTCTGTTGCTCAAATCAAAAAGTGTTAAACTAATGAAAGTTTGGATATAACCTGGGGCATATGCACAAGAAATTGCAGGTCCAAAAGATATTATGAGAATTTTCATGATTTTTTACGGTGCAGCACCGAAATCTGTTTCAGGACAGCAATATCCCCAAATCTTACCTCACTCAAATTAGAGGCTTCTCTTGGCACAACAACGAAACAAAAATGATAAGGAGAGGTTATTACAGTAGTAATAACTTCCAAGACTCAAATAAAAGAAAAAGAACTGAAAGTAAAACATTGGGTTATCTCCCAAAAGTGCTTTTCTTTAACGCCTTTGAGCTAGGCACAGAAAGTGCGAATCAAGTAATATCAAGTGAAGCATTAGCATCAACGGGCGCCTTACGTCTTCCTTTCTTACCCTTCTTAACTCTAGGAAAGACGTGATTGTTGCAAGGTGGAGTGGTTAATTTTATAGTACCTTTTCCCACGTCTATAGTGGCGCCGAGGAGCTTTAGTAGAGACCTTCCAAGCGTGATTTGTCCTTTTCCTACACATTCAAAAACAAGATAATCAGTAGATAATATTTTTCCTAGGACTTTTGTAAACACTCCTTCAGCTATTCCAACTGGAAATATAGTGGCATTATTAGTAAGAGAAATTTCTTCTCCCCCCTCGGAAAGCTTCCAAAGACTCAAAGATTCATAAACATCCTTTGGCATAAGGCAAAATTCAGACATAATATCACAACGAGCATGAAAAGTTTCACCACCAATGGTGATTTTTACCGTAGGATACCAACTTGAGGGTTCAGAGTTTATTGGAACATAATCAAAATGCTGGCGCAAAGTATCATAACAATTTTTTAAACAATCAGTTCGAGTCTCAAGAGTGTTCAATCTATTAAAAATGCTCACAAGATCAGCATCAAAATTAGTTGGAAAGCTATAAACTGTAATCAACTTTTTAATAATATTGAAGGCCTGATCTCCATCACAATGAAGGAAATCTCCTTCTGCAGTAGCATCCAAAGCATATCTATAACGAAGAGCAAGTCCAAAGTAAAAGTAACTAAGAAGCAAACTCAAAGTCATTTTCGGTTCAGTTTTTCCATGCCAATCATAAATTCTAGACCAAGCTTCTTTGAAACTTTCCTCACTCTTTTGTTTGAAAGTGAAAATCATATCCTCAGGCGACATAGTAGTAGCAACTAAACTAGACATAATAAACAACTATAAAGGAAACTAATTTTTGTTTTGTTTTTGATAAAACGAGGCAAGTAAAAATAAAGTAAAGCAAAACTTAAAACATAGTAAAGGATGTGCGTGCGAAACTCCCCTTGCAGAAGTCTTCTTTTTCCTCGGAAATGGTGCCAGAAAAAGTCTTGATGCGGCCCAGTGTTGATGATGTAAGTCAGCGTCCAGTTGGGAACCCCAAGAGGAAGGTATGATGAGCACAGCAGCAAGTTTTTCCCTCAGTAAGAAACCAAGGTTTGTCAGTCCAGGAAAAAGCCAAACTCCAGAAGGTGATGCTGGCTAGCTTAGTGACACTCCAACAAGGGCACCGTTTACGATACTTGTTAGCGCGTCTTCAACTAGTAGCAACGCGGAACCTGCACACAACACAACCAAGAACTTTGCTCCCAACTTACGATGAGGTTGTCAATCTCACCGGTTTGCTATAAACAAATGAATGAGCGTATCGAGTGGAAAGCAATAGTAGTATGCAAGAAAATAAATTGTGCAAGTAAAGTAAACAGGTGATAGCAATGTAAAGAAAATTGGGCCGGGGTCCACAGTTCACTAGTGGTGTCTCTCCATAAGACAAATAACACATGCTGGGTAAACAAATTACAGTTGGGCAATTGATAGAATAAAGATAACGTGCATATGTCAAGAGGATCACTATGAGATTTACTCTGGGCATTACAATAAAATACATAGACCGCCATCCAACTGCATCTATGACTAATAATCCACTCGTGGGGAATCATTCGAGGACCCCTTGTGACGAGGGGTTAACTCGACAAATGTCCTAGATGAAGGACTTAGGATCGGGGAGATAGGGCGTCGGATGAAATCGAAGGTAAAGTTAGTCGAAATAGGTGTGTATCGAAAGTAAACTTGGGTGTTCAACCTGGCTTGCTTTCAATCTACCCTACCCCGTCCCCTCCTGGCCCCTATATATAGGTGGCCAGGTCTCGAGGATCGGGTAGGGTCCAATACAGATTACAATATCGACATACGGTAGGAACTCGTATTCGACTATCATTACAATTGGGCCTAGCTTAACGGGCCTCAGGGGTACTCAACTAACGGGCTCTATTAACTATACCCTTGTCAGTAGCCCCTGAGATTCTACCAGAATTGTAGATTCGGGTTGAATCTCTAATCTTCAAATCTTTCACTTGGTCTTTCGACTTATTTTCATGATATTCTTTCGCAAGGGGTTTTGATGAACAAGCCTAACAACTCTGACGGATCAAGAGGTCAGTTAACTGCCAGAACAGATACTTGTCACCTACTTCTAATTCAATCCCCTTGGACTTGAATTCGGGATACCGGTCAAACCCATTCTTTTGCCGCATTTAGGACTTACAAAGAATGAATCCCAGTGGTTCTCAGGGTACCCAGTGCGTCCACCAGGATTTTCTTCGCGTCGTAGACACGGATACATACCAGCAGAGCGCATCCATGTGCGTATACCAGGCCACACAGGACGGATCCTAGGGTCTTACCTTCGTGACAAGTCACGGCATTCGAGTCGTGTTGCGATAACACAACTCGAGAATCTTATGTCGCAGTCAAATTTTGACTGATAAAAACTAAAGAATTTCGGATTTTAAATTAATCTTCTTCGCTCCCGATGGGAGTAATCTCTCTTCAGTTTGTCGACTACGTAGTCGAAGTTTGTATGCTTATCCTTCCGCATCTCCAATATTGATTATCTCATCTCTATCGGGTGCGCGCTCAGCGCTCCCGATGGGAGTAGCCCCCGAGGCTATGTTTGGCGACTTGTAGTCAAGCATAGGCTCAAAGTTCGGCTCTTCTTTCTTCTGTGAACATCTTACTATTGACGAGCCCCCGAGTCCAAGTCGAGGTTTTTATATCGCATAATCTCCTTTTCTTATTCTTCTTCTTTGATATTATCGTCTGCCGTGCGCAGAATTTAACTCCTGTTGTAAATTATGTTCTCGGGCTTTGCTGTAGCCTGAAGGCCCAATAGTACGTGCTTATAAATAAAGCGCCTGCTGATTAAGGTAAAAAACCCTAATCAGACTCCTCCTCCGCCGCATCATCTTCTTCCTCCATCTAGGGTTTTTCCGAGATTTTTCTGTTGTGCTCATGGCTGATGCTGAAGGTTCTCGTCTGACCCTTGGCTCCCCGGTGGCGCCACGAGGTCGGGGTCGCCCTTGTGGAAGTAAGAACAAGAACACCACGCCAGCCACCGCAGGAACTTCTTCGGACGCTCCGGCTAAGCGTCGTCCCGGCCGCCCACCTGGTAGCAAGAACAAACCCAAAATGACTAACGTCGCTTCAGGTCCAATCACTCCTCCTCCTGCTGCTCTAGCTGCTCCTGCTACGCCTCCCCGGATCTTTTCCTTCCTTTGCATTGCCATGGCGCAGTGTCGTGAGATTCAGCGCCTGCCGCTGAATTTCACAAAGTTTATGGATGGCCGCGAACTGCGAGAGGCGGTTCTCCGTGAACAGTCTGGCGGTGGCATCCCATACGAGGTGGAGGTGTGGTATGATGGCAATGGCGAGCAGTATTTCAGGGGTGGCTGGTCGCAGTTTGCTGAGGACCACGACATCCACCAAGGCTTCTTCATGGCCTTCGACTTCCATATCGGTACGTCAAAGTTTGACGTGAAGATCTACGATGGCACTCTTTGCCAGAAGGAGTATGAAGCTTGAAGTCTGCTTCCATTAGGACTTGTTGTGTCTTTTATGTAATTTCATTTTATCATGTCCTTACTACCATGCTTATCTGTAATGAATATTCATACTTGGTGTCGATGTCTTTTGCTAGTACCATGAGAACAAGTCATGTTCTGAGGTATGTTTTCCATATATCGGGCTCTTTGCGAACCAAAAAAGGTAGGAATAATATCGGGTTCTTCTTATGAACCAAGTTCTCTCAATATTCATCGGGTTGTATAAACAACCTTATGATGAAGAAAAGCCTCCATCTTGCCATTATAATTCTTTTCGTACGACCCAGGGGTTGAAGCCCCCGAGCAGAGAAGTAACAAAAGAATCATACAATTTTGTCGAGTTCAACCCAAGGACCCCGACCTGTGACCTCATGTTCTGGGTTCAGAAGGCTAACTCGAATATATTGATACCTCTATATTTAGTCTACGCATAAAAACGTCGTAGCTGTTCTGCATTCCACGGGTTGCTCTCGTCCTTCCCAGTCTTCTTATCTTGTAGTCGATATGCTCCTCCTGGTATTACTTCGGTGACGATGTAAGGTCCCACCCAAGGGGACTCCAATTTCCCGTGGCTGTCTTGCCTGAGTCTCAAAATGAGGTCTCCCACCACGAAGGATCATGGACGAACTCGACTACTATGGTAGTTTTGTAAGCTTTGTTGATATTGCGTAGCCCTTTCTAACGATTTGTCTCTTGCTTCATCTAGCGCATCGACGTCGTCTTGCAATGCTTCTGTCGACGTCGCCTCGTCATACGCTGTTACTCTTGGGGCCTCGTGTGTAACTTCGACTGGAAGCACGGCTTCTGCGCCATGGACCAAGAAGAAAGGAGTTTCTTGAGTTGCTGCATTGGGCGTAGTTCTTAGGCTCCAAAGAACGGAGGGCAATTCTTCTACCCAAGCGCTCTTGGCTTTCTCGAGAGGTGCTAAAAGCCTCTTTTTTATTCCACTACATATCAAGCCATTGGCTTTTTCGACTTGCCCGTTCGTCTTCGGGTGCGCCACAGATGCGAATTTGAGCTTGATCCCCAATCCATCGCAATAACTTTTGAATTCCTTTGAAGTGAAATTTGTCCCATTGTCTGTGATGATACTGTATGGTATGCCAAAACGAAAAACTATCGACTTGATGAAGTTGATTGCTGCTGTAGAATCTTGAGTTGTCACCGGGGCCGCTTCCACCCATTTGGTGAATTTATCGACTGCCACTAACATGTAGACATGCCCTCCTGGCCAGGATTTATGTAACTTTCCCACCATATCGAGTCCCCATTGTGCAAAAGGCCAAGATAATGGTATTGTTTGTAACTCTGCTGCTGGTGCATGCGGTCTAGATGCAAACCATTGACATGCTTCACACTTTCGAACTATATCTTTTGCATCCTCGATAGCTGTTAGCCAGTAGAATCCCGCTCGAAAAGCTTTTGCTGCTATTGCTCTGCTGCTAGCATGATGGCCACATACTCCTCCATGTATGTCTTTCAATATTGCTTGCCCTTCCTGGGGTGTTACACAACGCTGTAAAACGCCGGTAATACTTCTCTTGTATAATTTTCCTTCCAACACGACAAACGCTTTCGATCTTCGAGTTATCCTTTTAGCCTCCACTGCATCTTCTGGTAGTTTTTTATTTATCATGTACGCAAGATATGGCTGCATCCATGTTTCTTCTATCATCATGACCTCCTCTGGTTCTGTCGTAGCCCCCGAGCCTGCTGTGGTAGTCGAACTTTTATCGCTTTTTATTGATCTTTCCGCTATTTCTTCCCAAAATACTCCAGACGGCACAAGTAAGCATTGTGATCCGATATTTGCTAAAATGTCGGCTTCTTCATTGCTGTTCCTGCTGATGTGCGAGACTTCGCATCCATCGAACGTTCCTTCTAGATAGTGGTACAAATTCTTGTAGGCCATCATGTTGTCATTGATTGTGTCACACCTGTTCATAACTTGCTGAACAACAAGGTTGGAATCTCCAAATATTTTCAGGCGAGTTGCTCCACAAGCTTTAGCCATCTTCATTCCACGCAACAGAGCCTCGTACTCCGCTTCATTGTTAGAAGCCTGTGGAAAGCTCATCCTTAAGACGTACTTTAATTTGTCGCCATGAGGTGATACCAACACCACTCCTACGCCTGCGCCTTGGACTCTTTTAGAACCGTCGAAGTACATTGTCCAAACACTGGATAAATCTGGTGGTCCTATGCTTTGCAGCTCCAACCACTCTGCTGTAAAATCTGGCAAAACTTGCGACTTAATCGCCTTCCTTTTTTCGTACGTGATGTCCATGGGAGATAACTCGATTCCCCACAAAGAGACACGTCCTGTTGCTGAGGGATTATTCAATATGTTCGACAATGGCGCCTCGTTGACCACTATAATTGGGTGCACCGCAAAGTACTGTCGTAGTTTTCGTGCGGTGGTGAAGACACTATATGCCAATTTCTGATAATGCGGGTACCTTTGTTTTGTTGGAGACAACACTTCACTGATGAAATATACTGGTCTCTGGACGCCGTGGGCTTTTCCTTCTTCGCTTCTTTCGACTACTAATACCGTACTCACCACCTGATGGGTTGCGGCGATGTACAATAGCAGTGGTTCTTTCTCTTTTGGTGCGACCAGCACTGGTGGCGTGGAAAGCACTTTTTTCAACTGTGCAAACGCTGCGTCTGCTTCTTCTGTCCACTCAAATTTATCGTCTGACTTCTTCATAAGTGCATAAAAAGGAAGCGCCTTCTCCCCTAGTCGAGCCACGAAGCGACTTAGTGCCGCGACGCGTCCTGCAAGTTTCTGTACGTCGTGTAGTTTCGTGGGTTTCCCCATTGTCAAAATTGCTTGAATTTTCTCTGGGTTCGCCTCTATTCCTCGTGCTGATACCAGGAATCCTAAAAGTTGTCCTGCCGAGACGCCGAAAGAGCACTTTGTCGGGTTAAGCTTAAGCTTGTACCTGCTCAGGTTGTCGAAGGTTTCTGCCAAGTCGCTGATTAGTGATTTCTCCTCTCTTGTGGTGATGACTACATCATCAATGTAGACTTGTATGTTGCGCCCTATTTGGCTCCCGAGGCAACTTTGCATCATCCTTTGATAAGTTGCTCCTGCGTTTTTTAAGCCGAACGGCATCACTTGGTAGCAAAACACCCCATATGGTGTGATGAAGGCCGTTTTTTCTTCGTCTTCTCTCTTCAGTTTGATCTGATTGTAGCCAGAGTATGCGTCCAAAAAGGAAAGCCTTGCGCATCCCGCTGTTGAATCGATTATTTGATCGATGCGGGGTAACGGGAAGGGATCCTTTGGACAATGCTTATTGAGAGATGTGTAGTCGACACATACTCTTTGTACGTCTGTATTCTTCTTGGGTACTATGACTGGGTTCGACACCCAACTCGAAGTTTTTATTTCTCTGATGAATCCGGCATTTTCTAGCCTGTGCAACTCTGATGCTATCGCCTTCCTCTTAGGTTCATCGAATCGTCGTAGTGGCTGCTTAACTGGTTTTGCCTTGGGATCTACGTTCAATGCGTGCTCGACGAGTTCCCTGGGAACCCCTGGCATGTCTGATGGACACCAGGCGAAGATTTCCCAGCGCTCACGGAGGAACTCGATGAGCGCGCTTTCCTATGCGGGATCCAAGTTTACCGCAATTGATGTTGTCTTGTTTGCATCTGTAGGATGGACCTGAATTTTCTTCGAGTCCTGAGACGTGTCGAAAGCCTGATCTGGCAGGGATCGTCCAACGTCGGGTAGTACATTGTGATCTGTTTCTCCCTTTAACCTCTCATACTCTGCTGTCATGTCGAAGGTTTGCGCCATCCTGTTGAATTCCCTGTCGCATGTATTGGATACTTCAAAGCTCCCTTGTACTATGATTGTTCCATTGGGCCCTGGAATTTTTAACGTAAGATACGCGTAGTGTGGTACTGCCATGAATTTTGCAAATGCTGGGCGCCCCAGGATTGCATGATATTGTGATGGCCAATCCATCACTTCGAACTCCAGTTTCTCTCTTCTATAATTTTCGCTGCTGCCGAAGCAGACATCGAGTTCTATTCTTCCCAAGGGGTAGTTTGCTGCTCCTGGTACTATTCCGTGGAAAGAGCAATCTGTTGGCTTCAGACTCGTCAGCGAGATGCACATCGCCTTTAGTGTTCTAGCATATATTAAGTTTATGCCGCTCCCTACATCCATGAACGCTCTTCCGATGTCGTACCCTCCTATTTGTGCTTTTAGAACCATAGGCGAGTGGCCCGGCCTGGGAACTTTCCTTGGGTGGTCTGCTCTACTGAACTTGACTGGTTGCTCTGACCATCGTAGGTACTCTGTGGTAGCTGGTGGTGATGATATTGCTAGGTTTACTTGTCTGGATATGCTCTTTCGCTCTTTCTTTGACTTGGGCACCGGTTGAATCATGGCTGATATGTACACTTTTGACTCTAAGTGCTTTGCTTGCCTTTGCATTTGATATCCTTGACTTCTACGTCTTTCTCCTTGCCTCCCTTCTTGGCTTGAACCCATCGCGCTTTGCAACCTTAGGAATGTTCTGCAGTCCTTCATTTGGTGATTTGAGACCCTTTTCCCGTCGAGATACGCGTAGTGGATTCGACAAGGTCCGTATAGCATATCCTCGGCCGAAGGACCAGAGTATCTCGATTTTTCTACTCCTTCTACCTGAAACCTCCTGCTTTCATACCCTTCCTCTTCTTCTAGTATGTAACCCGCGGCTACCTGATTTCGCCGTCCTTGGTTATCCCTGCTGCGGTGTCGTCTCCTCTGTCGACTTATTCTGTCGACTTCTGGTGAACGTCCTCTTTTGTTGTTATACGCGTCTTCTCCATCAGCGAATTTGTTGGCTTGTTCCATTAGCTCAGCTACTGTCGTAGGTCTTGTTCTTCCTATTTCTTCCACAAGATCTGAGCGACGAAGTCCTTCCGAAAAGGCGTCTATTGCTCGTTCGTCGGAGACGTCTTCTGCTGAGTTTTTGATTATACTCCAGCGTTGTATATAAGAGCGTAGCGTTTCCCCTTTCTTCTGCACACATGCTTTAACTTCTTCCAGTGATGCTGGGCGCTTATAGGTGGAGCGAAAATTTCTTGTGAATTAACTTTCGAGTTCCCCCCAGCTTCCAATGGATTCATCGGGTAAGGTGTTCAACCAGGACCGTGCGGCGCCGGTGAGATGCAGCTGCAAACTTTGCATTGCAGTCGCCTTTGTTCCTCCTAGTATCTGTACTGCCTGTAGATAATCTGATAGCCATAAGGTAGGTTCTTGTGACCCGTCGTACTTATTCTGGTCGTGTGGTAGTTTGAATCCTTTGGGTACCCGCGTTTTGCGAACCCTGCGGGTAAAGCATAACGCACCCATATCTTTATCATCGTCTTCGTAATTTTCTTCCCTCTAAGCATGTCGCGATTTGTTTACTCGAGCTTGTGCTATTATATTTCTTGCATCCTCCTTCTGCTGCTTTTTCTCTTCTAATTACTCGCTGTAGTCGTTGTCTGCGCGATTATATCTGAACTTCTCCTTGTGATTTGTCGACTTTGTCTCTGGGCCTTGTTCCCTGATCTTACCTTCTACTATTCCGAGGCTTCGTATCGCGGCTCGGTACATATCTTCTCGCGGGTCTCCATGCTCTGGTCTTGTGGCTAGTAAATATGCTTGTGCTGCTGCCAATGCTGCCTCTGGCGTTCTTTGTATCAAGTCATCTTCCTCCTCTTCTTGCTGCGGGGTGGGGCTCCTTGAGTACCTTTCTTCTCTGCCGCATGCTGTCGCCCCCCTGTTGTGTTTTGGATCTCCGCTCCTCTCTCTGCTATATTCTGAATCTTCACTATAGTCTTCCCAGTATTCCTCCCTTGATATACTGTTATTGTCTTGGAACACCATTTCTCTTTCCTCCCTTAGCTTCTTCCTGTGTTGGTATAATGCATACTGATATCCCATTAGAACTTCTCTTCTCGCTCCTTCGGGTACTTCTGTACCATGATTAATGGCTGACTTGATCATTCTCCATTCACCAGCCGAGACATGGACTTTCTCTTTTCCCTTTTTGTTGTGATCTTTCATTTTTTCGACTTGCTTGTCGACCTTTTTGCTTCCTTCGCTGTTGTTTCCTTCTTCTGCTTCAGTGATAATGACGCATAACTGATGTACTTTGGAGACGCCGCTGCTTCCCTCGGCGAAGTCCTTTGAGTTGTTGTGCGTCTGACACGTTTTTTCTTCTGAGTCGAATTTTTCCTGAATTTCGTCGCCTTCTGCGATTGATGCTTCTTCTAGGCTGACCGGCGAGTTTACCTCGCTGGAGGAGCCGTCGGAATACTCCATTATTTCTGTTGCTTCAGGCTCTCTTGCCGATGGATCTTGTTTCGTCGGGTCCGAAAGACGGGACGAACCCGATGGCCCGATGAGGATGCTCAGACTTCCGATGGTTAGTTCCACCTCTTGACTTCCGTCGACTTCTGAACTGCTGTTGGCTAAAAGCGAAAAAGCCGTCGAATTCATGATTCCAACGCCCAAGCTCCCCATGATCGGCGCCAATTGACGAGGGGTTAACTCGACAAATGTCCTAGATGAAGGACTTAGGATCGGGGAGATAGGGCGTCGGATGAACTCGAAGGTAAAGTTAGTCGAAATAGGTGTGTATCGAAAGTAAACTTGGGTGTTCAACCTGGCTTGCTTTCAATCTGCCCTACCCTGTCCCCTCCTGGCCCCTATATATAGGTGGCCAGGTCTCGAGGATCGGGTAGGGTCTAATACAGATTACAATATCGACATACGGTAGGAACTCGTATTCGACTATCATTACAATTGGGCCTAGCTTAACGGGCCTCAGGGGTACTCAACTAACGGGCTCTATTAACTATACCCTTGTCACCTTGAGTATTAAGTTGCGAACAACAGATAACTGCATTAAGAAAAGTGTGCAATGTAAACAAAGCATATGCCCCTTGGACATAAGAATGTTGTTTTCTCCCTAGTGGCAACAGCACATCTACAACCTTAGAGGTTTCTGTCACTCCCCCAGATTAAATAGAGGCATGAACCCAACTATCGCGCATAAATACCCCCTCTTGGAGTCACTAGTATCTACTCGGCCAAGATAGCTACTAACAACGGAGAGCATGCAAGATCATAAACAACATAGAGATAACATAAGATAATATTCAGCACATCAACTCAATCATAACACCAATATTCATCGGATCCCAACAAACACAACATGTAGGATTACATAAAGGTAGTCTTGATCATGTAAAGCAGCTCATGAGATCTAAACATGAAGCACATGGTGGAGAAGACGACCAACTAGCTACTGCTATGGACCCATAGTCCAAGGTAGACTACTCACTCATCGCGCTGGAAGCAAGCATGGCGATGAAGAAGACCTCCGGTGGCGATTCCCCTCTCCGGCAGGGTGCCGGGAAGAGCTTCTGGACCCTCCCGATCTCGGGTCAACGACGGCGGCGGATCGCGATGTGTTTCTGGAAAATTGATCGGGTACTTAGGTTTTTCCCGTTGGGGGGTCTTTATAGGCGAAGGGGTAGCATCAGAAGTGGACCAGGGCGGTCACACATGTAGGGGGCGCGGCCAGGGGCTGGGCTGCGCCGCCCTGTTGTGTGGCCGGCCCGTGGCCCCTCTCTGTCTCCTCTTCGGACTTCTGGAAGCTTCGGTAAATTTCTGGATGTTCGGCTTTTGTTTCATCCAATTCCGGGAATATTTCCTATGTAACTTTTCTGAAACACAAAAATAGCAGAAAACAGGGAACTGGCACTGTGGCATCTTGTTAATAGGTTAGTTCCAGAAAATGCATAAAAATCCGCGAAGTGTAACGAAACACTAAGCAAATGGTGTAAAAACAAGCATGGAGCATCAAAAATTATAGATACGTTTGAGACGTATCATGGCGCAGGCCAGGCCATGCCAGGGGGTGGTGTGGCCGCCTCAGCCATCTGCTCGAGCCCCCCTTCCGCCTACATATACCCTCTGACCTGAAAATATTGGGGGTTTGGCGTTTTTCCCAGATAGAGTTCCGCTGCGCCGCCACCATCAGAAACCGCGATTCGGAACCAAAAACTCCATTCTGGCACCCTGCCAGGATGGGGATTTGGAGGAGATCTTCATCATCATCACCGACGTCTCTCCATCAACCATCCATGATTCCCCCATCCATGTGTGAGTAATTCCCATTGTAGGCAAAGGGGATGGTATGGATTGGATGAGATCATTCATGTAATTGCTATGAGATTGTTAGGGCATGGTGCCTAGTATCCTTTGTTAGTGCTTATGACATTGTTGCAACTTGTTCTGCTTAATGCTTGTCACTTTGGGCCCGAGTGCCATGATCTCCGATCTGAACTTGTTATTGTTTTATGATGATAATTGTTGTTTATGATCTTACATGCAAGTTGTATACACATATCGTTGTCCGGAACCTGAGGCCCCAAAGTGACAATAATTGGGATAACCAGAGGGGATGGCTGTGATGTGAGGATGACATGTGTTCACTGAGTGTTAATGCTTTGTTCCGGTACTCTATTAAAAGGAGTACCTTAATTACCAGTAGATTCCCTTGAGGCCCCGCTGTAAACGGGCTGGTAGGATAGAAGATGTCGTGCAAGTTTCTCATTGTGAGCACGTACGACTATATACGGAACACATGCCTATGGTTGTTTAGTACTAGGATGCTTTATCATTATTTATCTGCAATTGCCCATGTCTTGATTATTACATGAATTATCTTATTCATGCAACGCCCGTTCATCCATCCCTATGCCTACAGTATCTAATCCTACTGTTTACTATTGATACCTTTACTGTCTTTACTTTACTATTGCTGCTACTATTTTACTACTGTCACCACTATAAAACTGTTGCTACTGTAAACCGCTATGAGCAAGTCTGTTTCCAGGTGCAGCTGAATTGACAACTCATCTGTCAAGCCTTATGAATATTCTTTGGCTTCCCTTGTGTCAAATCAATAAATTTGGGTTTTACTTCCCTCGAAGACTATTGCGATCCCCTATACTTGTGGATCATCAAGACTATTTTCTGGCACCGTTGCCGGGGAGCATAGCTTTATTTGTAAGTTCACTTGGAATTCATATTGTTCACTGCAATCCATTCATCATGGGTAAACCGCGTGATGGAAAGTTTCCTATATTGCCATCCACTACAAGAAGAGGTACTACTCTGAACACCTCTTTTGCTCTTGATTCACCATCTGTGATGAATAAGTTGCTTACACCACCGCACGCACATGCTACTACTTCTGCTGAGTTTGAAAATGCTACTGATAGTTTTGATAATGCTTCTACTGTGCTTGATGAGAGTGGTTCGTTAGGTTCCTTTTTAGATGCTACAGTTGCTAGGACTAAGCAAATGGGGAACACTACTGTTACACCTGTTAGTTCACCTGAGCCTAGGGAATGCCCTAGTGACGATCTTGAGGAGGCTTATATTGAGCTCGATGATGATTTTATTGATGAATTTGATGCTACTAGTGATGCTGGTGCTATTAGAGATCTTTTTGCTAGACACACTGTTAGATATAAGTTATCTCCTGATGCTAAGTTTGCTGCGTCTCCCATAAATATTAGTGATAAGGACTATGATTTCTCTTTGGATTTATCTTACATATCTATTGTTGAGAAAGAACCTTTTTGTGGTACTAAAAATGAAAGTGCTATGGGATACATGAATGAGCTCTCTTCTTTGAGTAATTTGTTTTCTAATGATACTAAGCTGCATACTTACTTTGTTGCAAAGATTTTCCCTTTTTCATTGAAAGGTGCAGCTAAAGCTTGGTTTAATAATTTGTCTCCTGGATCTATTGATAGTCCTATTGCTTTGGTTAATGCTTTCTTTCAGAAATATTTCCCTGCTAGTGCTCAACATGCTGCCCTGCAGAAAATCTTTGACTTTGAGCATGTAAAAGGAGAGAAACTGCCTGAATCATGGGCAAGGTTTTATTCTTTAATTAGAGCACTGCCTGGAGAGCCATTGCCTAAAAATGAACTCATTGATATATTTTATAATGGACTAACTGTTGAATCTAAGACATACTTGGATTGTTGTGCTGGTTGTGTTTTCAGAAAAAGAACTCCTACTAAAGCTGAAGAATTAATGGCTAAAATAAGCCGGAATTATGATGATTGGACTATGGTCGAGCCAACACCAGCGCCAACACCAAAGAAGAGAGGGATGATTGAATTAAATGATGAAGTGATGAGAGAAGCCAAGAAATCTCTTAAGGAGAAGGGTATTAAATCTGAAGATGTGAAGAATCTACCACCTATAGAAGAACTATGTAAGCCAATCCCTCGCTCCTCCACTATTGAGGTACACTCTCTTCAACGCTTTGATAATCGAGATATTCCTTATTCTAAACCTCCTGATCAATGCTTAGATGAGTTTGATAATTTTATTGTTAAGCAAGATAACTTTAATAAGAGGGTGCAGAATCATTTGTTGGGAAACTCTAGAGCTATTAACAGGTTGCGGGATATTGTGGAGAGAACCTCCAATGATGTGAAGATGCTTGTTGAACATTTTCAAATGGTTCAGACTCAAATTGATCAGCTTACTAAGGTGCAGAAGGATTTGCTAGTCAATGCTTCCAGAAAAAACAAGATTGTGAAATAAGCACAAGAAGTGGTGCTTCTACTCAGGATCCTTTATATCTTGAAGGACATCCTAAGAGGATCGAGTAGGATTCTCAACGTGCTGCAGGTGATGGTACTCCTCCCAAGAAAAAGAAGAAGAAGAAGCATAAAACAGTTGCGGAATCTTCTGAAACAGGTAAAGATCCTAATAGTGTTTCTATTTCTGATGCTAAAACCGAAAGTGGTAATGCTTCTGATAAAGAAGAAGTTGAAGAGGAACAAGAAAAGCTTGCTAAGAATGCAAAGTACACCAAGGAATATTTCATTGCCAACAAGCATGGTAGTGAGAGAGAACCTTGGGTGCAAAAACACATACCTTTTCCTGGTAAGAAACTCAAATCCAAGGAAGAAGAACACTACAACAGGTTTTGTGAATGGATGAAACCTTTATTTTTGCAAATTCCTTTGAATGATGCTATTAAAATGCCTCCTTATTCAAAGTATATGAAGGATATTGTTACTAACAAAAGGAAGATTCCTAGTGAGGAAATTTCCACTTTACTTGCTAATTATTCTTTCGATGGTAAGGTTCCGGAGAAGCTTGGAGATCCAGGTATACCAACTTTTCCTTGCTCCATTAAAAATAATTATGTTAGAACTGCTTTGTGTGATTTGGGAGCTGGAGTTAGTGTCATGCCTTTTTCTCTCTATAAGAGACTTGATCTAGAAAAAATTGATATTGACTGATATATTTTTGCAAATGGCTGATAAGTCTACTATTATTCCAATTGGTATATGTGAGAATGTTCCTGTTCAAGTGGCTAATAATTGTTTGATATTAACTGATTTTGTTGTGTTCGAAATGCCCGAAGATGATAATATGTCTATTATTCTTGGGAGACCTTTTCTTAACACTGCAGGTGCCGTTATTGATTGCAACCAAGGGAATGTAACTTTTAATGTTAATGATAAAGAGCACACAGTTTATTTTCCCAAGAAGATTGATAGAAAATATGGTCTAAATTCAATCAAAAATATTGAGACCATCAAAGATTTATTGTTCAAGGCTAAAGCCCAAGGAAGAATATAAAATTGTTATGGTTGGGACTACGCCTATCAAGGTCGAGGTAACATAATCATTTAGTGAAATGCAAAGTTTTGCTTCATAGAAAATTGGTTTGGTAACAAGACTTGATCAACCTTGTTAACAAAGAGGTTTTTGAACGAACAAAACTATGTTTTCACCTATTTACTTTTGTTTACTCATGTTTCCATCTCGCCTACTTTTGTTTCTGCTATTTAGTTTCATACTGGAATATCTTAGAGATGCTGTAGACTTGGTTTGGATTTGTTTTCTATCTTTCCATCTTCGTTTTCGCGAGATTTTAATCTCTTGTCAATTTCTGAAAAACCATCGAAAATAAAGTTTCTTGAAAAATTCCAAAAAATTCTTTTTAAATTTTTTTGTCAAAAATGGGGCAGAGAGGCACCTGGGACACCCTAAGGGGACCCACCATGCCACCACACCACATGGTTGCACGGCCAACGCCAGGTCACGCCGTGGCATGGTGTGGGGCCCCCTGGCCCTCCACTTACCTCTCCACCAGCCACTTCACTCTCTCTCCCAAAATATCTTCACTCCATAGCTCAAACCCGTGTTCTTGCCGTTCTTGCTCACGATTTTCGATCTCCTTGCTCAGCCCATCTTTGCTGCTGAGATTTGGAGCATTTGTTCTCTGGTATGTGACTCCTTTGATTGTCCACGTAGAATTTTGTTTGGTGGAGTATTTATTGAGTATTTTAGCACTATAGGTGACAGGTTAAATGAGTTTGTATGCTTGTTATATTGCTTAGATAAGTTATTTTGATGCATGTTAGCCCTCTTGCAACTCCCTATAGTAGTTCCCCACATTTGTTTGTCTCAAAATCATTTTTTATGAGGATTGTTAAAAATTTCAGAGATGGAGGGGAATGATATCAACTCATCCAACAAGAGTTAGAGGTGCATGAAGTTATGAAAGCCCACCATGAAGAGGGAGTCTTGTAACACCCCAATTTCTGTAACCCTGTTTAGTCAGAGTTTGCTAACGCAAAAATGAGGACCAACAAAAACTTTTTGCTACCAGATAAATAAAATAGAGTTTCCTGTATGTTTGCCTAGATTGTTGTGAACAATCTTGTTTGCAAGAGTGTGGATTGATGAATAAGTTGGTGGACCAACA
Source organism: Dactylis glomerata (assembly GCA_007115705.1). NCBI lineage: Eukaryota > Viridiplantae > Streptophyta > Magnoliopsida > Poales > Poaceae > Dactylis > Dactylis glomerata. The sequence continues at coordinate 4,281,749 of QXEO01000411.1, read as the reverse complement.
CAACCATTGGGTTCTTCTGATCATACCCTCACTCGTACCTCTAGTCTTTTTCTCAAAATAAAGTATCTTGGCACCTCGTTTATTTTCAAAATGTTTTATGGTCTAAAAATAGGAGCCAAGACCCATTTCAAAACAAGGTCTCTACCAAAACTAGTATTTATAAAACTACAGGGATATAGAGCTGTGATCCCACTATTTTATAAAACTACTATTTTATAAACCTTTGATGTGTGGTCTTTCAAAACATCTTTGAGAGAACTTGATAAAGGAGATGATTATGTCTCCATTTGTTTATGAAAATATCTACCAGAGACTTACTCCTTTCTTTGAAACTCTTTCAAACTTTCCCTTGGCTTGATCACTATTTAACACTTGTTTAACCATTACTTCTAGTGTTGCCAGTTTAGCTTCGAATGATTGACCTTGTGTGGTGAATTGACTTTGTATGACTTTGGTTGACTTTGATGAGTTGCTTGTGTGTAGATATGATCCCCAGGTAGGCCTATGGCATAACCTATTCAAAACCCATCAATTAATATTTTTTCCCATGTGAGTTATTTTCATTCCATCTTTCAAATAAAACCTAACTTGCAATTTTTTTCCTCTCAATCCTTAAGCCCTTACTCTAATGTCTTAGTCTTACCATAAGACATTAGGAGCCCCTATTTGAGGAATTTTAAAACCAATCAAACTAGCCCAAGAAAAGCACCCATGGTGTTATTAGAATCATCTACATCCCATCTTAGGAGGCTCCTCTCAGTTTTCACAAAATATTTTCTTGCAGTCATTTTATCAAACACCTAGTGTGCAGACTATCTTCGTGTGTGTTAACAGATTCAGTTTTCCGACAATTGTATTAAGCTCATCTATTCTATCCATGACATTGTACCTTCATAGAACTCATATTTGGCATGTGTTCTTCCATTCTCTCCATTACCACTTGGTCATTTGAGGCCATCTTCAAATTGTTTCAATCTTGTTTCTAAGGCTAATCTAATCACTGACCATTTGACTATTTTCAGATGCACTTTTGCCCGCACTTTTAAATTTTGGAAAAAATTGTTCAGAGACCATACTTTGACCTATTCCTCCTACTTTTTATCTTCTCTAACTATATATGCACTTGTTAGTGCATTTTGAAGCACGCCACCTATTTAGGTGACTATGTTTTGAACCCTAATCAAAACTATTTCTGCCCTTCGTATTTTTCCTAAATTTCTGAAAACCTAGTATCTACCCTCATCATTAATTCTCTCTCTAATTCAACCTTTCCTTAATACTATTTGGGTATGTTTTTCTTGCATGATATCATTACTTGGCCTTCGAAAATAATTTCTATATGCACATCTCCATGTTATATTTTTTCTTAAATTGCATGGGAATATCAACCATGCATTTTTTCTTGCACCTTTTCTCATCAACTAGAGTTGGTAAGACTCCACCATGTTATCTTGTGATTAAATAATCCCATGGACCCAAAACCCTACTTGCTTACTTTCAAAATTCACCAATATCTTGTTCAATATTGTTTATTGGGCAAACTTTCAAAATACAAATGTTGGTGACAAATTTAAATTGCAAAGAATGACAAGGTCACACCCCATAATCTCACTACCATCTCAGATCTATCCACACATGCACCTTCTTGGAGGAATACAAACTTAACTCACAACCCAAATATTGCATCATGCATGCACCCATCTCCATATCCATCTCTACTTCTCAAAAACTATTTGCAACGCCACCAAACCCTTGCATTGACCATACCAACCCCCTCTCTCTGGTCGTGCACTGTAGCACCACCCCCTCTCCACCTTGTCCCTTAGTGCTTGGAGGGAACTAGAGGAGAGACACACATGCATATATCTATTCTTACATTACTTAATTATAACTTGCAGCAACCAGCCTTCCTGGTGAAGCCAACCCCTCCTGCCTCTCTCTCACACTCTCCACCGACCCCATCGGCCAACCAGAGCCCCTCCATGAACCCCAAATGCCCAAACTGACTTTGCCAACATACCTCACACCCCTCTCTGAAATAAAAGGCCACCGACCCCTCCAGCCTCTCTATTCACCCCCATTCGGTTCCCACACCAACACCTTACCCTCCCAAAGCACCCAGAACTACCCCGTGATCTGTAGCAGAGGAGGGAAAGAGAAAACCATGTTTTCATCTATGAGGGAGAGGAGAAGAATGTCGCTGATCTAGACCCCCTCCTCCCTCTCTTTCTTCTTGAATGATCATCTCTCAACCGCAGCTACCTAACCCTGCCCTCATTCTAGATCCAGGAGCCCTAGAGCATGGACCTCGACGAGCCCCGGAGCAAGTCCATCGGCCCCGACGCGCAGGTCCATATCCCGGCGTCCAGATCGGTCATGCCGCCCTCTCTGAGCTCGTCGTCGACCGTCGTGTCCTCTTGTCGCATCGCCATGGCCGGAGGAGGGCCCTAGGTGAGCTCCTGTGCCCCGTCACCCCCATTAGGGTTTCCTCCCTGTCAGTCCCGACCGGAGGAAGAAGACGGCTGGGGGCCATCGATCGCGACTTGATCGGATGGTCCCCGTTGCCTCGTACCCCTTCGGCCCTCCCGGCCGCTGACCAGCGGACCCCGCCTGTCAGCCGGGCTGACTTCGTCTCCCGCGTGCCCGCGGCCTGAGATCAGGCCGGCCCAGTGTCGCTGGCCCAGATCGGCTTGGATTCAGTCCGTTTATTTTTTTTAGAATCGCTACTAACTTTTGAAATTTACTGCTAGCTTGTAAAATCCATAGTTTATTCTCTAGGCATCCAATTTGAGTGATTCAAATTTGCATGAACTCCTTAATTCAAGATCTATCCACTGGTACTGCATCAATATCATATGGTTTAATATATAATTACTTGTATTTAGTTTGGTAGATCTAGTTACTTTTCACTCAAAAATCCATATCTGGAGTTTTGTATATTGAAATTGAGTGAATCCAACTTTCAGTGATGCCTTGTTGCATTGTGATACATTAGGAACTAGTTTTACCATTTTAGGATGTTTATTTCTCCTGCAGTAATTACCTTAGTGTTATTGATAAATTGCATTGTTTGATTTATTAATTCTATTAGGAATAATTTTCTTGTTTGTTTCCAACTTCTATGTACCTTATATTACTGTAGCTTTCCAAAATGTCCTCTGGTGTGATTTTATGAATTATAGAGAATATTTAGGAATTATCTTGCCTATCTAGTGGTATTTGAGACTAGGAAAATCTTATTAAATCAACCCTAATTTATTTTGGAGTGATTCCAATTGGGTTAGCTTCAAAAACTTGATACCCATCTTATGCTATGCTTGTTGTAATTTTAGATCAAGTTTTGATGCCTGCAAGGTGTTTGTGTTGCACATAGGGTGTGTTTGATATAGAAATTGTTTTTCTTGTTAAAAGAATGACTTTACTTTTATAAGGTAAGCTCTTGGCTCATAATCTAAACTTGTTTGCTTCTGATACTTGTTGATTGCAAAGTGCTATTGTGTGGTATGTGTGTGAACCTTGTATGCATGTGTGCTTATTGTGTGCTATTACTTTTCCGGCAATAGAATCGAACGACACCGAGTGCAACGAGGAAGGAGAAGTGTACGAGTACGAGGAGGAAGAAGACCAGGGACAAGCCACTCAAGGCAAGCCATCTACTTGTTGCATACCTGAATCCTAATATCACTCATTGCATTGTTTTTACTACTATTTTTCAATATGCATTGTTTCCACATTGTTATGGTTTCTTATATAGCAATTTTTGACGACTTAGCTCCACAAGTCGACTGTTATCATTCTTAGGGATGAGACCCTTGACACCTACTCAACACCTCTATATTAGAGACTTGATGGTTATCATCAAAAGTCCTTGGAAAACTTGTATTGGAGCCAAAAACTCTAGGATGTGAACACTCTCAGGAAAAATTTCAAAAATGCTTTCGAAAACCTTGGAGTAGTATCTACTCCACTGAAATGTTTTATAAATGGTTTTGGACACATGGAGTTGGGCATGGGAGAAAAAGGAGTTGGTGGTTTTATAAAAAGGCATTGGTGTTTCTTTGTAGTCGCTCGGAACAATTAACCCGTGCAACCACATTACCCTAGTATGGGACGGGGCCTAGTTTAAAGTTTGTCTGCTTTAGTGCAGGGAGTCTAATACTATATAAGGGTTCATGGTACCTTGAAAATATGGTACGCGCTACCCCGGAATCCGGGTTGTCCCCGAGAATGGGGCAATACATATCACAGCATATCCTGAGCCGCCGGAAGACACTTGGGTTCTCCTGCCGTGGCACCGGAGTTACTCTATGGAGGAGGTACTGCCGGGGCGTGTGATGGCGCAGTCTTGATGTGGGAGCTTCTTCTTCAGTCCTCGGTAACGGTACCAGAAAACTTGTGATGTTTTGCTGGCGTGTAGTTGATGATGTAAATGACCGGCCAGTTGGAAACCCCAAGAGAAGGTTTGATGAATATAGCAGCAAGTTTTCCCTGAGTTATGAAACCAAGGTAATCAATCCAGTAAGAAAAAGCCAAACGACGGAAGGTGATGCTTGCTAGCCTAGTGACACTCCAACAAGGGCGCCGTTAACAATAACTTGTTAGCGCGTCTTCAACTAGTAGCAACGTGGAACCTACACACAACACAACCAAATACTTTGTTCCCAACTTACGATGAGGTTGTCAATCTCACCGGTTTACTTGAAACAAAGGGTATGAGCGTATCGAGTGGAAAACAGTAGTAGTATGCGAGTAAAGTAAATAGTGCGAGTAAAGTAAACAGGTGATAGCAATGTAATGGAAATAGGACCAAGGTCCACAGTTCACTAGTGGTGTCTCACCATAAGATAAAATAACACATGCTGGGTAAACAAATTACAGTTGGGCAATTGATAGAATAAAGACAACGTGATATGTCAAGAGGATCACTATGAGATTTACTCTGGGCATTACAACAAGATACATAGACCGCCATCCAACTACATCTATGACTAATAAATCCACTTGTGGCGAATCAATCCGAGAACTCTACAAGGATTAAGTTGCGAACAACAGATAACTGCATTAAGCAAATTGTGTAATGTAAACAAAGCATATGCCCTCGAGCATATGAATGTTGTTTTCCCCTAGTAGCAACAGCACATCTACAACCTTAGAGGTTTCTGTCACTCCCCCAGATTAAATAGAGGCATGAACCCACTATCGAGCATAAATACACCCTCTTGGAGTCACTAGCAACTACTCGGCCAAGATAGCTACTAACAACGGAGAGCATGCAAGATCATAAACAACATAGAGATAACAAAAGATAAAATTCAGTACTTCAACTCAATCATAACACCAATATTCATCGGATCCCAACAAACACAACATGTAGAATTACATAACGGTGATCTCGATCATGTAAAGCAGCTCACGAGATCTAAACATGAAGCACATTGTAGCGTACTTGTGCTTTATTTGTGCTAGTCCCGGATCGACTGCTAGCACACACAGTTGCAAGATGAAATATCAAGATTACAAAGGTCTTTATTACAACGATTGATCCACAAATAACTTAGTCTTTTACAACCCAAGAGGCGCAAAGCCACAAATTCTTATTACAACTCATAAAAACGACTAAGTAAAATAAATCTTCAAGTCTTCTTTCTTCGTTGATCCGCAGGCAGACGTGTTGGACGAAGACTCGTGACCGTAGCGCGGCAATCTTCAATCTTCATTGTAGCCACCTGCAACATGATACGTTGCAGCCACGGAGGGTCAATACATTTGAATTGTATTGGCAAGTTACTAAATTCATGCTAAGTTATGGTAAAAGAAAGGATGCGAGTTTTTTTTAGAAGACGTCAAGTCAAATGTTTTTAGAAGGTCTTGGGGAGCACAAGGATATTACACACCAAGTGTCCATTAAAAAAAATCTAACACACGGATATTACACACCACGTGCCCAATCCTACCATATGGATATTACACACCATATGACCAAAGTCCCAATCTAACACATGGATATTACACACCATGTGACCGAAATCCCACCTATCACATGGATATTACACACCATGTGACAAAAACCCTACCCATGAACGATGTTACTCACGAACATGGGTTTTTCTCTCATGGATCGATATTACACACGATCATGAGGTTTTGCTCAAAACTAAACACGACAAGGAAGTCCTTTTTTTTGAAGGGTGACGAGGAAGTCCTTTGATTGCTCCTGATGCGCGCAAGCTTGTAGGACCACTCACTGGATGCAGCTGTCGTAGATATCTTTTCACGCTTCACAACATTGCATTGAAAACCTTTTTATTCCAAACATTTTTCACAATGCTACCCCAGAATGGGTGCATGTTAAATCCTACATCTCTGCACACAATGTCTACTCACAATCATATTATAACTTCACAAATCATAGCATTCTCTCTACACAAACATGTATCAATTTAATGTTAAGGATCAAGCTTAACATGGTAAAGCAACTTGCCTTGGTAAGGAGAGGAGTTCGTGCACTCGTCGCAAAAGCACTCGTTGCACTCAACACAGTCTATACATGAAATATAGCATTATAAGCACATAACCATCACAAACAATTCATGCAAAGAAAACATGGATGCAAATGAGTTTTAAACACTTCAAGGACACTTAACATGTTCTCTGGTTGTTACTATATGCATGATGCCATGAGCAAAATTTTAGAGTTATTATAAAGCTTATAACATCAACAACACACTATTAGAGCAAAGATACAAATTAAAACTATAAAAGTGGTATAAAAAGTTCCCAAAAATTATTTAGCAGTGCTACAGTACTTAGGGATGTCATAGGGTCCTAAAACAAAAGGATTTACTGTAAAAAGAATTTTATAACTATTTTTAATAATCAAAACACAAGATTAAAGCCTGCAGCAAAACACTATTTAAAACCATTACTATACTTGTTTTTGATACTGTAGCTAGCATCTACACAATTTTATCAATCCATAGGAGCAAAGTTTGCTCAATTTCGATGTGTAGATCTCAAGTTATGAATTTTCTAAGATTCACATCAAATCTGTGTTTTAAAACGAAAATCAAACCCGGTCGGAATATTCCGGGAATATTCCCAGCGACGTGGCGACGCGTGATTCGCCCGTACCTCTTCACCCGGATCAGCCCTAGCGGCCGTTAGATCTAAAACGAGATGGACGGCTGAGATCTGATCTGGGAAGCTCACCGGAGAAAGTTGGCCGGCGACGGTGGTGGAGCTCGGACGTCGATGGCGGCGGTGCTCCGGCGATCTCCTGTCTCGGAGAAGTAGAAGACGACATTCAGCTCCTCGCGGCGGTCACGAATATCTCCTCGGGACCTTCTCCTCCTTCCCCGTTTGATGGCGACGTGCGGATGGAGCTCTCCAACTCCGGTGGAACTCCGACGAGCAATTACCGGCGAACCGGTGATCTATAGAAGGGGAAAACGGGTGAGGAAGGTCAGTATAGTATGAGGAAAAGGTTAGGGGCAAAAAGAGGGCTCGGGGGCGACGAATTCGAGCTCTTACCGAGCTCCAATGGCGGCGCTCCGGCGAGAGATTGGAGCAATAGGTGACGTTTCGTGGAAAAGGGGCAACAAAATCCGACGTTTTTGGTTAGATCCGATCGGTACTGAGACGCACGCGTACAGATCTCCTGGAACGAGCGGACCGAACTCAGTGATGACATGTGGGTCCCAGCCGTCAGGGAATAAAGAAAAGAAAAAGAAAAGGAAAAACAGGGCGGGCTGGCTGCTGGCTTGCTTGGGCCGGCGGCCCTTAATACCCGCCGCACGCGGCGGGCTGATGCTGGCTGCGGCTGACTGGGCCGAGTTTGTCCCAGTTTGGTCCGGCGGCCTGAAACTTTTTTTTTCTTTTATTCTTTTTCGAATTTAACTGAAAACTGTTTACTGTTTTGTCTATAAAATTAGTTTCAGGGCTCCAAATTGAGCAAAACCAATTTCTCTGAATATGTAAAATCAAGGGCTATATTCCTAGATACATTGGAACATTGTACAAGCCCATCAAATAGTACAAAAATATATATTGATGCAATTAAGACATGCTAAGCTTGAAAATACAATTCAACATAACATCCGGTTTTTGTCCAAAACAAAAATCTTTTCAGTTTTGAGAAATATGCAGAGGTGCATATGCAATGAATGACATGATTAAATTCCCAAATTTAAAATCTGGGATGTTACACACATGGTGGAGAAGACAACCATCTAGCTACTGCTATGGACCCATGGTCCAAGGTAGACTACTCACTCATCGCGCCGGAGGCAAGCATGGCGATGAAGAAGACCTCCGGTGGCGATTCCCTTCTCTGGCAGGGTGCCGGGAAGAGCTTCTGGACCCTCCCGATCTCGGGTCAATGACGGCGGCGGATCGCGATGTGTTTCTGGAAAAGTGATCGGGTCTTTAGGTTTTTCCCGTCGGGGGGTCTTTATAGGCGAAGGGGCAGTGTCAGAACTAGACCAGGGGGCCCACACCACAGGCCGGCGCGGGCCAGGGGTAGGCCGCACCCCCTGGTGGTGTGGCCGCCCTGTGGCTTCATTCCGTATCCTCTTCGGTTCTCTAGAAGCTTCGGTAAATATCTAGACGTCTGGCTTATGTTTCGTTCAATTCCGAGAATATTTCCTGTGTAACTTTTTTGAAACACAAAAACAGCAGAAAACAGGGAACTGGCACTGTGGCATCTTGTTAATAGGTTAGTTCCGGAAAATGCATAAAAATGCCACGAAGTGTAATGAAACACTAAGCAAATGGTGTAAAAACAAGCATGGGGCATAAAAAATTATTGATACGTTGGAGACGTATCAACATCCCCAAGCTTAACTCCTGCTCGTCCTCAAGTAGGTAAGTGATAACAAAAGAAATAATTTTTGAGGTGACATGCACCTACACAATCTTGATCATATATGTAAGCGTTGTGTGCTGGGATCAAAAGAACTTAGAACATGGGCATGAAAGATATAATCTTGATAGAAGAAACTTAGCAACCATGTTATAACATGAAAAAGAACACAAATGAAAGATCATGAAAATGAAACAATGAAAGTCAAACGTGTGTTCAAATCATAAGGAAAACATACAAATGGTTTTCAGCTTGTCCTTCATGAGAGAGCAAAACACAAATGCATAGGACACCTTCAAGTTTAAGAGGGCGACTAGATACAAGTAATTTAAGAACAAGTGAAACCAACATCATGAATCAATCAATGAAAACTTTGGGACAATGCATATTATACTCAGAATGACAACTATGCTCTCTTAGACGGTGCATAAAGATAGAAGGTGGAGACTCAACATAAAAGTAAAAGAAAGGCCCTTCGCGGAGGGAAGCAGTGATTGCAAGTTTTATAAACCTTCAAAAATTATGGTACTTACTGGCTTTGAGCTCTCATTGCCCCCATCATAAGCATCTTGAATGGTTAAAGTGAATGCAAAAACACTTATGGTGCATATGCTTGACAAATCATAAGTTGAAAACCTCATGTCCCGTGAAGTACGAATACCCAAACCTCATGCTACTCGACTTAGAGTCCCAAGCAAGCTCTGTCATTGTAAATATATGTGTATCATCGAGAACCGCCAACAGGGTACCTCCTGCCCGATGACATGGAACAAGCCCACATCAAAATGACAAGACAAACAGACAATAAACACATCAACATCTCTTTTATTTACCATTGGTATAGCTTTTTATTGTGAGATGCGTCGTCGAATGTCCACTATGGGCATGCTGTAAATTTCCACCATGAATGATGCATGGCTTAGATTAGCGGCCCAGGCGTTTCCCTAACACATATAAAAACTCCATGATCCCGCAAGATTCCCATGTTATTTCACATCGCGAGTATCCATAAACAAAAGATCACGATATCAACTCAATTTAAAGATAGTGCAATGTTGAAAGCTTGCCCCATGACGGCATGGCTGGGCTAATTTCCAACTTAAAACTTGCAAGCATAACAACTCAACATAAGAGAGCCACAATGTCAAAATTTTAAAACGAGGAAAGTAAAGTGTGCCATCAGGTTCGTGAGAGCTTTACTGACCAATTTTCGCATAACACCAAAAAGAATTTAATTTGAAGGATAGATAAAAGCAAGTCAAATGTAATTTGGAATAGCAAATTGCTAATAGGTATGTATGGTGGAAACTTTGGAATAACTTGGTTTTTAGGAGTTGGATGCACGAGTAGAGCTCATACTCAGTACAAAATGAGGTCTAGCAAAAGACTGGGAGCGACCAACTAAGAGAGCAATAATGGCCATAATCATGCAAAGCGACAAAGCAACATTAAAAGAAGCATAAGATGGCATCAAAAGTCAAAAACTAAATGATCATAGAGGCTTATGGTGACTTTGTATGAGTCTAACATGTGTGAGCATGCGCCAAGTCAACCCAAATAAAGCATCAAGGAGAAAACCAAAATAATGCTTCCAAATAATTAAAACAACGCATGATTTTTTTAAAGGCTCATTAAGCAATGTCAGTCATTTGAGACAATTCATGCTACATAAAAACCACTAAGCATACTATCAAAAAGACATCAAGCACGACATGCAAAAGCCTAGGCCGTAGTCTACACAAGCTCCTTCTTGTACCACTTTTTTGCGTAAAGCTTTTTCTCTTTTCCAACACCATTCGAACTTTTTATAAACAACTCTTTTGATGAAAACCAAAATGGACCAGAGGCAAAAATACACCTTGATGAAAAGATATAACAAGATCTGAACACAAATCAAGGCAAAAATCAAAAGCTAAACGCAGTTCTAGAGAAAGAGAACACTCGTTGAAACGATAAGAGTGAAAAACGGAGTGTTCTTGGCAAATGAAAAGCAAGGCAACTTCTCCAAAAGAAATTTTTTGTGGTCCAACCATTTATTGCAGCAAACAAAACTAAAGAAAACTGAAAACTAAAATAACTGACGCTCCAAGAAAAATGCATAGTGCATGAAGCAATAAAAATATAGTGTGTTGAAAGGTGACCTGATTTTTGCCGATGAAGAAGGGGTGCCTCGGGGGCATCCCCAAGCTTTGATGCATGTACCTCTTGGATATTTCTTGGGGTGAAATGGGCATCCCCAAGCTTGAGCTTTTGTCCATTCTTCAACTCATCTCATCATTCTCCAATCCCTACACTTGAAAACTTCCTTCATACAAAACTAAACGCAAATCTATTAGCAACATTAGTGTAAGCATAACATTGAATGAACCCCTTTTTGCTTCAGGTTTTAACTCAAAACCACCACATATAAAGTATATACTACTGTAGCAACTTCCCCAAAAGTTCCGTGATCAAAATAACTCAAAAAGAAAGCGATAAAGCGGCAAACACAAATATTGGCAGAAAACTGTTAAAACAGAACAACTGAGAAAGGCCAAATTTTTAGAGGATTTTCTGTTGCTCAAATAAAAAAGTGTTCAACTAATGAAAGTTTGGATATAACCTGCGGCATATGCATAAGAAATGGCAGGTCCAAAAGATATACAGATAATTTTCACGAATTTTTACGGTGCAGCACCAAAAACTATTTCAGGACAGCAACATCCCCAAATCTTACCTCACTAAAATTAGAGGCTTCTCTTGGCACAAAAAACGAAATAAAAATGGTAAGGAGAGGTCATTACATTAGTAATAACTTCCAAGACTCAAATAAAAGAAAAAGAACTGAATGTAAAAACATTGGGTTATCTCCCAAGAGTGCTTTTCTTTAACGCCTTTGAGCTAGGCGCAGAAAATGCGAATCAAGTAATATCAAGTGATGAAGCATCAAGCTCATAATTTGCTCTAAGAATAGAGTCAAAAATCAATTTATTTCTCTTTCTAGGGAAGTGTTCCATACCTTTCTTAAGTGGGAATTGATATTTGATGGTGCCTTCCCTCATATCAATGATGGCACCTACAGTTCGAAGAAAGGGTCTTCCCAAAATAATAGGACATGAAGCATTGCATTCAACATCCATGACAAGAAAATCAACGGGAACAAGGTTATTGTTAACCATAATAAGAACATCATTAATTCTTCTCAAAGGTTTTTTCTTAGCAACATCAGCAATAGGAACATCATAATAACACTTTTCAAGCGGTGGTAAATCAAGCATGTCATAAATCTTTCTAGACATGATAGAAATACTAGCACCTAGATCACATAAAGCATGGCAATCAAAACCATTAACATGCATATCAATGATGGGTTCCCAACCATCTTCTAACTTTTTTGGAATAGAAGCTTTTTACTTCAACTTTTCATCCCTAATTTTCATAAGAGCATTGGTAATATGCTTAGTAAAAGCAACATTTATAGAACTAGCATTGGGAGTCAAAGCAAGCTTTTGCAAGAACAAAATAACTTCAGATATATTGTAGCCATCAACATCAAAATAATTAAAGGAAATAGAGCTATCATCTCCTAAACTCCGAAAAATTTCAGCACTCTTTTGAGAAAAAGTTTTAGCAGTTTTGGGCTTTTTAACACAAGGAGTGGGAGTTTTCTCTACACCAATCAAAGTAAGAGGATTACTAGCATTAGGAACAACATCATTAGAGGTAGTAATGGTACATACCTTCATCTTTCTAGCCATCTCATCTTCTCTTTCCCACCTGGCATGCAATTCTGCTAGCATCCTAACATTTTCATCAATTCTAACTTGGATGACATTAGCAGTGGCAAAATTATTATTCTCTTTCACATCATTAGGCAACACTTTTAATTTCAGAAGTTCAACATCATGAGCAAGGCTATCAACTTTAGAAGCAAGAATATCAATTTTGCCTAACTTTACCTCAACAGACCTGTTAAAAGTAGTTTGCTTACCGATGAAGTCCTTGAGCATTACCTCAAGCTCGGAGGGTGCGGCCCTAGTGTTGTTGGAGGAATTACCATAACCATTACCATTGGTAGAAGGATATGGCCTATAATTGTTACTAGCAAAATTGTTCCTATAAGCATTATTGTTAAAATTATTATTTCTAATGAAGTTTACATCAACATGCTCTTCTTGAGCAACCAAAGAGGCCAAAGGAACATTATTAGGATCAACATGAGTCCTATCATTAGAAAGCATAAGCATAATATCATCAATCTTATCACTCAAGGAAGAGGTTTCCTCAACAGAAATTACCTTCTTACCTTGTGGAGCTCTCTCGGTGTGCCATTCAGAGTAATTTACCATCATATTGTCGAGAAGCTTTGTTGCGGCGCCCAAGGTAAGGGACATAAAAGTGCCTCCAGCAGCTGAAACCCAATAGGTTCCTTGAAGAAAAATTTAGTCCTACATAAAAAGTTTGGACAATCATCCAAGTAGTCAGTCTATGAGTGGGACAATTCTTTATCATAGATTTCATTCTTTCCCAAGGTTGAGCAACATGTTCATTATCAAACTGACTAAACTTCATAATATTGCTACGCAAAGCTATAATCTTAGCAGGAGGATAGTATCTACCAATAAAAGCATCCTTGCACCTAGCCCATGAATCAATACTATTTTTAGGCAAAGACAGCAACCAATCCTTAGCTTTTCCTCTTAAAGAAAAAGAAAACAACTTAAGCTTAATAATATCACTCTCTACATCCTTATATTTCTGCATCTCACATAGCTCAACAAAATTGTTGAGATGAGCTGCAGCATCATCAGTACTAGCACCAGAAAATTGCTCTTTCATAACAAGGTTCAACAAAGCAGGCTTAATCTCATAAAAATTTGCAGCAGGAGCAGGTGGCGCAATAGGAGTGCAGATAAAATCACTATTATTAGTGCTAGTAAAATCACACAACTTGGTGTTTTCAGGAGTAGCCATTCTAGCAAAACTAAAAGCAGACAAGTAAAAATAACTATAAAGGATACTAATTTTTTTGTATTTTTGATAAAACGAAGCAAGTAAAAATAAAATAAAGCAAAACTTAAATCAAAGTAAAGGATGTGCATGCGAAACTCCCCTTGCAGAAGTCTTCTTTTTCATCGGCAACGGCTCTAGAAAACTTGTTGATGGCACGGTCTTGATGTGGGAGCTTCTTCTTCAGTCCTCGGTAATGGTACCAAAAAACTTTTGATGTTTTGCTGGCGTGTAGTTGATGATATAAATGACCAGCCAGTTGGAAACCCCAAGAGAAGGTTTGATGAATATAGCCGCAAGTTTTCCCTCAGTTATGAAACCAAGGTAATCAATCCAGTAGGAAAAAGCCAAACGACGGAAGGTGATGCTTGCTAGCCTAGTGACACTCCAACAAGGGCGCCGTTAATGATAACTTGTTAGCACGTCTTCAACTAGTAGCAACGTGGAACCTGCACACAACACAACCAAATACTTTGTTCCCAACTTACGATGAGGTTGTCAATCTCACCGGTTTGCTTGAAACAAAGGGTATGAGCGTATCGAGTGGAAAATAGTAGTAGTATGCGAGTAAAGTAAACAGTGCGAGTAAAGTAAACATGTGATAGCAATGTAATGGAAATAGGACCGGGGTCCATAGTTCACTAGTGGTGTCTCTCCATAAGATAAAATAACACATGCTGGGTAAACAAATTACAGTTAGGCAATTGATAAAATAAAGACAACGTGATATGTCAAGAGGATCACTATGAGATTTACTCTGGGCATTACAACAAGATACATAGACCGCCATCCAACTACATCTATGACTAATAATCCACTTGTGGCGAATCAATCCGAGAACTCCACAAGTATTAAGTTGCGAACAACAGATAGTTGCATTAAGCAAAGTGTGTAATGTAAACAAAGCATATGCCCTCGAGCATATGAATGATGTTTTCCCCCTAGTAGCAACAACACATCTACATCCTTAGAGGTTTCTGTCACTCCCCCAGATTAAATAGAGGCATGAACCCACTATCGAGCATAAATACCCCCTCTTGGAGTCACTAGCAACTACTCGGCCAAGATAGCTACTAACAACATAGAGCATGCAAGATCATAAACAACATAGAGATAACAAAAGATAAAATTCACTAATTCAACTCAATCATAACACCAATATTCATCGGATCCCAACAAACACAACATGTAGAATTACATAACGGTGATCTCGATCATGTAAAGCAGCTCAGGAGATCTAAACATGAAGCACATGGTGGAGAAGACAACCATCTAGCTACTGCTATGCACCCATAGTCCAATGTAGACTACTCACTCATCGCACTGGAGGCAAGCATGGCGATGAAGAAGACCTCTGGTGGTGACTCCCCTCTCCGGCAGGGTGTCGGGAAGAGCTTCTGGACCCTTCCGATCTCGGGTCGACGACGGTGGCGGATCAGGATGTGTTTCTGGAAAAGCGATCGGGTCTTTAGGTTTTTCCCGTCAGGGGGTCTTTATAGGTGAAGGGGCAGCGTCAGAAGTGGACCAAGGGGCCCACACCATAGGCCGGCACGGGCCAGGGGCAGGCCATGCGCCCTGGTGGTGTGGCTGCCCTGTGGCTCCATTCTGTCTCCTCTTCGGTTCTCTGGAAGCTTCGGTAAATATCTGGATGTCTGGCTTTTGTTTCATCCAATTCTGAGAATATTTCCTGTGTAACTTTTCTAAAACACAAAAACAGCAGAAAACAGGGAACTGGCACTATGGCATCTCGTTAATAGGTTAGTTTTCCAGAAAATGCATAAAATGCCATGAAGTGTAATGAAACACTAAGCAAATGGTGTAAAAACAAGCATGGAGCATCAAAAATTATAGATACGTTGGAGACGTATCAGCGTGCCGGGGAGGTAGACTCCACAGGGTAGGCGCCCGTACTAAGGTAGATGGATCGAAGACTTTGATCGATTATCCGAACCCCGCATACTTGTGTATGATGGTCCGTGGTGGTATCCCGGCAGATTTATCGAATCTTGTGGGTAAAGTGTACAACCTCTACAGAGTGTAAATCTATTCGAATAGCCGAGTCCTCGGTCATGGATGGTTGGAAAGATCACTACGTTGCCTAATGTCAGATTTTGGTTTTATAAAGTGTTTTGGAAAAATGGAGAAAGGTGCCAGACGGAGTACTCGGAGGGTACTGCCATGGCATGTGTATGGTCCGGAGTACTTGTAGGGTACTGCCGAGGAATTGAAGATGGTCATGTGCGATTGACCTGGTTTTATGAATGGAGGTGGTCATGTTTGGTTGACCATCGATTTTTATGGAAAATAAATGAGTTCCCCCTCCCCTAGAGAATTTACCAAATTTCTGTTTTCAAAAATGTTTTTCAACAAGGATATAGAGATGTCGTATGACATGCTATATCGACAAGAGAAACTTTGCTAGTATAGGGCAAACTAGAATAGAGCCTATCCTTGCTACAGCCAAACAACATGTGAATACTTTCCTCTTAGATGGTTTGCGAGTACAATTCAAAATATACTCACAGCTTTGTCCCTGGCTATTAACTTGGTCAGACTATGGAGAAGACTAGGAGGAAGATGAAGGTGGTTACGATGATGCCGATTGCGAACTAGGAATGTCTCCCAGTCAGTTGCCTGTAGGGTAGTAGGCATGACCTAGGTCATCAATGCTGCTTGGTATCCGCTGCTTAGATGTGAACTTGCCATGCGTGGCATTATCGAGCTTGGTCATGTGACCAGTTGTAAGTTTATTAAACATTAATGTAATGGATGATGTAATCCTATTATCAACTCGGATATGCGGATTCACGACACACTGATCATGGGATCGTGAATTGTATGCATATCGGGTATTTTCGATGGGTAATTCGGGGTCCCCACAGAGATGGTATCAGAGCCATCCTGACTGTAGGAGACCTTAGTTAGCATGGGCTTTATATAGAAAAGTAGTATCTTGGATAAAACTAATTTCAAAGTTTATCCTCCTAATCGGCCAATAGAGTGGCTTATACTCCTCTTATCTCTTCAAAACTTCTAATCTTACCTCTCTGATTTCCAATTTTTTTTTAGGGTTTTACTCTTTTGTCTCCTCCACTTCAAATTTAATTAATGGACGTTGTACCCTAATTAGACCCGAATTTTAGCAACACAAGATGGAGCAAATCGTCTAAATGACATCTTCAAACCTTTCCAGATGCAAAGGAAGAAGAGTGTGGACAAATATTTTGCCTTTGGTTCACACCAACGGCTTTGTCAAGAAACTAATCTTGTTCCTCCTTGGACATGCACTTTTGCAGCCATCAAGGAACAAGTTCCCGGTTGCTTTACTAGAAATTTTTAGGACTGGCATGAGACGTTGTCATATATGGGGAACTTCAATAATCCCTCTGAAGACCTCACAACCATGTGATGAGATTCAAGAAGACCTTCAAAACAGCACTTCCCAAGTCAACATCAACAGCTCAACAACACTGCAACTTCACCACCATCTGCCATCCAGCTTCTGCTAAAGTGAGAGTCAAGGAGAATGAAGACATCAACAACTTTGGCCAACCATGACCCTAGGATGAATAGGACTAACCCCAAATATCGCGTGTTGTTAGGCACCGTTGGTACTTGAACTACCTCGTGTGATTTCTGCAATTGTTTGTTGTTTGACTTGTGTGTTCTTGATAGTGTTTGCAGTTGTCTTGTGTGTTTCTTGAATGTGTGTTGTACTTTGTGCTCATGATTGACTTGGCCTCTTAGCCTTACAAACCCCTCTGGCATGTAAAACCCCACATAGAAAAACCTCCCTAAAATGTGTTTCCCTCTCATCCATTTGCGTCAGCTCGAGTAGCATAGGTAAGTTCAAAGTAAAATTCTAACTCTAACTTTGATAATAGAGGATTATAACTCTTCTTCAACACATACCCAAGATCTCATACAACAATTTGTGTTGAGTGTCTCAAGCTTCATCAAGACCCCTCTACAACATCAGGAAAGCAGAAGATAGACCCGCTTGGACTACAAATGACTTCTAGAAGACCAAGACTTTACTAACCTGGATCGCCTAGCCTTAAATCTAGAGTTTCACTAACATCGATGGTACTCTCTTAACACCCCAACACTTACTAATCTTCTAACAAGCCAACTAGCATTGAGCATATAGTATCAAGGCCAAGCCTAACACTCATAGTTCAATCGTTATCGTCACTTGAAGCTCGAAGACTCACGTGCTTGATATCGACTAAGCAAATAGAAGATTGAAGACTCTCCAAAATCAAGCCATCTATGTCGACTAAGCATTTAGGAGATACCAAGGGAGGTAGCAACAAGAAGAAGTGAATACTTTTCTAACTAACTCACCTGCTCATTCAAATTTTGATGGGTTTGAAACCAAAACTGACTTATGCCACAGGGTAGAAATCCACACGAAGATTGCTCGGAAGATGGAGTCAACTCAAGGTATTCCAATATACCTCAAGATTCTCAAGGACTACAAGAAGATGAAGAAGCAAGAAGGTCTTCAATAGTCCCCACCAACCCGAAGACAAGAAGGAATAGATCATTGGCTACTAGAAGACACACCCTTGGTGGTGCGCCGCCACCTGAAGCGTTTTCAGCTCAAGCGCAAGACGACCCAAAAGAATGGTTTCTATTAGGACTAACCTACGACTGGGTAGTTAGGAAGCGTAGGGGACTAAGTTGACAGATTTGATGTACCTATCAAGACCGAAGCATAAATGCTCTTGTCTACTATCCTCAGAGGACTGCAAGCTCGAAATTAAAGGTCTACACCAACATCAAGCTTCAAGACGCAATACCAAAAATTGAAGACCTTCTACCCCTCGTAGAATCTTTTCAGTCATACTAGATAGCCTAACCCCGCTAACCTTAAAGGTGCCCCGACGAGGTTTTGACAAGATATTTTCAGCAACATCAACTCTTCAGCCATCAACCTCAACAAATGAAGACGATCTACACCTTTGGCAAAAGCAAGTCTTTGATGCAACTTAAGGTATCACCGGTGGGTTGGAAGAGAAACCGTTGAGACCTAACTCTAACGTAGTCTCAGCACCTCTTATTACTATGCTTAGGAATCTCGGGACGAGATTCTGTTTAAGGGGGGGGGGAGAGCTGTAACACCCCAATTTTTGTAACCCTGTTTAGTCAGAGTTTGGTAACGCAAAAATGAGGACCAACAAAAACTTTTTGCCACTAGATAAATAAAATAGAGTTTCCTATATGTTTGCCTAGATTGTTGTGAACAATCTTGTTTGCAAGAGTGTGGATTGATGAATAAGTTGGTGGACCAACACAACCCTTGGGTTCTTCTGATCATACCCTCACTCGTACCTCTAGTCTTTTTCTCAAAATAAAGTATCTTGGCACATCCTTTATTTTCAAAATGTTTTATGGTCTAAAAATAGGAGCCAAGACCCATTTCAAAACAAGGTCTCTACCAAAACTAGTATTTATAAAACTACAGGGATATAGTGTTGTGATCCCACTATTTTATAAAACAACTATTTTATAAACCTTTGATGTGTGGTCTTTCAAAACATCTTTGAGAGAACTTGATAAAGGAGATGATTATGTCTCCATTTGTTTCTGAAAATATCTACCAGAGACTTACTCCTTTCTTTGAAACTCTTTCAAACTTTCCCTTGGCTTGATCACTATTTAACACTTGTTTAACCATTACTTCTAGTGTTGCCAGTTTAGCTTCGAATGATTGACCTTGTGTGGTGAATTGAATTTGTATGACTTTGGTTGACTTTGATGAGTTCCTTGTGTGTAGATATGATCCCCAGGTAGGCCTGTGCCCTAACCTATTGAAAACCCATGAATTAATATTTTGTCACATGTGAGTTATTTTCATTCTATCTTTCAAATAAAACCTAACTTGTTATTTTTTTCTCTCAATCCTTAAGCCCTAACTCTAATGTCTTAGTCTTACCATAAGACCTTAGGAGCCCCTTTTTGAGGAATTTTAAAACCAATCAAACTAGCCCAAGAAAAGCACCCATGGTGTTATTAGAATCATCTACATCCCATCTTAGGAGGCTCCTCTCAGTTTTCGCAAAATATTTTCTTGTAGTCATTTTATCAAACACCTAGTGTGCAGACTATCTTCGTGTGTGTTAACAGATTCAGTTTTCCGACACTTGTATTAAGCTCATCTATTCTATCCATGACATTGTACCTTCATAGAACTCATATTTGGCATGTCTTCTTCCATTCTCTCCATTACCACTTGGTCATTTGAGGCCATCTTCAAATTGTTTCAATCTTGTTTCTGAGGCTAATCTAATCACTGACCATTTAACTATTTTCAGATGCACTTTTGCCCGCACTTTTAAATTTTGGAACAAATTGTTCAGAGACCATACTTTGACCTATTCCTCTTCCTTTTTATCTTCTCTAACTATCTATGCACTTGTTAGTGCATTTTGAAACACGCCACCTATTTAGGTGACTATGTTTTGAACCCTAATCAAAACTATTTCTGCCCTTAGTATTTTTCCTAAATTTCTGAAAACCTAGTATCTACCCTCATCATTAATTCTCTCTCGAATGCAACCTTTCCTTAATACTATTTGGGTATGTTTTTCATGCATGATATCATTACTTGGCCTTCGAAAATAATTTCTATATGCACATCTCCATGTTATATTTTTTCTTAAATTGCATGGGAATATCAACCATGCATTTTTCTTGCACCTTTTCTCATCAACTAGAGTTGGTAAGACTCCACCATGCTATCTTGTGATTAAATAATCCCATGGACCCAAAACCCTACTTGCTTACTTTCAAAATTCACCAAGATCTTGTTCAATATTGTTTATTGGGCAAACTTTCAAAATACAAATGTTGGTGACAAATTTAAATTGCAAAGAATGGCAAGGTCACACCCCATAATCTCACTACCATCTCAGATCTATCCACGCATGCACCTTCTTGGAGGAATACAAACTTAACTCACAACCCAAATATTGCATCATGCATGCACCCATCTCCATATCCATCTCTACTTCTCAAAAACTATTTGCAACACCACCAAACCCTTGCATTGACCATACCAACCCCCTCTCTCTGGTCGTGCACTGTGGCACCACCCCCTCTCCACCTTGTCCCTTAGTGCTTGGAGGGAACTAGAGGAGAGACACACATGCCTATATCTATTCTTGCATTACTTAATTATAACTTGCAGCAACCAGCCTTCCTAGTGAAGCCAACCCCTCCTGCCTCTCTCTCACACTCTCCACTGACCCCATCGGCCAACCAGAGCCCCTCCATGAACCCCACATGCCCAAACCGACTTTGCCAACATACCTCAGACCCCTCTCTGAAATAAAAGGCCACCGACCCCTCCAGCCTCTCTATTTACCCCCATTCGGTTCCCACACTAACACCTTACCCTCCCAAAGCACCTAGAACCACCCCGTGATCTGTAGCAGAGGAGGGAAAGAGAAAACCATGTTTTCATTTGTGAGGGAGAGGAGAAGAATGTCGCCGATCTAGACCCCCTCCTCCCTCTCTTTCTTCTTGAATGATCATCTCTCAACCGCAGCTACCTAACCCCGCCCTCATTCTGGATCCAGGAGCCCTGGAGCGTGGACCTCGACGATCCCCAGAGCAAGTCCATCGACCCCGACGCACAGGTCCATATCCCGGCGTCCAGATCGGTCATGCCGCCACTCTCCGAGCTCGTCGTCGACTGCCGTGTCCTCTCGTTGCATCCCCATGGCCGGAGGAGGGCCCTAGGTGAGCTCTTGTGCCCCGTCGCCCGCATTAGGGTTTCCTCCCAGTCAGTCCCGACCGGAGGAAGAAGACGGCTGGGGGCCATCGATCCCGACTTGATCGGATAGTCCCCGTTGCCCCGTACCCCTTTGGCCCTCCCGGCCGCTGACCAGCGGACCCCACCTATCAGCCGGGTTGACTTCGTCTCCCGCATGCCTGCGGCCTGAGATCGGGCTGGCCTAGTGTCGCTAGCCCAGATCAGCTTGGATTCAGTCCGTTTATGTTTTTTTAGAATCACTACTAACTTTTGAAATTTACTGCTAGCTTGTAAAATCCATAGTTTATTCTCTAGGCATCCAATTTGAGTGATTCAAATTTTCATGAACTCCTTAATTCTAGATCTATCCAGTGGTACTGCATGCATATCATATGGTTTAATATAAAATTACTTGTATTTAATTTGGTAGATCTAGTTACTTTTCACTCAAAAATCCATATCTGGGGTTTTGTATATTGAAATTGAGTGAATCCAACTTTCAGTGGGGGTTTGGTATATTGAAATTGAGTGAATCCAACTTTCAGTGATGCCTTGTTGTGTTGTGATGCATTAGGAACTGGTTTTACCATTTTAGGATGTTTATTTCTCCTGCAGTAATTACCTTTGTGTTATTGATAAATTGCATTGTTTGATTTATTAATTCTATTAGGAATAATTTTCTTGTTTGTTTCCAACTTCTATGTACCTTATATTACTGTAGCTTTCCAAAATGTCCTCTGGTGTGATTTTAGGAATTACAAAGAATATTTAGGAATTATCTTGCCTATCTAGTGGTATTGGAGGGTAGGAAAATCTTATTAAATCAACCCTAATTTATTTTGGAGTGATTCCAATTGGGTTAGCTTCAAAAACTTGATACCTATCTTATGCTATGCTGGTTGTAATTTTAGATCAAGTTTTGATGCCTGCAAGGTGTTTGTGTTGCACATAGGGTGTGTTTGATATATAAATTGTTTTTCTTGTTAAAAGAATGACTTTACTTTTATAAGGTAAGATCTTAGCTCAAAATCTAAACTTGTTTGCTTCTGATACTTGTTGATTGCAAAGTGATATTGTGTGGTATGTGTGTGAACCTTGTATGCATGCGTGCTTATTGTGTGCTATTACTTTTCCGGCGAACGACACCGAGTGCAACGAGGAAGGAGAAGTGTACGAGTACCAGGAGGAAGAAGACCAGGGACAAGCCAATCAAGGCAAGCCATATACTTGTTGCATACCTGAATCCTAATATCACTCATTGCATTGTTTTTACTACTATTTTTCAATATGCATTGTTTCCACATTGCTATGGTTTCATATAAAGCAATGGTTGACAACTTAGCTCCACAAGTCGACTGTTATCATTCTTAGGGATGACACCCTTGACACCTACTCAACACCTTTATATTAGAGACTTGATGGTTAGCATCAAAAGTCCTTGGAAAACTTGTAGTGGAGCCAAAAACTCTAGGATGGGAACACTCTCAGGAAAAATTTCAAAAATGCTTTCGAAAACCTTGGAGTAGTATCTACTCCACTGAAATGGTTTCAAAATGGTTTCGGACACATGGAGTTGGGCATGGGAGAAAAAGGAGTTGGTGGTTTTATAAAAAGGCATTGGTGTTTCTTTGTAGTCGCTCGGAACAATTAACTCGTGCAACCACATTACCCCGGTATGGGACGGGGCCTAGTTTGAAGTTTGTCTGCTTTAGTGCAGGGAGTCTCATACTATATAAGGGTTTGTGGTACCTTGAAAATATGGTACGCTGTAACACTCGTGAATTTATCACAAATCTGAAGTGCCCGTTATGCATTCCACCACAATCCCAGAATCATTGTTGTGATACACATAACATAGTTGGTAACCAGTTCCATAGACATTACAATACGATGGTTCAAATACAATGGTCATAGTGACCAAGTTCATATTACAACACAATATAGCAGCGGAAATGACGTCTTCGGGTCCATGCCTTCACCCTATAGGCAATGGCGACTCAGGAGATGGTCTTAGTTCTGATACTCTTCCCCATAGTCTGGCCAAGTTGATAGCCAGGGACACAGCCATGAGTACATTGGATGCACTCGCAAACCATCTTATAAAGGAAATGATGAAGTAGATATGCAAGTTTGATATGGTGGACTAAGCACTAAGTTTATTTGCAAAAGCTAGTTTTATTTCCCAAGAATGTTCATTAGTATTGAGGAAGCTTTTAATTCTCTAAGTTCAATCTAAAGAGGAACTTCAAGTGTGTCAATATCAATGTCAAGTCAAGTCATTCACCAAGTTCATCATCGGTTGTTTATATTCTTGACAAAAGTCAAGTACAGCTTGCCAACTGTCCATGACCGCGGACGCGGCTATTCGAATAGTTTTGAAACCTCTGCAGAGGGGTACACTTTACCCACAAGATTCGATACATCTGCCTGGAGAAATCCACGGATCGTCATACACAAAGTATGCGAGGTTCAAATAATCAAACAAACTCTTTCACTTGTCTACTCTAGTATCGGATCCTTCCCTAAGAGTCCATTCTGGCACTCCTAGTTTTGCCCGCTGCAGAGTGCTGCATGAATGGAATATCCACTCGGTTCGAAAGTACCCACGCACGGTGTACTTCTATAAAGGATGATACAAGGCCTCCCATACTAGGGTAAACAAGCTACAGACTAAGCCCCTTCCCATTTAGGGGTAATGTGGTCGTACGGTATGGTTGGCTCACATAGTACATCACTCGTTATCCTTTAGAAATACATTCCATAGTCCTTAGTCAAGATTATTTTCTTTCATGAAACCATCATGTAGGAGAAATCTTCAATTCAAGTTTTCAAGTTCATGTTACCAACTTCAAGTAGGGTTCCCCTTAGAGATGGCCTCAATTTTATTAGCGACTAAGCAACTACCTTGAGTGATGTTTAAAACTAAGGAAAATCTTGGATAAACTTAGCTTGATGCTCTAGTTAAGCAAGATATCACTACACAACTATCATTCTACTCTAGCAATTCAATCATGCAATTTACTTAAAACAGGTAGAATGCAATAGTAAAACTAGGCATTTGGAGTATGATTCAAAAGATGGCTTGCCTTGGTTGGCAATGTGTCTGGGGTAGTCTTCTTCTTCTTGATAAAATTCCCCCTCAATATCCTCCTCAGCAACACTAGCGTCTAATAACGAATAAACACAAAGCACACAATCACTACACAATGCTAACAACACACCAAGCACACATACTTGTGTTCAACAATAGCATTCATGTTGGTTCTTATTTGAATTGGGTTGCAAGTTTTCTTCCAAGTTTTTCATTAGGTGTGCAAGTTAGATTTTGCTACCATGTGCCATGTGTTGTTTACTTTTTAAGTATGGATATGAAACTAGGGTATTAGGGCTAGTTCAAGTGGGGGAGGGATTAATTAAGTAAATTGGTATTGAGGGCAAAACTAATTCTAGGTAAATAATAGAGATCTATCATTTTATGCTACCAACTAGGATTAGATTAGGGTCTAATTGGTACCACTAACAAGGTTTGAGTTGATTAAGGTGGGACTCAATAGTAGGGGAGTTAATTAGTGAGTTCACAAACCAAGTTTCATAATTTTAGGAGACTTAACCAATTTTCTAGAAATTTTCTATGATTAATAAAGCTATGGTCAAGGTATTCTTATTTATTTAAATCCCTAACTCAATTTGGGTTCTAACCAGTTTCACAGGTTAGAGAATTTCCTAAGCTTTCCAACGCATATTTATTTGCTAAAAATGGATTTCTAAATCTCTTGGAATTAAAGTTTGAAAATCATATCTGAAACATATTTGAATTAATTCAAAACGGGCGGGAAATAATTAAAAACGAATCGGACCGAATTCTAAACGAACTGGGCCAATTTCCTACAGAACCCGAACGGGCCGGCCCAGGTAACGCTTCGCCCGGCGGGAAACATTTCAAAAGAAACTGACAGGTGGGGCCTACTGGTCAGGTCACTTAAGTGACCCAAATCGGTACGCTGCCGTTGGATTCTAATCCAACGGCGCGTCTGCGTCGTGTTCGACGGCGAGGGCGGAGGCTCACCTGCGCACGGCGAGGAAGACGACGGCGATGGTGACGTGCGTAGAGGAAGCAGGGCTCGACGGCGACGGGCGGAAAAGACTCCGGCGGCACTCCTCCTCTAGTTCCCGGCGTCCATTCGTCCAGCGGCGGCCCAACGCGGCGGCGCTGCCTGCACCCAGTACCTCGCCGGCGGAGCTGGGGACGTCGAATGAGGGTGAGCAGGGAGAAGTGAGGGTGTCTGGGAGGTAGCTGGGAGTGGGGTGAGTTCATTCGTTTGCTCGGAGGGGGTTTTTATAGGCCAGAGGGGCGGGGACAAGGGCGCCCAGTGGGTGGCCGGCGCAGGGTGTGCTGGCGACGTGCACAAGCGAGGCCGGGCACGGCGGCCTTGCTCGCGTGCTGGCGGGGTTCTGTCTCGGCGACGGAGTGCTGTGGGTCGGCTCTGGCGAGGTCACGGCGGTCGGAAGCTTGCAGAGAGGAAGAGGGACAGAGAGGGGGGGGTCCGGGCGGCGTCTTCCTCTTCTCCTCCATTTCTCACGGCTCGGGTTGGGGCATAGGGGGCTGGGCTCGACCGCGGAGGCTCCCCAGGCATGGCTACAGGGTTCAGGCGAACGTGAACAGCAACGCTCATAGTGAACTCGATTTTCTCCGATTTTTGCCCACCACGTGTTCGATCAAATGCCCGCAAGAAATTTGAATTCAAAATTTTGAAAACGGCCACTATGGTTTGTCAAGATATTGGACAAGGGTTCCAGAACTATTTTTGTTTGGAGAAAATATCATGTTTTGCAGAAATTTGTATTTGAAATTAGGGTTTGGTTGCTGAATTAGATTCAAAGTTTGGCAGAAGTTGGAGTGGGTTTCTTGTTTGAGTTTTTGTTGGAAACCTCTTGGTTGAGTTAGTATGTGACCTGGTCAAGCTCAACTAACTGACCACACCTTCACTTGAGTTACAGATTTCTTATTCTAAGTGCTCAAAGTAGGGTAGTCAATAATAATTTTGAGATCAACTTTTTTCTTCTCTTTCTTTCTTTCTTTTGTTTCTGGTTTCTTTAGCTCTTATAATTCTTCTCTAATGCTTCTGTTGGTTGAGTTAGAATTAACTAACTATTGCACAACCATTTTATACACACATAAAATCATAGAAGACATATAATAGAAAATACATGCATACATGCAATAATAGATAAAAAGTTTTAGTTGGTCCAAACTTTTGGCACTTTATTTAATAGGAAATGGATTACAATTTTCTGAGTTGTTACAATCTTCCCCCCTTAAAAAGAATCTCGTCCCCGAGATTCACTAATTAAGAACTGAAAAGATTGGGAAACTCTTTCTGAAGGTAATCTTCTCGTTCCCAAGTAGCTTCATCTTCGGTGTGATTACTCCACTGAACTTTCAGAAACTTGATGCTTCGGGTTCGAGTGGTTCGATAAGCTTCCTTGAGGATACGGATAGGCACTTCACGATAGGTCAAATCTTTGTTGATATCCACAGAACGGTGATCAATATTCTTGAAGATTTCTGGCTTCTCCGGAACTTCAAGACATTTCCGAAGTAAAGACACGTGAAAGACATCGTGCACTTCAGACAATTCAGGGGGCATTTCCAACTGATAAGACACTTCTCCTCTGCGGCTTAGTACCTTGAAGGGTCCAATATACCGTGGGGCAAGCTTTCCTTTTACTTGGAATCTCTGCATTCCCTTGAGAGGTGATACTCTAAGATAAACAAAATCTCCAACCCTGAAGATCAGTTCTCTACGTCTCTTATCGGCATAACTCTTCTGTCTCGACTGGGCTGCCTTGAGGTAATCACGAATCATGCGAACCTTCTCTTCAGCCTCTTGCAGAATGTCCGGTCCAAATATCTGACTGTCTCCTGTTTCAGACCAATTCAAAGGGGTACGACACTTTCTTCCATATAAAGCTTCAAATGGGGCCATTCGCAAACTGGCTTGATAACTGTTGTTGTAGGAAAACTCCGCGAAAGGCAGGCAATCTTCCCACTTAGCTCCATAGGCTAGAACACTAGGCCCTCAACATATCTTCAAGTATTTGGTTTACTCTTTCAGTCTGTCCATCAGTCTGAGGGTGATAAGCTGTGCTAAAGGCTAATTTGGTTCCCAAGGCTTGGTGCAAACTTCTCCAAAATCTTGAGGTGAATTGGGTTCCTCGATCGGAAACTATGGTTTTAGGGACTCCATGCAAACTAACAATTCTGGATAGATAAAGATCTGCCAGCTGTCCTGAAGTATAAGTGGTCTTGACAGGAATAAAGTGGGCAACTTTGGTCAGTCTATCCACAATGACCCAGATAGAGTCATTTCCACGGCTAGACCTTGGAAATCCAGTGATGAAATCTATTCCAACATATTCCCACTTCCATTCCGGAACTTGCAAAGGTTGCAGCAATCCAGCAGGACGTTGATGTTCAGCCTTGACTCTTTGACAAATATCACACTTAGATATGAACGATGCAATCTCACGCTTCATTCCATGCCACCAAAATTGTTCCTTTAAATCTTGGTACATCTTAGTTCCACCGGGATGAATGGAGTAAGGTGTCTCATGGGCTTCCTTCATAATAACTTCCTTCAATTCTGAGTTGGCAGGCACACAGATACGTCCTTTATACCAAAGAACTCCTTGATCATCTTCTTCAAATCCTGGAACCTTGCCGGAACTAATTCTGCGCTTAATTCCGTCAATACTCTCATTTCCTTTCTGGGCTTCTTTGATTTGGCTCATCAAGGTGGGTTGAAACTCAAGGTTGGCTAAGAATCCTCGACTGACTAGTTCCAATCCAAACCTTTCAAACTCTTGGTGCAACAGGGGTTGCTCCTCTTTGATCATCATATTCAACGAGCATGGCTTCCTACTCAATGCATCGGCCACTACATTGGCCTTACCAGGGTGATAATGAATTTCCAGATCATAATCCTTGATCAACTCTATCCATCTTATTTGCCTCATGTTCAACTCCTTCTGGGTAAAAATATACTTCAAACTCTTGTGATCAGTGTAAATCTCGCAACGGTTACCCATAAGATAGTACCTCCAGGTCTTCAAAGCTAGAACTACAGCTGCTAACTCCAGATCATGGGTTGGATAGTTTTCTTCATGAGGTCGAAGCTGCCGGGAGAGGTAAGCTATGAACTTGCCTTCTTGCATTAACACACAACCAAGTCCAAGTTTGGAGGCGTCGCAATAGACATCAAAGTTCTTGGTGATATCGGGCATGGTTAGGACTGGTGCAGTTACTAATCGCTTCTTGAGCTCTTGGAAACTCTCTTCACACTTAGGGGTCCATTCAAACTTCTTGTCCTTCTTCAACAGTTGGGTCATTGGCCGGGCAATGCTTGAAAACCCTTCAACAAATTTGCGGTAATATCCCGCTAGTCCGAGAAAACCTCTAACTTCCGTTTGAGTGGTAGGGGCTTCCCATTCCATGACTGATTTGATCTTCTTTGGGTCTACTGATATTCCTCCAGCTGATAATACATGGCCTAAGAATCCAACTTCCTTCAACCAAAACTCACACTTACTAAACTTGGCGTATAGCTGATGCTCTCTCAGAGTCTCTAAGATTAATCTCAAATGGGTTGCATGCTCCTCTTCGGACTTGGAGTAGATAAGAATGTCATCAATGAAGACAACAACAAACTTATCCAAAAACTCCATAAAAACCTTATTCATGAGTTTCATGAAATAGGCAGGGGCATTGGTTAATCCGAAAGACATTACGGTGTACTCATACAATCCGTATCGGGTAGTGAAGGCTGTTTTGGGTATATCAGTTGCACGGATCTTCAGTTGATGGTATCCAGTTCTAAGGTCTATCTTTGAGAAGACTCGAGCTCCAGTCAATTGGTCAAATAGATCATCAATCTTTGGGAGAGGATACTTATTCTTGATGGTAACATCATTTAGCTTGCGGTAATCAGTGCACAGTCGACTGGAACCGTCACTTTTATCCACAAACAAGATGGGTGATCTCCAAGCAGAAGAACTTGGCTGGATCAATCCCTTACTCAAAAGGTCATCCAATTGCTTCTTTAACTCCACTAGTTCAGCTGGGTTCATACGATAGGGTCGTTGGGCTATAGATCCCGTTCCGGGAATAAGCTCAATGATAAACTCAATATCCCGATCCGGTGGCATTCCGGGTAGCTCATCGGGAAAAACATCCGGGTATTCACAGACGATAGGAACTTCCTCTATAGTTGGTCCTGAGATACTCTTATTACATCTGGTGATTTGGGGTGGTTTGACTGACACATGCTTTACTACAATTCCAGTGCTACTCATCATGGTGATGGTCTTCTTGGCACAATCTATCACTCCTTGATGGGAAGACATCCAATTCATACCAAGAACTACTTCCAAACCTTTAGTTCCCAACACTATCAAATTGGCTAAGAAGGCTATTCCATGAATTTCTATGGGAACTGCCAAACAGTTCCACTCAGCCCTTGTTGTTGACCCAGGTATTTGTACTAACATGGCATGTTTCATGGGTGTTGGTTGAAGTCCACTTTTATCAACAAATAACTTAGTAACAAACGAGTGTGATGCTCGAGAATCAAACAGAACTCTTGCAGGAACTGAATTAACAGGGAACATACCAAGCACAACGTCGGTTGCTTCCTGAGCTTCTTCAACATTCATGTGATTCAGACGGCCTCGAGGGTGAGGCTGGTTCCTTGGTGGATAATTCTTGCCATTTCCAACACGGCGCTGTTGCTGAGCAGG
The DNA here is from genome assembly GCA_007115705.1 of Dactylis glomerata. Lineage (NCBI taxonomy): Eukaryota > Viridiplantae > Streptophyta > Magnoliopsida > Poales > Poaceae > Dactylis > Dactylis glomerata. The sequence continues at coordinate 4,251,342 of QXEO01000411.1, read as the reverse complement.
AGCAGTGGTCTTGGATGCATCATTCAGCTTCTTCGGGCATTCATTGGAGTAGTGCCCCTTGATTCCGCACTCATAACAGGTAACACCAGACTTGTCACCAGGCTAGGGCAGCACAGGGGCGCCATTTGGCCTAGGGGTATTGGGGTTGAAATTGTTGCCATTAGGTCTTGGAGGTGCACGAGTGAAGTTGTTGCCGGTCGGACGGTTGGGATAGTTGGGACGTGGAGCAGGTGCAGATGGCCTCATAGGTCTAGGGGCGAAACCCATAGGTGGATTTCCCCTTGGCTTCTGCGAGTTGCTTGAGTTGCCTTGATACATCATACGGCGCTTACGGTTCTCTGCAGCTTGCTTGAGTTTGCCTTCCATCTGAATGGCAGAGTCAACCAATGACTCCAGGTCTGCAAAGGGAATGCTGACCAAGACACATTGCATCTCATCATGAAGTCCATTCAGAAACCTTTCTTGCTTCTTCTCATTGGTGTTGGTGTCGTCTGGGGCATACCTAGACAAGGTAAGAAACTTGTCACGGTAGTCAACCACAGATAGGGAACCTTGCTTCAGATTTCTGAACTCATCTCTCATCCTTTTAATCAATCCCAACAGAACGTGGGCTTTGCTAAACTTGCTCTTGAACTCCTCCCAAGGCATCACATACCCTTGGGCTTGCATCGCGCGAGTGCTATCCCACCAAGCTCTTGCGGCTCCAGCAAGATAGTGGGTGGTATACAAGACCTTCTCATTTTCGCCGACTCCGGCGACTGCCAAATTGTTCTCCATGGTGCGAAGCCAGTCATCAGCATCTAATGGTTCTTCAGACTTAGTGAACATAGGTGGGTTGGTGTTTTGGAAACTCTTTAGCTTGGATCGATGATCATCATTGCCATGGTTCTCTCCTTCACCATGGCCATTTCCATTGCCATTGTTGTGGTTCATTGCCATCTGGGTTAACTGCTGAAGAGTGGCCAAGTTAGCTTGGCGCTCAGCTCGGGCTGCTTCTCGGTCTTCCATGATCAACCTTAGCAGTTCTGCCATTTCCGGGTTCGGAGGTGGGGGTGCTCGCGGCATCTGAAGATAATGGGTGTAAGACAAGAGGGAAAAACTAATTGCTAAGATTTAAATGTAACATGGATGATGCAATTTTTGTCTTACTAAGGCCTTAAGGTCCAAATTCATATTTCATTCAACAAGCATCAAACATATCATACATACGAGTTCACACATTACAAATGGTTTACATCAAACCATTGTGACTCGTCTACTAGAGAGGGGGATACAACTCACACCTACACGAAGTGACTTAAGGTAAACTCATAACTAGATAACACAGGGATCTCTAATCTAAACATCGGGCTCCTCGGGGTCTTCCTCCTCATCATCCACAATGAATCCAGCATCCTCATCATCCTCCTGATCATCAAGGTCCTCCATGAAGTCATCCTCGTCACTAATGAGGGCATTATCCTCCTTGCGGAGATCAATGTCTTCCTCCTCACCAAGGTGACTCTCTAGACTCTCAATGTACTCTGTCAGCTCAGCCACATTGGCCTTCAACTCCTCAATGGTCTGATCCCTCTCATCGCGCTGGCGGCGAAGACCCTTGCGATCCCTAGCAAGGATCCTGATGGTGCTTCTCGCCTCCACAAGTGCGAAGTGCTCAAGGTTGGCCTTGGTACGGGCACGATCTGCCTCCTGCTGAGTGGAGTACAGCAAGAAGTCCATGTGATCGACATAGGTACTTGGCTCATTTTGCCCTGGCATGTTTGCGGGACGCCCATCCACATCACGCCGAGCAAAGTTCCTAAAGCGCTCCCCCTGGATCTCCTCCACATGCAGTCCGCACAAAAGGGCGTGCATCTCCTGCATACCTCGGACCAAACCATCGGCCCAAGTGTTCTCCACAAGCTCAAACTTGATCCTTGGAGAACTTAGATCTCTCTTCTTGCCACGGCAACTCGCCCTGATAAGCCACCGTAGCTCTCCATCCGGGTGCTCATTGAGCACGGCTCCCTTGAACTCCAGATACAGACGATCCAGGAACAAGGTCAGGGTGGTGAGGTCGCGCTCGAAACAAAGGCTGCCACCATGGCCCAACTGGTACTGCTCAGTGAATACCGGAGCCATCTACAAAATTTTAGATTAGATGAAGTTAGTGATCAACTCAAGTGTGCAAAATTTTAAGTAGGCAAAAACTGAATTATGTACAAAGCTTTGTAAATAGAGAGGAAAATACTAAGCAATTTCAAACCATTACTTATATCTTTGCTTTTATAAAGGTTTCATTTAACGCCCATTCTAACTAAGGTCTCCTAGGGTCAGCTTAGGCTCTGATGCCAACTTGTAACACTCGCGAATTTATCACAAATCTGAAGTGCCCGTTATGCATTCCACCACAATCCCAGAATCATTGTTGTGATACACATAACGTAGTTGGTAACCAGTTCCATAGACATTGCAATACGATGGTTCAAATACAATGGTCATAGTGACCAAGTTCATATTACAACACAATATAGCAGTGGAAATGACGTCTTCGGGTCCATGCCTTCACCCTACAGGCAATGGCGACTCAGGAGATGGTCTTAGTTCTGATACTCTTCTTCATAACCTTCCTCCGGATACTCTTTCCCATAGTCTGGCCAAGTTGATAGCCAGGGACACAGCCATGAGTACATTGGATGCACTCGCAAACCATCTTATAAAGGAAATGATGAAGTAGATATGCAAGTTTGATATGGTGGACTAAGCACTAAGTTTATTTGCAAAAGCTAGTTTTATTTCCCAAGAATGTTCATTAGTAGAGAAGAAGCTTTTAATTCTCTAAGTTCAATCTAAAGAGGAACTTCAAGTGTGTCAATATCAATGTCAAGTCAAGTCATTCACCAAGTTCATCATCGGTTGTTTATATTCTTGACAAAAGTCAAGTACAGCTTGCCAACTGTCCATGACCGCGGATGCGGCTATTCGAATAGTTTTGAAACCTCTGCAGAGGGGTACACTTTACCCACAAGATTCGATACATCTGCCTGGAGAAATCCACGGATCGTCATACACAAAGTATGCGAGGTTCAGATAATCAAACAAACTCTTTCACTTGTCTACTCTAGTATCGGATCCTTCCCTAAGAGTCCATTCTGGCACTCCTAGTTTTGCCCGCTGCAGAGTGCTGCATGAATGGAATATCCACTCGGTTCGAAAGTACCCGCGCACGGTGTACTTCTATAAAGGATGATACAAGGCCTCCCATACTAGGGTAAACAAGCTACGGACTAAGCCCCTTCCCATTTAGGGGTAATGTGGTCATACGGCATGGTTGCCTCACATAGTACATCACTCGTTATCCTTTAGAAATACATTCCATAGTCCTTAGTCAAGATTATTTTCTTTCATAAAACCATCATGTAGGAGAAATCTTCAATTCAAGTTTTCAAGTTCATGTTACCAACTTCAAGTAGGGTTCCCCTTAGAGATGGCCTCAATTTTATTAGCGACTAAGCAACTACCTTGAGTGATGTTTAAAACTAAGGAAAATCTTGGATAAACTCAGCTTGATGCTCTAGTTAAGCAAGATATCACTACACAACTATCATTCTACTCTAGCAATTCCATCATGCAATTTACTTAAAACAGGTAGAATGCAATAGTAAAACTAGGCATTTGGAGTATGATTCAAAAGATGGCTTGCCTTGGTTGGCAAGGTGTCCGGGGTAGTCTTCTTCTTCTTGATAAAATTCCCCCTCAATATCCTCCTCAGCAACACTAGCGTCTAATAACGAATAAACACAAAGCACACAATCACTACACAATGCTAACAACACACCAAGCACACATACTTGTGTTCAACAATAGCATTCATGTTGGTTCTTATTTGAATTGGGTTGCAAGTTTTCTTCCAAGTTTTTCATTAGGTGTGCAAGTTAGATTTTGCTACCATGTGCCATGTGTTGTTTACTTTTTAAGTATGGATATGAAACTAGGGTATTAGGGCTAGTTCAAGTGGGGGAGGTATTAATTAAGTAAATTGGTATTGAGGGCAAAACTAATTCTAGGTAAATAATAGAGATCTATCATTTTATGCTACCAACTAGGATTAGATTAGGGTCTAATTGGTACCACTAACAAGGTTTGAGTTGATTAAGGTGGGACTCAACAGTAGGGGAGTTAATTAGTGAGTTCACAAACCAAGTTTCATAATTTTAGGAGGGTTAACCAATTTTCTAGAATTTTTCTATGATTAATAAAGCTATGGTCAAGGTATTCTTATTTATTTAAATCCCTAACTCAATTTGGGTTCTAACCAGTTTCACAGGTTAGAGAATTTCCTAAGCTTTCCAACGCATATTTATTTGCTAAAAATGGATTTCTAAATCTCTTGGAATTAAAGTTTGAACATCATATCTGAAACATATTTGAATTAATTCAAAACGGGCGGGAAATAATGAAAAATGAATTGGACCGAATTCTAAACGAACTGGGCCGATTTCCTACAGAACCCGAACGGGCTGACCCAGGTAACGCTTCGCCCGGCGGGAAACGTTTCAAAAGAAACTGACAGGTGGGGCCTACTGGTCAGGTCACTTAAGTGACCCGAATCGGTGCGCTGCCGTTGGATTCTAATCCAACGGCGCATCTGCGTCGTGTTTGACGGCGAGGGCAGAGGCTCACCTGCGCACGGCGAGGAAGATGACGGCGACGGCGCCATGCGTAGAGGAAGCAGGGCTCGACGGCGACGGGCGGAAAAGACTCCGGCGGCACTCCTCCTCCAGTTCCCGGCGTCCGTTCGTCCAGCAGTGGCCCAACGCGGCGGCGCTGCCTGCGCCCAGTACCTCGCCGGCGGAGCTGGCGACGTCGAACGAGGGTGAGCGGGGAGAAGTGAGGGTGTCTGGGAGGTAGCTAGGAGTGGGGTGAGTTTGTTCGTTTGCTCGGAGGGGGTTTTTATAGGCCAGAGGGGCGGGGACAAGGGCGCCTAGTGGGTGGCCGGCGCAGGGTGTGCTGGCGACGTGCACGGGCGAGGCCGGGCACGGCGGCCTTGCTCGCCTGCTGGCGGGGTTCTGTCTCGGCGACGGAGTGCTGTGGGTCGGCTCTGGCGAGGTCACGGCGGTCGGAAGCTTGCAGAGAGGAAGAGGGACAGAGAGGGGGGGTCCGGGCGGCATCTTCCTCTTCTCCTCCATTTCTCACGGCTCGGGTCGGGGCAGAGGGGGCTGGGCTCGACCGTGGAGGCTCCCTAGGCATGGCTATAGGGTTCAGGCGAACGTGAACAGCAACGCTCACAGTGAACTCGATTTTCTCCGATTTTTGCCCACCACGTGTTCGATCAAATGCCCGCAAGAAATTTGAATTCAAAATTTTGAAAACGGCCACTGTGGTTTGTCAAGATATTGGACAAGGGTTCCAGAACTATTTTTGTTTGGAGAAAATATCATGTTTTGCAGAAATTTGTATTTGAAATTAGGGTTTGGTTGCTGAATTAGATTCAAAGTTTGGCAGAAGTTGGAGTGGGTTTCTTGTTTGAGCTTTTGTTGGAAACCTCTTGGTTGAGTTAGTATGTGATCTGGTCAAGCTCAACTAACTGACCACACCTTCACTTGAGTTATAGATTTCTTATTCTAAGTGCTCAAAGTAGGGTAGTCAATAATAATTTCTAGATCAACTTTTTTCTTCTCTTTTTCTTTCTTTCTTTTGTTTCTGGTTTCTTTAGCTCTTATAATTCTTCTCTAATGCTTCTGTTGGTTGAGTTAGAATTAACTAACTATTGCACAACCATTTTATACACACATAAAATCATAGAAGACATATAATAGAAAATACATGCATACATGCAATAATAGATAAAAAGTTTTAGTTGGTCCAAAATTTTGGCACTTTATTTAATAGGAAATGGATTACAATTTTCTGAGTTGTTACATACGCGCTACCCCGGAATCCGGGTTGTCCCCGAGAATGGGGCAATACATATCACGGCATATCCCGTGCCGCCGGAAGACACTTTGGTTCTCCCGCCGTGGCGTCGGAGTTATGCTCTGGAGGAGGTACTGCCGGGGTGTGCCGGGGAGGTAGACTCCACAGGGTATGCGACCGTACTAAGTTAGATGGATGGAAGACTTTGATCGATTATCCGAAACCCGCATACTTGTGTATGACAGTCCGTGGTGGTATCCTGGCGGATTTATCGAATCTTGTGGGTAAAGTGTACAACCTCTACAGAGTGTAAATCTATTCGAATAACCGAGTCCTCGGTCATGGATGGTTGGAAAGATCACTACATTGCCCAATGTCAGATTTTGGTTTTATAAAGTGTTTCGGAAAAATGGAGAAAGGTGCCAGACGGAGTACTCGGAGGGTACTGCCGTGGCATGGGTATGGTCCGGAGTACTTGTAGCGTACTGCCGAGGAATTGAAGATGGTCATGTGCGATTGACCTGGTTTTATGAATGGAGGTGGTCATGTTTGGTTGACCATCGATTTTTATGGAAAATAAATGAGTTCCCCCTCCCCTAGAGAATTTACCAAATTTCTGTTTTCAAAAATGTTTTTCAACAAGGATATAGAGATGTCATATGAAATGCTATATCGACAAGAGAAACTTTGCTAGTATAGGGCAAACTAGAATAGAGCCTATCCTTGCTATAGCAAAACAAAATGTCAATACTTTCCTCTTAGATGGTTTGCTAGTACAATTCAAAATGTACTCATGGCTTTGTCCCTGGCTATTAACTTGGTCAGACTATGGAGAAGACTAGGAGGAAGATGAAGGTGGTTACGATGACGCCGATTGCGAACTAGGAACGTCTCCCAGTCAGTTGCCTGTAGGGTAGTAGGCATGACCTGGGTCATCAACACTGCTTGGTATCCGCTGCTTAGATGTGAACTTGCCCTGCATGGCATTATCGAGCTTGGTCATGTGACCAGTTGTAAGTTTCTTAAACGTTAATGTAATGGATGATGTAATCCTGTTATCAACTCGGATATGTGGATTCACGACACACTGATCATGGGATCGTGAATTGTATGCATATCGGGTATTTCTGATGGGTAATCCGGGGTCCCCACAAGTCTTTCCCTCTATTTATCCATGCTTGGAATTCATGAGTGCTGCGGGATTTCCAAACTCTAATCTCTAATGCAGGATTGGAACATTTTGTTGATAGTGAACCTCACCAATATGCTAAACTAACCATGTCTGTGGTGCAGGATTTTAGATTCAGTTGGTCTTTGCCTAACCCCATGGTTCATTATAAAATTCACAATAAAACTGTGGACTTGCCCTTTGATGTTTTCTATGCAGCTATTAGAGTACCACAGTGGGGATCACGCAAAAAGATAAAGGAGCGACCCAGGCCGTTGATGGACTTGTATGAAGATATTTGCCAAGGAAGAAGCTTCTTAGGAGAGAGTGGTAAAATTCGGAATATTCATTTCCCATCTATTCGATATTTTGCCTATTTATTGCCAAGTGTGTTCTTGCTAGGAAGACTTTAAGCAAGTTATCCTCTTATGATTTAGCTTTTATTTCAGCTGCTTTGAGACAGGATAGGACTTATAATTTGGATGCTTTGATAGCTTTCCGTCTTGCTACTAACCATGAGAAATGGGAGTTTGTGGAGGACTTATTATTTCTCGTTTATTAGCCTTGCATGGTGTAGTACCACACAATTTGGACCTTCAGTTTCCCATAGAGAGGCTTGATCTTAATTCTATGATACAACATAAGTTTGTTTCTTCTCAGGCTTGGTTGGGCAACTTGTCTTATGAGATAACCTTTCTCAAGAAATCAGCCTAGAGAGTAGTTAAGTCTGATCGATTAGTCCATTTGCATGCACCTCTTTTGTTTAACCTTGATGGCAGGAATGGATGGTAACTCACGGAGGAGCACCCTCACCACGTACATGAGGGTGGAGAGGGGACTGAAGATAATTCTGCCAGCCCTCCAGCACTTGGGAGTTCCCATACCAGCAGTCCTATTTTGATTATGGACCTGATATGTCTCAAACGTGTCTATAATTTTGTATGCTACATATGCTTGTTTATACACCATTTGCTTTGTGTTTTGTTACACTTCGTGGCATTTTTATGCATTTTCCAGAACTAACCTACTAACGAGATGCCACAGTGCCAGTTCCATGTTTTCTGCTGTTTTTGTGTTTCAGAAAAGCTACACAGGAAATATTCTCGGAATTGGACGAAACAAAACCTGAAGTTCCTATTTTTCCCAACACGAGACGGAGTCCAAAGCAGAGACAGAGGGGGACCAGGGGCCAGGCACACCATAGGGTGGCGCGGCCTACCCTTGGCCCGCGCCACCAGGTGGTGTGGCCCCCTGGTCCACCTCCTGAAGCTGCCCTTCCACCTATATATTCTCCTCGGCGAGGAAAACCTAAATGCCCGATCAATTTCCATGAAACATACTGCAAGCCGCCGACATCGTCGATGCGAGATCGGGAGGGTCCAGAAGCTCTTCCCGGCACCCTGTCAGAGAGGAGAATCACCACCGGAGGCCTTCTTCATCACCATGCCTGCCTCCAGAGTGATGTGTGAGTAGTCTACCTTGGACTACGGGTCCATAGCAGTAGCTAGATGGTTGTCATCTCCTCCATGTACTTCATCTTTAGTTCTTGTGAGCTGCCTATCATGATCAAGATCATCGTTGTGTAATTCTACATGTTGTGTTTGTTGGGATCCGATGAATATTGATACTTTGTCAAGTTGATTTATGAATTATCATCTCTATGTTGTTTATGATCTTGCATGCTCTCCATTTCTAGTAGATATCTTGGCCGAGTAGATGCTAGTGACTCCAAGAGGGAGTATTTATGCTCGATAGTGGGTTCATGCCTCTAGTAATCTGGGAGAGTGACAGAAACCTCTAAGGTTGTAGATGTGCTGTTGCTACTAGGGAGAAAACAACAATCTTGCGTTCAAGGATATTTGTATTGTTTACATTACACACTTTGCTTAAGGCGATAATCTATTGCTTGCAACTTAATACCCAATGGTTGCTCGGATAACATCCGGCAGGTGGATTATTAGTCATAGATGCAGTTGGATTACGGTCTACGTATTATGTTGTAATGCCCAAGTGAATCTCATAGTGATCCTCATGACATTTGTATGCTTGATTTATTCTATCAATTGCCCAACTGTAATTTGTTTACACAGCATGTTATTTATCTTATGGAGAGACACCTCTAGTGAACTGTGGACCCCGGTCCATTCTTTTACATTGTTATTACCGTTTACCATTTACTCGCTTTATTTATATTCTTGCAAACTACTATCTTTTACCACTCAATACGCTTAATCCTTTGTTTGCAGCAAACCGGTGAGATTGACAACCTTACTGTAAGTTGGGGCAAAGTACTTGGTTGTGTTGTGTGCGGGTTCCACGTTGCTGCTGGTGCAAAGCTATGCCTTGGACGAGGCGCCATATATAAATTGTCCGGAGGTGTCGCAAAGCTAGCAAGCATCAACCTTTGGAAGTTGGTTCTTCCTCCTACTAGTTCGATAAACCTTGGTTTCATACTAAGGGAAGACTTGCTGATGTGCTCATCATACCTTCCTCTTGGGGTTCCCAACTAGGCGGACATCTACACGCCATCAAGCAATTTTTCTGGCGCCGTTGCCGGGGAGAAAGAGGATGTCTGCAAGGGGAGTCTCTCGCTTCCAATCTTTTACTTTGTTATTGTTTTGCTTTGCTTTACTTTTGCTTGCATCTTTTTATCAAAAATACAAAAAAATAGTTCCTTTGATAGTTGGTATTCCGTTACTTTTATTTTTAGTTCATTATGTCGTCTAATTGGGAAAGGTAACATTGATGAGTTCTTTAATCATGTTAGTATGCATAAAGATATTGAGGATAGATCTTTAGCCGAGCTTGCTCCTAGTTATGAAGTTGCTGCTGCTTATTTAGTTCACATGTTGGAGGCTAGGTTTGTCAACCTTAATCCTTTTATGCAGCAAATGTTTCTTAAGCTTCATGATATAGAAGACTCCGAAAACAAAGATTTTATTTTGGAGACTTTGCATAGAGAATTTAGAGATGTTGCTATAGAAGCTAGAAAAGTTTTTGAGTATTTAAATATGCTTGGCTCGCGCATAAATGTTGTTGGTACAAGCAAGAAAAAATCAAAGTACCAATACCTTGCAAACTCGTAGGATTGCATGAAGCTTTGGAAAAGAATTTTGATTGGATTGTTCCTGAAAACCCTTTTGATGAAAGTAGTGAACCCAAGAGTGTTCATAAGGGATCTTCAAAAACTCATTTGGATACAATACAATTCATTGTTGAAAATACTTCTGCAATTAATCTTAATGCCTCATTTGAAAATACTTGATTTCCACTTTCCGCGCCTAGCTCAAAGGAGTTAAAGAAAAGCACTCTTGGGAGATAACCCAATGTTTTATTTTCAATAATTTTTCTTTTTGTTGAGTCTTGGAAGTTATTACTACTGTAATGACCTCTCCTTATCATTTTTATTTCGTTTTTATGCCAAGAAGAACCTCTAATTTGAGGAAGGTAAGATTTGGGGAAGTTGCTGTCCTAAAACAGATTTCTGCGCTGCACCATAAAAATTTCTGAAAATTCTCAGAATATCTTTTTGATATTCGATTTTTTGTGCACATTCCCCAGGTTATTTCCAAACTTTTATTAGTTTTGCACTTTTCGATTTGAGCAACAGAAGGTCCTCTGAAAAATCGATCTTTGTCAGCTGTTCTGTTTTGACAGATTTCTGCCACTATTTGTGTTCGCCTCTCGATCGCTTTCTTTTTTAGTTCTTTTGATCACGAAACTTTTGAAGAAGTTTCTACAGTAGTTTATGCTTTAATGTATGGTATATTTGAGTTTGAAACTGAACCAAAAGAGTAGACTTACTATCATGCTTATACTAATGTTGCTAATAGAATTGTGTGAAGTTTTGTATGAAGGAAGTTTTCAAGTGTAGGGAAAGGAGAGTGATAAGATGAGATGAAGTATGGACAAAAGCTCAAGCTTGGGGATGCCCATGTCAACCCAATAAATATCCAAGAGGTACAAGTGTCAAAGCTTGGGGATGCCCCGAGGCACCCCTTCTTCATCGACAAAAATCAGGTCACCTTTTAAGACACTATATTTTTATTGCTTCATATACTATGCATTTATCTTGGAGCGTATTTACTTTCGCTTTCAGTTTTATTTTGTTTTGTTTTCTGAAATAAATGGTTGGACCCCAACAAATTTCTTTTGGAGAAGACACACTCTATTTTCATTGCCAAGAACACTCTAGTTTTCACACTTATCGTTCAACGAGTGTTCTCTTTTTCTAGTACTGCGTTTAGCTTTCATTTTCCGCCTTGATTTTTGTTCAGATTTTGTTATATCTTTGCATCAAGGTGCATTTAGACCACTGGTCTATGTTGGTTTTCATCAAAAGAGTTGATTCAAAAAGATTTGAATGGTGTTGGAAAAGAGAAAAAAGTTTCATGCCTATAGTGGTACAAATGGGAGCTTCTTTAGACTGTGGCTTAGACTTTTGCATGTCATGCTTGATGTTATTTTGATAGTATGCTTAGTAGTTTTTGCTGTAGCATGACTTTTCTCAAATGACTGAAATTGCTTAATGTGCCTTTGAAAGAACCATGCGTTGTTTTTATTATGTGGGAGCATATTATTTTGGTTTTCTCCTTTGATGCTTTATTTGGGTTGACTTGGCGCATGCTTACAACATGTTGGACTTTAACAAGTCGCCATAAGACTCTATGATAATTTGGTTTTTGACTTGTGATACCACTTTATGCTTCGGTTAATGATATTTTGTCGCTATGCATGATTATGGCCGTTATTGCTCTCTTAGTTGGTCGCTCCTAGTCTTTTGCTAGCATTCATTTTGTACTGAGAGGGAATACTTCTCGTGCATCCAACTCCCAAAAACCAAAGTTTTCCAAAGAGTCCGCTATAAATTCCTATGCATGGTATTTGCAAGCCATTCCAAGTAAATTTTCATGTGCTAGCTTTCAAAAAAACCTTCAAAATACTTCTCATTTTGTGACACTATTATTAGCTCATGGGGACGTAGTGTTCGGATTTGCTATCTTCCATATTGTTTTATTCCAAAAAAGAAAGAAAAGAAAAAAGGCACTCCTCCATGGTATGTGAAAGTTGGTGGGCCATGGTTTGTGAAAGGAAAAGTGGGGAGGAGTGCCATGCTTTATAAAAGAGCACAAAAGTGCCAATATCTCTCTCAAAAACTTGCTTAGTATGGAAGATAGTAAGAACCCCATTGCTAGTCGTTGACAAGAACAACCACCTCTCAAAACAATTTTGTATCTCTCTGTTTTACAAATGAAAAGCTCTAGCACATGTTTAATCATTGCTTCCCTCTGCGAAGGGCCTTTCTTTTACTTTTATGTTGAGTCTCCACCTTCTACCTATATGCACCGTCTAAGAGAGCATAGTTGTCATTCTGAGTTTAATGTGCATAGTCCCAAAATTTATTATTGATTGATTCATGATTATGGTTTTGCTTGTTCTTAAATTATTTGTATCTAGTCATCCTCTTAAACTTGAAGGTGTCCTATGCATTTATGTTTTGCTATTCCATGAAGGACAAGCTGAAAACCACTTTGATATGTTTTTCTATATGGTTGAAACACACACTTGACTTTCAATGCATCATTACTCATGATCTTTTGTTTGTGTTACTTTTCATGTTATAACATGGTTGCTAAGTTTTATTATCAAGATTATGTCTCTTATGCCTATAGTTTTAAGTACTTTGATCTTAGCACTCAATGCTTTACATCGTTGATCAAGATTGTGCTGGTGCCTGTCACCTCAAAAATTATTGTTTTGTTATCACTTACCTACTCGAGGACGAGAAGGAGTTATGCTTGGGGATGCTTGATATGTCTCAAACATATCTATAATTTTTTATGCTCCATGCTTGTTTGTACACCATTTGCTTTGTGTTTTGTTACACTTCGTGGCGTTTTTATGCATTTTCTAGAACTAACCTACTAACGAGATGTCACAGTGCTAGTTCCCTGTTTTCTGCTGTTTTTATGTTTCAGAAAAGCTAAAGTTCCTATATTTCCCGACACAAGACAGAGTCCAAACATAGATGGAGGGGGACCAGGGGCCAGGCGCACCATAGGGTGGAGCGGCCTACCCCTGGCCCGCGCCACCAGGTGGTGTGGACCCTGGCCCACCTCCTGACGCCTCCCTTCCGCCTATGTATTCTCCTCAAAGTGGAAAACCTAAATGCCCGATCAATTTCCACGAAACATACTGCAAGCCGCCGCCGTCATCGACGCGAGATCGAGAGGGTCCAGAAGCTCTTCCCGGCACCCTGCCGGAGAGGGGAATCACCACCGGAGGCCTTCTTCATCACCATGCCTGCCTCCGGAGTGATATGTGAGTAGTCTACCTTGGACTATGGGTCCATAGCAGTAGCTAGATGGTTGTCATCTCCTCCATGTGCTTCATGTTTAGATCTTGTGAGCTACCTATCATGATCAAGATCATCGTTGTGTAATTCTACATGTTGTGTTTATTGGGATCCGATGAATATTGATACTTTGTCAAGTTTATTTATGAATTATCATCTCTATGTTGTTTATGACCTTGCATGCTTTCCGTTGCTAGTAGATATCTTGGCCGAGTAGATGCTAGTGACTCCAAGAGTGAGTATTTATGCTCGATAGTGGGTTCATGCATCTAGTAATCTGGGGGAGTGACAGAAACCTCTAAGGTTGTAGAGGTGTTGTTGTACTAGGGAGAAAATGATAATCTTGTGTTCAAGGACATTTGTATTGTTTACATTACACACTTTGCTTAAGGCGATAATCTGTTGCTTGCAACTTAATACCCAACGGTCGCTCGGATGACATCCAGCGGGTGGATTATTAGTCATAGATGCAGTTGGATTACAGTCTATGTATTATGTTGTAATGCCCAAGTGAATCTCATAGTGATCCTCATGACATTTTTATGCTTGCTTTATTCTATCAATTGCCCAAATGTAATTTGTTTACCAAGCATGTTATTTATCTTATGGAGAGACACCTCTAGTGAACTGTGGACCCCGGTACATTCTTTTACATTGTTATTACCATTTACCATTTACTCGCTTTATTTACATTCTTGCAAACTACTATATTTTACCACTCGATACGCTTAATCCTTTGTTTACAGCAAGCCGGTGAGATTGACAACCTCACTGTAAGTTGGGGCAAAGTACTTGGTTGTGTTGTGTGCAGGTTCCACGTTGCTGCTGGTGCAAAGCTACGCCCTGGACGAGCCGCCATATATAAATTATTCGGAGCTGTCAAAAAGCTAGCAAGCATCAACCTTCGGAAGTTGGTTCTTTCTCCTACTGGTTCAATAAACCTTGGTTTCATACTGAGGGAAGACTTGCTGCTATGTTCATCATACCTTCCTCTTGGGGTTCCCAACTGGGCGAACATCTACACGCCATCAGGACCTTCTGCTTCATCTTCACGAGGGTCTGATTATGATCGTACCACCGATGACCCATCAGCCTGGGGCGATTACCAGCATTGGGATTGATCTCCACTTAGGCCAAAAGCCTAAGCTTGGGGGGAGGTACGCCGATGATTCACTCATCTATATATATCATATTTTGTCGGTACTTTATATATCCATGTTTCGCTTTCTTTCTTTTCTTTGTTGTTCTTGTTCTTATTTCTACTTTCCAAAACACAAAAAGACCAAAAATATTTCCGTTATTTCTCTTTGTTTGCCTCTTTAGTTTTCTAGTTTTGGTTTGCTTTGTTTCCTATTTTCGGTTTGGTATTTGAAAAATCTAAAAAGATTTTGCTTTGTTTGTTGTTTCCTTCTGTTCTTGTTTCAAAATTCAAAAATCCAAAAAATATTTGTTGTTCTTTTCCGGTTTTGTAAAGTTTGTTGCAGAGTTCAGTCTCCCGTGACTCCATTGGAGCTTGGTTATCACTTCATATTATTCAAGCCACACAAGTGAAAGGTAATAATGACGACATATGACAATTCGAGATGTGGTGAGAGGCTGGTACGAACTCTATTTGTTTTCATTTTTGTACATATACTCATCTATATGGTCGTGCTTAGCTTGTTCGTGTAAGGTGTATGTTATTTAATGGATGCTTAGTAGTTCTTGCTCTCATATGATTAGTTCCAATTTACTAATAGTTTGTAGCATGTCATGTAGATGTCTGCTTGCATTGTTTTATTCATAAAACGGTATGACTTTGTGGTATCCTCCTCTAAAAAGTTTCATTTGAATCGACTTGGCACATGCTCAAGCATGCATATGACTGAACAAAAAGTCAATTAAGCCTTGATGATTTACTTTACTTCAGAGCTCTTGTATCATTTTTATGCCTATATAATTTTGTTTTGTCGCAAGCATGATTATGACAGTTACTGCTCTCTCAATTGTCGCTTCCCAGTCTTTTGCTAGCCTTCACTTGTACTGAGAGGGAATACTTCTCGTGCATCCAACTCCTGAAAACCAAGTAACCCCAAAGAGTCCACGATAAATTCCTATGCATGGTATTTCAGAGCCATTCCAAGTAAATTTTCATGTGCTACCTTTCAAAACCTTCAAATACTTCTCATTTTATGCCACTATTTTTAGCTCATGAGGACGTAGTGGTCGGAATTGCTATCTTCCATATTGAATTAAGTACCCCTCGACTTGCATGTTTTATCTGCTCATCATTAATTTTGCAAGGGAGCTGGTCAGACCATTGTAATCTCAATAAAAAAAGGAAAAGAAAAAAAGGCACTCCTCCATGGTATGTGAAAGTTGGTGGGGACCCGATGGAATCGGTTAGCCATGGTATGTGAAAGGAAAAGTGGGAAGGAGTGCCAAGCTTTATAAAAGAGCACCAATGTGCCAATTTTTCAAAGAACTCGGAACCGCTCTCACTTGTTTAGTATGGAAGATAGCAAGAACCCCATTGCCAGTCGTTGACAGGAAACAACCACCTCTCAAAGCAAATTTTTATCTCTGTTTTACAAATGAAAAGCTCTAGCACATGTTAAAAACCTGCTTCCCTCTGCGAAGGGCCTTTCTTCTACTTTTATGTTGAGTCTTCATCTTCTAACTTTAAGCACTTTCTTGAGAGCATGGCTGTCATTCTTAGTTTAATGTGCTTGTCCCAGAACATGGTTAATTGTGGTATAACTTTGATGCTTGTATCTTTGATATTTCTACTTCTAGTCTTCTCTTGAACTTCAGAGGTGTCTTGGCATTTATGTTTTGCTCCACAAATAAAGGCAAGTGGGATACCACTCTTTCATATCTTATTATGAGCATTACAATCTTGTAGCTTCTTATGTTTCATGTTGCTTGTTATTGGTGCATTGGCACTCTTTCATAGTTTGCATGACTATGAGATAACATTAGTTGCATACTTCTTATTATGAATTGCCTGAGCACTTGATCATATAGTGAGAATATATACATCTTATGAAGCAAATGTGTTCGTGAAAGTTTATTTTATCGCTCTCAATTGTTAACTGAATTGCTTGAGGACAAGCAATATGCTAAGCTTGGGGGGAGTTGATACGTCCAAAACGTATCTACTTTCTTGAACACTTTTGCTGTTGTTTCTCCTCTAATTTGTGTGTTTTGAATACAACTAACATGGACTAACATTGTTGATACGTCTCAAACGTATCTATAATTTTTTATGCTCCATGCTTGTTCTTACACCAATTGCTTAGTGTTTTGTTACACTTCATGTCGTTTTTATGCATTTTCCAGAACTAACTTATTAACAAGATGCCACAGTGCCAGTTACCTGTTTTCTGTTGTTTTTGTGTTTCAGAAAAGTTACACAGGAAATATTCTTGAAATTGGACAAAACAAAAGCCGAACCTCCTATTATTTAACAAAGATTCCAGAAGTCCGAAGAGGAGACAGGGGGGGCATGGGCCGGCCACACAGTAGGGCGGCGCAGCCAGCCCCTGGCCCGCCCCCTATGTGTGAGACCGCCCTTGTCCACCTCTAACGCTGCCCCTTCGCCTATAAAGACCCCCCGACGGGAAAAACCTAAAGACCCGATCAATTTTTCTAGAAACACATCGTGATCCACCGCCGTTGTCGATCCAAGATCGGGAGGGTCCAGAAGCTCTTCCCGGTACCCTGCCGGAGAGGGGAATCACCACCGGAGGTCTTCTTCATCGCCATGCTTGCCTCCGGCGCGATGAGTAAGTAGTCTACCTTGGACTATGGGTCCATAGCAGTAGCTAGATGGTTGTCTTCTCCACCTTGTGCTTCAGGTTTAGATCTCATGAGCTGCCTGTAACATCCCAAGATTTTATCAAATTTTGGGGGAATTTTTTTGCTTTTGTTTTGAGTGCATTGATTGAAATTTCACAGAGATTTAAAACTTTTGAGTCTAATTGAAGCTTTATTAGAAAACTATTTTAAACTTTCTATTATTTTTCTTGAAGAACTTCTTTGAGAAAGATCAATTATCAAATACTATTTTCCATCCTTTATTCAAACCTATGCAAGCTTGCTTGTAAAGGAGTGAATCATAAAGGTGTCTTATTTAGTAAAGATTGTATTTTAAGAACTAAGTTTGAAAGGTAATTCCAAACATTACTTTATAAAAAAATTATTTCTTATTTCAAAGGATTTATTTCAAACCCTGTCTCCACATTTGCATTCATGCAAACAAACCTACTTGCCTTGTTCAAAAACTTTTATTGAAATTTTGCTTTTATTTTGAAAACCTATTTTGCTACTGGTTTAGCACACTATGCTGATTATCAGAATAACTTTGGATTTTTTTGTTTGAAGTGTTTTGAATCAAGTTTGCAAAAGATTTGATTTAAATCAGAAATCAGAAAAAGGAAAAGGAGAAGAGAAGAAATAAAAATAGAAATGGACCCGGGGAAGCCTTTCGGCCCAGCCCCAGATTCGGCCCGAGGCCCAGCAACACGCCATCCCGAAAGGGTACCGGCATCCACTCCTCCCGATGCTGACAGGTGGACCCCACATGTCATCTCCCTCCCCCCGCAATCTTCTCCCTCTCTCTCCATTTCTGAAAAACGGTCGCCGGAGTAAACCCCCCCTTTGATTTCTCGCGAGTCATGGCCATCAAGACCTCGCCTATAAGTACCCCGCACCCCCCCTCTCACCCTCCCCCTCCTCTCCTCGAATCGGGCCGCCAGGCCACTCAAATTCCTCGTCGGAGGTCCGCACAACTGCAGGCATCTCCGGCCGATTCCGACCCTTGCCAGTGAGCCTCGCCCTCTCTCTTCTCTCCTATCCTCTTCCTCTCCTCCTGGCGCACCTCCCTGACTTTTCTTCTCATATTTCCACGCAGAGAACCAACGCGCCGGAGCTAAACCGAAGCTCGCCGCCGCCTTGAGCACCTCCGGCCGTACCCCGTCAACGCTCTGGGAAGCAATCGACCACGCCGTCCACACTCTCGGACTCACCATATCCAGCTGCACCTCGTTCGAGTCTCCTTCACCTCGGGGAACCACCGGAAGCACCGCCGGCATCCACCTCTGCGCCGTGACCTCATCGCCGGCGACGGAAACCCTAGCCTCACAGTGAGCTCCCCCTCCTCGTCTCTGTAAACCGTCCGATCAAGATCTAACGCCCCAGACAGATCACTTAACAAACCGGTACTGGACGATCTAATCCGTCCAGATCACTTTAAATCTAATGGCCCACGACCCCGATCCAAATGAACCGGTACCGTGCAATCAGAACTTGCCACGTGTCGGCTCACGATTTAAACTCGATTCAAATAGAAGTTTGAAACCAGATCTAATCCAAATCCTTAGAAATTCATATCTTTTGATCTGTAGGTCCAAAAATAACAAATAATATACCGTTGGAATCCTTGAAACTTGTAGAATCCAGTAGTACAATAAAACCTCATATTTTATGGGTTCAATTTGAAACTACTTTCAAATTGGAATCAGACCTTTTGTTAGCTTGTTAAATTCATATCTTTAGTTCTGCTAATCCAAAAATCACAAATTTGTAGTCTTTGGAATCCTCTCAACTTGCAGAACATGATAGGATCAAGAAAATCCAAATTTGATACGTGCACACACTTTGTGCATTCAAATCTATCCAAATCACTAATTTGAACACAATTTGAATTCTATAACTTATTTTGGAATGATTCCAATTGCAGTGACTTTATATTACTGCAAGCTATCCAGTAGCATCACTTCCTATTCTTATTGAGACACTTCACTATTATTCAAATTCTAATATGAGGATTTGAGTAATTTCCATTATAAGAATAAATCTATTTCTGTTCCATAATGTATCCTTCTACCATAGCAAATCTTATAACCATACCTAGTCATCAATGTTATCTAAACAACATCTTGATCAAGAATCATAGCTACTTAGACCTATCTTGCTTAGTACCCACTTATTCAAATTACAAATGTGTCATTTGAGTAAAGTGTGATACCTTCAATCGTAGTTTCTACCTTTGCTACCATGGTATTAATCAAGTCAACATCATAGTACTTAACCCAATCCCATTTACTCATTAGGAACACTAAGCAATGTTTCAGGGATCATCTATACAATATCCATTACCTATAGCCATTTACTCATGTCTACTCAAATCTTAGCCTTGCATTGAACTATTCAATTTGCATTTGAGTTAATTGAGTACTTTAATGTTATAAGAATCCTAGCCTAAGCTTAAGTGTAATATATACTACTTAAGAATAATTGTTGCCACACTTATTCGATAGTATTGCTATTGCACTATTTTGTCTCTTATGTGATTTACCCACATGAGATATTCCAAGATTCAATATGCTTTGATAAAGCATAAAGATCTCGCTCATTATACTTTGTCTAATTCATAAATATTCAAATTGCAATTGTGCTACTTGAGTAGAATATGAATTCATCCCAAACCTAGATCATATTAATGTGGAGTTGTTATAGCCCATACCATAGTATGTGTTATACACCATGTTGATCAATGAACCATTTGAGCCATGCCCTCAATTATCAATCATTCATACCCAATCCAATGCCTACTTAATCTTATCTCTATGTATTGAACTATTCAATTTACAAATGAGTTGATTGAGTAACTCAATACTTCATGAATATTTACCCAATGTCTAAATGTTATGCATACTATTTAAGAGTATTTGTTGTCACATCTACTCAATAGTATGGTTGTGCACTAATCGACACTCGTGTGATGTAGTTCACATGAGTTACTCCAAATTTCGTTTATGCTTTGATAAAGCATAAAAACTCCATCAATTATATTTTGCTTAGTCCAATTCTCTCTCAATTCATATTGATCTTTCCCAAACTAAGCTCTCAAAATCACATCTCACAAATCATGACCCTTTGCCATATCTTTCTTGTCATAACATACCAATAAATCTAAATTGTTAAACAAACACTTTTCATTTGTTTGATTTGTTGATTGTGTTTGTATGGATTGTTTATGTTATGTTATTTATGTGTTATAGTTTTTGCGAAGAGCTATGTGCTTAGTAGAGAGAAGTGAAGGATCGTGATCTTCAAAAGGCAAGTGACACACATGTCCCTTTACCCATTTTACTTATGCATTAGTGTATTCACCTCTTGTAGTATGCATGATATGAGAATTATTCAACTGTTTTTATCAAATGCTTAGATCCTAGTAGTGTGTAGCTATCCCTCAAACCCCACTTGATAGGATGCTAAATACTTTGAAAAATATTGATGCCATGCTTTGACCACTTGTTAAAAGTGTTTTGTGAATAAATTAAGAACTTCAACTAAAATGAAACACCTGGGTGGATTGGTTTGATGATGGAGGCGATGTTGAGTGGCGACCTGGGGCTACACATTGTGTAGTTGCTTCCTGGGCGTTCACTTGTGGTTTGCCACCTAGGAATAAAGAGGTTACTATGTCTTCCATGCTTAGTGTACTTCCAGTGCAGCCTTATGACATTATGGGCTCTGTCTTGACTGATTAGATGTGGGAGTGCAACTTGTCGGCAAGAAGTGGTGGTAGTTGAATTGTAGGTTGGGGACGGAGCTTGCCAAGTTAGTTGCCCTCTCCTTCTAAAAGGTCTCGTTTCATTTTATGTATGGGCATAAAATGAATCGTAAGGTGAAAGTGCACAACCCTTGCAAGGTGTTTAAACTAATCGATTAGTCGTGTCCCCGGTTATGGACAATTGAGTCTCTAGACATGGAATGTACAGAAGAATCTCATCACCGATTCTGAATGACTAAAATCTGCCTAGAAACCCCTAGGTAGGAACTAAGGACCATACACTCCGAGGGGTGGTGGTGCCTGAGGTTCCGACTTTGTTGAATTTCGCCCAGTGCTACATACCTAGCTAGTATGTGGTAGTTGGGTGTTATTTCGACCCTTGAAAATATAAAACTGTGAAAGAAGGTTACATGAAACTTTTAAATAGGACAAAATTGGCTTTATGCAAATCAGCCTATAAGATCCACTAGCCAAATATACATGTAGATAGACTCCTCACAACATCCACCAAATATGTGTCATTTGCCAGTACATCATTGTACTGACCCCTTTGGGGCTGCATATTCAACGTGCAGGTTTTATTTCGAGTAAGGAACCAGGATTAGGATCTCGAGCTTACATTCCAACATGTCTGCCTATGGCACGTGATGAAGATGGAGGCTCCTTGCCACCTTGTTTTTCCCGCTGTGTATCTGTAAGTTTTGAATACTTGTATCTGGATCCGCGTTGAAATCTTGATACTATGCAATGAATATTTCATTTTGTTCTGTGGTGCTATCATTGATCCAGGGAGTAGCACTTAACACAGATGTTCCACCTTAATCTAAAGGTTGGGGCGCTACAAAATGGTATCAGAGCATAGTGTTGCCTGTAGGATCGAGACCCTAGGTTTGGACTAGACTAGGAAACCCCAAAATGATATCAAATGGGTATCATTGCGCTTAGGATGTGTTTTGAAAATTTTATTGCTTTACAAGTACTGGTTGTTTTATTTTCCTCGTAAGACTTATCACTCTCATTTACTTACACTGTTCTTTCTTCAAAAATTTAGATGACATTCACCAAGCTGAAGGTTCCCTTTGACGATGACGACGAGCTGTTTAGTGATCAGCTTTCTTGCCTTTCTCGGATGCTGAACCTGTCACCTCCCACTTTTCGTGGTAGAGTGATACCCTGTGTGGTTCCCGAGATCGTCCGCTGGGAGATTGAGACCAGGATTGAGGGTCGCACCATTGGTACTCCCACGGAGACAGTGGTGTACTCGAGGATGTACCCAGGTTGGGAGACTGGTGTCATGATGGCCATGGAGGAGGCACTAGCTCGCATATGTGGTATGTACGTCCAGGAGATATCAGAGTTGGATAATTCCATCTACCAGTTTGGGAGACGCAACCACGAGGGATGGGCCTTGAGGACCCCAGGACGTCGTGAGGATTTACCATGGACTGAGGTTCAGTTAGAGGACATGGGGTCCTATGAGTTCAACCTGGAGGACATGCTGCGCAGTGAGATGGATGCCATGGATGATGCTAAGTATCAACTTCTGCAGAAAGATGAGAAGATAGAGCAACTAGAGAACACGATAGAGAAGCTGAAGGAGAAGAACAAATCACTTGAGACTGCCAATGATAAGCTGACAGGCAAGGTCGAGGATCAGGAGGCCCAGATTGTAGGCTTTCGAGGACAGTGCATTTATCTTCACCAGGACCTGATGAAGTATAAACCTTGGCCGCCCAAGAAAGGAGCAACACCTACTGAGGAGAATAAGGAGTCGACCACGGAGCAGGTTGGAACAGAGTCTGAGAAGCCAGAGTCCTGCCAGCCCACCGTGGAGGAAGGTTCTGTGGAGAAGGTTCATGCGGTGCCACCTAGTCCTGTGGTGAAGCGACGCAAGACAGGGAACACTAGAGCATATCTTGCGTAGTTCAAGTAGTGAGACCACCACATTATCTAATAAATCGACGATCTTGTAATATTTAGTCGTGCCACCTAGTGGTATGACCCTGTTAGACCTCGCTTTCCAAAAACTTGTAGTTGACTTGTTTATGCTTGAGGATCTATGTTTGGTGTGATAATCCATGCTTTTAAATATTGGTTGCAATGTCTGTTAAAATTTTGTAGTAAGATGTTTTCTCTTGTCCTGCTGTGTTTGGATAGGAATCCTTTTTGATCTCTTCTGTCTAATCCTCATCTATGCTAATCTCTAAGCCTATCCTAAAACCCAAACAGATGCAACCTCAACACCCGAACAACCGCAACAACCCTCAATTGGAGATGGCAATACAACAGTTAGTTGAAGCACATACAGAAATTACGCGGATGATGACTCAGAATATGGCTAATCATGATAGTAAGGAATTACCTTTAGGAGTGCAGCAAGTACTGGACGATCATTCACGAATAGTACAAATGATGTCCCAGATGGTGTCCAGTACCAATAACAGCCTGCCACAAGATGAATATGGGGAGAAGCCAACAAAAGTTGATACTGTGATGATATGTCAAGCCTGTAAGAGGTGCGGAGAAGTGGGGCACATCTCTAAGGACTATCATGAAGAGTGTCCCTACTGTGACCTGAGTCACCCAGTTGAAGAATGTCCCATGACCCAAGTTACTTGTTTCCTATGTGAAGGAACCAATCATATTCCTGCTGAATGTAAGTTTTATCACACGGTGCAACGAATGAATCAACAAGCCAAGGATAGAATGAGCCAACTGCCAGGAAAGACCCCTGGAGATGGAAGACTCAAAAGAAAGATGGAAGATAAAGTCGTGGGTACAACACACAACCCTACCACTAAGTGTTGCTACTCATGTGGAGAAGAAGGACACTTGTCTAGAGATTGCTCGAAGAAACGAGAAAGTTTTCCCGCAACTGTAGTGGAATATGAAGAAAATGAAGTAAGAGATCTCCTAGCCCTAGAAAGACCTAAAAAGAAGAAGGACAACAGCAAGGTGATGTGCTTCAATTGCAAGGAGCTAGGACATTATGTGAGCAAATGCCCGGGAAGGTACAATGAAGTAAACATGCAAGATAGCGTGAAGAGAGACATCCGTTTGATCACTTGTTACAAGTGCAAACAAAAGGGACACTACTCGGATAAATGTTTAGAGAATGGGACTCCAAGACTTCAGTAAATTGGGACGACTGAAGGATGCCGCAGATACAAGGTGAAGACGCAACAAAGTATGATCAACCTAGGAGCATTTATATTCGGTTATTACCTGTAATAAATGAAGGATGGACTTGTAAGCCCAATGAGTAACTCATTGTATGGATGTAATTCTCTCCCAAATTCAGCAAGCTGAAAGTTTTACAACGCAAGAGTTATCGCCTTACGGCCGAGTTTGCCCAAAACCCTAGTTAGGAAACGATAGACTTGTTTTCAAAATTCGAAATAGAATTTGGGAACTTGGTCCCAATTTTCGACAAAACTTTTGTTTAAAAAAAACAAAAAAAAAACTAGAGAGGTTGACCAAGAGTTAGAATACGAGGTTTGCAAAACCATGTATGAAGTAATGATTTGGGTGCAGGATGGATTGATCACCACTCCTACTACTCTTATTATTCGCTCTCGTAATGTTGGTTTTACATACCTAGAGAGACATACCTACAGGAGAGACGACGTCGTCAAACCATGACCTTAGGAGGGAAAATATGTTACACCCCTTATAGTGCGCCAGTGTGGCCAAAACGTAAGAATACGGTGAGGAACGACTACACGATATCAGAAGCGTTTCTCTCAGTGGACCTTGAATGCGAAGACGGTTCAACTTCGGCTTCAATTCACCTCCCCGACTCTTCGTTTCGACTCCCCACGCGGCTTGTTCGACTACCTCCCTGAGCCTATAAGAGAGAGTTCACCCCTCTCCAGAGAATCACAACAGAGACCGCCACCACCAACTATGAGATTTCCTCCTGATTCCAGAGCCCTACACCACCGAAGTCTACCCCATCCCGACCTACGATGCTATGAGGCAACTCTCCAAATCCATGGAGCTATTTTCCTGCCCATGAGAGCTTCGTTAGATCCCTATTCCCTGAGAAGGAGTTCATCTTCGAGATATGATCAAGTTGTTCAGCGCCTTTCAACAACTATGAAGACGGTTGCTAAAGGAATTCTTAAGGACCTACAATACACACTTTGCTTAATGCAGTTATCTGTTGTTCGCAACTTAATACTTGTGGAGTTCTCGGATTGATTCGCCACAAGTGGATTATTAGTCATAGATGCAGTTGGATGGCGGTCTATGTATATTGTTGTAATGCCCAGAGTAAATCTCATAGTGATCCTCATGACATATGCACTTTATCTTTATTCTATCAATTGCTCAACTATAATTTGTTTACCCAGCATGTTGTTATTTATCTTATGGAGAGACACCACTAGTGAACTATGGACCCCGGCCCAATTTCCTTTACATTGCTATTACTGTTTACTTTTACTCGCACTGTTTACTTTCTCACATACTACTACTGTTTTCCACTCAATATGCTCAATCCTTTGTTTACAGCAAACCGGTAAGATTGACAACCTCATCGTAACTTGGGAGCAAAGTTCTTGGTTGTGTTGTGTGCAGGTTCCACGTGGCTGCTAATTGAAGACGCGCTAACAAGTATCATAAACGGTGCCCTTGCTGGAGTGTCACGAAGCTAGCAAGCATCACCTTCTGAAGTTTGGCTTTTTCCTATTGGATTCGATAAACCTTGGTTTCTTACTAAGGGAAAGACTTGCTACTGTGATCATCATACCTTCCTCTTGGGGTTCCCAACTAAGTAGTTATCCTGCCCGCATCAAGCTGTTTTTCTGGTGCCGTTGACAGGGACTAAAGAAGAAGAATAAGTTCCCACGTCAACTAGGCACCAGCTGTTTTTCTGGCGCCGTTGCTGGGGAAAAAGAAGACTTCTGCAAGGGGAGTTTCACACGTACATCCTTTACTTTGTTTTAGTTTTGCTTTAATTTATTTTTGCTTGCATCGTTTTATCAAAAATACAAAAAAATTAGTTTCCTTTATAGTTGTTTATTATGTCTAGTTTAGTTGCTGCTACTATGTCGCCCGAGGAAATGATCTTCACTTTCAAACAAAAGAGTGAGGAAAGTTTCAAAGAAGCTTGGTCTAGATTTTATGATTGGCATGGAAAAACTGAACCAAAAATGACTTTGAGTTTGCTTCTTAGTTGCTTTTACTTTGGACTTGCTCTTCGTTATAGATATGCTTTGGATGCTACTGCAGAGTGAGATTTCCTTCATTGTGTTGGAGATCAAGCCTTCAATATTATAAAAAAGTTGATTACAATTTATAGCATGCCAACTGATTTTGATTCCTCTCTTGTGAGCATTTTTAATAGACTTAATACTCTTGAGACTCACACTGCTTGTTTGAATAATTGCTATAGTACTTTGCGCCAGCATTTTGATTATGTGCCAACAAATTCTGAACCATCGAGTTGGTATCCTATGGTAAAAATCACCATTGGTGGTAAAACTTTTCATGCTCATTGTGATATTATGTCTGAATTTTATCTTATGCCAAAGGATGTTTATGAATCTTTGAGTCTTTGGAAACTTTCTGAGCGGGGAGAAGAAATTTCTCTTACTAATAATGCCACTATATTTCCCGTTGGAATAGCTGAAGGAGTTTATACAAAAGTCCTAGGAAGAATGGTATCTACTGATTATCTTGTTATTTAATGTGTAGGAAAATGACAAATCACGCTTGGAAGGTCTCTACTGAAGCTCCTGGGCGCCGTTATAGATGTGGAAAAAGGCAATATAAGATTCATCTCTCCACCTTGCAATAGTCACGTCTTTCCTAGAGTCAAGAGCAAAGGTAAGAAAGGAAGACGTAAGGCACCTGTTGACTCTAATGCTTCATCGCTTGATATTACTTGATTTGCACTTTCTGCGCCTAGCTCAAAGGTGTTAAAGAAAAGCACTCTTGGGAGATAACCCACTGTTTTACTTTTAGTTCTTTTTCTTTTATTTGAGTCTTGGAAGTTATTACTACTGTAATAAATGCTCCTTATCATTTTTATTTCGTTGTTGTGCGAAGAGAAGCCTCTAATTTGAGTGAGGTAAGATTTGGGGATGTTGCTGTCCTGAAACAGATTTCGGTGCTGCACCGTAAAAATTCGTGAAAATTTTCAGGATATCTTTTTGACCTGCGATTTCTTGTGCATATGCCCCAGGTTATATCCAAACGTTCATTAGTTTTACACTTTTTGATTTGAGCAATAGAAAACCCTCTAAAAAATCGACCTTTGTCAGCTGTTCTATTTTGACAGATTTCTGCCACTATTTGTGTTTGCCTCTCGATCGCTTTCTTTTTGAGTTCTTTTGATCACGGAACTTTTTGGGGAAGTTGCTACAGTAGTATATGCTTTATATGTGGTGTTTTTGAGTTGAAACCTAAAGCAAAAAGGGGTTGATTCATTATTATGCTTACACTAATGTTGCTAATAAAATTGTGTTGAGTTTTGTATGAAGGAAGTTTTCAAGTGTAGGGATTGGAGAATGATGAGATGAGTTGAAGAATGGACAAAAGCTCAAACTTCGGGATGCCCACGCACCCCAAGAAATATCTATCGATGGATTTCGTGTCGCAAGAACACGGGGTACCACACGATGGACCCAAAGATTCAAACGCAGGGGGCTGAACGTGGGAAATCTTGGATCGCAACGAAACACGGTGACAAAAGCCTCGAGTTGTTGAACACACAACGCACTACAGAGAGGGACGCCAAGCTTTACCCAGGTTCAGGGCCCTCGTGGTGAGGTAAAACCCCTACTTCCTGCCTTCTTGTATTACGATGCGATACCTCGCGAGGAGTACAAGGTCTTGGTTACAGAGCTCTAGCTGGCCGGAGGTAGAATAACCAACTTAGCCTAGCTAGGAGCCCAGAGATGAAGATTCGATCCCCCCTAAGGGGTGGCCTCCCCTCCTTTTATAGTGCCAAGGTCCTCCTTCCCCTTATCTTCTTGGGGAAGGGGTTGCCACAAACGGCCAAGGAGGGAGGACAGCTGTAGACTTGATTCTTCTGTGGACGTAGTCTTTGTAGAGTAGTGGCACCAGGTCCATCGGAGTGGGTGGAGGAAGCTGACGTCTTCCTCTGGCGCCCTGCACCATCCACGCTATTTTTAGGGGGGTGGCCAACAACCACTGTGCCGCTTTATGCAAGCATGGCAAAAGTTGGTCTCCTCCCTGTCGGGGGTAGCATGGTCGGTACGCGGTCTTCTGCCCTTATCTTCTTGCTCTGCACGCAAATGTGCCGAGCTGACGTGGACATGGTCCCTCCCCTCACTAGCGGAAGCTCGTGAGGAGGTCTTCTGGTCCTTAGCAGTTTTGGTCGTCGTTCTCCTTATGAGGCGCCTCCTCATGAGGGTCTTCTCTGCTGGCTTCGGTCGTCATTTCACCCCTGGGCTGAAGCTGGGCCGTTGAAGTGGCCTAGGAGCAGGTGGATCGGGATACCCCGGTATCCAGAACACCGATAGTAGCCCCCAGGAGCCTGGCCCGCGAGCGCGCCCTCTTGAGGGAGCGAAGGGCCAGGGGCCCCTAGAAGCTGCTGGGCCCTCCAACGGCATGCGTCAACGCGCGGTCAGAGGACCATGTGAAGATGCAGAGGCCGCGGACGCGTGGCACGACCGCAGCTGGCGAGCCGAAACAGCGGGCGACGCTGCTGTCCCCGAGGCATCGAACAGTCATGATGGCGCGTCGCTTCGCTGCAGAGCGCTGCGCCAACGCTTCGATTATCCCACCGAGACTTGACGCATCGACACCGGCCGCGCCCCTTAAATACAGTCTCCTCGAGACTTCCGGCACCTCACCCTCTTCCTCCAGTGCCACTTCTTCCTCAACGCTCCCCAAGCTCATGGATCCCTCTGCCTCCTCCGCCGCTGCAGAATCGAGCTCGGGGGTGAAGCGCCGCGGGCGCCCCCCGGGTAGCAAGAACAAGGCGAAGGTTCTGGCCCGATGGACGCCCAGCGCCGGTGGCCTCCTGCGCATCGGTGCGCCCAGGCAGGGCGAGCTGAATCGCGCCGCCCCGGGGGCCTCCGGTGCCTTGACCCTTCGGGGTCCTGCGCCTGGAGGCGCTCTTCATGCGCCGTTGCCGGTGGCGGCGGCGTCGGCTCCCCGCTCCCCGGGAAGCATCGACCAGGTGCTCCGGGAGGTGGAGGCCGCCCCGGGCCCCCTCCCCCCGGCCGCAGATGGCCCAGGGCCGCAGGAGGCGGCCCCGCCTGCGACCGGAGTGGTCGCCACTCCCCGCCCTTTGGCGGCAGCAATGCTGGGACCCCTCATCGCCCCGAGGTCCCGCTTCCTGGAGCTCCTCGTCGTCATCGACCTCTGGAGCTTCGAGTCCCTTCGGCTGCCCGACGCAGTCCAGAGAGTGATCTACGCCCCCGGCGCTTCCTCATGAGAGGTCGCGCTATCGGAGCAGAGCGGGCCAGATCTCTTCTGGCCTGTGGACATCATCCTTGGAGCGAGCGGCGACGCCATCCTCTCCGGGCGCTGGAGGGCCTTCGCCCTCGGCCACCGCCTCCGCGTCGGCGACCACCTCATCTTCCGCTTCAAGCTGGGGACACTGGAGGCCTCGGTGCGGATCTTCGCCGCCGCCGGCGTCCGCCGCACCTACCCCCAGCCCGCGGTGTAGTAAAGGGGCGGTCTTGGCGCGGTATCCTCCTGGGGAGGGGAGCTAGTCTCCTCCCCTCTTTTGCCATGTAGCTTGCGCCAGTGGGGTATGCCCCGCCATGCCTTTGTTCCTTTCCCTACTGGAGGTTATCAATGAAATTTCCTTTGCTTTTCCGATTCTTGTTGCTCGCCATTCATCCTAGTCGTCTGTGCTCTCAAGAGCCCTAGCGAGTTGTTAACGCCAACGGGAGGCCTCCCTGCGCCTCAGAGCTCATGACGGGGTCGGTGCTGGCGACGACATCGGATGATTCCTGAGACAAGTAGTTGAAGAATGAGTTGGAAAACAAAAAACCCCAAATCCCCGAAAACGGAAAACAAATCGGTATAACAAACAAAAAAACAAAGCGAATAAGATGCCCGTGTGACCGGCACAGGGACCTTCTCCGTCGTGGAGGAGCGTGGCACTATCTGTGCCAGTAGCTAAGAGCAAATTGCTGCGCGTGGCGATTCACGGGGCCTTCCTCGTCGTTGAGGGAAGCTAGACCCTCACGGACGCGAAAGCGTCAACGCTTAAGAGAGCCCAGAGACCGTCGACACCTCGTTAAGGGTTGCTCACAAGGTGAAGGGCCTAGCGCGGACCTCCGGATCTGCGTCTCCTTCGCAAGATGATCGGAGCGGCCTTAGTCTTCAGTAGTCCTGCCGCGTTTGGCCTTCCTCAAGCGAGGGGAATCTTCCTGCGGATGCTTAAGCGCATTGATTCGTCTTTGCACCTCATGAGGGTTGCTCACGAGGCGTTGGTCCTTGGTAGGTGCCTTGGGCACACCTTGGACTTTTCCTGAAGATTTCTTATTTTCCGGTGTACTTCGCGAGGAACTAAGCACCATGGGTACTTGGAGGTGATTGATAACGGGGCCGTTGCCCCTGATCAGAGCTCATTCCCTTCGGGTTTTTTGGGCTTGCTATTTTCCGGGCGAAGGCCCCAGCATAGACACCGTGCCTGGCCCCCTTCCGCATGGAGTACAACAGAAAATAAATGGACTTCATGCCATTTTAATATCATGCCGAAGCAGAGGCGCTATATTGCGCAATAACTTAATATCAGTGCTAAAGAGCAGTTTGAGCTGATACAAAGTGTCCGTGACAACGGTCTTTATCTCCTCGTGAGGAACCTACGTGTAGAACTTTCGCAGATGAGCTATGTTCCACGGGTTCCCCACCGGCACACCTTCTGCGGTTTCCAGCCGCACCGAGCCTGGCCTAGCGATGTGCGTCACCTTGAAGGGGCCTTCCCACATTGGAGACAGCTTGTGCAGGCCCTCACGAGAGAGTATCCTCCTCAGCACCAGGTCGCCGACCTCCAGAGTCCTTGCTCGAACATGGCGGCTATGGTAGCAGCGTAGTCCTTTCTGATACCTTGCGGTGCGGAGCGTGGCTTGGCATCGAGCCTCTTTGAGCTGGAGGAGGCGGTCCTTGATGAGGTCCTCTTGGCGAATCTTGTTGAAGGCGAGCACTCTTGGCGACCCGAACTTGACGTCGGTGGGAAGAACAGCCTCCGCCCCATACACCAAGAAGAAAGGAGTCTCTCCGGTGGGCTTGGTGGCAGTAGTCCTGATGGACCACAAGATGGATTGGAGGTTGTCTAACCATTTTTTTCTGCAGGCTTCGAGCTTGGCGTTGAAGCTTCTCGTCTTGAGTCCCTTGAGGACCTCGACGTTGGCACGCTTGGCTTGGCCATTGCTCCTAGGATAGGTGATGGAGGCGAAACAGATCTTGATGCTGGCCGATGCACAGTACTCCCGGAACAGCCCACTGGTGAACTGGCTGCCATTGTCGGTGATGATGCGGTTAGGCACACCAAAGCGACAGACCAGCCCACGGATGAACTTGACTGCGGACCTGGCCGGGAATGTGCACACCGGTTCCACCTCCACCCACTTGGTAAACTTGTCGATGGCGACGTAGAGGAAGCGGTAGCCCCCTTGTGCTCTGGGGAATGGACCGAGAATGTCCAGTCCCCAAACGGCAAAGGGCCAAGTGAGCGGGATGGTTTGCAGCTCCTGCGCCGGCTGATGAATCTGCTTGGCATGGAATTGGCACGCCTCACACCTCTTGACCATCTTCGCCGCATCCCAGAGCGCTGAAGGCCAGTAGAAACCGCTTCGATATGCCTTTGAGGCGAGAGTTGAAGTAGAAGCATGATGCCCACATTCGCCGGCGTGGATGTCCCTGAGAAGCTCTTGGCCTTGGTGAGTAGATATGCACTTCAGAGCGACGCCGTTTGGGCGACGCCGGTACAAGTCACCATCCTTGATGCAGTAGGCCTGAAGCTTGGCGCACTATCCTTTCGGCCTCCGATTCATCCTCAGGAAGCCTGCTACTGATGAGGAAGGCCTTGAGCTCGAGGATCCAATCCACTCCCTCCTGCCGTGCCAATGCCAGAAGGACGCGGTCACCCGAAGGAGGCCTGCAGTCCGGAGCCCCCTGCTCCGGCGGTGGTGGCAGGTTAGGTGGAGGGTCTGATCCGGATGACGATGGAGAAGCGGATGGCTTGAAGAGACGCTCCTCAAAGACGCCGGCAGGTTGTGCCAGGCGATGAGAGGCGCGCTTGGCGATCTCATCCGCTTCCACATTTTCTCCTCTTGGGATGTGCTTCAGCTCCAAGCCTTGGAAGCGTTTTTCCATCTTTCGATGCTCCTCAAGATAAGCTGCCATGTGCTCATCTTTTGGAGTGTAGCTCTTGTTCGAGAAGTTCACAACCAGCTATGAATCTCCCTTGATGACGAGTGCTGCGTTTGATGGCCGTGGGAGCAGACTGTCCTTGTGCATGGTGGATAACCAGCCCGTTGGGAACCCCAAGAGGAAGGTATGATGAGTATAGCAGCTAGTTTTCCCTCAGTTAAGAAACCAAGGTTTATCGATCAGGAGAGGAGAGACAAACGACTGAAGGTGATGCGGAACCTGCACACACACAACCAAGTACTTTGTTCCCAACTCGCGATGAGGTTGTCAATCTCACCGGTTTGCTTGAAACAAAGGTTATGAGCGTATCGAGTGGAAAACAATATAGTATGCGAGTAAAGTAAACAGTGCGAGTAAAGTAAACAGGTGATAGCAATATGATGTAAATAGGACCGGGGTCCACAGTTCACAAGTGGTGTCTCTCCATAAGATAAATAACACATGCTGGGTAAACAAATTACGGTTGGGCAATTGATAGAATAAAGATAAACGTGATATGTCAAGAAGATCACTATGAGATTTACTCTGGGCATTACAACAAAATACATAGACCGCCATCCAACTGCATCTATGACTAATAATCCACTCCCGGGGATATCAATCCGAACACCCTAGTAGTATTAAGTTGCGAACAACGGATAATTGCATTAAGCAAAGTGTGTAATGTAAACAAAGCATATGCCCTTGAGCATATGAATGTTGTTTTCTCCCTAGTAGCAACAGCACATCTACAACCTTAGAGGTTTCTGTCACTCCCCCAGATTAAATAGAGGCATGAAACCACTATCGAGCATAAATACCCCCTCTTGGAGTCACTAGCAACTACTTGGCCAAGATAGCTACTAACAATGGAGAGCATGCAAGATCATAAAAAACATAGAGATAACAAAAGATAATATTCAGTACAACAACTTAATCATAAACACCAATATTCATCGGATCCCAACAAAACAAACATGTAGAATTACATAATGGTGATCTCAATCATGTAGGGCAGCTCATGAGATCAAAACATGAAGCACATGGTGGAGAAGACAACCATCTAGCTACTGCTATGGACCCATAGTCCAAGGTAGACTACTCACTCATCGCTCCGGAGGTAAGCATGGCGATGAAGAAGACCTCCGGTGGCGATTCCCCTCTCCGGCAGGGTGCCGGGAAGAGCTTTTGGACCCTCCCGATCTTCGGGTCGACGGTGGCGGCGGATCACGATGTGTTCTGGAAATCTGATCGGGTACTTTGGTTTTTCCGTCGGGGGGTCTTTATAGGCGAAGGGTCGTCATCAGAGGAGGAGCCAGGCGCCCTCACGCGGGGCCCGTGTGGCCAGGGGCCTGGCCGCGCCACCCCTGCGTGTGGGGCCCTGGTGGCCCCCCTCCTACTCTCCTTCGGATCTTTGGAAGCTTCCGGGTAAAATAAGACTTCAGGAACTTGTTTCGTCCAATTCCGAGAATATTTCCTGTGTATCACTTCTGAAACACAAAAACAGCAGAAAACAGGAAACTGGCACTGTGGCAACTCGTTAATAGGTTAGTTCCGGAAAATGCATAAAAGTGCCACGAAGTGTAACGAAACAATAGACAAATGGTGTAAAAACAAGCATGGAGCATCAAAAATTATAGATACGTTGGAGACGTATCAAGCATCCCCAAGCTTAACTCCTGCTCGTCCTCGAGTAGGTAAGTGATAACAAAGAATAATTTTTGAGGTGACATGCACCTACACAATCTTGATCATGTATGTAAGCATTTGTGAGCTGGGATCATCAGAACTTAAAACATGGGCATGAAGATATAATCATGATAATAAGAAACTTAGCAACCATGTTGTAAACATGCAAATGAACACAAACAAAAGATCATGAAAATGAAACAATGAAAGTCAAACGTGTGTTCAAATCATAAGGAAAAACATACAAATGGTTTTCAGCTTGTCCTTCAAAGAGAGCAAAACATAAATGCATAGGACACCTTCAAGTTTAAGAGGGCGACTAGATACAAATAATTTAAGAACAAGTGAAACCAACAATATGAATCAATCAATGAACTTTGGGACAATGCATATTATACTAAGAATGACAACTATGCTCTCTTAATGGTGCATAAAGAAAGAAGGTGGTGACTCAACATAAAAGTAAAAGAAAGGCCCTTCGCAGAGGGAAGCAGTGATTGCAAGTTTTATAACCTTCAAAAATTATGGTACTTACCGGCTTTGAGCTCTCATGGCCCCCATCATAAGCATCTTGAATGGTTAAAGTTAATGCGAGAACAA
Source organism: Dactylis glomerata (assembly GCA_007115705.1). Classification (NCBI taxonomy): domain Eukaryota; kingdom Viridiplantae; phylum Streptophyta; class Magnoliopsida; order Poales; family Poaceae; genus Dactylis; species Dactylis glomerata. Next base: position 4,216,731 of record QXEO01000411.1, on the reverse strand, counting down.
TTATGATGCATATGCTTGACAAATCATAAGTTGAAAACCTCGTGCCCCGTGAATACGAGTACCCAAACCTCATGCTACTTTACTTAGAGTCCCAAGCAAGGCTCTTGTCATTGTAAGTATATGCATATCATTGAGTACCGCCAATGGGGTACCTCCATGCCCGATGACATGGAACAAGCCCACACCAAAATGACAGGACAAGCAGACAATGAACACCTCGACATCTCTTTTATTTGCCTTTTGTTTAGCTTTTTATTGTGAGATGCGTCGTCGAATGTTCACCATGGGTATGCTGCAAATTTCCACCATGAATTATGCATGGCTTAGATTGGCGGCTCGGCGTTTCCCTAACACATATACAAACTCCATGATCCCCACAAGATTCCCAATTCATTTCACACCGCGGGCATCCATAAACAAAAGATCACGATATCAACTCAAATAAGAAGTGCAATGTTGAAAGCTTGCCCCATGACAGCATGGATGGGCTAGAATCCAACTTACAACTTGCAAGCATAACAACTCAACATAAGAGACCACAATGTCAAATTTTTAAGAACAGGAAAAAGTAAAGTGTGCCTTCCGGTTCGTGAGAGCTTTACTGACCGAATTTCGCATAACACTGGTAAGAGTTTAATTTGAAGAGAAAATAAAAGCAAGTAAAATTTACTTGGAATAGCAAATTGCTAGTAGGTATGTATGGTGGACACTTTGGAAAACTTTGGCTTTTAGGATTTGGATGCACGAGTAGAGCTCATACTCAGTACAAGGCGAGGGCTAGCAAAAGACTGGGAGCGACCAACTAAGAGAGCAATAATGGCCATAATCATGCAAAGCGACAAAGCGATATTAAAAGAAGCATAAGATGGCATCAAAAGTCAAAAACTAAATGATCATGAAGGCTATTGGCGACTTTGTAAGAGTCTAACATGTGTGAGCATGCGCCAAGTCAACCCAAATAAAGCATCAAGGAGAAAACCAAAATAATGCTTCCATACAATAAAAACAACGCATGATTTTTTCAAAGGCTCATTAAGCAATCTCAGTTATTTGAGACAAGTCATGCTGCAGCAAAACCACTAAGCATACTGTCAAAAAGACATCAAGCATGACATGAAAAAGCCTAAGCCGCAGTCTACACAAGCTCCTTCTTGTACCACTATTTTGCACAAAGCTTTTTCTCTTTTCCAACACCATTTGAAATTTTTATAAACACCTCTTTTGATGAAAACCAATAAAGGTCAGAGGCAAAAAATGCACCTTGATGAAAAGATATGACAAGGTCTGAACGCAAATCAAGGCGAAAACGAAAACCAAAAGCAGTAGCAGAAAAAGAAGAACACTCGATTTTAAATAAGAGTGAAAACTAGAGCGTTCTTGGCAAATGAAAACGAGTACATCTCCTCCAAAGAAAATTTGTTGGGGTCCAACCATTTATTGCAGCAAACAAACAAACTAAACTAACTAAGAAAACTAAAACAACTGACGCTCCAAGAAAAACACATAGTGCATGAAGCAATAAAAATATAGTGTTTTGAAAGGTGACCTAATTTTTACCGATGAAGAAGGGGTGCCTCGGGGGCATCCCCAAGCTTTGACGCTTGTACTTCTTGGATATTTCTTGGGGTGATGCATGGGCATCCCCAAGGTTGAGCTTTTGTCCATTCTTCAACTCATCTCATCATTCTCCAATCCCTACACTTGAAAACTTCCTTCATACAAAACTAAACACAATTCTATTAGCAACATTAGTGTAAGCATAACATATAATCAACCTTCTTTTTGCTTCAGGTTTCAACTCAAAACCACCACATATATAGCAAATACTACTGTAGCAACCTCCCCAAAAGTTCCATGATCAAAAGAACTCAAAAGAAAGCGATGAAGTGCAAACACAAATATTGGCAGAAATCTGTCAAAACTGAACAGCTGACAAAGGTCGAATTTTTGAGGGGTTTTCTGTTGCTCAAATCAAAAAGTGTTCAACAAAAAAAAGTTTTGATATAACCTGGGGCATATGCACAAGAAATCGCAGGTCCAAAAGATATACAGAGAATTTATACGAATTTTTACGGTGCAGCACCAAAAACAGTTTCAGGACAGCAACATCCCCAAATCTTTACCTCACTCAAATTAGAGGCTTCTCTTGGCACAAAAACGAAATAAACAAGATAAGGAGCGGTCATTACAGTAGTAATGACTTCCAAGACTCAAATAAAAGAAAAAGTACTGAAAAGAAAACATTGGGTTATCTCCCAAGAGTGCTTTTCTTTAACGCCTTTGAGCTAGGCGCAGAAAATTGCGAATCAAGTAACATCAAGTGATGAAGCATCAAGCTCATAATTTTCTCTAATAATAGAGTCAAAAAGTAATTTATTTCTTTTCCTAGGGAAGTGTTCCATACCTTTCTTTAGTGGGAATTGATATTTGATGGTGCCTTCCCTCATATCAATGATGGCACCTACAGTTCGAAGAAAAGGTCTTCCCAAAATAATAGGACATGAAGCATGGCATTCAACGTCCATAACAAGAAAATCAACGGGAACAAGGTTATTGTTAACCACAATAAGAACATCATTAATTCTTCCCAAAGGTTTCTTCTTAGCAACATCAGCAATAGGAACATCAAAATAACATTTTTCAAGCGGTGGTAAATCAAGCATGTCATAAATCTTTCTAGGCATGATAGAAATACTAGCACCTAGATCACATAAAGCATGGAAATCATAACCATTAACATGCATATCAATGATGGGTTCCCAACCATCTTCTACCTTCTTGGGAACAGAGGCTTTTTGCTTCAACTTTTCATCCCTAATTTTTATAAGAGCATTGGTAATATGCTTAGTAAAAGCAATATTTAGAGAACTAGCATTGGGAGTCAAAGCAAGCTTTTGCAAGAACAAAATTACTTCAGATATATTGCAGCCATCAACATCAAAATCATTAAAATAAGTAGAGCTATCATCTCCCACACTCCGAAAAATTTCAGCACTCTTTTGAGAAAAAGTTTTGGCAGTTTTAGGCTTTTTAACACAAGGAGTGGGATTTTCTCTACACCTATCAAAGTAAGAGGATTGCTAGCATTAGGAGCAACATCATTAGAGGTAGTAATGGTACATACCTTCGTTTCTCTAGCCATCTCATCTTCTCTTTTCCACCTGGCATGTAATTCCGCTAACAATCTAATATTTTCATCAATTCCAACTTGAATAACATTAGCGGTAGCAAAAACATTGTTCTCCTTCACATCATTAGGCAACACTTTTAATTTCAGAAGTTCAACATCATGAGAAAGGCTATCAACTTTAGAAGCAAAAATATAAATTTTGCCTAACTTTTCCTCAACAGACTTGTTAAAAGCAGTTTGCTTACCGATGAAGTCCTTGAGCATTACCTCAAGCTCGAAGGGCGCGGCCCTAGTGTTGTTGTAGGAATTACCATAAGAGTTACCATAACCATTACCATTGGTAGAAGGATATGGCCTATAATTGTTACTAGCAAAATTGTTCCTATAAGCATTATTGTTAAAATTATTGTTTCTAATGAAATTCACATCAACATGCTCTTCTTGAGCAACCAGAGAGGCCAAAGGAACATTATTAGGATCAACATGAGTCCTATCATTAGCAAGCATAGCCATAATGGTATCAATCTTATCATGCAAGGAAGAGGTTTCCTCAACAGAATTTACCTTCTTACCTTGTGGAGCTCTCTCGGTGTGCCATTCGGAATAATTTACCATCATGTTGTCGAGTAGCTTTGATGCGGCGCCCAAGGTAAGGGACATAAAAGTGCCTCCAGCAGCTGAATCAAGTAGGTTCCTTGAAGAAAAATTCAGTCCTGCATAAAAAGTTTGGATAATCATCCAAGTAGTCAGTCCATGAGTGGGGCAATTCTTTATCATAGATTTCATTCTTTCCCAAGCTTGAGCAACATGTTCATTATCAAACTGAGTAAACTTCATAATATTGCTACGCAGAGATATAATCTTAGCAGGAGGATAGTATCTACCAATAAAAGCATCCTTACACTTAGCCCATGAATCAATACTATTTTTAGTCAAAGACAGCAACCAATCTTTAGCTTTTCCTCTCAAAGAAAAAGGAAACGACTTGATCTTAATAATATCACTATCAACATCCTTATATTTCTGCATCTCACATAGCTCAACAAAATTGTTGAGATGAGCTGCAGCATCTTCAGTATTAGCACCAGAAAATTGCTCTTTCATAACAAGGTTCAACAAAGCAGGCTTAATCTCATAAAAGTTTGCAGCAGTAGCAGGTGGTGCAATAGGAGTGCAGATAAAATCACTATTGTTTGTGCTAGTAAAGTCACACAACTTGGTGTTTTTAGGATTGGCCATTTCAGCAAACCGAAAGTAAACAAGTTAAAACAACTACCAAGGATTCTAATTTTTTTGGGTTTTTGATATAAAACGATGTAGGTAAAATAAAATAAAGTAAAGCAAAGCAATAACAAAGTAAAGGATGTGTGTGCGAAAAACTCCCCTCGCAGAAGTCTTCTCTTCCTCCCCGGCAACGGCTCCAGAAAATTAGCTGCTGCGTTTGATGGCCGTGGGAGCAGACTGCCCTTGTGCGTGGTGGATAACCAGCCCGTTGGGAACCCCAAGAGGAAGGTATGATGAGTATAGCAGCTAGTTTTCCCTTAGTTAAGAAACCAAGGTTTATCGATCAGGAGAGGAGAGACAAATGACTGAAGGTGATGCGAAACCTGCACACACACAACCAAGTACTTTATTCCCAACTCGTGATGAGGTTGTCAATCTCACCGGTTTGCTTGAAACAAAGGTTATGAGCGTATCGAGTGGAAAACAATATAGTATGCGAGTAAAGTAAACAATGCGAGTAAAGTAAACAGGTGATAGCAATATGATGTACATAGGACCGGGTCCACAGTTCACTAGTGGTGTCTCTCCATAAGATAAATAACACATGCTGGGTAAACAAATTACAGTTGGGCAATTGATAGAATAAAGATAAACGTGATATGTCAAGAAGATCACTATGAGATTTACTCTAGGCATTACAACAAAATACATAGACCGCCATCCAACTGCATCTATGACTAATAATCCACTCCCGGGGATATCAATCCGAACACCCTAGTAGTATTAAGTTGCGAACAACGGATAATTGCATTAAGCAAAGTGTGTAATGTAAACAAAGCATATGCCCTTGAGCATATGAATATTGTTTTCTCCCTAGTAGCAACAGCACATCTACAACCTTAGAGGTTTCTGTCACTCCCCCAGATTAAATAGAGGCATGAACCCACTATCGAGCATAAATACCCCCTCTTGGAGTCACTAGCAACTACTTGGCCAAGATAGCTACTAACAACGGAGAGTATGCAAGATCATAAACAACATAGAGATAACAAAAGATAATATTCAGCACAGCAACTTAATCATAAACACCAATATTCATCGGATCCCAACAAGCCAAACATGTAGAATTACATAACGGTGATCTCAATCATGTAGGGCAGCTCATGAGATCTAAACATGAAGCACATGGTGGAGAAGACAACCATCTAGCTACTGCTATGGACCCATAGTCCAAGGTAGACTACTCACTCATCGCTCCGGAGGCAAGCATGGCGATGAAGAAGACCTCCGGTGGCGATTCCCCTCTCCGGCAGGGTGCCGGGAAGAGCTTCTGGACCCTCCCGATCTTCGAGTCGACGGTGGCGGCGGATCGCGATGTGTTCTGGAAATCTGATCGGGTACTTAGGTTTTTTCCGTCAGGGGGTCTTTATAGGCGAAGGGGCGTCATCAGAGGAGGAGCCAGGCGCCCTCACGCGGGGCCCGCGTGGCCAGGGGCTTGGCCGCGCCACCCCTGCGTGTGGGGCCCTGGTGGCCCCCCTCCTACTCTCCTTTGGATCTCTGGAAGCTTCCGAGTAAAATAAGACTTCAGGAACTTGTTTCGTCCAATTCCGAGAATATTTCCTGTGTATCACTTCTGAAACACAAAAACAGCAGAAAACAGGAAACTGGCACTGTGGCAACTCGTTAATAGGTTAGTTCCGGAAAATGCATAAAAGTGCCACGAAGTGTAACGAAACAATAGACAAATGGTATAAAAACAAGCATGGAGCATCAAAAATTATAGATACGTTGGAGACGTATCAACGAGGCACTTGATTCCCAAAGCATTCGCTGCACTTAGGCCAACGAGTAGCCCTTCATATTCCGCGATGTTGTTGGAGACCTTGTGCTCTGGCCTAAAGCAGAGCTGGACGGCGTAGAAGAGCTTGTCCCCAGAGGGAGAGGTAAGGACAGCACCAGCCCCCGTCCTGGGAAGGTTGAAGGCGCTGTCAAAGTGCATGACCCAGAGGCCTGGGGCTTCCTCTCCTGGAAGCGTTGACTCCACCTCTGGAGGCTCATCGGTGAATGGATCAGTCCATTCGGCGGTGAACTCAACAAAAGCTTTGCTCTTGATCACCTTGGTGGTTTCGAAGGAGATCTCGAAGGGCTGAAGTTCCACGGCCCATTCTGCCACCCGTCTGGTGACATTTGGATTGCGAAGAATGGTCTCCAAGGGACGATCGGTGACCACCTTAATCGGGTGACCCTGGAAGTAGTGACGTAGCTTCCTTGAAGCGATGAGCAAGGTGTAGAGCAGCTTTTGCTGCATGGTGTAGCGCTCCCGCGCGTTGCATAGCACCGTGCTGACAAAGTACACGGGCTTCCGCACCTTGGTGGTGTCCTCAGGAGTCTTCTCCTCTTGGAGTTCAGGAGCGTCGCTCCGAGAGAGCGGCTTGGTCGGTGAAGTTGCAGCGGGCGGCTCCTCTTGAGGGACAGAAGGAATGGCTGCATCTACCTCGCGAGGAGCCCCCGGGCAGGGAGGGTCAATTTCCTCTTTGGCGATTACCTTGGCGTCTCGTTCCGCGATAAGGACAGCGCTTGCAGTTCTCGGGGTTGCCGCGATGTAGAGTAGCAAGGGCTCGCAAAATGTTGGGGCAACCATGATCGGCGGGCTTGTGAGAAACCTCTTCAGCTCGGCGAAGGCCTTGTCGACTTCCGGAGTCCACTCGAACTTCCCAGTGCGCTTTATGAGCTTGAAGAAGGGCAAGGCCTTCTCCCCACTCCTTGCGATGAAGCGCCCTAAGGCTGCCATGCATCCCGCGAGGCACTGCATTTCCTTGAGATTGCGCGGAGGATGCATTTCTTTGATGGCCTTGACTTTGTCGGGGTTCGCCTCTATCCCTCGATGAGATACGAGGAACCCCAACAACTTTCCTGATGGTACACCGAAGGCGCACTTAGCGGGGTTGAGCTTGATATTTACCTTTCTCAGGTTGGCGAAGGTTTCTTCCAGATCCTCGATGAAGGTGTGACTCGCGAGTCTTGACGACGATGTCGTCGACGTAGGCTTCCGCATTTCTTCCCATCTGAGCCCCCAGGGCCTTACGCATGAGCCTTTGGAAGGTGGCTCCTACGTTCTTCAGGCTGAAGGGCATGCAGACATAGCAGTACACACCACAGGGCATGATGAAGGCAGTCTTCTCTTCATCCTCCCTTGCCATCTTGATCTGATGATAGCCAGAAAAGGCATCCAAGAAGCAAAGGAGGTCACAGCCAGCAGCTGAGTCGACGATTTGATCTATCCTCGGGAGTGGATCAGGATCCTTGGGACAGGCCTTGTTGAGACTTGTGAAATCCACGCAGAGGCGCTGACGAGGGGTTAACTCGACAAATGTCCTAGATGAAGGACTTAGGATCGGGGAGATAGGGCGCCGAATGAACTCGAAGGTAAAGTTAGTCGAAAAAGGTGTGTGTCGAAAGTAAACTTGGGTGTTCAACCTGGCTTGCTTTCAATCTGCCCCACACCGTCCCCTCCTGGCCCCTATATATAGGTGGCCAGGTCTCGAGGATTGGGTAGGGTCCGATATAGATTACAATATCGACATACGGAAAAGACTCGTATTCGACTATCATTACAACTGGGCCTAGCTTAACGGGCCTCAGGGGTACTCAACTAACGGGCTCTATTAACTATACCCTTGTCAGTAGCCCCTGAGATTCTATCAGAATTGCAGAATCGGGTTGAATCTCTAATCTTCAAATCTTCGACTTGATCAATTCTTCGACTTTCTCTTCAAATCTTCGACTTGGTCTTTCGACTTATGATAATTTGTTCGCAAGGGGTCTTGATGATCAAGCCTGACAACTCTGACGGATCAAGAGGTCAGTTAACTGCCGGAACAGATACTTGTCACCTACTTCAAATTCAATCCCCTTGGACTTGAATTCGGGATACCGGTCAAACCCATTCTTTTGCCGCATATAGGACTTATAAAGAATGAATCCCAGTGGTTCTCAAGGTACCCAGTGCGTCCACCAGGATTTTCTTCGCGTCGTAGACACGGATACATACCGGCAGAGCGCATCCATGTGCGTATACCAGGCCACACAGGACGGATCCCGGGGTCTTACCTACGTGACAAGTCACGGCATTCGAGTTGCGTTGCGATAACGCAACTCGAGAATCTCATGTCGCGGTCAAATTTTGACTGAAAATATTCGGGTTTCTTCAACCATAAAACTCGCTCCCGATGGGAGTAACACTCCTTCACTTCTCCAATTATAATGTTTTGCCAAGAAATATCGTCGGGTGCGCGCTCAGCGCTCCCGATGGGAGTAGCCCCCGAGGCTATACTCGAAACAGATTTTTTTCGAGTATAGGCTCGAAATAGAGTGCAATACACCATACTCCAACTCGAAATACTTCAACTTTGAGATACTTCAACTTCAAGATACTTCATCTTCGAGATACTTCATCTTCGAAATACTCCAAGAACGCCTTGTCGTCGAATATGCTTCCTCAACTTAATTAAAGATTTCTAGTTACCATCTTTTAAGAGTAGTAGCCCCCAAGGCTATTATCCAAAAATCTTTCACACATAATCTTCTCTAAGAAGTTTGCATTTGTCGGCGCCATTTTCTGTTCGATAATATATCCTTTATGACATCAATGACCACATCACTTTGTATCATTTCGAACCGTTGCCTGGGCAGTGCTGTAAATTCCGCAATTTTTGACCGTTGGTGGGCTGCCATTTCCGCTCTTTGCGCCACGTCTCGGCCCACGATCCTTCTCCCTAAAGACATATAAAGGGCGTAGTGGGGGACTTTTACTGTTTACCAGCTCGTTTCCTCCGCTGCCTCCATTGCTGATCTCCTCTGCTTCCTTCTCTCGTTCATAGCCCCCAAGCGCACTTCGTGCATTAGATGCGCGTGAAACATCTGGCCACCAAGAACACCATGGCCAAGATCTCTTCCTCCACCAGCTGGGTGCGCTCCACCATCACGAAGAAGGATGTGGAAAAAGCCAGGACGGACGGCCTCATCGCCGCCCAAGATTCCATCCGATTTCCAAGTACTGAACGGATCCCGGAGCCCCCGAGCGGTTATCGGGTAATATTCCTCGCTTTCCTCCTCCGTGGTATTTCTCTTCCCGCCCACGAGTTCCTTCGTGGTCTTGTTTTTGTTTATGGTGTGCAGCTTCACCAACTCACACCTAACTCTCTTCTACACATTGCGTGTTTCGTGACTCTTTGCGAGTCGTTCCTGGGCATTGAGCCCCATTTTCTCCTCTGGAGGTCGATCTTTCGTCTCCGCCCCAATGTTGCTTTACGCAGAAAACCCGAACTGGGCGGAGCTGTTGTGTCGGTGCGTCCTGAGGCACAATATCTTGAATTTTCCATGGCCGCGTCTGTCCAAGGGTGGAGAACCAAGTGGTTCTACATCAAAGACCGCAAGGCCGCTCCTGAAGATCAATATGGTCTAGCACCTTTCGAAGCCTCCAAGGAAGTGAAGAAATTGGCTTCGTGGGATGCACTTCCCTCAGATGACGAGGTAGCACAAGTTCTTCCCCTTCTATCTCGCATTCAAGCTTTGAAAGGAGGCCAAGGAGGAGCTTTATCGGGTATTCAACTCATGGCGTTCTTCATACAACGTCGAGTTCAACCCTTGCAACACCGCCTCACCAAATTCTGGAATTACTCTGGCTTGGAAGATCCTACTCGCGTCTCTGAAGATTTAATAGAGAAAAAAGATGTCGACAAACGAGTTAGGAGCCTTACCAAGCTCACCAAGGATCATGCGGTTGCTGACTTAACCGCTGATTACTTCGACTCCGTGCACCTTTTACCTGAGGTATGCATCTTTATGTTCACTTGTTGTCGATTTTTGCTTTTGTCGACTTACATTTGCCTTTGCACTCTGCTAACTTGTTTATTTATATGTAGGGTCACCAATTCCTTGCTTCGCACCCTCCTCTTCCAGAGGCAGGGCCTCTTCCAGCTGAACTGGCCTTACCTGTATCTGAAGCCCCCGAGGCTGACGATAATCAAGACGGGGATGATGCCGAAGAGTCGGAAGAAGAAACGAGCTCATCGACATCGTCTCCTTCCACACCTGCTGAAGATACTGGTGTCGACAAGAAAAGGAAGCGAGTCAAAGAATTTGCTTCTTCGAGTTCTGCAGCGGCTGCAGCGGCTGATAAGACCTTTGCTCCTGCAGAAGATGAGGAGTACTTTGACCTCCTGGCATCGTAAGTATTTTTTATTCGAGTTCCTCAATTGTATTTCTCTCGCCATATTTCCATCGTGTTACTTATAAGTTTCTTGCTTCTTGTAGAGATGATGAAGAGCCGTCAGAACCTGCTATAGGTTCTCCTCCAATTCCTACAGCTGTTGATGATGAGCCCCTAGCCCAAAAAATTGCGCCCCGGGTTACAAGGGCCTCTGTAAAGAAGGTTCCTGTTTCCCTAAACCCCAAACGCTCGAAGAAGGCTAAAGAACCTGAAGTTTCTCTGGAAGCACATGAATCCGCATCTTCCCCCCATGATGTGAGTAACTTTTCTCTTGCCCATTCTCCTTGCATACACTTGCGCTCTTATACTTTCTTTTCTCTTTAGGCTTTGTTGAGCATATTCGTTGCCTTGGGCACTGAATGTGCTGAGTACCTAAAGGTTGCGAGAGCTTCCGAAGGTACAACTTTGACGTCGAGTCCTTACTTTTCTTCTGTGCTTTATCCTTTTCCCCATTATCTGACTCCCTTTCATCGTCTGTTGCAGCTGCCTTAGCAACAACCAATGCTCGAATTGCGTCACTTGAAGTGGAGCTTAATGCTTCGCGAAAAGCTTATGACGTGGCGGCCGCTGCTAAAGCGAATGCTGAGAAGTCACAGAAGGCCGCGCTTGGCAAGGAGAAGAAAGCTGAAAAAGCTTTAGCTGAAGCCAACAAGGAGCATGCTCAACGAGAGCAAGCCGTGGCGGAGCGTCTTCACACCATGTCTACTGCCGCTGAAAGTAAGTGCTTCGCCTTGTCTTCTGTTTTCGTCTTCTGTTGCACTGGTGTATTTGTTGACACTTGTCTCTTCTTTTCTTTTCTATTGCTCAGAATTCACCGGGGTATCTCCGTCGTCCTTGCAAACGGACGATGATCCTCTTATGGATGCAGTTAACCTACTCGAAGAAAACTGGATATCTATCCAGGAAACTTTTGAGTTGGTTAGCCGCGTTTTATCACGGCTGTTTGCCGGCTTGCGGCCGAAGAAAAGGGCGACAATTCCGAAGGATAACTTGACTGATCTTGCCAAGTCCTTCGATACCACTGAAGACCCCACTCTCCAACTGAAAGGTCTTTCCATTAAGCGCGGCGCCGAGGGTGCTATTGCACTTTCTCTTGCGCACGGTACAGACTTCGACTGGGAGAGGGTTAGCTCCCCCCATGGTCACACCCGTGACGAGATGAAGGTGTATTTCAAGAGGGCGAAGAAGTTGGCACCTGCATTGTTGACAACGATTTCTCCTTCGGCAGCCTCTGCTGTGCCTGCTGCGCCACCTCCAGCGGCGAAAGATCCAGTGCCACCGTCGACTTCTAGCGAGGAACTGGCCGCGCCCCCTTCTTCCACGGAGCACAATGCTGAGGTGGTGTAGATTCAGCTTCTTTGTAGCTTTTTTAGTTTTCTCCTTTTGAATGTAAAGACTTCAATTAAGTGCAACCCGAGAACCTTAGCCATAGGGTTGTGCTCTTATGTAAATATATCCTCTTCGTATGAAGTTTTATGCTGCCTCTCTGAAATTGTTTCTCCTTTCTTTTCCTTTTGGCTTGCAGTCGACGCGCATCAATGATCCTTTGGCTCATGCTACTGCTCCTTCCTCTGCCCGTGGATTCGATCCTCAGATTTCGTCGACTCCTAGTCGATGCTGTCAATGCGCAGAGTACTTTTCCAGGATATCTGACCTTGAGGCTCGCCTAACTTTGGCCAAATGTCAGGCACAGATGGCTATTAAAAAGGCTAGCCAAGCCGGTAGCTATATGAAGAAAATCTCTTCCCTTGATGAAAAGGTCTCCAGTCTGATAGCGAAGGTTATTCATAATGAAGAATGCGAATCTTTCATCCTTGGCATTGTCGAGTCTGCCTGCGAGATGTTGCGATGTGATTTTTCTTTCAACTCTTCCTTTCCTTGCTTGTGCACTGCTGTTTTTGTGACATCTTTTGCCATTTGTAGGTACTTGTTTAGATTTTGCTGCTGAAGAACGTCGAGTTGCTGAGCGAAATACGGCTTTGGAGAAAATGTCGACTGGCTGTGAGACTTTGTGGTCTGATCCTCGACGCCGAAACGCCATTGTATTGCTTCAAGACCGTGCCCAGCATATTGGCGAATCAGTTGATGGTTGCCGGCGAGCTCTCACAACTATGCACTCCATTATGCTTCCCTGTAATCCTTTGCCTACAACTTTCCCACTTCTTCTTGATACTTTCAGATCCAGCCATCGTATTCATAGGTTGATAGAACTGAACTTAGTGGCTGGTGCCAATTTTGCTCTCGGGTGGATACGCAAGTGGCACCCCAGATTGAATTATAGCATGATGTCCCTAAGTTTAGCTCCAGGTGGAGCTAGCCTTCGGGTTCATATGGAGAACACACTGCAACCTGCTCGAAGACTCGTAGCTAGGCTTCTAGAGGCGGATGCTGCGTTTTTCCGCGAGTATCATTATCTGGATCCTTTAGGAGTAGATGATTCTGACAACCCAATGTTGTAAGGTGTATGCGGAACGCGAGAGTTTATTTATTTCGCGACTATATGTCTGAAATTTATTCTCAAGGCGCATTTGTATGGTTCGTGCGTTTGCCGCATCTTCTCTTTGAAAGACTCGTAAACTCTAATATGAGGAACGCTTTGTCTTTATTTATACTTGTAATGTAAGATACATGGGGTGACCCAAGAGATCCGGCCTGTGACCTGTGTTCTGGATCTAGAGGGCATTGCCCCTGGTATAACTCGTGGCTTTTACAGCCTTTATTGTTTTACTCCATTATCTTATGATGCTTATGTCGTCGTAGCTTTCCCTTTTTCCTCTGCGCCTGTGTCTTCTCCTGATGCTCCTACTCGTGGTTTCTTCGTTTCGGGCTCCGCGACGCATCCTTCGAGTAGCTTGACGCCTTCTGTAGTCGCGCTTTTTGCTTTTTCTGCATGGTTGGCTATTACGCCAAAATTTTGCGCCATCTTGTGGAATTCCCTGTCGCAGATATCTGAAACTTCAAAACTTCCTTTCACTGTAATTATTCCTCTTGGTCCTGGCATTTTAAGTACCAAATATGTGTAGTGAGGCACTGCCATGAATCGCGAAAACGCGGGTCGTCCGAGGATCGCGTGATATTGCGATGGCCAGTCCATGACTTCGAAGTCTAGCTTTTCTCTTCTATAATTTTGTCGGTTTCCGAAGTAAACATTGAGTGCTATTCGACCCAGCGGGTAATTGGCACTTCCTGGTACGATTCCATGGAAGGAACAATCTGTCGGCTTCAGGAACTCTAGTGATATATGCATTGCTCGGAGTGTTTTCGCGTATATCAAGTTGATTCCTCTCCCTGCATCCATGAATATTCTGTCGACATCATACGCGCCGATTTGAGCTTTGAGTACCAAAGGCGCGTTTCCCGGCCGAGGTACTGTTATGGGGTGATCTTCTCTGTTGAACTCTATTGGTTGCTCTAACCAGTGCAGATACTCCGTTGCAGCTGGAGGTGATATGACTGCTAAGTTGACTTGTCGAGTTATGCTCTTCTCTTCTTTGTTCGACTTGGGTACAGGTTGTATCATTGATATGATGTGTCCTTTTGATGGTACATACCCTTCGTCGTCGTCCTGTCCCTGGGTTTGCTGGTCTTGTCCTTGAGGCGCTCCATTGTTTCCTTGCTGCTTTGTTGGAGGATTGTTGCTTCCTTCGAATCCTTGTCGCCTTGCTTTGGTTTGCTTGTTTATTGCTGCTTCTTGCAGTTTTAAGAATGTTGTGCAATCTTTCATTGCGTGCCTTGATACTCGTTTCCCATCGACGAACGCTGAGTGTATATGACAAGGCCCGTTGAGCATATCTTCTGGTGATGGGTTGTATTCTCTGGACTCCCTTATAGGGAACTTCTTATAGTCCTCCTTTCCGTAGCTTCTACACTACAAGGAAAATGCTAACTTACGACCCTTCATTTTCGTCACTAGATCGTCATAATAAGTCGCTTATGACGATCTTATGACGAAAATAGGATGGTCAAAAGCTGAGCGTCGCAAATGAACTATAACGACGATTTTGTTGAAATCGTCATAACCGACTATGACGATCCTGGATCGTCATAACCCTTATGACGATCCAATATCGTCATTGGCCCTCCGACCAGGCCACGTCAGATCCTAGGTGGACGATCCTACGTGTCATGTTGGAATGCAAATTCAGCCCGGTCCATTTTGTTGGTTTATTTGGGCCAAGCCCAATAGCTCTGGCCTTTTTTCTAGGCCTTGGCATGTTACATTGCATATTTCTTTTGGGCTATTATTCTATTTCCCTTTTGGGCCATAGCCTCTTTTAAACTTTTTTGTTTTAATTTCAAGCCTTTTTCAAATCTTTCTCTAAACTGGTTCGATTAATATAATTGGGCTGTAGCCTTTTTGAGCCCACAAGTATTTTGTCCAATAGAATTTCAGGCCTTTTAAATTATTTTTTATTCGAAAATACAGAAAAAATAATACATTATGTTTTATTACTTCCACAGATATCAATTATTCACGTCCCCACAGCAAACAATCAACATTTCACAAATGAGCAATATCAGGTCACAGCCAAAACAAATTGCATCGGAGCTATAAAAATAAATCAGTTACATTATTCTTCTCAATCACATATTCTTCTCAATCACATATTACAGGCTAATAAAAACAAATCTAATATTTGCTAACTGGGGCTTCAGGCTTCATAGACACTCTTGACAGCCTGGAGATCTTGTAACAGAAGGGGAACACGTCCTAACAACAAAGCACAACAACACATTTAGGAACAAAATACAAACAGCTGGGAATTCGAATAGAATGCATGAGTACATACTGATGGAAAGTAACAAAGGAAGAGAATGCATGCCAACATGGATGAGCAGGGAAATAAATCAAGAACTAGAACTAAAAGCATTTCGAATGGAAAGATACCAAACCTGCTAGCCTCTAGTGGTAGATGGCCATACTGATGCTTCTAAATCAAGTTCTGTACCTATAAAATCGACAGAATGTCACTGAAACATTCCAAACATACAAAATGAGAACCAAACAACAATTCTTCACAGGTCCATTCAAAAATCACTAATGTAAATATAGTTCTAACGACAAGATTTGAGTTCCTCTTTAACAAGAAACATATGTGCTAACACCAATCCATATATGTGCATCCACCTAACAGCAAGCATACATGCAAGATCTGAAACGCTACAAGCTTGTATTTAAATACAGGAATTTGCAGCATTTTATTCAATGCAGATTCATACAGGACTCCAAAACAAAAATCTAAGCGAAAATGATATAGTCAGATATATGTTAAGCTTGTATTTCTCTTAAAATACACCCACCTTTTGTATCTAAATAATAAAATAGAACTTCTGCAATATTTCTATATTATATGCACTTAGTCTTATTTGCAGAAGAAGCACATCTCTGCTGATAAGGATGCCGCTGCTCAGATTTACGCTGCTAACGTCTAGCAGGTTAATTAGCCAACTTTATTTATGTTCTGCACATACTATCTCTGGTTTTCTTACAGATGACTGTCTTATTCCCATCAGAACTAACTGACATCCCTGTCAGGTTCAGTGTAGCATCAGCATCTAGTCAATTTGACAAAGGATTTAGCTATAATTCTCCTAATGCATTTACTACACCACCAATGATTCCTACTTGTTTTGGCAACCCACCACAGAACAAAGCAGCGACGATCGTTTTGACCATAGCTGCAACATCACATAGGGACTCGAGACAAATAATATGCCATGGCATTAATGTCCAGCAACCAAATAACAAGGAAGAGAATGAGATAGACCGAACACTTAGCTAATCCAGAGAAGACAGCATTGATGCTATTGCAGCACGGCTAGGGTTGGTGTGCTCCAGCACATAGGTAAGCATCACCGCTCCATCAAGGCTGCGAGAACAAGCAAGAGAGGTAGGGGTCAGCAAGACACAATTAAACATGATGAACCATATGGACACAATAACCAAGACTCGTCTTATCTCAAGTAATGGTTGTGTGCAGCAA
Source organism: Dactylis glomerata (assembly GCA_007115705.1). Classification (NCBI taxonomy): domain Eukaryota; kingdom Viridiplantae; phylum Streptophyta; class Magnoliopsida; order Poales; family Poaceae; genus Dactylis; species Dactylis glomerata. The sequence goes on along the minus strand of QXEO01000411.1, from coordinate 4,200,122 downwards.
TTTAAAAAGAAACACTATTCTTAACAGGTGACCAAACTGCATAGCAAGACTCGTCTTATCTCAAGTAAGCAGAATTGCAGAAAGAGTGGTTAACTGTATTTTCCCATAAACTGAAGTAGTACAGTCTAAACCTGAAGCTCTCAACTGCAACTCTCTCTCGCCGAGATACACATTAAACTTAACTGAATCCTTCTCTATGTTTTTACTTGGATATGAAAGTGAGCTGTAATCAGACAACATACACAAACATACACGTTCCTAAAGCAATAACTAAAACAATTCTAAGCTCTAAGCGTTGAGTTCCTAATGAGTAAAGAATACAAGAACCTGCCATCAATAACGTACCACTGAAACCATGACATCCAAGAATCAATAGCCATTACTCTGATCTTCACACAGCAGTACTAACCGCAACAGTCTGAATCCAAACTGAAAACCGAGCCTTCTAATCTATCCTACCACCCAATGGTAGCACCACCGTATCATTGACCACCATGAACCACTACGTTATGGCAAGAAGCAGTTTTAACCTTGCAATGTAACACAAAGATCATAATGAGGAAAAGCTGCATCTAATCAGAATGAGATCTAATGAGCCCAGCTCTTAATGATTGACTCGCTACAAGCCACAGTTGGTTGATTTATGTAAAAAGGATGGAAATTTATTGACCAGAATGAGATCTAATGAGCCCCAGTTGACTAAGTAAAATAATAGTCGTACAATGAGATCTCCCCACACTAATCTGATCAACTAACTAGGATCACGGTGGCAATCTGCACGATGCAGGGCTGAACTTGGCAGATCACGCCTCCCTGTCTACATACAATAAAGGACACGAAAAAACCAGCCACGCAGATCCGGAAGATCTGGGGGCAGGAGGTGAGAGGAGGACGTACCAGAACATGAACTCGGGGAGGCGCCTGATGCAGGGCTTGAACTCGTCGGAGCCGCAGATGGGAAGGGCGAACCGTCCTGCGCGACGGAGGGGTCGAGATCCGGGTCGACCATGGGGGAGAGGAAGCCGGTGAGGAGGTAGATCCGAGGATGTACCCAGCGATGTAGAAGCGGTGGACCATGTAGACCATGACGACGTAGATAGCAGAGGTGATCGTCCTGCGCGACGGCGGGGTCGAGATCCGGGTCGACCATCTTGTGGGGAGGGCAGAGGAGATCGGGTGGGGAGGGAGATCGGGTGGAGACGGCAAGAGGCGCATCCACCGCGGTGGTCGAGCGGCGGCTTGCGGGGAGGAGGAGCCGCGCGTGGCCGCACTGGTCCTTGGTCGTGCTAGGTTTTGCGCGTGGCGGCTGGACTGGAGGGGGGATGGCGCGGTAGGTGGGTGGGTGGGTGGGTAGGGTTTGCTGAGGGCGGTGGGGACTCGGGAGGGTAGGAGGGCGCCAGGTACTTAGCGGCGAGGTAAGGTCGCCGTCGGGGACAACAGTACCGAGGCCTCCGTCGATGAGCACGGCAAGGTTGGGGCGGAACGGAGGCGAGGTTGTGAGTGAGAGGATGGGATCGAGATCGAGGTGGAGGTGGCGGCGGCTGTGGGGGAGGCCAGGAGGGGAAGGGGAAGGGGAGGGTTAGGGTTAGGGTTTCTGACTTTATGTGGTGAGATCCCGCCCAGGCAATTTCGATCCCGCTTCAGTTTTCGATCCCGCGGGTGTGTCTTCGGGTTGATGCGTTTTGGTTTGTCTGATCAGCATATGTGGACGGTTCAGATGCTCTCTACGGGCGATCCGTGGAAGGGGACTCCTGAACTCTGATTGGCTGCTAGGTTTGGTTGCTTTGTGCCTTTTTTTTGTTTTCCTTCTATAAATCTTTCCCAATTCATGTATATAACACCACAATTGCTAAGATGACCCCATATTATGCACATGTGTGCATCTTGGGATGACAAACAATGTTTATTTGGGAAGTTTTAATTTTTGTTGCACAAAAAATTCATTTTTCATTTTCTTAGTGCAAAAAATGGGTTTTTTTGTGAAGCATCTGCCAAAAATATGTTGCAAAAATATAACAACCATATTTTAAATGATATTATATCATATGGGATCCAAAATTCACCAGTTGTTTCCATTGAAAAAGTTTTATAGCCACCCCTCAGAAAAAGACAAATATCTATCAATTCAGCAGGAAGCGGGTAAAATTTGAACTACAGGTGCATCATAGTTTGCTCATATTTTTTTCCAAAAATCATTTTTAGGTACACAACTATCTATTTCATTAGAGATCCATAAATAGTTTGGCTGGATTTGATCCCGACCTAGGAGCGATCATGCCCACCGTTTTGGCCGCATTTTGAAATCGGCATAAGAAATTCAAAAACGATCAAAACAATACAAATCCTTCGCGTTATGTCATCTTATGTGACCTAGTTTCTAGGAAAAATAATGAACTTGAAATATTGCAACTATTGTGAAAAAGTGTTCACAAAAAGAGCTATCCCGTACGAAGTTTCATGGCTTTCAAGCCAAATGAGATAGTTATGACCACAACCATGGCATAGTTTATTCAAACTACCCTATATTATGGACATGTGTGCATCTTGGGATGACAAACAATGTTGATTTGGGAAGTTTTAATTTTCGTTGCACAAAAAATTCATTTTTCATTTTCTTAGTGCAAAAAATGGGTTTTTTTGTAAAGCGTCTACCAAAAATATGTTACAAAAATAGAACAACCATATTTTAAATGATATTATATCATATGGGATCCACAATTCACCAGTTGTTTGCATGGAAAAAGTTGTATAGCCACCCCTCAAAAAAAGACAAATATCTATCAATTCAGCAGGAAGCGGGTAAAATTTGAACTACAGGTGCTTCATAGTTTGCTCATATTTTTTTCCAAAAATCATTTTTAGATGCAAAAATATCCATTTCATCATAGATCCATAAATAGTTTGACTGGATTCGATACCGACCTAGGAGCGATCATGCCCACCGTTTTGGCCGCATTTTGAAATCGGCATAAGAAATTCAAAAACGATCAAAACAATACAAATCCTTCGCGTTATGTCATCTTATGTGACCTAGTTTCTAGGAAAAATAATGAACTTGAAATATTGCAACTATTGTGAAAAAGTGTTCACAAAAAAGAGCTATCTCGTACGAAGTTTCATGGCTTTCAAGCCAGATGAGATAGTTATGACCACAACCATGGCATAGTTTATTCAAACTACCCTATATTATGCACATGTGTGCATCTTGGGATGACAAACAATGTTGATTTGGGAAGTTTTAATTTTCGTTGCACAAAAAATTCATTTTTCATTTTCTTAGTGCAAAAAATGGGTTTTTTTGTAAAGCGTCTACCAAAAATATGTTACAAAAATAGAACAACCATATTTTAAATTATATTATATCATATGGGATCCACAATTCAGCAGTTGTTTGCATGGAAAAAGTTGTATAGCCACCCCTCAAAAAAAGACAAATATCTATCAATTCAGCAGGAAGCGGGTAAAATTTGAACTACAGGTGCTTCATAGTTTGCTCAAGTTTTTTTCAAAAAAATATTTTTAGGTACACAAGTATCTATTTCATCAGAGATCCATAAAGAGTTCTATAGGATTCTATCCCGACCAAGGAGCGGTCACGTCCGCCGTTTTTGCTGTATTTTCAAATCGGCATAAGAAATTCAAAAAAAAATCAAAAAAATACAAAACCTTTGTGTTGTGTCATATTATGTGAGCTAGTTTCCAGGAAAAATAATAAACTTGAAATATTGCAAATATTTTGAAAAAGTGTTCATAAAAAAGAGCTATCTCGTATGAAGTTTCATGGCTTTCAAGTCAGATGAGTTAGTTATGGCCATAACCATGGTATAGTTTGTTTAAATGACCCCATATTATACACATGTGTGCAAATTTAGATGACAAACAATGTTGATTTGGGAAGTTTTAATTTTCATTGCACAAAAAATTCATTTTTCATTTTCTTAGTGCAAAAATGGGTTTTTTTTATGAAGTGTCTACCAAAAATATGTTGCAAAAAGATAACAACCAAATTTGAAATGATATTATACCATATTTTATCCACAATTCACCAAAAATATGTTGCAAAAAGATAACTTCTGCTGAATCAGCTGGAAAGGGGTCGAATTTGAACTACAGGTGCCTCATAGTATGTTCATGATTTTTTCCAAAAATCATTTTTAGCTTCACAAGCATATATTTCCTCATAGATCCAATGATATTTTTGCAAGACTCAACCCCTAGCTAAGAAGGGTCATGCCCGCTGTTTTGAGCGCATTTTGAATCGAGCATAAGTAATTCAAACAAAATCAAAAAAATACAAAACCTTCGCATTATGTCATGTTATATAATATAGTTAGAATAAAAAATAACAAACTTGGATTATCGCAAATATTCTAGAAAACTCTTCTCATAAATGAGCTACGATGTACAAAGTTTCATAGCTTTCAAGCCAAATGAGCTAGGTCATGACCAAACTCATAGGATAGTTTGTTAAAATGACCCCATATTGTGCATATGTGTGCGACTTGGGATGTCAAACAATGTTCATTTTGGGTGTTTTCCTTTTCTTCACATAAAAAGTTCATTTTCTATTTTCCGAGTGACAAAAAAGGTTTTTTTTGTGAAACAAGTACCAAATATTTGATGTTGAATTATACCACAACAATTTTATAATATAATAGATGATATTTTATGCTCAAAACATCAATTTTTTAGTGTCAAATGATTTCCATCCATCCCTCATAAAAAAGACAAACTTCTGCTGAATCAGCTGGAAAGGGGTCGAATTTGAACTACAACTACATCATAGTTTGCTCATGATGTTTTGGAAAAATCCTTTTAAGGTACAAAATTATCTATTTAATCATAGATCTAGTAATGGTTTTGCAAGATTCAACACCTATCTAAGAAGGGTCATGCCCGGCGTTTTGAGCATATTTTAAATACACCATAGTGGCATTCTAGTGATTAAATTTTGTTTTATAAAAAAATTGGGGAGAAAAAGATTTAATGATATTGTATATATATTAAACTAAATTTACAAAGTTTATTTGAATTCATTTGGTCTTGTTGTGAATCTTCTTCAAATCTTTTTGTTAAAATCAGAAAACAAATGAAAAGGATAGAGAGGAAAAAAACATCACTGATGTCATGGGTAGAAGAGGCCCATGCCTTGTGCATAAGCGGCCCAGCCCATAACTCACCGGAAGCTTCTATTTAAAAGCCTGTGTGCATCGTATGCTATCACGAAGAGTGGGCTAGCTCGGTGGTCTTGAGGAGGATTGGAGGACGCCCGTCGGGGAGGTGGTGAGTTCGACTCCCTCCTCCCGCGACTTATTTTGCCAGTTTATCTGGCCAGGCGGGAAGGTTGTTGTCCGAGTGGGCCAGGCTTGCAGGTCGGTGTGGGGCCAGTCTGCCAGGGTGGTGGGCCACCTTGTCAGGTCGGGAGCTTGGGCCACCTTGTCAGGTGTGGGCCTGCTGGCAGTTTGAAGGGTCCACCATGTCAGGTCGGGTGGGGTCAGGGGGCCAGTGCTGCATGGCAGGTGACATGTGTGTATAAATATACATATAGAAATAACACATAAGCGATAAATGCCACGTAGACATGACATGTAGATGAAGTAGATGACGTGGCAATTAAACATTTCATTATATCTATGTTTAAAATGTTACGACCATTCAAAATGGTCGTAAACGGCTGCAAAAAAGGTCGTAAGCTGTATCATTTAGCTTATGACGATTCTATCTAATGAAAGTATGACGTTTCTGGATCAAAACGTCGTAATTTATAAGGCTTTTAGCTTTCTCAATATGCTAACGACCATCTAGTATAGAATCGTCATAAATCTATGACGTTTTTATTCGTGGTCACTACGAGAAGGTCATAAGTTGACATATTTCTTGTAGTGCTATATCCCGAGTTTCTGCGATCATTTCCTTGATAGCTGTTGTCTTTATATCCTGCGGCGACTTGGCTATGCGAGCCGTGGGTGTCGTAGTTTCGGGATCGTCTCCTTTGACTTCCATACCTGTTTCTTCTGTCGTCCTCTGGAGATCGCGTCCGCTTATTGTTGCACGCATCTTCTCCGTCTGCGAACCTGTTTGCTGTGTCCATGAGGTCTAACACTGTTTTCGGTTTGATTCTACCCATCTCTTCGACTAGGTCTCTTCGCCTTAATCCGATGATGAACGCGTCTATTGCTCTTTCGTCTGAAACTTCGACTGCTGAGTTTTTGATGAGGCTCCATCTTTGGATGTATGCCCGTAGTGTTTCGTCGCGTTGCTGTACGCACGCTTTGACTTCTTCTATTGATGCTGGTCGTTTGTATGTCGACCTGAAGTTGCTTGTAAATTGCTTTGTTAGGTCTTCCCAGCTTCCAACAGATTCTTTCTCTAGTTTGCTCAATCATGACCTTGCTGCACCGGTGAGGTGTAGTTGCAAAATTTGCATTGCTGTTTCCTTGGTTCCTCCTAATATTTGAACTGCTTGCAAGTAATCTGCAAGCCATGATTGTGGTTCCTGTGATCCATCGTATTTTTGCTGATCATGAGGTAGCTTGAATCCCTTGGGAACTGGAGTGGTGCGAACCCTGCGGGTAAAGCATGATGCCCCCATCTCTTTTTCGTCATCTTCATAGTCGCGCTTTTCATTTGGGGATCGTGATCTTCGGGTTCCACCTTGCTGCTTTGGTGATGACGATCGAGATCGGTGTTGGCTGCTTCTGCGCCGAGGACTATTGTGACGGCGAGGTGACCTTGCTTTGTGCACTTCCTTGTGGTGATATGCTTCTTCTCCTTTTGCTGATAGCTTGTGGCCCACCATGTTGAGTCCGTTCAGTGCTGCTCTATGCATATATTCTCTAGGATCTCCTGGACTTGGTCGAGTTGTAAGTAGATATGCTTGTGCCGCCACTAGTGCTGCTTCAGGAGTTTTTGGTAGGATGTTTCCCTGCTCGTCGACCGATAGGAAGGACGAGTCGAGGTTTTTAGAAATACTTTGCCTGTCGGAGTACTCGAGGTTGTCGTACCTTGAACCGTGTCGGCACTTTTTCTTTGCGTTGTTGTATGATGCGTCACTTCGTGCTTTTTGAGCAGCTTCGCTGGCTGCAATGGCTGAATCTTTCCTTCTTTGTATCTCTGTTTTCTCTGTCGGGGGGATGACCCCCGGTAAGGTCAAGAGACTAGAAAGATACAAGGTCTATGGTTGACTTTATGCCGGTTGACCAAGGAAGGGCCTGACCGGAATATAGGAGCATCAGCCAGGCCGGCATATATGTGTATCCCGGCTGATGTCTGGATATGCCGGCATAACCGGGATACTTATTGAGGAATGCCGGCATATATATAGATATGCCGGCCTAACTTATATGTTATATCGTGCAGGAGCAGGGTGAGCCGGATTACCCGACCTTCATAGGTCGTTGGTCCGGCATATATGTCCAGGATATGGCCAACGGTCGTATCCGGGATACAGAAGTCAGCTAAGATGTCATGTCCCTACAATCAAGGAGAGACTCTGCTCAGTATGGAGAGGGGTCATGTTGACAGGGTGCACAGTGGTGGTCTACCTACCCTCACTGTGCACAAGTACAGCCCTTACCTCACCAAGGTAAGGTCACAGTCCAAGAAGTACAAGGTACAGGAATGTGGAGTCCCATCGAGAGCAATCAGGGGCAAGGTCAAGGGTCTTGTCCATCGTCAGCATGTCCTGTTTGGAGTGTAGTTGCTGTCTCCTGGTCTTATGTGACCGTTGTAACCCTGGCCACCAATATATAAGGTGGCACAGGGAGCCCAAGCAAGGGGTTGGTCACTCTGTGTTCCTACGCTTAGCAGTTCATCTTCCTCCTCTAGCAGAGAGCTTGGAAGCACCATTGTTGTGTACTCCATCGATCCAAATATAAAACAAGTAGAGCAGGAGTAGGGGTGTTATCTCCTTACGAGAGCCCCGAACCTGGGTAGATCTGTGTTCCTTTCTATCGTGCTTTTTAGCTCGTTCCCCTCTCCCGAATCCTCCAGCATCTAGTTCGGCCCCCATTTAAGCCATCCTATGGCATATGTTGTTTCACCACGACGACATTTGGCGCCCACCGTGGGGCTGATCGATATGCTGGGCGGAGTGTTTATTCGGACGGGGTCTGTGATAGCAGCTTCGGGAGTGCGCGTGGTCTCTGGCCTCGTCCAGAGGCTAGGCTCGCTCAGCTTCGTCAGTGACAACGCCGGATGTCTCGGCGGCCGGCCGTTCCCCAGGGATGGCCGGATCATGTCTTTCGGTTCCCACGAGGTGTACGTGGGGACTAAGAGAGTTTGCAGGGAAGAGGTACTGATGGCGGCGGATCCTCCGTCACATCGGCTGGCTCACGCTGGGCGTAGCGCTCGCTCAGTAGAGTCGGCCGAGGTAATGATGGCCGGCACATCAGTGCCGCTGGCAGATGGTGCCGGCAAGGCAGCAGCAGCAGCAGGAGATACTCCCCCGGAGCCGCCGAAGGCCAAGAGGTCGGCACGTCCTCCGTTGGAGCGTGTCGAGAACCTGGCCGGCACTTCCTCTGTGCCGACAAAGGGTCAGGTGCTTCTTCCCATCATCGATCGGCTTATCGAGCCGGTGCGATCCGGCGATGATCCGGAGCAGACAAGGGAGGTCCTGGAGGGATCTCGTCAGGCCCTCGTCGATGAGGCCCTAGCCATGCACCAGGAACGCGAGCGGTTTAACCGGCAACTCCGTGAGTATGAGGCAGCTCATGGTTTTACTCCTGTGGTAACCCGGCCTAGCCGGATAGATGAGGTTAGAACTAGAGGTAGAGATCTTAATACTGAACTAGGTAAAGATGCTAGAGCTAAGAGTCATACTGCAACTAGTATTGTGCCTAAGGTAATTTATAGCTCACCAGTGAAGAACCTTAGAGCAGCTGCAGAGGTAGCTAAGGACTTATCTAATTTGTCCGGCGAAGCACTGCATGAGCAGCAAGCCCGGCTTAACCATCTTTTGTCTGAAGCTACTAAACAGCAGGAGGCTTTTAAGAAGGCAAACCCAGGTGCCGGGGCATCCCAGTACATTGCGTCGGTAGGAGGTGCCGGCGCAAGGTCGAGAGGCGAAGCTTCGTCCCCACATCCAAGTGCCCGGCGTGCCGGAAGTGTGACCTCTGGCCGCCGGGACAAGCAGATCCAAGTGTATGATCCGGCAATCGCCGGAAAGCAGGCAATAGTTCAGAAGAGTGCCGGACAAGCGGACAAGTATGTCGGCCACAAGAGTGCTGGCCAGAATGTGCCGGCCGGGCAAGGGGCAGTTTCGGCCGGAGGTGGCCGGAGTAACAGTGCAGCCCGGCGTCAGCAGCAGGGCGCCGGAGGTGCAGCGCAGCGGCAAGGTGCAGGTCAACCGGGACATCGAGAAGATGATGGGAATTCCGCCCTTGTCAGGGCGGGATATCAGCAGCAGCATCAGCCAGGCCGGCAAAGTGAGCAGTATCAGCCGGAGCAGCAGCAGGAAAAAGTGATCGCGGGCCCAATTGCATCTCGGCTAGGACCTCGGTCCTTAGCAGCAAGTGATGCGCGCTTCAAGCTGGACAGGATTCACCAATCGGAGTTGGTGGAGAGGCAAGGAGCTCCGGGTCCTATGTGCTTTGGACCCCGGATTATGGGTGAGCCGGTACCTTACTATTTCCAGCTCGCACGTGGCGCGAGGACATACAGCGGCAGTACAAAGCCGGAAGATTGGTTGGAGGATTACTCCACCACAGTGAACATTGCCGGAGGAAACCTCAGATGGGCAGTACGATATGTACCGCAAATGCTAGAAGGACCGGCCAGGATATGGCTGAATAATCTGTCGGCAGGAAGTATCAACGGATGGGTTGATTTCGAAGAACAGTTTGTATCAAACTTCACCAGCACATATAAGAGGCTGAATCATCCTCAGCAGCCGGCTAACTGCCGGCAGGGAGTGAATGAGACCGACCGAGACTATCTGACCAGGTGGTGCACCTTGCGCAATTCCTGCGAAGGAGTTGTGGAGCAGCAGGCCATCATGTGGTTCGCTCATGGGTGCCGGCACGGCACCATGTTGTGGCAAAAGCTTCAGAGGGAAATGCCGGCCACGTTGGCCGAGACAATCAAGATTGCCGATAGTTATGCTCTGGGAGACCCCATGCAGCCCACCCTTGATTCACAAGGACAGGGGCAAACCCAGGGGAACACCAACAGCGCTGGGAGACCAGGGCAATACTATCGCTCTGATAACCGGAACAAGAGAAGAGATGAAAGGCCGGATTACCGGTATGGAGCGGCACAAGTAGCAGCTGTGGAGGAAGAGCTAGAGGGCGCCGGCAGTAGCCAGCGTCCGAGATATGAGGGCAATCAGCAGCCACAGCAGCAAGCGCAGCCCTTCCAGAAGAAAAATGTCTGGATCAACAAGAATGCCGGCGGCGCTGCCGGCCAGAAAAAGCAATGGCCGAAGTATACGGTGGGTCTGGCCATGGACAAGCCTTGTGTGTTTCACACGTTCCAGCCGGGTAAGCCGGCAAACCATTTGACGAGAAACTGTTCATGGCTGGACAACGTATTAGCTGGTCGTGCAGGTCCCTGGGGACCGGCTAGACCATCTATCCCGGCAGCTCCATCGCCGCTGACAGGTGCAAATACAGTTACAGTCCCGCCCAGGCCGGTTAATCCCAGAAATCTGAGCAATCCCGGAAGTGCCGACGTAAATCAAGTAGATCAGAACCATAACCCGGAGTACTATGCCGGAGGCCCAGCAGCGGGCCGGAATGAGTACAAGGAGCATGATCAGAGCTACATGGTCTTTGAGACCGAAAGAACAGACAAGCAGAGCTTGTACCAGCGGTGTTTGGAGGTAAATGCCGTTATGTCGGCAGTACCGAAGCTAATGTACTGGTCTGACCAAGCCATTGGCTGGGACAGGGCAGATCATCCCAGGATCATGCCAAACCCCGGCGGATATGCTCTGGTGATGGATCCGACATTCGTCGGGCCGGCTAATAACGTGAGGTTCAGCAAGGTCCTCATTGACAATGGTAGCAGCATCAACATCATGTACCGAGATACGATGCAGAAGCTGGGCATCAAGGAGAATATGCTGGAGCCAAGCAAGACCACATTCCACGGCATTGTGCCGGGACTTTCGTGTGCGCCGATGGGCAAGATCCGGATGGATGTCATGTTTGGCAGCCGGGATAACTGCAGGGTGGAAAATCTCATGTTCGAGGTGGTTGACCTGGAAAGCCCCTACCATGCTTTGCTGGGTAGGCCGGCACTGGCAAAGTTCATGGCCTCTACGCATGTTGCGTACCTGAAGATGAAAATGTCGGGGCCCAAGGGAGTGATCACCATCATTGGTGATTATAAGCGCTCGATAGCGTGTGCAACAGCCGGGTCTAACCTGGCCGAAACTCTGATCATTGCAGAGGAAAGAAAGAGGCTCAAGCGAGCAGTGGAAATTGCTGAGACGGTCGTGGCCAGCAAATCTATGCCGGGCATGGCAAATCCCGGTGGCAGTGCTTCTTTCCAAGTGGGCAAGGAAGTCAAAAAGGTGCCTCTGGATGAAGTTTTCCCGGAGCGCCATGCCCTCATCGGGGCAGGTTTGGATCCCAAATAGGAAGTCGAGCTCATCAGCTTCCTCCGTGAGAATCGGGATATCTTTGCATGGTCTACTTCAGACCTGCAAGGTGTGCCGAGGGAGCTGGCTGAGCACGCATTACATGTGAGACCAGATGCTAAGCCGGTGAAGCAACCGCTCCGGCGGAATGCAGGTGATAGAAGGAAAGCCATTTGGGACGAAGTGGCTAGGCTCCTAGCCTCCGGATTTATCAAAGAAGTGCTTCATCCGGATTGGGTGTCTAATCCGGTTTTGGTGGAAAAGAAGAAGGATGAGCCCGCCATAGTGAAAATATGGCGGATGTGTGTTGATTACACCAACTTGAACAAGGCATGCCCTAAAGATCCATTCCCGCTCCCTCCGATCGATCAAGTGATTGATTCCACAGCTGGATGTGAACTGCTGTCATTTGTAGATGCCTATTCTGGTTTCCACCAGATCCCTTTGTATGAGCCGGATCAAATAAAGACATCCTTTATTACCCCGTACGGGGCTTATTGCTATCTTACTATGTCGTTCGGTTTAAGAAATGCCGGCGCAACTTACCAAAGGTGTATGCAAAAATGTTTGCACGATCAAATAGATAAAAATGTGCAGGTATATGTCGACAATGTCGTCATAAAAACCAAGGAGAGCAAGACTCTTGTAGATGATCTCCGGGAAACCTTTGGAAACCTGAGGAGATTCCGGATGAAGTTGAATCCGGCTAAGTGTACCTTTGGTGTGCTGGCGGGCAAGTTGCTGGGCTTCCTTGTTTCTAGCCGGGGTATTGAGGTGAATCCCGGCAAGATTCGTGCCATAGAAAGGATGAAGCCGCCGACAGACTTGAGGGAAGTACAGAAGTTCACTGGGTGCCTCGCATCCCTGAGCCGTTTCATAAGTCGGTTAGGAGAAAAAGCTTTGCCGTTATATCAGTTGATGAAGAAGTCCGACACATTTGTCTGGACAACGCAAGCAGATGCAGCTTTCAAGGAATTGAAGCAGATGTTGTCAACAGCGCCGGTATTAGCGTCTCCAATGCCCCGTGAGCCGATGTTGCTCTATATAGCGGCAACCAATAGAGTCGTCAGTGCTGTGGTGGTAGTAGAGCGAGAGGAAGGAGGCAAAACCGTGCAGCGGCCGGTATATTATCTGAGTGAAGTCCTCTCCACCTCAAAGCAAAACTACCCCCACTATCACAAGATGACTTATGGTGTCTATATGGTGGCCAAGAAGCTCAAGCATTACTTTCAGGAGCATCCAATCCGGGTAGTGGCCGAGGCCCCTATCTCGGAGATCATAGGCAACAAAGATGCCAGTGGCAGAATAGCCAAGTGGGCAATAGAGTTGTCGCCATATACACCTCAATATGATAAGAGGGATACAATCAAGTCCCAGGTGTTGGCTGACTTCTTTATTGACTGGGTTGAGATACAATATGAGCCACCATTGCCAGATGCAAATTATTGGAGGATGCATTTCGACGGGTCCAAGACAATACATGGCTTGGGTGCCGGCATAGTTCTCAGTTCACCAAAGAATGACCAATTGAGATATGTCCTGCAGATTCATTTTGTAGCATCAAATAATGTGGCGGAATATGAGGCACTTGTGCATGGCCTGAAGGTGTCTAAGGACATAGGAATTCGTCGGATTATGTGTTTCGGTGATTCTGACTTAGTGATTCAGCAGTGTTCCGGAATATGGGATGCGCATGATGCTAACATGGGATCCTACCGTTTCCTGGTGCAGCAGTTAAGTGGTTACTTTGAAGGTTGTGAGTTCCGGCATGTTCTCCGGGCTTAGAATGACGCAGCCGATGCATTGTCCAAGCTGGGATCTTCCAGAGATTCAATCCCGCCCGGCATTTCATTGGAGCATCTGAGGAAGCCGTCAATCAAGCCCTCGCCGGAGTCATCTTCCATTTATGTCTCGCCGAGTCCGGAGGATGCAGTTCCAATGGAGATAGATGCCGGAGCCCGGGGACTGGGCCGACATATGCGGTGAGTGCAGTATTCCGGAGCAGAGCTAAGGGCAACGGTAAAATGTACCAAGAGGTTGTGCCGGTATACCCGGGGACTGCTCTGGCATACCCGGGGACTGATTCCTTAGTCCCGGGGACTTCGCAGCCCATGGAGATCGATTATGTGTCGGTCGAAATGATGGAGATAGACCAGGCAGTGTTCACTGTCAGGGAAGTGCCCTCATGGGCACGTCCAATTATGGATTTCCTGATGAATGGCCAAGTGCCGGCGGATGAAAATGAAGCCCGCCGGGTTATAAGGAGGTCCAAAGGTTATACCATCATAAACAAGGAAATGTACAAAAGAAGTGTCACCGGAGTATTGCAGAGATGTGTCGAATCTGCGGAAGGCCTAGAGATGCTCCGGGAAATTCATCAGGGGGAGTGTGGTCACCACGCTTCAGCCAGAGCATTGGTGGCAAAGGTATTCCGGCATGGGTTTTATTGGCCGACGGCACTGCAAGAAGCAGAAGACTTGGTCCGGAAATGCAATGGGTGTCAGAGATATGCCCACCAGATTCATCAGCCGGCATCTACCTTGAAGACTATCCCGATAACCTGGCCCTTTGCTGTTTGGGGCCTGGATATGGTCGGGGCTTTTAAGCCGGCAAGGGGAAAAATGACCCATATCCTGGTCATGGTGGACAAGTTCACCAAATGGATTGAAGTGAAGCCCATAAGCAAGTGTGATGGTCACACAGCAGTGAAATTCCTAAAAGATATAATCTTGAGATATGGTGTTCCTCATGGCATCATCACTGACAATGGGTCGAACTTTGCCCAAGGGCCATTTGCCAGATTTTGTGAGGAAGTGGGAATCCGGCTGGACATTGCGTCGGTCGCTCACCCTTGTACCAATGGCCAAGTAGAGAGGTCAAATGGGCTAGTATTATCCGGCATAAAACCCCGGCTGATAGAACCACTAGAGAAAACTCCGGGATGTTGGCTAGATGAATTGCCAGCAGTGCTTTGGAGTTTAAGGACAACTCCGAATAGGTCAACAGGCTACACACCATTTTTCCTGGTGTATGGAGTAGAAGCTGTGCTTCCAACAGATGTAATACATGATGCACCAAGAGTGGTGCTATATACTGAGGAAGAGGCTAAAGAAGCCAGGGAAAATGATGTTGATCTGCTGGAAGAAGCAAGAGAAATAACACTGTCAAGAACAACAGTATATCAGCAGAACCTCAGACGCTATCATGCGCAGAAGGTAAACCCAAGGAGATTCCAAGAGGGAGATCTAGTACTCCGGCTAAGGCAAGGCACAGAGGGCCGGCATAAGTTAACTCCTCCATGGGAGGGGCCATTCATTGTGAGCAGAGCTCTGCACAATGATGCCTATTATCTTATAGATGCGCAGGCCCCCAAGAAGGACAAGGCGGACAGGTCCGGAGAAGAAACCAAGCGACCATGGAACATAGCCCTACTCCGTCCCTTTTACTCCTGAGAAACATAATGTATGTATTTCCATTTTGCTTTTTATGCCGGTATAAGGCTAATAAATGATATGTCGGCATCCCGAAGAGATCGGGCACTGCCTCCAAGATATATCGTTGTTTATTTTAAGTTTTTGTTATATGCCGGCTGGCTTGATTTGAATGTTTCCTATGTCGGCCTAGTAATGTGTCGGCAACAAAGGCCGCTCTTCAACTCAGCTGCTGTCCGAAACCCGGCTTCATGGCTAGCAAGAGTAGATGCCGGAAATTGTCTACACATGGAAAACGGCTAAGGAAATAAATAGCAAGCGAACCGACATTTATGTTATAGCTAAAGTTAAAACTTGAAATGTCGGATGATTTGAAGTCTAAGTTTCAAAGTTAAAGTACTGTATGTTCAATAAAGCAACCTTGAGACTCATACGTCGAAAGCCAAATAAGGTGGACAAGTAGCCAAGGTTGTGAAGTTGAGCAAACAGGAAAACAAACTCGGTGACTTAGCCAAAAGATGATCCGGCATTGATAACAAGCAAACCGAGATAAAACTTGTTCAGGTAGCAAACCAAAGGAAATTAAACGTATATCTTACAAACTGCACCCGGCATTCCGGGGATCTGATAAAACTTAAAGTTTTTGGTGCTGCAAAGTCAAGGAGCAGGGGCAGAAGCAGAGCCGCCGGCTGGTGGAGCTATAGCAGTAGAAGTGTCGGCTTCAGGAGTGCCGGACCCAGCAGATGGAATGGAGCCATCACCTCCGCCCGGGACAGATGCCTGTTCCGGAGCATCAGTGTCGGCCTCTTCAGCTTCCTCTTCATCTTGGCTGGAATCGGAGCCCTCGGCATCAGCAGCATCCTTGGCATCGTCTGCTGTATTTTCCGGCTCGCGGATGTCCCGGACAAAGGCATCGGTGTCGGCATAATCCACATGACTGTGGGCCAGTTCCCGCCGACGCCGGATGTGTTCCGGATCCGTGGTCCAGATGGATCCTTCGCGCATAGTGCGCAAGGTCTCCAGATCAGCTTTTTCATACCAGGAGAGGAAGTAGCTGAGAGCTTCATCAGCTCCTACCCTCGCGCCGGAATCCCGCCATTCCCGGAGGCGAACCTTGGCAAGCTGCAGATCATTGCCGAGATCAACAGGATCAGTGGGCGTCCTTTGTCCCGGCCAGAGGGCAGAGAATGCCTCCTGGGCGCCATAAAAGAGTTCTTCTGTGTAGAGGGTCATGGCGTTCTTCCGGGATTGCAGGGCCAGCAGCTGCTCCGACATGTCCCAGTTGGCCGAGTCAACCGGAACACCCCGGTTCTCTCGATCCAACTGCAGAGCCCTCTCAACGTCTTCGACGGAAGCGGGAAACATGTCTGAGAAATAAAAAGCATGTTAGCAAAAGAGAATGTGCCGGCGCAAAGGTTGTGCCGGAAAATATCATGATATATCGGGCAGGCGGAAGGAAAAGGATTTGAAGCTTACTGGCGAGGTCGGCATTGAGCTGTGCGACTGTGACTTCCCACTTAGTGGCCTGCTCCTTCAAGCTAGACAGTTCGGCATGGGCGTTGGAGGCATCAGTCTCGGAAGCAACGAGCAGGTCCTGGGTCTTCTTCAGTTGGCCCTCCCGCTGCTCCTTTTCCTCCAGAAGCTCGGCAACCCGGCCCTTCAACTGCTCTGTCTCGACCTTGTGAGCGGCATCCCGGTCGTCCAGTTGCTTGGCCACATCCACTGAGGACATACAGTCCTGGTGGCGTGCCTCCAGTGCAGCTTTATCATCTGAAAAGATTTGAAGTCAAAACAAGGTGAAGATGGAAAACAATGGCAAGAGATAAAGGATTTGAAGTATAACGGGTTCGGGTGACAGCAGGATCCGGCATACCTGTCAGCTCCTTCACCCTCTTAAGAAGCTCGGCGACTTGTTCTTCAGTGCCAGCTGAAGAATGTCGGCACAAGGTTAAGTGTCGGCAAGAATAGTATTGCAAACTAAAAAGAGGAAAGATATCCGGCATATAGCGGTATGTCGGCGAAGATTACCTTTCTTGGACAGCTCCAGCCGAAGCTTGCTATGCTCGTCGGATAACTTCTGGTGCTCGCACACCAAGTCGTGGAACATGTCGGCGCGCGTATTGTTCATGCGCTGCAAAAGTGTTAGGATTTGAAAGGTTATGAGAAAAGTCTAGCATGCCGGTACAATTGAAGATCATATAAAGTACTCATGCTGATTGAAGACCCGGTACAGGTGCTGCGCACCTATCCCGGCCCTCGGTGACTAGGATTTGAAGCTCGAGATGAGCTTATCTCTCGGTCAAGAGGATTTGAAAAATAATTAAGATGTGAAATAGTTGAAGACCCGGCACAGGTGCTGCGCACCTATCCCGGCTGTCGGTGACTAGGATTTGAAGCTCGAGACGAGCTTATATCTCGGTCAAGAGGATTTGAAAAATAATTAAGATGTGAAATAGTTGAAGACCCGGCACAGGTGCTGCGCACCTATCCCGGCCCTCGGTGACTAGGATTTGAAGCTCGAGACGAGCTTATATCTCGGTCAAGAGGATTTGAAAAATAATTAAGATGTGAAATAGTTGAAGACCCGGCACAGGTGCTGCGCACCTATCCCGGCTCTCGGTGACTAGGATTTGAAGCTCGGATCGAGCTCATATGTCGGCAGTTAATTCGAGAACAGCTAACTACAAGAGTATTGGAAAATCCCGGATGTCCGTATCCCGGACAGCCGACATTTTCGGGGACTGGGGATATGTGTATAGGTAGAGAAGACTTACGTTGGTGGCATCGGCCAATTGGTGAAGTCTTTGCTGGAGGCTGAGGAGCTCGCAGGCAATCGGAATGGGCTTCGTGGCCAGGACGTCTGAGGGATTGCCAGTGGCCGAGGCTTCGGCCATCTTCTTGCTCCTGGAATCCGCTGTGTCCATGTTGCCGGCGTCATTCCACCTGACACAGTGCTCCTTGAGAGACCCAAGGCTTTGGTCACTCTTCGTCTCCAGGGAGACGCGGCCCTCAAGTTCCGGCGTGTCGAAGAAGTTGCGCCGGTAGCCAGGCCGGGTTGCTGCCCTGCCAAGATGCAGGGCCAGGGCAGAGCTGGGCCGGGACGCTGCTTTAGAGGGAGCAGTGGCGGCGGATGGTGTGCCGGACTTGGTCGGCTGGAACTTGAGAGTGCCGGACTTGACCGGGGCAGAGGTCTTGTCCGGGATGAGGGTCTTGGCCGGGGCAGCGGTCTTGGATGGTGCTGGAATCTTCTTAGCAGAGGGAGTCTTGGGCATGGGTTGTTCCGGCGCGGCCGGTGCAGCTTGGCCAGCAGGGGCAGGTTCCGGAATAGTCCGGACTTCCGGCACGGCAGGGCCTTTTCCTTTGTCATCTATGCCGGCGCTCTTGTTGCTTGCGCCGACATCTTCAGTTGTGCCGGCGTCGTTGGTGGGCGCGCCGGAGTCTGGGGCTTCTTGATGGGCTCCTGTGTCCATGTGGACATCAGAAGCCGAAGGTTCCTATTGAGCCCCCGAGTCCATGTGGACGTCGGAGGCAGAGATATCTTGTTCCGGCGAAGGATCGTCCTTCGCCGGGGAGGTGGTCTTGTCAGGCGCAGGCAAAGATGCCGGCGCCGGGGAGGTCGTGTGACTTGCCGAGGGTATGTCGGAGGTGGCAGTTTCCGCCGGCTTGGTAACCTTCGGGCCGCCACTCGAGCCAGAAGCTTGTTCCGGCGCAAGAGGAGCCCTGAAAGAGAGAAAACACCAAGTTAGTAATCAAAGCAAGAGATATGTCGGAGGAAACGCAAAGAAAAGAAACTTACCCCGGGGCAACAGGCCTTTGTTTCTTCAGAATGGGCATGCCAACCTTCTGCCTCTTATGTTGCTGAGGTGTGTCGGGCTGGGGCTTCACGCCTCGCTTCCGGTCGGCACGTCCGCCGGTGGAAGGAGGTCCCTGGTTCAGAGGGGCGGCGTCGACAACCATGTCGTCCAGGATAGCTGAGGACGGCATTGGAAAGGCGTAAGCAACAGGTGTTTCTGGAAAAGCATATGCAAGTGGCATCGGGTCATAATACGTCAGGATCTCCTCGTCAGAATCACCCTCACTCCGGCCTTGAGTGAAATGCCGGGATGAAGAGGCCTTACCCGCGGCAGCGGCAGCACGGGTGTTCCTGGGCAGCTTGTCCCAATGGTCCGGATCTTCAACATCCGCAACAGTGCGGTCTGCCGCGATCTTGATCCGGGAGTTCTCCATACTCTGGAAGCTGAACTTCTGCATAATGCAAACTAAATGGGTCAGAAGCAAGAAATATGCCGGTACAAGAAGTATGTCGGATCAGGCATTATAAGTATGTCGGCAAATAACAAATCTCGGGTCATGCATGATAAGTATCCATGTGCCGGGCAAGAGATTATATATCGGACAGGAGGGTTTACCGTTGGGGCGGGCCTATCCCGGCTATATGGTTCTAGCCCCCAGGCAAAGGTGGCCTGAGAGGACTTGCAGACGTCCTTGATCCGCCGCAGAATGTCGGCCAGAGTCAGCTCATGTGTGGAATGCCGGGTGGGGTCCATGGGCCCGCTCATCTGGCAGATCTTGTGCGACCGGCGCTGCAGAGGGGAGACGCGCCGGCTGATAAAGCAGGCCACTAAGTCTTGAGGAGTAAGGCCGGCATCCCGGAGCTCGCCCTTAACCCGGTGGAGCGCGTTCACCGGCAGCACCGAGTTCTTCGGGTTATAGGTCCAATTCTTCATAGCCAAGGGTGGCTCGTCCACAAATGGCGGCAGGTTGAGCAGATCCGCGTCCGTGGTGTTCTTGACATAGAAGAAGCTTTTCTGCCACTTCTTGCAAGATTCCAGGAGTTCCACCTTGGGGAAGTCCGAGCCCTTCCGGGACATGATGGTGGCCGCGCCACAAAGGGTCATGGGGCGGTCCTTCTTTTCCTGGGCCGTCTCCGGCGGGTCATCCTTGCTCCGGGGCGGCTCTTGGACGACTTGTTTCCAGAGTTGAAAGTACTTCGCCCAGCCTTGGGAGAAGGGCTCTATGCCGGCGTAGCCTTCGCAGAATGCGGCGAAGGCGGAGAGGATCATCACCGCGTTCGCCGAGATGTGGTGAGGCTGCAGGTCGTAGGTGTCGAGGACGTCCCGGAAGAAGTCCGACGCCGGCAGGCCGAAACCCCGCTCGAAGTGGGCAATGAAGACGACTCGTTCGCCGGGTTCAGGTGCCGGCGCAGTCTCTCCCGCAGGTAGCCGGCATGCAACACCCTCCGGCACTCTCCTGGTGGAGGTGACCCAGGATATGTCGGCCGGGGTAACCTCCGACCCCTCCCAGCCGGAGCGTCCTTGGACCCGGGCCGAATTATCTTCCTCGGAGGCCGAGGTACCCGTCATGCTTGAGGAAGCCATCGGGATGGCCGGAACAAGGCGTGAGAGCCAGAGTCCCGTGATGTTAATCCTATCAAGACCAGAGAAAAGAGGGAGGTTAGTCTCTCCGGCATACCGCTCTCACCAATGTTAGCAGAAATAGAAGATCTACCGAGGCAGTTAAAACTGGAGATAAACATGGATATAATTCCTACGGAAGAACAGCTGTGAACTACCGAAGGATATCACTGGCAATGCTAATCGAGTCAGGGAAACATCTAGCAGAGAAACTACCACAGATTCAAGCTAGCAAGGCTATCGTGGTATAGTTACAAAGAAGCAGGAGGGATGAAGAACGAGAACAGAGAAAGAGGAACTCACTGAAGCTCGGACGGCGGCGATGGAGCGGCGGCGAGCGTGCGGAGGAAGATCCGATCCTGCAGCAGTGTCACAGAGAGGAGCAGCGGCGTCGTCGACCATGGTGCCGGACGTCGGCAAGCGGAGGCGCCGGCGTGCAGGTGGGCGACGGTGGCGGCTTTCCTTCTCTGTTCCTCGGTCCGGCGGTGAAGCGCAAGGGGCAGAGGAACGGAGGAAGAAGAAGGCACTGTGGGGTGAAAAGAGCAAGTTACCCCCACCCCCGTATTTATACCGAAGAGGCCAGGGTCGTGGGGATCGTGGTAGTGCTCCACTACCCCGACCGTTTCTGCAGTGAGTCACCACGTGGCGGCACGGAGTGGGGCGGCGGCTATTATAACCGTGCCACAAGGCAATGATGGTGGGGAGTAACTGCGCTGTGAACCGTCACATCGTGTGACCATTCGAGGTGGCAGGGCAGTTGCAAGTTTCGATGCAAACTGTCAGGCCTGGCTTCTCGAGGAAGTCTCGTCTGTATGTCGGCATAACTGCCCGAAGAATAAGTTTCGTCCGGAATACCGTCGGGGCCGGCCGGATTAACTTTTGGAGAAGGAACAGTTGCCGGGATATGTGTGGATGTCCCGGCATATAATCCGATCGTCGGGGTATAACGGAAAACCGGGGTATGATGAAAAGAGGATATGTTGAACCTGCCAAGGCTCCACAGTTATGACTGGGGAACCTCGGCAGCTTCGGGGACTAGTGTCAGGGGGATGACCCCCGGTAGGGTCAAGAGACTAGAAAGATACAAGGTCTATGGTTGACTTTATGCCGGTTGACCAAGGAAGGGCCTGGCCGGAATATAGGAGCATCGGCCAGGCCGGCATATATGTGTATCCCGGCTGATGTCTGGATATGCCGGCATAACCGGGATACTTATTGAGGAATGCCGGCATATATATAGATATGCCGGCCTAACTTATATGTTATATCGTGCAGGAGCAGGGTGAGCCGGATTACCCGACCTTCATAGGTCGTTGGTCCGGCATATATGTCCAGGATATGGCCAACGGTCGTATCTGGGATACAGAAGTCAGCTAAGATGTCATGTCCCTACAATCAAGGAGAGACTCTGCTCAGTATGGAGAGGGGTCATGTTGCAGGGTGCACAGTGGTGGTCTACCTACCCTCACTGTGCACAAGTACAGCCCTTACCTCACCAAGGTAAGGTCACAGTCCAAGAAGTACAAGGTACAGGAATGTGGAGTCCCATCGAGAGCAATCAGGGGCAAGGTCAAGGGTCTTGTCCATCATCAGCATGTCCTGTTTGGAGTGTAGTTGCTGTTTCCTGGTCTTATGTGACCGTTGTAACCCTGGCCACCAATATATAAGGTGGCATAGGGAGCCCAAGCAAGGGGTTGGTCACTCTGTGTTCCTACGCTTAGCAGTTCATCTTCCTCCTCTAGCAGAGAGCTTGGAAGCACCATTGTTGTGTACTCCATCGATCCAAATATAAAACAAGTAGAGCAGGAGTAGGGGTGTTATCTCCTTACGAGAGCCCCGAACCTGGGTAGATCTGTGTTCCTTTCTGTCGTGCTTTTTAGCTCGGTCCCCTCTCCCGAATCCTCCAGCATCTAGTTCGGCCCCCATTTAAGCCATCCTATGGCATATGTTGTTTCACCACGACGACATTCTCCTTTGCTAATTGCTTGGCCTGCTGCCTTAGGGCGTAATGATACCCCAAAAGCAAGTTTTTACTGGAACTTGATGGTATTGGCGTGCCGTGTTCTACGGCTTCTCTTATTATCCTCCATTCGTCGACTGATAGTCGAATTTTTTCCCTGGTTGTAAGGGATTCTGGTGTTTGCCCTTCTGCTAGGTGATTTGCTCCTCTATCGATATTTGCTGGGTTTAGCACTGGATTATCGTTTTCGTCGATTTCTTCTGAGTTATCTCCTATAATGGCGAGCACCTGGCACTGTTTGCCTGTGTTACCCTTGAAGCTTGAGAAGATCGAGTTACTATCCTCAGAAAGCTCTAATCCTGTCTTCCATGTATCTGTTGACTTGTCTGCGATTTCGTCGAGGCAGATCGTGAGATCTTCGAGTTGGACTTCCACGTCAAAATTTTCCTTTTCTTCGTTGTCTTCTGCGATCTTTTCTTTTTGCACTTCCTCTGGGCTGACCGGCGAGTTTACCTCGCTGGAAGAGCCTTCAGAATATTCCATTATTGCTGTTGTTTCGGGCTCCCTGGCCGACGGATCTTGTTTCATCGGATCTGAAAGGCGAGATGAACCCGACGGTCCGATGAGGATGTTCAAGCTTCCGATTGTCAACTCCATCTCTTGATTTTCGTCGACTTCTGTACTGCTATTGGCTAAAGGCGAAAAAGCCGTCGAATTCATGATTCCAACGCCCAAGCTCCCCACGGTTGGCGCCAATTGACGAGGGGTTAACTCGACAAATGTCCTAGATGAAGGACTTAGGATCGGGGAGATAGGGCACCGGATCAACTCGAAGGTAAAGTTAGTCGAAAAAGGTGTGTGTCGAAAGTAAACTTGGGTGTTCAACCTGGCTTGCTTTCAATCTGCCCCACACCGTCCCCTCCTGGCCCCTATATATAGGTGGCCAGGTCTCGAGGATTGGGTAGGGTCCGATACAGATTACAATATCGACATACGGAAAAGACTCGTATTCGACTATCATTACAACTGGGCCTAGCTTAACGGGCCTCAGGGGTACTCAACTAACGGGCTCTATTAACTATACCCTTGTCAGGCGCCCACTGCCATTAGCCTTTGGGACGACCACCGGATTGGCAATCCAAGTGGGGTGGGCTACCTCGCGTATAAGCTTGGCCTTCTTCATCTTCTCTATTTCTTGGACGATGAAGTCTTGCTTCTCTTGCGCTTGTTTCCTGGTCTTCTACTTCACGGGGTGTGCCTGAGGGCACACGGCCAAGTGGTGCTCAATCACCTCCCTGGGAACGCCGGGCATATCTAACGGAGTCCAAGCTAACATGTCAGAGTTTGCCCGTAGGAAGGTGACAAGCGCGCTTTCCTATTTGGGAGAAAGCCCTGCCCCGATGGTGACGAAGTTTTCGCAGCCCCCAACCTGGAGCGGGACC
The DNA here is from genome assembly GCA_007115705.1 of Dactylis glomerata. Lineage (NCBI taxonomy): Eukaryota > Viridiplantae > Streptophyta > Magnoliopsida > Poales > Poaceae > Dactylis > Dactylis glomerata. The sequence goes on along the minus strand of QXEO01000411.1, from coordinate 4,176,294 downwards.
TTCTTTGTGGCAGAGCGCTCTTGGGTAAACTGGGGCCTCCTCCCCGAGGGTACCGCAGCTTCCCCAATGCTCATGTCCAGCATCGGATGGATCAGGTCCTCGTTTGGAGTAGGCGACGCAGAGGCGGCAAACTTTTTCCCTGTTGAGCCCTACAGGTGGGGCTCGAGAGAGGCCTTCTTCGCAGCAGCCTGCTCTTGAGATACGAGCTGCTTCTTCCTCGTGAGGTCGCTGGAGTGTTCCAATAGATCTTCATCGGCGGGGAACATGGCGGTGGCCTCACGGTAGACATGCTCCACAGATCGGAGAGCATCCTTTTCGTTGCAGCGCACGGTGATTGTGCCGTTGGCACCCGGAATCTTGAGAACGTTGAAGCCATGATGCGTTGCTGCCATGAACCTTGCCAAGGCTAGGTAGCCGAGGATGGCATTGTATGGCAGCGCGATGTAGGCGACATTGAAGTCGAGGCTTTCTGTCCTGTAGTTGTCTCGGGTGCCGAAGGTGATGGGCAGGTGTACCTGCCCAATTGGTGTTGTAGACCCTTCGGCTACCCTGAAGAACGGTCATGTTGGCATGAGCCGATGGTACGGCACCTGCATCTTCTCGAAGACCTTGACTGAGATGATGTTGAGGCCCGCTCCTCCGTCGATGAGAGTACGATTGACGGCGATGTTATTGATGGTAGGCGTGCACTAGAGGGGAATTGTGCCTACACCCCTGGTGGAGGTCGGATGATCCTCCTCGTCGAAGCCGATCTTGTTGGTTGACCACTTCATCAAGCGGTTGCCGGCGTTGGGCTATGCCGCCGCGATCTCTCGCGACAGCTGCTTGAAGTGGCGATTAGACAAAGGAGCTTGAGCTCCACCCAGGAGGCAAGCAGCGAAGCCTCGCGGCTCTTGATAGCCCCTGGTTCTCTTCACGATGATCATTCGCTGGTGCAGGCAGCGGCAGCGGCTCGGGATCTGCACGAGATAGACCATCGCGGCGGCGACCTTCGTCACGGTCGTCGTCGCGGCGATCGCCCCGGGATCCTCCCTTGCCATGGCTACGGCTACTCCCACGGCGCTTGGTGACACCATTTTCTTCATGAAACTTTCTGACAATCCAACAATTGTCGGTATTGTGGGTGTCCTTTTTGTGGAGGATGCAGTAGCGGCGACGTCGACCTTTATCACGCTCGGAGCGGTCCCCACGGCGTTGCTTATGCTTGGGCTTCGCCGCGAGGACAGCAGCCTCCTTGCGCTTGGGGTCCTTGGACTTCGGCTTTGGGGGAAGCGCCTCCGGCAGGTTGTGCACGAAGAGCCTCCCTTCCTCAGCCTTGGCGCAGCGGTCGGCGATCTCGAAGAGCCTGACGACGGAGGTCAGCTCATCATTCACGGACAGCTTCTCCCTCATCTTGATGTCGGAGCGCCCGTGGAGAACGCGGAGATGACCTCCTCATTGGAGATCCTGGGGATCTTGTTCCTCATTTGGCTGAAGCGTTGGATGTATTGACAAAGCGTCTCGCCCTTGTACCGACGCACCGCCTTAAGATCATTCTTGGTGGCGGGGCGCTCATACGTGGGCATGAAGTTAGCGACGAACTGACGGCACAAGTCCTTCCATGAGGTCACGGATTCGTGAGGAAGATTCATGAGCCAAGTTCATGGAGCGTCTTTGAGGGCCATGGGGAACCAATTGGCCATCGCACGCTGATCTCCACGCGCGGCCTGGATGGCGACGACGTAGAGCTGGAGGAACTCGACGGGGTTTGGGGTCCCATCATAACACGCGCCGATGTCCAGCTTGAACTTGTCAGGCCAGACCACATAGCATTGTTGGCGAGTGAGAGCAAGGCACCCGGGGTTGTAGATAGGGTCCCCGGGGGTCTTGACGTTCTTGCGAGCTTCGCCAATGTCGTCGATAGTGCGGTCATGATTTGTGTGGTGGCGCTCAAGGGAGACGCGTGCGTCTTCCAGAGCGTGTTGGACGATTTGGCAGCTGGGCTCCCCGCATGGCGAAGATGCGGCGCAGGATGCTACCTTCTTGGCCTTGGCGGCCTTCCCATCTCCAGTGCCCGGGGCGCGACGCCCCACCGTCGGATCTGGTTCCCCCACACCTTGGGCTCCTCCCTGGGCCGGGTCTTCATTGGCGATGGCGACGAGCTTGGCAATTCGAGCGCGCCACCCCTCACGCCCGTCATCAGTGGGCTAATAGCGTAGCAGCCCCTGCGCCATGGCGAGGGCCTACGCAGGAGACAGCTGACTCCCAGAACGAGCGCGAGAAGTGGCGGTGGCGGTGAAGGAGAGCGAAGGCTCTGTACGCTCGGACGGGAGGTAGGAGGACTCCAGATCTTCCTCCTCTTCCTCCTCGACTGAGGCTTCACGACGATGAAAGATTGGCTCGGTTTGCTCTCGAACAGCGTTACGGCGGTGAAGACGCTCGAGCCTTGCATTGGCGTCGGCCATGACGAAGCAGATCTAGAAGAAAACACACCACAGCCCCCTACCTAGCGCGCCAAATGTCGATGGATTTCGTGTTGCAAGAACACGGGGTACCACGCGACGGACCCAAAGATTTGAACGCAGGGGGCTGAACGTGGGAGATCTTGGATCGCAACGAAACACGGTGATGAAAGTCTCAAGTTGTCGAACACGCAACGCACTGCAAAGAGGGACGCTGAGCTTTTCCCAGGTTCAGGGCCCTCGTGGTGAGGTAAAACCCCTACTTCCTGCCTTCTTGTATTATGACGCGATACCTCGCGAGGAGTACAAGGTCTTGGTTATAGAGCTCTAGATGGCCGGAGGTAGAAGAACCAACTTAGCCTAGCTAGGAGCCCAGAGATGAAGATTCGATCCCCCTAAGGGGTGGCCTCCCCTCCTTTTATAGTGCCAAGGTCCTCCTTCCCCTTATCTTTTTGGGGAAGGGGTTGCCACACACGGCCAAGGAGGGAGGACAGCTGTAGACTTGATTCTTCTGTGGATGTAGTCTTTGTAGAGTAGTGGTGCCGGTCCACCGGAGTGGGTGGAGGAAGCTGACATCTTCCTCTGGCGCCCTGCACTGTTCACGCTATTTTTAGAGGGGTGGCCAATAACCACTATGCCGCTTTATGCAGGCATGGCGAAAGTTGGTCTCCTCCCTGTCGGGGGTAGCGTGGTCGGTACGCGGTCTTCGGCCCTTATCTTCTTGCTCTGCATGCAAACGTGTCAAGCTGATGTGGACGTGGTCCCTCCCCTCACCAGCGGAAGCTCGTGAGGAGGTCTTCTGGTCCTTAGCAGTTTTGGTCGTCGTTCTGCTCATGAGGCGCCTCCTCATGAGGGTCTTCTCTGCTGGCTTTGGTCATCGTTTCACCCCTGGGCCAAAGCTGGGCCATTGAAGTGGCCCAGGAGCAGGTGGACCAGGATACCCCAGTATCCAGAACACTGACAATATCCAAGAGGTACAAGCGTCAAAGCTTGGGGATGCCCCCGAGGCACCCCTTCTTCATCGGCAAAAATCAGGTCACCTTTCAACACACTATATTTTATTGCTTCATGCACTATGCGTTTTTCTTGGAGCGTCTTTACTTTAGTTTTCAGTTTTGTTAGCTGCAATAAATGGTTGGATCCCAACAAATTTACTTTGGCGAAGTTGCCTTGCTTTTCATTTGCCAAGAACACTCCGTTTTTCACTCTTATCGTTCAACGAGTGTTCTCTTTTTCTGCTACTGCATTTAGTTTTCATTTTTCGCGTTGATTTGTGTTCAGATATTGTTATATCTTTACATCAAGGTGTATTTTGACCTCTGGTCCATGTTGGTTTTCATCAAAAGAGTTGTTTTAAAAAGGTTCGAATGGTGTTGGAAAAGAGAAAAAGTTTCATGCAAAAAAAACGTGGTACACAAATGAGCTTGTGTAGACTGCGGCTTAGGCTTTTGCATGTCGTGCTTGATATCATTTTGATAGTATGCTTAATGGTTTTGTTGTAGCATGACTTTTCTCAAATGACTAAGATTGCTTAATGAGCCTTTGAAAAAATCATGCGTTGTTTTTATTATTTGGAAGCATTATTTTGGTTTTCTCCTTGATGCTTTATTTGGGTTGACTTGGTGCATGCTTACACATGTTTGACTCATACAAAGTCACCATAAGCCTCTATGATCATTTAGTTTTTGACTTTTGATGTCATCTTATGCTTCTTTTAATGTTGCTTTGTCGCTTTGCATGATTATGGCCGTTATTGCTCTCTTAGTTGGTCGCTCCCAGTCTTTTGCTAGCCCTCACTTTGTATTGAGTATGAGCTCTACTCGTGCATCCAACTCCTAAAAACCAAGTTGTTCCAATGTGTCCACCATACATACCTACTAGCAATTTGCTATTCCAAAGTACATTTGACTTGCTTTTATCTATCCTTCAAATTAAACTCTTTTTGGTGTTATGCAAAAATTGGTTAGTAAAGCTCTCACGAACCTGATGGCACAGTTTCCCTTTCCAGTTCTTAAAATTTTGACATTGTGGCTCTCTTATGTTGAGTTGTTATGCTTGCAAGTTGTAAGTTGGAAATTAGCCAAACCATGCTGTCATGGGGTAAGCTTTCAACATTGCACTTCTTATTTGAGTTGATATCATGATCTTTTGTTTATGGATACTCACGATGTGAAATAAGTTGGGAATCTTGCGGGATCATGGAGTTCTTATATGTGTTAGAGAAACGCCTGGGCTGCTAATCTAAGCCATGCATAATTCATGGTGGAAATTTACAGCATGCCCATAGTGGACATTCGACAACGCATCTCAAAATAAAAAGCTATACCAATGGTAAATAAAAGAGATGTCGAGGTGTTCATTGTCTGTTTGTCTTGTCGTTTTGATGTGGGCTTGTTCCATGTCATTGGGCAGGAGGTACCCCATTGGCGGTTCTCGATGATACACATATATTTACAATGACAAGAGCTTGCTTGGGACTCTAAGTCAAGTAGCATGAGGTTTGGGTATTCGTACTTCATCGGACATGAGGTTTTCAACTTATGATTTGTCAAGAATATGTTTCATAATTGTACTCGCATTAACTCTAACCATTCATGATGCCTATGATGGGGGCAATGAGAGCTCAAAGCTAGTAAGTACCATAATTTTTTAAGGTTTATGAAACTCGCAATCACTGCTTCCCTCTGCGAAGGGCCTTTCTTTTACTTTTATGTTGAGTCACCACCTTCTATCTTTATGCACCGTCTAAGAGAGCATGGTTGTCATTCTTAGTATAATGTGCATAGTCCCAAATTTTTCATTGATTGATTCATGATTTTGGTTTCACTTGTTCTTAAATTATTTGTATCTAGTCGCCCTCTTAAACTTGAAGGTGTTCTATGCATTTACATTTTGCTATTCCATGAAGGACAAGCTGAAAACCATTTGCTATGTTTTTCCATATGATTTGAACACACGTTTGACTTTCATTGTTTCATTTTTCATGATCTTTTGTTTGTGTTCTTTTTCATGTTATAACATGGTTGCTGAGTTTCTTCTATCAAGATTATATCTTTCATGCCCATGTTTTAAGTTCTTTTGATCCCAGCACTCAATGCTTACATAGAGGGTCAAGATTGTGTAGGTGCATGTCACCTCAAAAATTATTCTTTGTTATCACTTACCTACTCGAGGACGAGCAGGAGTTAAGCTTGGGGATGCTTGATACGTCTCAAATGTATCTATAATTTTTGATGCTCCATGCTTGTTCTTACACCATTTGCTTAGTGTTTTGTTACACTTCGTGGTGTTTTTATGCATTTTCCGGAACTAACCTGTTAACAAGATGCCATAGTGCCAGTTCCCTATTTTCTGCTATTTTTGTGTTTCAGAAAAGTTACACAGGAAATATTCTTGGAATTGGACGAAACAAAAGCCAAACCTCCTATTATTTAACGAAGCTTCCAGAAGTTCGAAGAGGAGACAGAGGGGGGCCATGGGCTGGCCACACAGTAGGGCGGCGCGGCCAGCCCCTGGCCCGCGCCCCCTATGTGTGAGGCCACCCTGGTCCAACTCTGATGCTGCCCCTTTGCCTATAAAGACCCCCGATGGGAAAAACCTAAAGACCCGATCAATTTTCCAAAAACACATCGCGATCCGCCGCCGTCGTCGACCCGAGATCGGGAGGGTCTAGAAGCTCTTCCTGGCACCCTGCCGGAGAGGGGAATCACCACCGGAGGTCTTCTTCATCACCATGCTTGCCTCCGGCGCAATGAGTGAGTAGTCTACCTTGAACTATGGGTCCATAGCAGTAGCTAGATGGTTGTCTTCTCCACCTTGTGCTTCATGTTTAGATCTCGAGAGCTACCCTACATGATCAAGACTACCTTTATGTAATTCTACATGTTGTGATTGTTGGGATCCGATGAATATTGGTGTTATGTTAAGTTGATGTGCTGAATATTATCTTATGTTATCTCTATGTTGTTTATGATCTTGCATGCTCTCCGTTGTTAGTAGCTATCTTGGCCAAGTAGATACTAGTGACTCCAAGAGGGGGTATTTATGCTCGATAGTTGGGTTCATGCCTCTATTTAATCTGGGGGAGTGACAGAAACCTCTAAGGTTGTAGATGTGTTGTTGCCACAAGGGAGAAAACAACATTCTTGTGTCCAAGGACATTCGTTTTGTTTAAATTACACACTTTGCTTAATGCAGTTATCTGTTGTTCGCAACTTAATACTCTTGGGGTGTTTGGACGATATCCCCGCGAGTGGATTATTAGTCATAGATGCAGTTGGATGGCGGTCTATGTATTTTGTTGTAATGCCCAGAGTAAATCTCATAGTGATCCTCGTGACATATGCACGTTATCTTTATTCTATCAATTGCCCAATTGTAATTTGTTTACCTAGCATGTTGTTATTTATCGTATGGAGAGACACCACTAGTGAACTGTGGACCCCGGTCCAATTTCCTTTACATTGCTATTACTGTTTACTTTTACTCGCACTGTTTACTTTCTCGCATACTACTACTGTTTGCCACTCGATACGCTCAATCCTTTGTTTACAGCAAACCGGTGAGATTGACAACCTCATCGTAAGTTGGGAGCAAAGTTCTTGGTTGTGCTGTGTGCAGGTTCCACGTTGCTGCTAATTGAAGATGCGCTAACAAGTATCGTAAACGGCGCCCTTGCTAGAGTGTCACGAAGCTAGCAAGCATCACCTTCTGAAGTTTGGCTTTTTCCTACTGGATTCGATAAACCTTGGTTTCTTACTGAGGGAAAGACTTGCTACTGTGCTCATCATACCTTCCTCTTGGGGTTCCCAACTGGGTAGTTATCCTGCCCGCATCAAGCTATTTTTCTGGCGCCATTGCCAGGGACTGAAGAAGAAGAATAAGTTCCCACATCAACTAGGCACCAGCTATTTTCAGCAGAATTGCCCTGGTGTCTCGTTTTTGTGCAGAAATCCGACTTTCAGGAAAAATCCCAGAAAATATTGCAAAAATCTTATTTTACCAGAAGACACACGGAGCTAGAGTACGAGACGGAGAGGGGCCAGGAGGGCACCACACCACCTGGTGGCGCGGGCCAGGCCAGGCCACGCCAGGGGGTGGTGTGGCCGCCTCAGCCATCTCCTTGAGCCCCCCTTCCGCCTACATATACCCTCTGACCTGAAAATATCAGGGGTTTGGCATTTTTCCCAGATAGAGTTCTGCTGCGCTGCCACCATCAGAAACTGCGATTTCGAACCAGAAACTCTGTTCTGGCACCCTGCCAGGACAGGGATTTGGAGGAGATCTTCATCATCATGATCACTGACGTCTCTCCATCAACCATCCATGATTCCCCCATCCATGTGTGAGTAATTCCCGCTGTAGGCGAAGGGGATGGTAGGGATTGGATGAGATCATTCATGTAATTGCTATGAGATTGTTAGGGCATGGTGCCTAGTATCCTTTGTTAGTGCTTATGACATTGTTGCAACTTGTTGTGCTTAATGCTTGTCACTTTGGGCCCGAGTGCCATGATCTCAGATCTGAACTTGTTATTGTTTTATGATGATAATTATTTTTTATGACCTTACCTACAAGTTTTATACACATATTGTTGTCGGGAACCGGAGGCCCCAAAGTGACAATAATTGGGATAACCAGAGGGGATGGCTTGCTACTGATAAAGCGCTGCGAGCAAGTTTGTTTCTAGGTGCAACTAAATTGACCACTCATCTGTCAAGGCTTATAAATATTCTTTGGCTCCCCTTGTGTCGAATCAATAAATTTGGGTTTTACTTCCCTCGAAGACTATTGCGATCCCCTATACTTGTGGGTCATCACCAGACTATCATGCTCGTGGGCCTTGCCGTCCCTTCAATAGATGTCCTTCTTGGGCCGAAAACTAGGTAGGCAAATATCGAGGACCCACTGGTCATTCCTTTGTCATAGATATTACTCTTATTCTATTATGCTACTCAAGTGGTTTTATTCTTGTAATCTCCAAAGACATCTTGTCCCATGATGTGAAGGTGACAGTGTGCGCATTATGTCTGTCTCTTAGGCTAAATTTTACAGTAATACTTATCATGAGTTGGTGGTCTCTATGAATTGTTGGTGTTTGTCTGGAACCGTCTAGTGCACTCAAGGTGACAGTGTGGGGTAATCTAGATTGGGGAATGCAAACTTTAAGGAGTGCTATTATAGCCCTACGCAATGATTAGTGTTCGTTATCCAACCAGAGAGTAGTTCAGTGTAGCATAGTGAAGAAGGATATTTATGTGTTCAATTATGTTATCATTGTTGAGAGTGTCCACTAGTGAAATTATGATCCCTAGGCCTTGTCTCTAAGCATTGAAACACCGTTTACAACCATTTCTGCTACATGTTTGCTCGCAGCGATTTTTATTTCAGATCGCAATTACCACTCATAATCATCCATATTACTTGTATTTTACTATCTCTTCGCTGAACTAGTGCACCTATACATCTGACAAGTGTATTGGGTGTGTTGGGGAGACAAGAGACTTCTTGTATCTTAATTGCAGGGTTGCTTGAGAGGGATACCTTTGACCTCTTCCTCCCTGAGTTCGATAAATTGGTTGATCCACTTAAGGGAAACGTGCTGCTGTTCTACAAACCTCTGCACTTGGAGGCCCAACACTGTCTACAAGAATAGAAGCATGCGTAGACATCAAGCTCTTTTCTGGCGCCATTGCCCGGGAGGTAAGGTAAAAGGTACTCACATCCTCTGGCTACTAAGCTATCTTCTAGTACTGTTGCTGGTGTGTGAGTGCTCGAAGTTATTTCCTTTAGATTCTGCAATTATATCTTTTTGTTTCTTTTTTTTATTTTCAGTAGTTAAGCTTAATGGAAAACAACAACAAAATTAGAGAGCTTTATAGTATTTATCTTGAGTTAGGACATGAAGTGTTTGAAGAGAAAATTTAAAAACCTATGGAACTTTATTTGCATGCTAATAGCAATATTATTAGTATGAATTCTTTGAACACCATTATTGCTAATGCTATGGAAAAGTCTAAGCTTGGGGAAGCTAGTTTTTATGAAAATGATCTTTTTAGTCCCCCAAGCATGGAGGACAAATTTTACTTTGATGATACTATACCTCTAGTTTATGATGATTACAATGATGAGTATGATATTTTCAGTCCACCTACTATTGAGGAGAATATTAGTTATGATTACAATATGCCTCCTATATTTGATGACTATGGTGATGAGAATAATGATAGCTATTTTGTTGAATTTGCTCCCACTACGATTAATAAGAATGACTATGTTTATGTGGAGAGTATTAATTCTTTTATATATGTGGCTCATGATAAGAATATTTTATGTGATAGTTATATTATTAATTTTATTCATGATGCTACTTAAGGTTATTATGAGAGAGGGAAGCATGGTTTTATGCATCTCAACAATATTAAGTTTCCCCTCTTTATGTTGAAAATCTTTAAGTTGCACTTGTTTTGCTTTCCTATGCTTGTTGCTTTGTGCTTTCATGACTTGTTTCTTTACAAGATGCTTTTTCATAGGAATTGGTTTAGACTTAGAAGTGTTTCATATTTTCTTTTTGATGCTCTATTTTGCTTCATGCTCTTTTATGGTGCTTACGTGAGCATCTTTTAAAATCACTGCGCCTAGCTCAAAGGCGTTAAAGAAAAGCACTCTTCAGAGATTACCTAATATTTTTTTTTAGTAATTTTTATTTTTGTTGAGTCTTGGAAGTGGTTACTACTGTAATGACCTCTCCTTATCTTTTTTATTTCGTTTTTGTGCCAAGAATAGTCTCTAATTAGAGGAAGGTAAGATTTGGGGAAGTTGCTGTCCCGAAACAGATTTTTGCGCTTCGCTGTAAAAATTTGTGAAAATTCCCAAAATGTCGTTTTGATCTGTGATTTCTTGTGCACATGCCCCAGGTCATTATCTAACTTTCATTAGTTTTGCACTTTTGGATTTGAGCAACAGAAGATTTTCGAAAATATTGATCTTTACCTGTTGTTCTGATTTGACAGATTTCTGCCACTATTTGTATTTGCCTCTTGATCTCTTTCTTTTTGAGTTCTTTTGATCACAAAACTTTTGATAGAAGTTGCTACAGTATATAATGTGTTAATAGGTGTTGTAGTTGAGTTAAAACTGAACCAAAAGCGGATCTACTATCTTGCATACACTAATATTGCTAATGAGAATTGTGTGAAGTTTTGTATGAAGGAAGTTTTCAAGTGTAGCTAAAGGAGAATGATGAGATGAGATGAAGTATGGACAAAAGCTCAAGCTTGGGGATGCCCATGTCACCCCAAGAAATATCCAAGAAGTACAAGCTTCAAAGCTTGGGGATGCCCCAAGGCACCCTCTTCTTCATCAACAAAAATATCAGGTCATCTTTCAAGACACTATTTTTATTGCTTCATATGCTATGTTTTTTTCTTGGAGCGTCTTTATTTTTGCTTTCAGTTTTATTTTGTTTTGTTTGCTGCAATAAATGTTTGGATCACACCATATTTGTTTTGGAGAGAGACATGCTTCATTTTCATTGCCTAGAACACTCTAGTTTTCACTCTTATTGTTCTGCGAGTGTTCTCTTTTGCTAGTACTGCATTTAGCTTTTGTTTTTCACTTTTATTTTTGTTCAGAACTTGTTAGTTCTTTGTAGCTAGGTGTGTTTAGACCTCTAGTCTTTGTTGCTTTTTATCCTTGAGAGTTGTTTCAAATAGGTTGATTGGCGTTGGAAAAGAGTAAAATGATTCATGCTTATAGTGGTGCAAAAGGGAGCTTGTTTAGACTGTTGCTTATACTTTAGCATGTCATGCTAGATATTATTTTGATTATATGCTTAGTAGTTATTGTTGTAGCATGACTTGTCTCAAATAACTGAGAGTGCTTAATGTTCCATTGAAAGAATCATGCGTTGTTTTTATCATATAGAAGCATAATGTTGTGGTATTCTCCTTTGATGCTTTGTTTGGGTTGACTTGGTGCATGCTTACACCATATTATGAATATAAACCAGTCACCTCAAGCCTCTGTGATCATCTGGTTTTTGACTTGTAATATCACTTTATGCTTGATTAATAATGTTTTATCGCTATGCATGATTATGGCCATTATTGGTCTCTTAGTTGGTCGCTCCCAGTCTTTTGCTAGCCTTCATCTGTACTGAGTATGAGCTCTACTCGTGCATCCAACTCCCAAAAACCAAAGTTTACCAATGTGTCCACCATATCTACCTATTAGCATTTTGCTATTCCAAGTATATTCATCATGCTTTTATCTATCTTCCAAATTATTACTTTTTTGTTATGAGAAAATTAGTTAGTAAAGCTCTCACGAACTTGATGGCACATTTACTTTCTTGCACTTAATAAACTTGACCATTGTGGCTCTCTTATGGTGATTATATGCTTGCAAGTTGTAAGTTGGGAGTTGGCTCAGCCATGCTGTCATGGGGCACGCTTTCAACATTGCACTTATTCCTATTTAGTTGATGTCATGATATTTTGTTTATGGATGCTTATCTGTGTGAAAGGAGTTGGAAACTTGTAAGCTCATGGAGTTTGTATATGTGTTAGAGAAACGCCTGGGCCGCTAATCTAAACCATGCATCATTCATGGTGGAAATTTACAGCATAACCATAGTGGACATTCGACGACGCATCTCAAAATAAAAAGCTATACCCAATGGTAAATAAAAGAGATGCCTAGGTGTTCATTGTCTATTTTTCTTGTCATTTTGATGTGGGATAGTTTCCATATCATTGGGCAGGAGGTACCCCGTTGGCGTTCTCAATGATACATGTATGCTTACAATGACAAGAACTTACTTGGGACCTAAGTCAATTAGCATGGTTTAAGTACTCGTATTCAAGGGACATGAGATTTTCAACTTATAACTTGTCAAGCATATATCTCATATTCACACTCACATTAACCTTAACCACTCAAGATGCCAATGATACGGGCAATGAGAGCTCAAAGCTAATAAGTACCATAATTTTTGGAAGGTTTATAAAACTTGCAATCACTACTTCCCTCTGCGAAGGGCATTTCTTTTACTTTTATGTTGAGTCTTCATCTTCTATCTTTATGCACTGATTAAGAGAGCATAGTTGTCATTCTGAGTATAATGTGCATAGTCCCAAAATTTACTATTGATTGATTCATGATTATGGTATTGCTTGTTCTCAAATTATTTGTATCTAGTCACCTTTTGAACTTTGAAGGTGTCCTATGCATTTATGTTTTGCTATTCCATGAGGGACAAGCTGAATACCACTTTGGTATGTTTTCTTTTTGCTCGAAACAAACAAATACCTTTTAATGCATTATTATTCATGATCTTTTGTTTGTGTTACTTTTTATGCTGTAACATGGTTGCTAAGTTCTATTGTTAAAGTTATATCTTTTATGCCTATGTTTCGAGTACTTTGATATCAGCTAGCAATGCTTTACATAGATTTGATCAAGATTGTGTTGGGTGCATGTCACCTCAAAAATTATTATTTTGTTATCACATACCTACTCGAGGACGAGAGGAGTTAAGCTTGGGGATGCTTGATACGTTGCAAACGTATCTATAATTTTTGATGCTCCATGCTTGTTTTACACCAATTGCTTTGTGTTTTGTTTACACTTCGTGGCATTTTGATGCATTTTCTGGAACTAACCTATTAACAAGATGCCACAGTGCCAGTTCCTGTTTTCTGTTGTTTTTGTATTTCAGAAAAGTTACACAAGAAACATTCTCGGAATTGGACGAAACGAAAGCGGAACCTCCTATTTTTCCCGACACGAAGACAGAGTCTAGAGCAGAGACGGAGGAGGGCCAGGAGGCATAGGGTGGCACGCCCCCTCTAGCCGCGCCACCCTATGACATCGCCCTTTCGCCTATATATTCTCTTCAACGCGAAAACTCTAAAGAGTCCAGTCTCCGTCCACGAAAATTTCCACAGCGCCGCCGCCATCGAAGACCAATTTTGGGGGATAGAAGTATCTATTCTGGCACCCTGCCGGGATGGGGAATTACGCCTGGAGCCATCTCCATCGACTCCACCGCCATCTCTGATCACTATAATTTATATGCACTGTTATGAGCAGTAAAACCTTGATCCTTGCTTACTTTCCTTTGATTCAGTATATTTTGTGCCTGCATTTTATAGCATTTGGTCTTGTATTGCAGTTAAGTGTGTCAAGGCACATAATTCTTCACGAAAATGTCCAAGCCCTCAAAACCCTACAAGCTCAAGTCATAGAAGCTGGTCCATGGGAAGAGAAGAATTAATTCAAACCAATTTGAATGACCAGAGAGGGAAGAGACCAACTTGAGAAGCAAGCTAGCAGAAAAAGTGTAAAAGGCAGATAAAGGAGAAAAGAGGGGAACACCCCATGTGCTGTGAGAGCTGAGGTAGGAAAGAAAATTCCCTCTACCTCCATCAACATCTCCACCCCAAAAAAGGAAAAAGGTGTATAAAGGAGGGGACCTTGTCACAGAAACAACAAGGCCATCCACCCACTCCCATCGGCAGACCACCTCTCTACCACCAATTCTCACCTCTTCTCCACCAACCCCCCAAGAACACCCAAGAAGAAGAATAAGAACAGGATGAACACGATGATCAAGCTGCTGGGGAAGAATAAGGCTGGATGAACTAAAGCACAAGATCTGCCTCCAACCTAATCCAGTCCTCTGCTTCTCCTGCTCCCTCAAGTTTTCAGTGAAGAACAGCCAAGCCTCTTCCTCTGTATTTTCTTGTAATCTGTGTTGTTTGAAGTGGATCATACTTTAAGAAGCAAAGTTGGTGATTTTCTTGGTTATTGCGGTGAATTGAGTGACACAGTTGTCGATGGATTTCGTGTCGCAAGAACACGGGGTACCACGCGACGGACCCAAAGATTCGAACGCAGGGGGCTGAACGTGTGAGATCTCGGATCGCAGCGAAGCACGGTGACGGATGCCTCGAGTCGTCGAACGCACTACGCACTGCAGAGAGAGACACCGAGCTTTACCCAGGTTCAGGGCCCTCGTGGTGAGGTAAAACCCCTACTTCCTGCCTTCTTGTATTGCAACGCGACACCTCGCGAGGAGTACAAGGTCTTGGCTACAAAGCTCTAGCTGGCCAGAGGTTGAAGAACCTGCGTGCCCAGCTAGCCGCCTAAAGAAGATGAAGATCCGATCCCCCCTAAGGGGTGGCCTCCCCCCCTTTTATAGCGCCAAGGTCCTCCTTCCCCTTATCTTCTTGGGGAAGGGGTTGCCACACACGGCCAAGGAGGGAGGACAGCTGTAGACTCTATTCTTCGGTGGACGTAGTCTTCGTAGGGTAATGGCGCCGGTCCACTGGAGTGGGTGGAGGAAGCTGACGTCTTCCTCTGGCGCCCTGCACCGTCCACGCTATTTTTAGGGGGGTGGCCAACAACCACTGTGCCGCTTTGGGCAGGCACGGCGAAAGTTGGTCTCCTCCCTGTCGGGGGTAGCGTGGGCGGTACGCGGTCTTCTACCTGTTATCTTCTTGCTCTGCACGCAAACGTGCCGAGCTGACGTGGGCGTGCTTCCTCTCCTCACCAGCAGGGGCTCGTGAGGAGGTCTTCTGGTCCTTAGCAGTTTCCGTCGTCGTTCTCCTCACGAGGCGCCTCCTCGTGAGGGTCTTCTCCGCAGCTTGGGTCGTTGATTCTGAAGATGGGCCGATGACGTGGCCCAGGAGCAGGTGGACCGGGATACCCCGGTATCCAGAACACCGACAGTAGCCCCCGGGAGCCCGGCCCGCGAACGCGCCCTCTTGAGGAAGCGAAGGGCCGGGGGGCCCCGAAGCTGCTGGGCCCTCCAATGGCACGCGTCAACCGCGCGGTCAGAGGACCATGTGAAGAAGCGGAGGTCGTGGGCACGTGGCGCCCTTGCAGTTGGCGAAGCGAAGCGGCATGGAGATCGTGCGAAGTGGGTGGGGTAACGGGCGTTTTTTGAACCGTCGCGTCAAGGCCGATGCTTCGGAAACCGCGCCCTGGCCGTCCCCTTAAAAGCTTGGCAGAGAAGGCTCCTTCCTCTTTCCCACAGCACATCGCCGCCGCCGCCTCCCCTCTGAAGATCTTGCGCATCCAAATCTTCCTAGCCTCCAATCTTCTCGCCGCAACTCGCCCCCACCCAGAGCCATGGCACAGCGCAGGGCCGTTGGAGCGGCGAGGTCTTCCGCAGCTGCGCCGCGGCCGGCGGCGCCCCTGCTCGACTCCCGCATCAAGAGCAGCCGCGAGCTCCAGACCGTCCGAGAGATGGTCGGGAGCAGGAACAATGAGTGGGGCGCCACCCGCATCTGGCACGGCCGCGCGCCGCGGGACACTCTGCCCCCAACGGCGCAGCCTTTCTTCCTCTTCTCCGTCTTCGCCGGCCTGCTGCCGCCGTTCTCCCCCTTCTTCCTGGTGATCTTGGAGACTTACGGGATCTAGGCTATCCACCTGCATCCCAAGTCCGTCACCTTGCTGGCGGTCTTCGCCTACGCCTGCGAGGCCTGGATCGGCATCAAGCCGTCGGTGGCGTACTTTCGCCACCTCTTCTCTCTTCGGTCCTCTGGGCTGAACCAGAGTTCCGGATGCGTCTCCTTCATCGCTACCGCCGGAACGGAGGGCGACTTCATCGACTTGAAGTGGATGAAGAAAGTTGAAGACTTTCGGAGCCGCTGGTTCTTCGTCGACATCCTTGAAGAATCGGAGCTCTTCCTGGTCACCGGGATCCCTCCCGTCAAGCTCACCACCTGGGCCAGCGAGGCCCTTCCTGAAGAAGCACTGAGGACGCTCCGCCCGCGAATCCGAGATCTCCAGGTGGCAGGCGTCACAGGGACCATGGTCGGGGTGGAGTTCGTCACCCGACGCATCGTCCCCCTGCAGGACCACCGCCGGGAGATCTGGAGGCACAGGGCCGGGGACGACCTCAGGCTCCACGTCAGCGAGCTCAACGCCGACGCTCGGGAGGAGGTAATAAGAGCCTTCTTCTCTTCCGTTGCCATCCCCGCCATCCCGCGCAATGCCCTGCCGATCTACATTCTGGGCGCTCGGGAGACCAGCCGCGTCACGGCGGGGATCTTGAAGTTCAACGCCTGGGGCCCGTTCCTTGCCAACGGCGTCGTGCCTGGTCCCCTCCCGAGCGCACCTGCGGCCAGCTCGGAGCAGGACTCGACAGCAAGGGGAACGGGGCCCACGGCCTCTGGAGACCTTGACAACGACGATGCAGAGTCCGGCGATCAGCTGGTCCGTTGGAGGCGCCCCGCGGGCACAGTGGTGCTCTCGGATTCCTCCGATGATGACTCCTCCTCACCGGACCAGCCCACCGGGGGAGATGTCGACGCGTCCTCCTCGCGAGACTTGGAGGAGGAGGGGTGCCTAGCCCGCCTGGAGGCGGAGCGCCGCTCCAAGTTCAACGATGAGCGCGCCAGCCGGCGACCTGAGGCCGGGGGCTCCCACGGCAAGAAGCCGGTGGGCGAATCCTCCGCACCACCACCGGCATCCTCTTGAAGGGTTTCGCAGCATAGTAAATCAAAAAATTTCCTACGGAGCAAACAAGAAAGCCAAGATCTAATCTAGGAGATGTAATCAACGAGAGAGGTATATGAGATCTTCATACCCTTGAAGATATCGCACAGCGGAAACGTTCAACAGAACGTGGATGATGTAGTCGTACTAGCCGTCTCCTCCTCGCGATCCGATCCGATCCAACGCCGCAAGTGGCGGCGCCTCCGAGAGATGCACACGTACAGCGCACCAACGACTCCGCCTTCCCGGTCCAGCGAGATATGGTGGAGTGGTAGATGGGATCGACAACACGACGGCGTGGTGTCTATGGTGGAGAGTTTTCGCCGACAGGGCTTCGCCTGTTTGCGTGGTGGAGAAAGAACGGAGAAAGGAGGCTTCAGAAACCGGGCAGCGGCTCCGCGGGAATTAGGTCTCCTGAGACGCCGGCGCCGTAGTCCTTTTATAAGCGGATTGCTTGGACGAGGAGCTAGGTCAAAACCCAAACGTACTTGTTACGTTACGTGAAGCTAGCTTCCGGTGGCGCCGATCGATCGAAGATCGATTCCTGGAGCAGCCCCTCGTGCACGTCATACGCGCATGGGCTGGTCCCTGTGCACCGGCCAAGGCCATGAGCCAAACCCCAAACGGGCCAGCCTCATCTCGCGAGCGTGCCATGCATAGCATGCAATAGCAAGCCAACGGCCAGCTCCTGGCCGCTCCGATCGTTTCCGATCGAGCGAGCCAGGTCGCTCCCTCCTTTTTTTCTTTTCTTTATTTATTTCTTTCAAATAAATAGAATCAATATTTACTAATTCTAATAATTAATAAATACCAATATTTTTCACCCGGAACAATTCCGTAACTTCCGAAACTATTTCACATATATCCCGGAACTACCCTAGCGATGATTTGCGTTAAGTGTGTGACCCTACGGGTTCGAGAATACGTGGACATGATCTCCATCAATAATCAATAGCGGGATCTGGAAATCCATATTGACTCCCACACACTCAGCGATGATCATATCGGATGAACCACGATGTCAGGATTCAATCAATCCCGTATTTGTATTCCCTTCGTCTCGCGATATTTTACTCGCCCGAGATTCGATCGTCGGTATCGGCATACCTAGTTCAATCCCGTTCATAGCAAGTACTTTACTCGTTCCGTAATCCGATATCACTTCATGATTAACTTCTTAACCACATGCTTGCAAGTGGTGTTGATATCGATTACCGAGTGGGCCCGAAGTATATCTCTCCGACTTGGGAGGGACAAATTCCATCTCGATACATACAACCCAACAAGTACTTTCCGATCACCTGAGAGACACCTTTATGATCACCCTCACATAGGATGACGTTTGATGACCTCAAAGCTTTCTTCCGATACCAGGGAGTTGTATTATCTCATGGTCTAAGGAATACAATACATGACATAGGAAAAGCTTCGCAAAGATGAACACGATGACACGATCTAATTGCTCTGCTTTATTTGGGTCTGTCCATCACACCATTCTCCTAATGATATGATCTCATTATTAATTGACAACTCATGTCTATGGTTAGGAAACCTTAACCATCATTAATCAATGAGCTAGTCCATAGAGGCGTACTAGGGACACGGTGTTGTTCATAAACCACACAAGTATTAAAGTTTCCGCTTAATACAATTTTAGCATGGAATATAAACATTATCATGAACAAGAATTATAATAATAACATCTTTATTATTTCCTCTAGGGCATAATTCCAACAGTCTCCCACTTGCACTAGAGTCAATAATCTAGTTTACATCTGGCAACAATCTAACACCCATGGCATTAAGGTGCTGATCATGTTTTGCTCGTGGAAGAGGTTTAGTCAACCGGTCTGCGACATTCAGATCCGTATGTACTTTGCTAATCTTCAGATCTCCATCTGCTATATAATCTCGAATTATATGGAACCGGCGGTTGATGTGCTTGGTCTTTGGATGATATCCTGGTTCCTTAGCCAGTGCTATGGCGCCAGTGTTGTCACACAATATCTCCAGTGGGTCCAAGGCATTTGGAACCACACCAAGCTCAGTGATGAAGTTCCTGATCCAAATCCTTCACTTGACGCTTCCGAAGCAGCCATGTATTCCGCTTCGGTTGTAGATCCCGCGATCACGCTTTGCTTGCAGCTTCTCCAGCTCACAGCTCCACCATTCAAAGTATAAACGTATCCTGTCTGAGATTTAGAATCATCCGGGTCGGTGTCGAAGCTAGCGTCGACGTAACCTTTTACGACGAGCTCCTCATCACCTCCATAGACCAAGAACATTTCTTTAGTCCTATTTAAATACTTTAGGATGTTCTTTACGGCTGTCCAGTGTTCCACTCCTGGATCACTTTGGTATCTGCTCGTCAAACTAAGAGCATTGGACACATCTGGTCTAGTACACAGCATGGCATACATGATAGAACCTATGGCCGAGGCATATGGCACTTTGCTCATAGTTTCTCTATCTTTTACCGTACCTGGACACTGAGCCTTGCTCAATATCTTACCTGACAACATGGGCAATGAACCTTTCTTTGCTTTATCCATTCTGAACCTCTTCAGAACTTTGTCCAGGTATGTACTTTGGCTTAAAGCTATTAGGCGTCTTTCTCTATCTCTATAGATTTTGATGCCTAATATATAAGCAGCTTCTCCTAGATCTTTCATTGAAAAACATTTATTCAAATAACTCTTCACATCGTTAAGCATACCGATGTCATTTCCAATAATCAATATGTCATCCACATATAGTACTTAAAATGTCACCGAGCTCCCACTCACTTTCTTGTAGATACAAGCTTCGTAGCAATTTGGAACAAATCCAAAACTCTTGATCACTTGATCAAAACGAAGGTTCCAACTCCGAGATGCTTGCTTCAGCCCATAAATGGAACGCTGAAGTTTGCACACCTTATTAGCATCCTTAGGATCGACAAAACCTTCGGGCTGCATCATATACAACTCTTCATCAATGTTGCCATTGAGGAACGCAGTCTTGACATCCATCTGCCATATTTCATAATCATGAAACGCAGCAATTGCTAATAAAATCCGAATAGACTTAAACATCGCTACGAGAGAGAAAGTCTCATCGTAGTCAACACCTTGAACTTGCCGAAAACCTTTTGCGACAAGCCGAGCTTTATAGACAGTAACATTACCATCCGCGTCCGTTTTCTTCTTGAAAATCCATTTGCACTCAACGGCCTTACGGTCGCTAGGAGGGTCCACCAAAGTCCACACTTGGTTTTCGCTCATGGATCCCAATTCGGATTTCATGGCCTCTAGCCATTTCTCAGAGTCTGGGCTCATCATTGCTTCCTCATAGTTCGCAGGTTCACTGTTGTCTAACAACAAGACAGTTAAGACAGGGTTGCCATACCATTTAGGAGTGGTACGTGACCTTGTTGACCTGCGAAGTTCAGTAGTAGCATCGTTTGAAGTTTCATGATTCTCATCATTAGCTTCCTCTCTTGTTGGTGCAGGCGGCGCCGGAACAATTTCGGGTGCTGCGCTACTCTCCAACTCGAGAGAAGGTTCAATAACCTCGTCTAGCTCTACCTTCCTCCCACTCACTTCTTTCGAGAGAAACTCCTTCTCAAGAAAGGATCTGTTCTTTGCAACAAACACTTTGCCTTTGGATCTGTGGTAGAAGGTATACCCAATCGTTTCCTTAGGGTATCCTATGAAGACGCATTTCTCCGCTTTGGGTTCGAGCTTGTCCGGCATCAACTTCTTGACGTAAGCTTCGCATCCCCAAACTTTAAGAAACGACAACTTAGGTTTAGCACCAAACCATAGTTCATATGGTGTCGTCTCAACGGATTTAGATGGTGCCCTATTTAAAGTGAATGCAGCGGTTTCTAATGCATAACCCCAAAATGATAACGGCAAATCTGTAAGAGACATCATTGATCGCACCATATCTAATAGAGTTCGATTCCGGCGTTCAGACACACCATTGCGCTGTGGTGTTCCGGGTGGCGTGAGTTGCGAAACGATTCCGCTTGCTTTAAGATGCGTGAGAAAATCATAACTCAAATACTCACCTCCACGATCGGATCGCAGAAATTTAATTTTCCTGTTACGATGGTTTTCCACATCGTTTTGAAATTCTTTGAACTTTTCAAACGTTTCAGATTTATGTTTCATTAAATAGATATACCCATATCTACTTAAGTCATCAGTAAAAGTGAGAAAATAGCGATATCCACCGCGCGTCGAAACACTCATTGGTCCGCACACATCGGTATGTATGATTTCCAATAAGTCCGTTGCTCGCTCCATTATTCCGGAGAACGGAGTTTTGATCATCTTGCCCATGAGGCACGGCTCGCACGTGTCAAATGATTCAAAATCAAGAGACTCCAAAAGTCCATCAGAATGGAGTTTCTTCATGCGTTTTACACCAATATGACCTAGACGGCAGTGCCACAAATAAGTTGGATTATCACTATCTACTTTGCATCTTTTAGCCTCAATGTTATGGATGTGTGTTTCATTGCTTTCGAGATTCAGAAGAAATAAACCATTCACAACAGGTGCATGACCATAAAAGATGTTATTCATATAAATAGAACAACCATTATTCTCAGATTTAAATGAATAACCGTCTTGCAATAAACACGATCCAGATATAATGTTCATGCTCAACGTAGGCACATAATAACACTTATTAAGGTTTAAAACTAATCCCGAAGGTAAAACTAAGGAGAGCGTGCCGACGGCCATCACATCAACTTTTGATCCATTGCCAACGCGCATCGTCACCTCATCCCTTGCTAGCCGCCGTCTATTCCGTAGCTCCTGTTTCGAGTTACAAATATTAGCAACTGAACCAGTATCATATACCCAGGCACTACAACGAGCGCTAGTAAGGTAAACATCAATAACATGTATATCAAATATACCTTTAATGGTGCCAGCCTTCTTGTCCGCTAAGTACTTCGGACAGTTGCGCTTCCAGTGACCCTTGACCTTGCAATAGAAGCACTCAGTGTCCGGCTTAGGTCCAGACTTGAGCTTCTTCTCAACAGGGGCAACGCGCTTGCCGCTGCCTTTCTTGAAGGATCCCTTTGCTCCTTTAGCTTTCTTAAAGCTAGTGGTCTTGTTGACCATCAACACATGATTATCTTTCTTGATATCCACCTCCGCAGCTTTCAGCTTAGCGAAGAGCTCAGTGATCGTATCAGTGGATCCAATTTGATTATGAGTAACTACAAAACCTTTGTAGCTAGGAGGGAGTGATTGCAGAACTCTGTCAATCTTGAGCTCCTCTGGAATCTTGCAGTCCAGTTGCTCAAGGCGTTGAGTGTAGCCCGACATCTTAATGGCGTGCTCACTAACGGAACTCCCTTCCTCCATCTTGCAGTTAAAGAACTTCTCAGAGATCGCATATCTCTCAGAACGGGCCTGAGTCTGAAACATTGTTTTCAGTTCCTCAAGTATCTCAAAAGGCCCCTTGAACTCCTCAAAACGATTTTGAAGTTCCGGTTCCATAGCAAACAACATGGTACTCTTAATCATGCCATAATCATGTTTGCGTGACTGATAAACAGCTTTTTCATCAGCCGGTGCATCAATAGCAGGGGCGTCACCTAGCGCTTTTTCAAGTACATAGGATTTTTGTCCGCCAGCGAGAATGATTCTCAGATTGCGGAACCAGTTGGTGAAGTTAGACCCATTGTTCTTAAGCTTTTCTTTCTCAGCAAAAACGTTGAAGTTGAAGTTGGACTTAGCCATTTGATCTACAAAATTTGCAAGTACAATTTAGACTATGTTCATGATAACTAGTTCAACTTAATCAAATTACTAGATGAACTCCCACTAAATTCAACATCCCTCAAGTTGTTTAGTGAACACGATCCAAATTCACCACACCTAATCCGATCTTCACGAGAAGAGATGTGGTTTCAATGGTGGACAACTAAGTGTCGATCATATCATTCATATGACTCATGTTTAACCTTTCGGTTCGTGTGTTCCGAGGCCATGTCTATATATGCTAGGCTCGTCAAGTCAAACCCAAGTATTTCCGCGTGTGCAAAACTGGCTTGCACCCGTTGTATGTGAACGTAGAGTTTATAGCACCCGATCATCACGAGGTGCTTGAAAACGACGAACTTTCGCAACGGTGCATACGAGGGGAGAACACAATTTTATCTTGATCTTTAAGTGAGGAATCATCTTATAATGCTACCGTCGCGATCTAAGCAAAATAAGATACATAAAAGGATAAACATCACATGCATATAATTTTATGTGACATGGTATAGCCAATCTCCGCACAATGATCTCCATCTTGTGCGCGCCGGCATGATCTCCATCACTCCATCATGATTGCCTCCACCACGAATAGCAACTACAACTATTGCTAACTACTTAGCGATAAAGTAAAGCTATTACATGGCGTATAAGAAGTTGACACGCAGGTCATACACAATTATAAAGACAACCATATGGCTCCTGCCGGTTGTGAACTCATCGACATGCAAGTCGTGAAAAATTACAAAACATGATCATCGCATATATCTCAATTCATACACATCATGTCTTGGGCCATACCATATCACAAAACACTCCCTGCAAAAACAAGTTAGACGCCTCTACTTTGTTGTTGCATGTTTTACGTGGCTCATGGGAGTAACAGGCTAAGAACGATTCTTACCTACGAAAAGCCACAACGGTGATATTATGGTTGCTAACATCCGTTGTAAATCTCATGACTACTATAGTGAGAGAAACTGGCATCCACCAGCCGCATGTGTGGAACAAGCCACACGTCAAGTGCGGAGCCGGTCTCGCGAACGAGGTCGCGTAAAGTTGGCCTGGACCGCTTCGATCTCACTATGTCGCGCCATAAGAAGTACAAAACAAAGAGGTTTGCAACAGAAAACATCAACGCCCACAACAAGCATGTTGCGTTCTACTCGTGAAACACATCTACGCATAGATCTAGCTCTGATACCACTGAAGGGTTTCGCAGCATAGTAAATCAAAAAATTTCCTACGGAGCGAACAAGAAAGCCAAGATCTAATCTAGGAGATGTAATCAACGAGAGAGGTATATGAGATCTTCATACCCTTGAAGATATCGCACAGCGGAAACGTTCAACAGAACGTGGATGATGTAGTCGTACTAGCCGTCTCCTCCTCGCGATCCGATCCGATCCAATGCCGCAAGTGGCGGCGCCTCCGAGAGATGCACACGTACAGCGCACCAACGACTCCGCCTTCCCGGTCTAGCGAGATATGGTGGAGTGGTAGATGGGATCGACAACATGACGGCGTGGTGTCTATGGTGGAGAGTTTTCGCCGACAGGGCTTCGCCTGTTTGCGTGGTGGAGAAAGAATGGAGAAAGGAGGCTTCAGAAACCGGGCAGCGGCTCCGCGGGAATTAGGTCTCCTGAGACGCCGGCGCCGTAGTCCTTTTATAAGCGGATTGCTTGGACGAGGAGCTAGGTCAAAACCCAAACGTACTTGTTACGTTACGTGAAGCTAGCTTCCGGCGGCGCCGATCGATCGAAGATCGATTCCTGGAGCAGCCCCTCGTGCACGTCATACGCGCATGGGCTGGTCCCTGTGCACCGGCCAAGGCCATGAGCCAAAGCCCAAACGGGCCAGCCTCATCTCGCGAGCGTGCCATGCATAGCATGCAATAGCAAGCCAACGGCCAGCTCCTGGCCGCTCCGATCGTTTCCGATCGAGCGAGCCAGGTCGCTGCCTCCTTTTTTTTCTTTTCTTTTTTTTTCTTTCAAATAAATAGAATCAATATTTACTAATTCTAATAATTAATAAATACCAATATTTTTCACCCGGAACAATTCCGTAACTTCCGAAACTATTTCACATATATCCCGGAACTACCCTAGCGATGATTTGCGTTAAGTGTGTGACCCTACGGGTTCGAGAATACGTGGACATGATCTCCATCAATAATCAATAGCGGGATCTGGAAATCCATATTGACTCCCACACACTCAGCGATGATCATATCGGATGAACCACGATGTCAGGATTCAATCAATCCCGTATTTGTATTCCCTTCGTCTCGCGATATTTTACTCGCCCGAGATTCGATCGTCGGTATCGGCATACCTAGTTCAATCCCGTTCACAGCAAGTACTTTACTCGTTCCGTAATCCGATATCACTTCATGATTAACTTCTTAACCACATGCTTGCAAGCGGTGTTGATATCGATTACCGAGTGGGTCCGAAGTATATCTCTCCGACTTGGGAGGGACAAATTCCATCTCGATACATACAACCCAACAAGTACTTTCCGATCACCTGAGAGACACCTTTATGATCACCCTCACATAGGATGACGTTTGATGACCTCAAAGCTTTCTTCCGATACCAGGGAGTTGTATTATCTCATGGTCTAAGGAATACAATACATGACATAGGAAAAGCTTCGCAAAGATGAACACGATGACACGATCTAATTGCTCTGCTTTATTTGGGTCTGTCCATCACACCATTCTCCTAATGATATGATCTCATTATTAATTGACAACTCATGTCTATGGTTAGGAAACCTTAACCATCATTAATCAATGAGTTAGTCCATAGAGGCGTACTAGGGACACGGTGTTGTTCATAAACCACACAAGTATTAAAGTTTCCGCTTAATACAATTTTAGCATGGAATATAAACATTATCATGAACAAGAATTATAATAATAACATCTTTATTATTGCCTCTAGGGCATAATTCCAACACCTCTGGCCTCCCGAGCAAAAGAGGATGGGTGGAGCGAGACGCCTCGTGAGTGTCCCTGCACAGAAAACTCCTTCCTTTGACTTACCTTTCCCCTTACCTCATTCCTCCTTCCCATCCCCAGGGACGCCGAGGAGAAGAAGGAAGAGAAGAAGAGGAGGAAGAAGAGTAAGACCGGTAAGGCCACGCCGGGCCCTGACCCGGCCGCCACGGCCACACCGGCGACACCGCCGCGCGCCGCCGGAGAAGAAGAGGACCGCGCGTCCACGGACGCGCAGCCCGCCTCGGGAGCCACTACGGCTCCCAACGAGGCCGAGCCCCCTAGCGCAGGGGCCACACCAGAGACGATGGCGGCAGCTCCTGCTGCCCCCTCTGTAGCCAGCGCCACCACCACCCCGGAGGCCCCTCTGGCAAGAACCGCCGCACCGCCCAGCTCAGGGACAGCCCCCGAGCCCAGCGGCGAGAGGGGGACGACCTTCACCGAGCCGGGGCCCTCCAGGGCTACATCGCCTCCCCTGCCGGAGATACTGGGGAGGCCCGCGAGGATCGCCGCCGAGCCCCACGCCGCCGACCCATGGGCGAGGGTGCTCGCGACCGTGACCGGCGCCCTCCGCGACGAGGTCGTCAGGGCGCACACTGCCGAGGAGGCGCGCATCAACGAGGGCTGGGCCCTCCTGCACCAAGCCACGGAGAGATGCCGTCTCCTTGACTAGCGTGCCACCGAGCGCCGCGAGCAGGCGAGGAAGGAGGCGGAGGAGATCCGCGCCAGCGCAGCCGAGGAGGCCGAAGAAGCTCTGGCGAATGCCAGGGAGTCGGCGAGGGAATCCCTGGCCAGGGCGCACCAAGAGGCCATGAAGATCATCTCCGAGGCGCGCCAGTAGATTCCCCCCACCGTCGGGCCTCCCAACCCAGCCTTGGCTGGGGAGGAGGCTAAGCGGGCAGCCCAGCACCTCCTGGACGAAGCCAGGACCAATGCCGATGGCCTTCTCGCCAATGCCCAGCAGAGGCTGGACGAGGTCGAAGACCGGGAGGCCCTCCTTCATGCTCGCGAGGAGAGCGCTGATTCCCGGGCGGAGAGCCTGAGCCTGCAAGAGGCTGGGCTCACTGTCCGAGAAGCAGAGGCTCGCGAACGCGAGCGGGGACTTTGCCTCCGAGAGGAGCAGCTCCATGCCCTCGAGGACTGGCTCAACAGGGAGCGAGAGGCCCTCGAGAGCCGGGAGGCAATGGCCAGCCGGTCCAATGACGAGCTGACTCGGGGCCAAGAAGCGCTGAACCAGCGCGAGGCCTCCCTTCAGGAGAAGATGGACCACATGCTGAACCAGCAACGGATCAGCATGGAGCAGGAGTTCGAGCGGAGGCGCGCCGAGTTCACCGAAGCGTGCCGCGCGGACTTCCGCACCAAGACCGACGACGCCCTGGCGATGTACAAGCAGAAGCGCGAGACCCTGGAGCGCCAGGTCCGCGACCTGGAGACCGAGCTGAGGGGGGCGCACGAGGTGCGCCGGGGCGCCGAGCGCGCCCTTGCTGAAGCGGATGCCACCGTCACCTCGCTCCAGCGCGACGTGCAGAGGCTTGAGGAGGAGAATTTGGCATCGGTCCTGCAGGGCGTGGAGACCTCCAGGGAGCTTCAGGAGGCTAGGGACTCCGAGGAGGAGGCACGCGTGCTGCGAAGGCAGCGGGTGCAGATGTTCCGCGGGTTCTCGGCCCGCGTCATGGCGGCGGCGCACCGTCTGGGCATCCACGGGCTAACCCTGCCCACCGTCCCTGAGGACGACGGGTCGATCTTGCTCTTCTTCAGCCAGCTGGCTGAAGAGCTAGATGGCGCGTCAGCGAGGGTCTTGGAGCTCATCGACACTGAGTGCCGAGAGCTACTGGGGCTCGCGGGGACGTGAATCTTCACCAACCTCCAATGCCTTCGCCCCGACCTCAACCTGGAAGAAGTGCTGCAGAGGCCGCCGCCTCCTCCGCCAGGAACTCCTGATCGCACAGCGGTGTCCAGGGCGGCGCGTCGGGACATAGCCCTGCGACGGTTGCAGGCCATCTACGCCCGCCCTGGAGCAACCGCACCGGAGATCTCCTCCAGCGGTGACACCCCTGGCTCCGGGGAGTCCGGCAGCGGGGAAGCTGAGGAGGAAGACGACGGGTTGTCAGAGTCCAGCGGAGACGCATCCTCAGGCTCCAGCCAAGGCACCGGCGATGGCGAGGGCGAAGCAGCGGTCGCCCAGTAAGCTCCTCCTAGACCTCCTCCAGAAGAACTAAGTTAGCTGCACACTTGGCAGCCGTCAGACATTGCCCTACTGGGCCAGTTTAAGTTGTAATCGTACTTAAGGCGTCGTTCGCCAAATTGTCCTTATTTGCACCCTTGCACATTTTTCCTTGCCTCGTCTTTGTTTGGGGAATGCTCTACACCGTTTAGGGGCCAGCCTCCGAGCGGGACAGCAGCCTAACGCTTAGTATGCAGCTCGTGGTGCAAGGCTAGCGGGCACTGGCGCTCCAGAGGTGACTGTAATGGCATACAGGACTATCTCCCAGCAGCCCCCCAGGCGTCCAAACACAACAAAGGCGATTCCAGGAGAAGGAGCACAAGGCTGCAGACAGGGACAGCAGAAGACTTGGAGAAATATACACGAATTGTGCGACTCTCGCGCGCTCATGCGCCTTCATTCGAGTGTCGCTCGAGAGGAGAGAGCACCATGGATCCTATGAGGTGACTGTAGCGGGTCCCTTCCCTAGTCAGAGCTCGATCCGTTCTGGGTTTTGCGGGCCTGCTGTTTCCCGGGCGAAGGCCCCAGTGCGGACACCGTGCTCCGGCTCTTTCTCGAAAGGCAGTCGAGCGAAAACTCACGTTCGCGTTAAGCCGCAATTGGCTAAAATTGCGAGGCTGGTGGAGCCAAAACTCACGATTCCAGGCAGTTTATATAGATTAGAAAGGATTAATGGCGAGTGAGGCTGCCATTACACTTTGCTCCTTGCGTAGACGAAGAGCTTCCGTTTCCTCAGACTAAGGCAAGGGGGTGAGCTCCTCAAGCCCCCCTGCCCAATCTTCCAGCACCAGGGGACGGGGCCATCGAGGACGGCGCAGGCCTACGCGTCCTCTGGCTCAGGCCCCAGGGATGCGTATCTGTCGAGGAAGCGCTCGCAGAGGTCCCTCCAGGACGAGATGGATCTTGGTGGTAGCCCATAGAGCCACTGGCGAGGCTCGCCCTTTGTCGCCATCATGAACCAGCCAGCCATGACACGCCCGTCACCTCCCGCCGACCGTATGGCGGTCGCGTAATGCTGCAAGAACTCCACGGGATCGGAGGTCCCGTCGTAACGCGCACTGATCTCCGGCCGGAAGCGAGACGGCCACGTCACGCGGCGAAGTGGCCCGTCGAGCGACGCAAAGCCCTCGAAGCCGAGGTCGCCGGGAGCCGGCGCGCCTTCTCCAATGGCCTCCAGGCCATCAAGGACCTGAAGTCGATCTCGGCGACGGCTCGCGTAGACAGCGCGAAGGCGAAGACGGCGACGACGATCGTCACCCATGTCGAAGCAGATCTGGAGGAAGTCACACCACAGCCCCCTACCTGGTGCGCCAAATGTCGATGGATTTCATGTCGCAAGAACACGGGGTACCACGCGACGGACCCAAAGATTCGAACGTAGGGGGCTGAACGTGTGAGATCTCGGATCGTAGCGAAGCACGGTGACTGAAGCCTCGAGTCGTCGAACGCACTACGCACTGCAGAGAGAGACACCGAGCTTTACCCAGGTTCAGGGCCCTCGTGGTGAGGTAAAACCCCCACTTCCTGCCTTCTTGTATTGCAACGCGACACCTCGCGAGGAGTACAAGGTCTTGGCTACAAAGCTCTAGCTGGCCAGAGGTTGAAGAACATGCGTGCCCAGCTAGCCGCCTAAAGAAGATGAAGATCCGATCCCCCCTAAGGGGTGGCCTCCCCCCCCACCTTTTATAGCGCCAATGTCCTCCTTCCCCTTATCTTCTTGGGGAAGGGATTGCCACACACAGCCAAGGAGGGAGGACAGCTATAGACTCTATTCTTCGGTGGACGTAGTCTTCGTAGGGTAGTGGCGCCGGTCCACCGGAGTGGGTGGAGGAAGCTGACGCCTTCCTCTGGCGCCCTGCACCGTCCACGCTATTTTTAGGGGGGTGGCCAACAACCACTGTGCCGCTTTGGGCAGGCACAGCGAAAGTTGGTCTCCTCCCTATCGGGGGTAGCGTGGGCGGTACGCGGTCTTCTGCCCGTTATCTTCTTGCTCTGCACGCAAACGTGCCGAGCTGACGTGGGTGTGCTTCCTCTCCTCACCAGCAGGGGCTCGTGAGGAGGTCTTCTGGTCCTTAGCAGTTTCCATCGTCGTTCTCCTCACGAGGCGCCTCCTCGTGAGGGTCTTCTCCGCAGCTTGGGTCGTTGATTCTGAAGATGGGCCGATGACGTGGCCCAGGAGCAGGTGGACCGGGATACCCCGGTATCCAGAACACCGACAACAGTTCTGTGAAATCTCTAAGTCTTGCTAGATTTGCTTTTTAACTGTTTGATCTGTCGAGTGTAAGGCTAGTCCCTGCACTCCTCTGTGTGAAATCATATCCCTAGCCTCTCTTTGCTTGTTAACTCACAGAGTTCTTGCCTGACAAGCAAGAAATCTGTGATCTTTGTGCTATAAATTTTTCTTCTTGCTTAAACCCTAAAAAAGACCTTGGCTTGCATGACTAGTCTCTGCTTGCCTGTGATTTGCACCATCTTTCCCTGCCTAAAACTTGCTTAGATCCTTGAAAGATTCTGGCTTGACAACCCAAATCTTTCATGTTATTTTCTTAAATTTCAATCTTCCTAAAACCCTCTCAAATCCTCATTTTCTGACAGTAAAAGCCCCACCTTTCTGAATTTGTTTAGCTTCTGGAAATAAAGAACCTTTCTTATCTTGTTGATCCCTATGGAGAGAACGATATAAAACCCCCCACTAAACTAGAATGATCAAATTGGCGCCGTTGCCGGGGATCAACTTTTGATTATTTCTTTAGAGTACAGTAGACTAGGCTATGTTCATCGTGTGAAATGGTTGTTACAATTACATGTCTGTGATCCAAGCCTAGAATTGTTATTAGGGGTTTTAATTCACTAACCCTTGATAAAAGTTCTTGTTTGTGACTGTGTGTAGAGGAATCATGTTTACATTCATGCAGTGTGGGAATTTAGTTGATGCAGTCGTCTGAAGACTCACCTTTAGCTCCTTTTGACCCTGAGCCT
The DNA here is from genome assembly GCA_007115705.1 of Dactylis glomerata. Classification (NCBI taxonomy): domain Eukaryota; kingdom Viridiplantae; phylum Streptophyta; class Magnoliopsida; order Poales; family Poaceae; genus Dactylis; species Dactylis glomerata. The sequence goes on along the minus strand of QXEO01000411.1, from coordinate 4,145,373 downwards.
AAAAGAACATTTCTTGCCAGAAGAAGAGCAGCTTCTGAAGTTTCAGTGGAAGATTTGGGATCTTCAGAGTAAAATTTTAGTATGGGTGACAAGAAGTTGAGAGATTTATGGATCCCTAAGGATCAGATATCAAATGCTGATGTTATAATGCCTGCCATCCAAGCTAATAACTGGGAAATCAAGCCAGCCTTGATTAACATGGTACAGCACAACCCTTTCAAAGGTTCAGCTCTGGAAAGTCCTCATGAGCACATCAAGAATTTCTTGGAGTACTGCAATACACTCAAGCACAATGGTGTACCTCCTGAAGCAATTAGAATGCAGCTGTTTCCTTTTTCACTGTCAGGCCTTGCAAAGGTGTGGTTTCATGCTCTGCCATCTCACTGCAGAGACACTTGGGAACATGTACTGCAAGCTTTCTTTGAGAGATACTTTCCTCCTACCAAGGCAGCTAAGTGCAGAGATAAGATCACTAGGTTTGTGCAGTATGAAGGTGAAAGCTTGTATGACACTTGGCAAAGATACCAAGGCCTCATCAGAATGTGCCCTAACCATGGTCAGGAGCAGTGGCTTATCTTGCAAACATTTTATAAGGGCTTGACAGAGCAAACTAGGTCTTTTGTTGACTCTGCTGCTGGTGGTGGTATCGTGAACAAGACCCTTGATGAAGCTAATGAGCTGATAGAAAGCATGGCAGCCCACAATTTTTCCTGGACAAATGAGAGAGCTGTTCATCCTAACAATAAGCTGCAGATTCAGGCAAGTGGTCAAATTGCCTTGGAAGCAAAGCTGGACAGTCTAGCAAACCAGCTATCTCAGCTCATGACTGGGAAAAATAGCAAGGCATTGGTGCCTGTTAATCAAGTCTCTTCTGCCTATTTGATCTGTGGAAAAGAAGGTCATTCACCTTTGGAATGTACCCTATCTGCACCAGTTGAAACTCTGGTATCAGAAGTGAATTATGCTCAGAATCAAGGTGTTTTTCCCAGAGTTATAATCCTGCTTGGAGAAATTATCCCAACTTATCATATAAAAATGCCAACCAGCAAAGCTACCCCCACAGTTCAGCAGAATTATGCCCAAACAGCACAGCAAAATTTCAGACCCCAAGGTAATATGCAACATCCACAACAACATCATCAAGCAAATTAGCAAAATGCTTCTTCCAGCAACAGTCAGTCTGAAATAAGTGAAATGATGAGGCTGCAAAAGGAAATGTTTAGTGGAATGCAGGAAACAATGAAGATGCAGTCAGAGCTTTTCTACAAAACTATGCAGCAACTCACTACTGGCATCTCCAATAACCCTGGAAACCAACCTGAAAGCAAGTTACGTGCCCAAGCTGAGAAGAACCCTAAGCAATGTGGTGCCATATCAACTACTGAAGTTGTAGATGCTGTCACCACTAGGAGTGGGGTGAATACTGAACCATTACTCAAAACCCCTCCAACTGTCACTTATGTAGCTCCACCAAGGAGAACCACAATTCAGCAGCAAACAACCTCTGAAGCTACTGTCCCAATGCATGAAAAGCCAGTGGAACCTCTTGCTGAGACACAAAACCATGCAGCAAAACCAACAGAGAAGTCTTTGCTAATGAAAGTCCCATTTCCTGAGAGATTGGATAAAACTAAGGAAGAAAAAGCAATATGCCAAGTTCCTTGAGACAATGAAAGAAGTTCAGATCACTATTCCCATCTTGGATGCAGTTTTACATATCCCCTTGTATGCTAAATTTTTTAAATACTTGATAACAAAGAAGAGAAGCTTGGAAGACCCTGAGGTAGTTGCTTTGACAGAGGATTGTAGTGCTGTCATTTTGAACAATATGCCTTAGAAGCTTGGTGACCCTGGGAGTTTTAGCATCCCCTGTGTAGTTGGAAAGAAAACATTTATAGCACTTTGTGACCTTGGTTCATCAGTAAGTGTGTTGCCCTTAGCTGTAAGCCAGATTTTATAGTTGGGAACTCTGAAACCTACCCCCATGACACTCCAGCTAGCTGACAGAACTTTGAGAAAGCCAGTTAGAATTCTTGAAGATGTGCCTGTCCAAGTTGGAAACTTTGCCTATCCAGTTGATTTTGTGGTCCTAGAAATGGAAGACAATGCAGAATCCATGATACTAGGTAGACCATTCTTGGCAACAGCTGGAGCAATAATTGATGTGAAAGGTGGAACACTAAAACTGCAATTTGGGTCAGAACAGGCTGAGTTTAGTATGAAGCATGCCTCTCATGTAACCAATGTTTTTGAACAGTGTTAGTCCCTTGATATGATTGAAAAGAGTGTGTTGGAAACTTTACCAGAAATGCAGCCACAAGAGCCTGAAGCACAAGTGTTTGTGACAGCTGATAATGCTAAAATACAGGAACTATGTGAAATAAATATCTATGAAAATGCACCAGAGTTTAGTTCAAGTGAATCTGTTAAACCAGCTCATCATTCCATTGTTGAGTTAAAGGAATTACCAGCTCACCTGAAGTACTCCTTTTTAGAGAAAGAAAAAATACATCCAGTGATAATCAGCTCTGCCCTGGATAGTGAGCAAGAAGAGAGCCTGCTATCAATATTGAGATTGTACAAGAATGTTATTGGCTACTCAATTGATGATATCATAGGAATCAGTGAGAAAGTTTGCTCTCACAGGTTACATTTGGAAGAAGGCAGCAGACCAACTAGAGAAGGTCAGAGAAGACTGAATCCTGTAATGCAAGATGTGGTTAAAAAGGAAGTTATGAAACTACTCAAGGCAGGAATGATTTACCCAATCTCTGACAGTGAGTGGGTGAGACCTATCCATATTATTCCTAAAAAGGAGGCTACACAGTGGTAGAGAATGAGGAAGGAAGATTGATGACCACAAGACCTTCACTGGATGGAGAATGGTTAATGATTTTAGGAAGCTAAATAAAGCAACTAGAAAGGACCATTTCACATTGCCATTCATGGATCAGATGTTGGAAAGGCTTGCTGGACAAAAATTCTATTGCTACCTTGATGGATACTCTGGATTCCTTCAAATACCTATCCACCCAGCTGATCAAGACAAGACCACATTTACATGTCCTTATGGAACATTTGCTTACAAGAGATTACCTTTTAGGCTATGCAATGCACCAGGCACTTTTCATAGGTGTATGATGTCCATATTCTCTGACCACATTGAGAAAATCATGGAAGTGTTCATGGATGACTTCACAGTCTATGGGAATGATTTTATTACATGCTTAAAAAATCTGACATTAGTATTACACAGGTGTTCAGAGCAGAATTTGATTTTGAACTGGGAGAAATGTCATTTTTTAGTCTCTGAAGGAATTGTGCTTGGTCATCTTGTGTCAGCGAGGGGAATAGAAGTGGATAAAGCAAAGTTTGATGTGATTGCAAAGCTACCTCCACCAGAAAATGTAAAAGGAATACAGAGTTTCTTGGGCCATGCTGGTTTCTATAGAAGGTTCATCAGGAACTTCTCTCACATTGCCAAGCCACTTACAAACCTTTTGAACCATGATGTTAAGTTTGTGTTTGATGAAGCATGTATGCAAGCCTTCAACTTGCTAAAAGAAGCTCTTATCACAGCTCCAGTTGTATAGCCACCTGACTGGACACTGCCTTTCGAACTGATGTGTGATGCCAGTGATTATGTTGTTGGGGCAGTGCTTGGGCAGAGGAAGGAGAAAGCTATCCATGTGATCCACTATGCTAGCAAAACACTAGATGATGCTCAGACCAACTACACTACCACTAAAATAGAATTGGTGCCAGTAGTCTTTTCTTTTGACAAATTCAGACCTTACCTTGTGGGACACAAGTGTATTGTTTTCACTGACCATGCAGCAATAAAGTACTTGGTAAGCAAAAAGGATGCTAAGCCAAGACTTATCAGATGGATCTTACTTCTGCAAGAGTTTGATATTGAAATAAGAGACAAGAAAGGGTCTGAAAACTCTGTAGCAGATCATCTTTCCAGAATCAACTGTTCTGAAAATAGAGAAATACAAAACCATATACCTGGTGAGCATCTAATGGCAGTCAGTGCTAATTCCCCATGGTATGCTAACATAGTAAACTTCCTAGTTTGTGAAATTGTGCCAGCTGACTTGTCCTATCAACAGAAAAAGAAATTCCTACATGATGTTAAGAACTATTACTAGGATAAACCATTCTTGTATAAACACTGTGTTGATGGCATTGTGAGGAGATGTGTGCCATCTGATGAAAAAAATGATGTCATGTTCCAGTGTCATGCAGGCATGTATGGAGGCCATGCTGGGGTGCTTAAAACCCAAGCAAAAATCTTGCAAGCTGGATTCTTTTGGCCTAGCATGTTCAAAGATGTGCATGATTACATCATGAAGTGTGACCCCTGTCAGAGAACAGGAAAAATCTCAAGAAGGAATGAAATGCCTCAAAAAGGAATCCTGGAAGTTGAATTGTTTGATGTGTGGGGAGTAGATTTTGTAGGCCCTCTACCCTCCTCAAAGGGTTTCAAGCATATATTGGTAGTTGTGGATTATGTGTCCAAATGGGTAGAAGCAATAGCCACTGTCAATGCTGATTCTAAGGTTGTGTGCAAATTCTTCAAATCAGTTATATTTCCAAGATTTGGTGTGCCAAGAATAGTGATCAGTGATGGTGGAGCTCATTTCAATAATGAACAGCTAGAAAATCTCTTGAGCAAGTATGGTGTAAAAAACCATAGAGTAACAACACCCTATAATCCTCAAGCCAATGGCCAAGTGGAATTGTCAAACAGAGAAATAAAAAAGATACTGGAGAAGGTTGTATCTAAATCTAGAGGTGATTGGTCAATGAAGCTACCAGACACCTTGTGGGCATATAGAACAGGATACAAAACTCCAATAGGAATGTCTCCATTCAGGATTGTTTATGGTAAAACATGCCATTTACCAGTGGAGTTTGAGCACAGAGCTCAGTGGGCAATCAGGAAACTCAACATGGATTTAGGAAAGGCAGGAACTACAAGGAAATTGCAGATGTGTGAATTGGAAGAACTTAGAAATGATGCTTATGGAAGTTCCAAAATTTATAAGGAAAAAACCAAAAACTGGCACGACAGACACATTCTCAGGAAGGAATTCAGTGTTGGTCAGACAGTATTGGTTTATGACTCCAAAATGCATGTGTTCTCTGGAAAATTCAAGTCAAGATGGTTTGGACCTTGTGTCATCAAGAGAGACCTTGGACATGGTGCCTTTGAAGTCCAAAGCTCAGCTAAGTGCACTTTCAAGGTAAATGGTCAGAGACTCAAGCACTACAGAGTTGGGGACAGGATTGACAACCAAGATGATGAAGGAACTGAAGATGATGAACCAGAGGATGCCTCAAATGCACCTTCTGCTCCTGAGAACCAGTAATGAGAAGCTACAGTCAAGCTAGAGACTTTAAACAAGCGCTCATCAGGAGGCAACCTGGTATCTTTTTGTACACTCCATTTTCTTTTCACCTTTTATATCTTGTTATCTCTCGCTTTGTGTGTTTCTTTTTTCTGTTGTTCTAGTTATGAAATAATTGAATTGGGAGATGGCTAGCTGAGGTTTGGTAAAGCAAAGGAGCGGGAGGATCACGAGGTGAACACATTCCAATTCCTTAAACTATTTTGCACCACAAATAACATTTTGAAATTTGGATCTGGTTACTCTTTATCATTGGTTGACCATTTGTTAACTTGTTCTATCAGTAAAGGAATCAACTTTTGTTGCTTAAATCTGAAAATATAACTTTGCATGCTATTGAGAATTTTGCTTTGTATCTGCTTATAATTCCTGCAACTGCTTATGATCAGAGTCAAGTCTCAAATAAGAATTTTGATATGTCTCTGCTAAAAAAACCTTGGGAACATTAGGATAATGAAAATTGCCCTGAAACTGAAGTTTATGATCCATTTCTGAGCCATGTACTAATTGCATCTTTTACATCTTTTGCATTAGCAATCATTATCCCTGGATTGTGATTTGTGAAGCACTAACACTAACACCAATATTAATCAAGAAGTTCCTAATAGTAAGAAAAAGTTTGGCATTAGCAGCCATGATCCTGGGATTGTGGTATGTGAAGCACTAACCTGAAATTCTAACTGAAACTTGTTGCAATATCTCAATGCATTAGCAACTATGATCCTGGGATTGTAGTTTGTGAAGCACTAACTAAGTTGATCCTTCCAGAAGCTGAGAAACCAACTGATTACTTGTTTATGCATTAGCCTATTATGTTCCTGGGAACTGTAATAGGTGAAGCACTGACTTTGCATTCATATTTCACTCATCTTTTCATAAATGGCTATTTTCTAGATTATAAACATTCAATTTCAGAGCCAATTGCTTTATACTCATGATTCCAGGCAGTTTGATCTAGACATATCTGAATTCTCCCTATGAAACTTGCTTCAGAAATAGAAATTGCAGGAATTATTTGCATGAAACATCAATGAATCAACATCATGATCTGTTGCATCTTCTTTTTTGTGCAATGCTCATTCTTTCTTTACTTGAGGACAAGCAAAGGTTTTGGTCTGGGGGTTTGATCACTATAATTTATATGCATTGTTATGAGCCCTAAAACCTTGATCCTTGCTTACTTTCCTTTGATTCAGTATGTTTTGTGCCTGCATTTTATAGCATTTGGTCTTGTATTGTAGTTCAGTGCGTCAAGGCACATAATTCTTCAGGAAATTGTCCAAGCCCTCAAAACCCTACAATCTCAAGTCATAGAAGCTGGTCCATGGGAAGAGAAGAATTAATTCAAACCAATTTGAATCACCAGAGAGGGAAGAGACCAACTTGAGAAGCAAGCTAGCAGAAAAAGTGTAAAAGGCAGATAAAGGAGAAAAGAGGGGAACACCCCATGTGCTGTGAGAGCTGAGACAGGAAAGAAAAACCCCTCTACATCCATCAGCATCTCCACCCCAAAAAAGGAAAAAAGGTGTATAAAGGAGGGGACCTTGTCACAGAAACAACAGGGCCATCCACCTACTCCCATCGATAGAGCACCTCTCTGCCACCAATTCTCACCTCTTCTCCACCAACCCCCCAAGAACACCTAAGAAGAAGAATATGAACAGGATGAACATGATGATCAAGCTGCCTGGGAAGAACAAGGCTGGATGAACTGAAGCACAAGATCTGCCTCCAACCTAATCCACTCCTCTACTTCTCCTGCTCCCTCAAGTTTTCAGTGAAAAACTAGCCAAGCCTCTTCCTCTGGCTTTTCTTGTAATCTGTGTTGTTTGAAGTGGAAGATACTTTAAGAAGCAAAGTTGGTGATTTTCTTGGTTATTGCAGTGAATTGAGTGACACAGTTCTCTGAAATCTCTAAGTCTTACTAGATTTTCTTTTTAACTTTTTGATCTGTCGAGTGTAAGGCTAGTCCCTGCACTCCTCTGTGTGAAATCATATCCCTAGCCTCTCTTTGCTTGTTAACTCACAGAGTTCTTTCCTGACAAACAAGAAATCTGTGATCTTTGTGCTATAAATTTTTCTTCTTGCTTAAACCCTAAAAAAGACCTTGGCTTGCATGACTAGTCTCTGCTTGCCTGTGATTTGCACCATCTTTCCCTGCCTAAAACTTGCTTAGATCCTTGAAAGATTCTGGCTTGACAACCCAAATCTTTTAAGTTATTTTCTTAAATTTCAATCTTCCTAAAACCCTCTCAAACCCTCATTTTTTGACAGTAAAAGCCCCACCTTTCTGAATTTGTTTAGCTTGTGGAAATAAAGAACCTTTCTTATCTTGTTGATCCCTGTGGAGAGAACGATATAAAACCCCCCACTAAACTAGAATGATCAATCTCCATCGTCGTTGTTGTCTCTCATGATGAGGAGGGAGTAGTTCTCCCTCGAGGCTAAGGGATCTACCGGTAGCTATGTGTTTATCTCTCTCTCCCATGGTGTGATCTTTATGTGATCATGAGCTTTGTAATCTAGTTGAATAAGTAGATGTTACTCTTCATCTATTATGCTACTCAAGTGGTTTTATTCTTGTAATCTTCGGAGACACCTTGTCCCATGATGTGAAGGTGACAGTGTGCGCATTATGTGTGTCTCTTAGGCTAAATTTTATAGTAATACTTATCATGAGTTATGATTTGAGTTGGTTGTCTCTATGAATTGTTGGTGTTTGTCTGGAACAGTCTAGCGCACTCAAGGTGACAGTGTGGGGTAATTTAGATTGGGGAATGCGAACTTTAAGGGGTGCTATTATAGCCCTACGCAATGATTACTGTTCGTTATCCAACCAGAGAGTAGTTCAGTGTAGTATAGTGAAGAAGGATATTTATGTGTTCAATTATGTTATCATTGTTGAGAGTGTCCACTAGTGAAAGTATGATCCCTAGGCCTTGTTTATAAGCATTGAAACACCATTTACAACCAGTTCTACTACATGTTTGCTCGCAGCGATTTTTATTTCAGATTGCAATTACCACTCATAATCATCCATATTACTTGTATTTCACTATCTCTTCACCGAACTAGTGCACCTATACATCTGACAAGTGTATTGGGTGTGTTGGGGACACAAGAGACTTCTTGTATCTTAATTGCAGGGTTGCTTGAGAGGGATACCTTTGACCTCTTCCTCCCTGAGTTCGATAAACCTTGGGTGATCCACTTAAGGGAAACTTGCTGCTGTTCTATAAACCTCTACACTTGGATGCCCAACACTGTCTACAAGAATAGAAGCGTGCATAGATGTCAGGCTTGTGTTTACAAGAAAGTAAGTGGGAGGACAGTGGCATTTTTGGTACTTTATGTAGATGACATATTGTTAATTGGAAACAATGTACCATTTCTGAACAAGGTGAAAGATTATTTGAAAAGTAAGTTTTCGATGAAGGACTTAGGCGAAGCTGCATATATATTGGGCATTAAGATCTATAGAGATAGAACTAAACACCTAACAGGGCTTAGCCAAGGTACATACTTAGACAAAGTGGTGAAAATGTTTTCAATGGAGAATTCCAAAAGAGGAATGTTGCCAATGATTTCCGGTATGCCACTGAGTAAAGCTCAGCGTCCACAGACTGACGAAGAGCGACAATACATGAGTGAGGTACCATTTGATTCGGCGATCGGGTCAATCATGTATGCTATGATATGTACACGTCCTGATGTGTCTTTTGCTCTAAGTGCTATGAGAAGACACCAAAGTGATCCTAGAAACAAACACTGCTTTGCAGTGAAGAGAATCCTAAAGTACTTGAGAATAACTAAGGATTTATTTTGAGTTTATGGAGGTGACAGAGAATTGGTTGTAAAGGGTTACACTGGCGCAAGTTTTGTCACTGATCCGGATGATTCAAAATCACAATCGGGCTATATATTTACACTAAATAAAGGTGCATTTAGTTGGAAGAGTTCCAAGCAAGGAACCGTTGTGGAATCTACTACAGAAGTGGAGTACATTGCGGCTTCAGAAGGAACAAAGCAGGGCGTTTGGTTCAAGAAGTTCATAATCAAGCTTGGTGTGGTTCCAAGTGTGCAGGGACCAATGGAGATCAGTTGTGACAACAACGGTGCCATGGCCCAAGCCAAGGAGCCAAGGGTCTCACCAGAAGAACAAACATGTACTTCGCAAGTATATCAATTAATTCGGGAGTACGTGGATGAGGTGAAATCAAGCTATGTAAAATTCATACAGACCTGAATGTGGCAGATCCGTTAATTAAGCCTTGATCACTTGCAAAGCATGTGCAACACTGGGAGGCCATTGGTGTAAGACAGCTATTTGTAAAACTAGATGATAGACTCTAGTGCAAGTGGGAGAATGATGGGAATATGCCCTAGAGGCAATAATAAAGTTGTATTATTAAATATTCCTTTGTTCATAATAAATGTTTATATTTCATGCAATAACTGTATGTTGGTTTTGAATACTCCCTCCGTTCACAAATACTTTGCGTTCTGGGTTTGGTCAAAGTCAAACTTTATGAACTTTGACCAAATATCTATGAAAAAATACAAACATTTACAATATAAAAACTGTTGCATTAGAATCTCCTGAAAGCATATTTTCATATTATGTCTATTTGGCATTATGGATATTGATAATTTTTCCTCAATTCTTAGTCAAAGTTTACAAAATTTGAGTTTGACTCAACCCTGAATGCGAACTAAATAAAAACAGAGGGAGTATGAGATTTGGAGGAAAACCTAATTACACGCGTGAAATAATAAACAACAATGAGTTCCTAATGTCGATGGTGTTGTTTTCCTAACCATGGGTAAAAGTAAAGCGTTACGAGGTTGCTGATAATAAGTGGGAACATATTGTTTGGGGAGAATAATGTGTTGGACAAGGCCACATTGATATACCTTGAAACTAAGTCGTCAATATGTTGTTGGTATTTAATCATGAAAGACATTGTTATTTATATGTTTTGGAAGACCATGAGAGAAATAGACGTGGGTACCAAAAGATTGCTTTGGCCACACTTAACGTTATCCGTAAAAGGGTGATTACTAAAAAGATGGTGGGGTACTCTAACAGTACGCTATAGTTCTATTTTCTCGAGATTGGGATTTAATACTCCGATGATGGAGAGATATTCTCTGGGCCCACTCAGTGTTATGATGTCCGTCATCGTCTGGCCAAAAACGTGAATAAGTCGTTAGTCACAAGAACATCGATAACATGGTTAGAGTAAAGAGAGCACGCCGGGAAACGAGATACAACATAACAGTTTCATCTCGGGTGGTGCCAAGTATCGCTAAGTAAACTGAAACCCTAATGGACATTGTAACGGTTCACATGATAAAGATCTTTGTGTTATATGTAGGGATCATTGCAGCGATTCAAGAGAACGCATATGATCATTGCCATGGAAATGTGTCCGGGATATGTCTACATATATTCGAACCCATTGGGTCACACACTTAAGAGTTTCGTGTCTATTTGAATATGTTTGGTATTGTATCAAAGAGAGAGGGAGACAACGAAAGTGGTCTGGGGAAGTCTTAGAATGTTTCCACTATATCATGCATGGTTCCGAAAGGGTTTGAAACCCTACCGGTGATATAATGGAAGTATCGGATGGAGAAAAGTCAAATCGATGTATTTATGGAAAGTCCAAAATGCACTAGAGTGAAATAAAACCCTGGGGCCGCCATGGGCCATAGTGGGCCACATGGACCCCACCCTAGCCATCACACCATGGGAGGGGACTTTGGAAAGTCCTTTCCCCTAGGTCGGTTTGGGGAAGCGGAATCCACCTCAAACTCCGCTTCCCCCCTTAAGGCCTCGTTCGGTTTGATGGGAACCAATCCCTGCAGGAACGGATCTCCTCGTGGATTTGGGTGATCCCCACATGTCACCCGAAGTCTCACAAATCCTCTTCTGTTAATCCCATGAATCCTGACAGCAACTTTGACTGTTCGGTTAATCCCCGTAGAGATGAAAGGGGAGAAAACTGGCGGAGAAGAGTACGCCGCGCACGCGAGAAGTAGTTGTATCCGCGGGTCATCGAGCGGAGCCATTGCCGGTCCTTGCGCTGTCCCGCCTTGCCTTCTACCTCTTCTCCACCATGGCAGGAAGGTCCTCACGCACGCCGCCGGCGCTAGGTACTTGAACGGGCGGCAGGAGCCTTCGCCGGTAAGCTGATGGAGAGAGCGCCAAGCAGCCGCCGCGCAGCGGCATGGTGGACGAGAACGCGCTGCCGCGCCCGGCGCCAGCTCGCCGTAGCTATGTCCCCCGTCCGTCCCCACCAGCAGCCCTGCAGCCCCAGCATGTGCGTCGGCATCGATGGCTGCCCTGCCGGTCGCCGTCACCGTTCTTCGCGTCGGGCGGCACCGCCGCAATCGCTAGCTTTCTCCCCTTGCCCTCAACACTGTCCCCGCAGCGTCTCCGTCTCAGCCGTCGTCGTCCCGGAATCACACGCGAGACAGAGGAGATTGGCTTTGGTTTTCGTCGTACCGATTCGGGATGACAACACGGGGAATTGTTTCACGGGGTGGGACTAGATGTTTTTTACCCCGGCGAAATAGACAGGATTGGAGGGATTTAGCACGGGATGGGATCCTGACCGGTTTTAACCGAACGTGTTTCTTGCATGGTGCGGGATTAGTTCCCGGGGATGCTCATCCCGGCAAACACACGGGGATTGGGCCCGATTCCCGGCCGGGGCGGGATTAACCGAACAAGGCCTAAGTTGGTTTGGGGGAATGAGTTCAGGTTGAACTCGTGTTTCCCGTGTCGGTTTGGGCAAGGGGAAGGAGCGGACTGCCGGCCCGACCACCTATAAAGAGGGGTGCGGGTGCCTAGAGCAGTCCAAGCTCCCAAACACCCCGCGCCCCGAAACCCTAGCCCGACACCGACGAAGACCTCCAATCCACCGCCGCCGCCCTAGGCCACCGCCGCCCTAGTCGCTGTCGGCCATCTCCGTTGCTGCCGCTCTGTCCTCGCCGACTCTCCTCTCTCTCTCATGGAGTGCTGCCCGTCTTCTACCCCGATTCTATCGGTGATGCGGAAGCGCTGTCGGGTCTTCACCGACATATTCCGCGTAGTCCGTGTGCTTGATCACATGTTCGACACATCAACGCCAAGCTCGTACGTGTGGATACCATCGGAGGTATTGCACGTACAACACTAGATCGTGGGAGCCGAAGGAGGATAATACATCTTCTCGCGACTAACCGAGGTTAGTTGCGGGATCGACTTGTGACTACATCAGCCTCGTCATCAACAAACTCTTCCGATAGTTCGATCAACGAGGTATGTGATCCGTTACCTCCCCTTACAAGCTTGATCTTGGTTTAAAGCGCTAGAAATTTTTTGTTTTATGTAGCGCGTTCCCCAACAATATGCAAGTCATTTGTATCTTTTTTGGTATATGATGATCTTTTTTACCTATGATGAAGTAGGGAAAATATGACCGTTTATACTTATAAGTTGATATTATTTTAAGGAGGCGATTTTGATTGCTAATTTGTTCAACAAAAGTAGATAGTTGCACACCTACAAAATTACACACAATTTAGATAGTAGATCTAAAATATGCAAGTTGACAGAGTATACATTTATACATATGCACGATCGAGAAATAATGCGAAAAAATGTAAAAGAAATATGTTAGTCTCCTTCGGAATGGGCAAACGGACGCCACCTTCCCTTCCTTGGTCACAAACTTCACCAATCCACGATCGAGCCCGGCCAAACATCACGAGATTTCTTGAAGAACTTGATTCTCAGGCACCCATTTGGCCAGATTTTCCCACACCAGAAGAATCGGAATGGAGGAAGGAAGCACAGAATCGGGATCCTTCTCACGCTCTTCCTCCTTCGTAAGTGCGTCGAAATTAGAATCTCGAACCATAAAATGATCCTTTCGTTCCCGTCCATGTTTTTGGGGAAAAGGAGGTACCAGCTTGATCTCAATTTTCGCAGGGTGGGTTCGAGGAATGGCTAGCGTCGATGAGGAAGCGCAGCGGGAAGTTCTCCTCGTTGTCCCGGGCGCCGCAACCGAAGCCTGGCATTTTGGCTATGGAATCCACAATTAGGTAAGCAATTACTAGTTCTGGTCGCTCTTCGGATCAATTACTGATCATAGGATTTGCTCTTCATTGTATGTACCATTTTAGGTAACGATCGTCTTGGACTCTTAGTCCTCGTGTGAATTTTGTTGGGATAGAATAAGTTGCTTATGAATTTTACCAAGTTGCCTGTCCATTGGATATATACTTGATCAAACGTGAAGAGCTTTCAAAAGGTTTATTCAGATGTTTAGAACAATACAGAACAATGGCATGATTTGGTTCCTTCATTAGATAATTTATTACTCATCCAAGGCATTACTACTCCACTTTCTATATTGCAGCTCAGACGGAATAGAAAATGTAGACACTGATAGCGATGCATTATACTCCGACCCATGTGATCAGCTACCAAAAACAAGCCTGTGGGATAGACTTGGGAGGGTTTCTATGATGGACATTGAGTCTAGCAACTTCAGCTGGAGTTGTCTTTCTTCTTTGCACCACACAAAACATAGTGCTACAAGTACGGAGCCCACTGAGGATGATACAACCAGAAGTTTTGAGGTTTGTACTCACTTATAAATATGGTTCTGTAAATTATCTTCCCTATTGTTGATCAAAATTTTGGCAATAAGTAGTAGGCTTGATTATTTTCCTAGATACACCTCTGTAGTCATTTTTGTGCTGATACCTCGTTCTAGAAATCATCAAGTCAAGATTGGTTGCATGATGTGCGTATCGTTCTTCATAGGTGACTGTAAATTCTGGAGGAGTTGTATTCATTGCTTTATTCAGGGCATCTGAAAATGATGAAGTTCCTTCCAAGGATGCTGCTGCAGTCATTAAGATAGCACCATCAAGGATGGCCACACAGTCAGAACGGTTTGGGTACGAACTTGCTAAATGGCTTGGCGTGAGGACCCCTCAAGTAAGTACTCTTTTTGCTATGGCAGGCATTCAGGCTAACTATATAAACATAACATTGTCGACTCTCTTGACCAATGCAGGGCAGAGTGATTCATAGCTCCTCATGTGAATGGCCTCAAATCAAGGATGCAGTTGAGAATGCTCGACATGCAGCAGTAGCTGTTGGTGATGACCTTCAAGAGATGGTTTGCACCGAGATGCAAGAAGCTCTCGAGCTGAGCCGATGCCTATTCCTGATGAAGTACTAATTCCAAGTTACCAGTAATGTACCTGACAATATGGTACCTAGTTAACATGAAAGAAATTTCAATGCTGTTTTGCAGTTATGTCCATGGCTCCCCCCTACTAGAGAGCTCAACACCATTTGATTCACGGGAGTTTGCTGAAAAAACTGCTGAAGCTTTAGGTAGGATCTTGATTCTGGACCTCATTCTGAGAAATGAGGATAGGCTGCGGTGTCGACCACTTGGTTGGCGTGGAAACTACGCAAATCTACTTGTTGCTGACAAAGAAGCTTATGCAAACCTTGATTCACTGGATGATGTTCATGATTCTGCCATCATCCGTTACAAGCCAGAGATCATCAAAAGCCCTCAGAAACAAAAGCAACGAAGAGCCGTTTCAATAAGTGGCAGTATCGGCTCAGATATCTCAGATCTTGTGCTGGATGACACTTATGATCCCACTGAGCCTGAGATTTCCAGCTTTAGTATTGTAGCCATTGATTCGGGTGTACCACGCAGACCACCCGCCGGTAAACGGGCGAAAGATCAAGAGAACTACCCAAGGTTGGTGGAACTAACACTAAACAACTCGGACTATTCTTCCAACCTCTTGTTTGAGGTGTCCATTGGAAAACTTGGTACCCCTGGACCCGAGGAATTCGACATGTCATCTGATTATGGCTATCATTCTCCTCTGTCCGAGAGTGATATGGTACTAATAATTAATTCCTTCCGAGGAGGTTTTCGTAGTGCTCTGAGAGACCTTCAACGGTTCCACATTTTCCTGCTCACACTTTATCAGAAGCTGGATGCTCTAATGAAAACTTTCTTCAACCTTATGTATAAATGTTCGAATGAATCTGACAAGGAAGATGCAGGTCCTTCTGAATCACCATTGTGTTCAGTAGAGGCGCATACTGATCTAAGTGATGCTGAAATTCCACGGCATATGCGTAGGCCTTCGCGTACCTTATCCCGTGATGGTTTTGACGTTTCATCTCCTGCCTGTCGAGAGAGCTTTATGATGAAGAATTTTAAAGCAAATGGTGATGCATCCCGTGGTCTACGGCTGACGATGAAACTCAGGGAATTTAACAAGTATGCCAAGGTTAATATCTTTAAAGTGCCGATAGAAAATTCATATATATTTTAACAGAGTATACACAGCCACCTAGTTACTATCTACTCCTTCCAAACCATATTGTTTGTCGCTAGTATGGATGTACCTAGACACTGAAATATGTCTAGACACATCCATATTAGCGACAAGTAATATGGATCAAAGGGACTATCTGTTTCACACTCTTTGAATGCTCGGCTAATTTTTTAATGGAAGTATTTTTACAGTTATGCTAATGGCTGAAATGATATAATAGACTTCAAAAGATTAACCTAGAATATATAATAAATTAGCAAAATTAGCTGTAGGAAACCAAATAGCAGGCTATAAATGATTTCACATCCAAAATTAGAAACTAACTTGATAACTGTTTACTCTGTGTGAGTGCTATAATGGTGGATTGCATCCATAATTCATAAAATTTATCACCTGGTTGTATTCATTATGCATGCTATATTTGCAGGTAGACAGCGAATTAAGCAAAGAAATAGAACAGTGGAATGACATGCTCAAGACTGATGTTGTAAAATTGTGTCAAGACAACAACTTTAACACAGGCTTCTTTGAAGGGATAGATAATAGCTTTGCTGTTGATGCTTATGAGTTGAAGGTAATCCTAATTTACCCAGCCTGTCTGGCTGCCAACTTTCTATTGCAGCAACTGAGCCTATGAATATCTTTTTTTTTTTCAGGTTCGTCTTGAGCACCTTCTTGAGAGGATTTCACTGATTTCTGATGCTGCAAGCACCGAACGTCCTTCTCAGATCACAGATTGCATGTATATTGGTGGTGCTCTTGCTGCTCGATCAACACACACACTTCAGCACCTTGGCATCACCCATGTATTGTGCCTGTGTGCAAATGAAATTGGACAGTCAGAATCTCAGAAGCCTTGCCTTTTCAACTATCGAAACTTCTGTGTAAGTGCGTCTGCAAAATTTTCGGAAAAAATCATGGGAAGATCATTTTCAAGCAGCAAAAGCCTTGCCATTTTGGAGCTTCCAAGGCCGTAACGGGGAATTGGACTCTTGCTTTCCTTGTGACGCTTGGTGTTTGTTTTCTGTAGATTAACGATGATGAAAATGCAGACATCAGTGATGTCTTCCAAGATGCCTCTGATTTCATTGATTTTGTTGAGCACCTGCACGGCAAAGTTCTAGTGCACTGTTTTGAAGGAAAAAGCAGGAGCGCAACCGTTGTTCTTGCTTACCTGATGCTGAGAAAGTAAGGCTGCATAACAATTACTTCTTTCTCAATTACGGGGCTTCTTATTTCATTTTACTACCCTCCCAGGCTCATCGGCTTATTCTGTTTCATTTCAGAAACTGTACTCTTCTGGAAGCATGGAATATGCTCAAGAAGGTGCACCGACGCGCACACCCAAATGACGGCTTTGCCAGGGTCTTGCTGGATCTTGACAAGAGACTGCATGGTAGAATCTCCATGGAGTGGCAGCACAAGAGGCCAGCGATGAAGGTGTGCCCCATCTGTGGCAAGAACGCTGGACTCAGCAGCAGCTCACTAAAGCTCCACCTGCAGAAGTCCCACCGCAAGATATCGTCAGGAAGCGTAGACTCCGCAATGTCCCTGGAGATACAGAAGGCGGTAGAGGCAATGATGAAGGTTGGGTGAAGCCAGAGCCCAGACTCAATGTGGAAAACAAAAGCCTGCTGTTACTCTGAACATCATACTGCTATTGTAAGCTACCGAGTACCCATTTCCGAAAAGCAAGAATTTTTCCCCAGAGAAATTGCAAGAGATGGGAGACATACATTTTCTAAGACAATTTTGAAACATCTTATGTGACTCGTTCAAATCATCAAATGCAACATGTATCCTTTTTGTTCTATACAATTGCAATGTACTCGAAGGAATAGAAGATTTTGATCTATTGACAAACCATACAGAACAACAAATCAAGCCCTTTTGAGATGACATGTAACTTTTCTGTTTTTTTATAAACCATATATCACAACCATAAATACCCACGACAAGATCATTATTTGTCTTGTACATCTCTTCACAAAAATTATCTCCATCAGGTCTTCAAGGTATAAGAGCTTGCCTGTACAGCTCATCCTTGCCATCAGTAGGTGAGTACTTAGTGGGCATCACTCCGTTAGGCAACGTCTCTGCAGAGCTCAAAACACGCACTGCATTCCGATACCACGGCTGCAAATGAGGGTCAAGGGAAGGCGAGTTCGGAAGCATCACAGAACCCCAGTCTCTCTGCCCTACCTGTGGTTCACGTATTCTTCGTCGCACTAGAAGCCCAGCCACATCTTCCCGTCGGATCTCCGTCATTGTCCGAGCAATTGCCATGCATAAGAGAAGCACAAAAACTGCATCCTCTTGGGGTGAGAACTCTACTGCAAGTAATTTCCAGTTTAGGAGCACGGTTGCTCTACCATCAGGATGATCTGATGATGTCCGGAATAGGGTGATGTATTGCTCCTCCTCATTGTGGTTTTTTGATGTGCTATCCTTGTTTATGCTGTAGCTCAATCTCCTCCCTACAAGCAGCCTTGTCTGCTAAGACGAAATAATACTTTACAAAACAAAAATGGCAGCACATCCGTGTAAGGTAGAAAAATCTACAAATGCAGTTGATCAGTCAAATGAAATGTATTTACTCAATGACATTTGTTGTACACAGAGAGAACTCGCATGCTGTGGTATTTCTGAAAGCAATAACGATAAACTCTGTAATATTTTGTCTGGTATTGATTTACTGAATAAACTACCACATAATGTTCATACCAACAGAGCTTTCAGCAGTGAAAAGAAGGAACGGAATCTATGTTACTTCAATGCATCATGCAATCAGGCAAAAGAAAATTATGAGCTTATGAGATCAGACCTCTTCTTCTGAGCTCACATTTTGCAGTTGAAAGTTCAGGTCATCTCCCAACCACACTGTAAGTACATCTCCAGTTGAAAAATTCCAAACCACCTTATTCTCTTGTTGATCTTTAGTTGGTGTTGCTGTGCCAACCACCTTTTCTGCACCACATATGGAAACAGCTAGGTACCTCTCAAGACAAGTATAATATTGACATCAAACAATTATTGAGCGTAGAAAAGTTACCTGGAGCATAACCAATGGATGTTGCACTTGCAATGTAGGACCATGAGCCTTCTCGGACCTCAATGCCCCTGTCTTCCCATTTTACTGCCATGGGAGTTTCAGGTCCTCTCCGCCAAATCCCTCTACCTATTCTACACATGACGCAATAGAATTCAACAAAATTATATTGAGATTGAATTTCCTTCCCCACAGCATAAGCATTCATTCAATACAAGTGTAGCTTCTAATTTAAAAAAAAGGTGCAACTAGCTCTCATTCAACCGAGAACTGACTTAAATCTCGTCGAATGACATCATCAACGTTCTATAAGGAAAATTTCAGTTGCACCCAGTATGCAATTAAAGAAAATTCAGTTGCAACTGAAAAAAATTCAGTTGCAAGTTGCAACCATGGTGCAACCGAAGAACTTTCAGTTGCAACCATGGTACAACCGAAAAACTTTCAGTTGCAACCGTGGTGCAACTAGAAAACTTTCAGTTGCAACTGTGGTGCAAACGGAAAAATTCATTTGCAACCATTGTGCAACTTAAAAAATTTCAGTTGCACTCAGACCAACACGAATCTCTGTGCCGCATCCAACGGATAAGGAGTTGAGCGAGCTCTAAGCTAATTCTCATTTGACAGAGAATTAGCAATCCCAATAAAAAAAGGTTTAACTTTGGACTAAATGGCATATTTGGTAACAAAATTCACCAATAACCTTTTCAGGGATGAGGTATGTGCAACATTTACATAATAATGCTAACCTGTAGATTCTGAAAACCAACTATATAGAGATATTCTGAACAATACCTCATACGAATGACGAAACATTCTTTCCCACTGTAATCAAGCACTGTACGGGTCAGCCACCGTCCTTCTTGCGGACGGTAACTTCTCATACGAAGTATGACATCTGAAATCATGGCACCGCCATCATCAGTGACTCTATCAGGTACGCACTTCAACAAGTAAGGTGCTTGAATTGGACGGGTAATCGATGCCATCACCCTCATTCTGGCATCGAGTTCCCCTGTAATAATAAGTGATTTTTCATGCAACATATCATTCCATGAGAATGATATGTCCTTAAGGACCTTGCTGTTCCTGAAGCACCCGCTCGTGCTGCGTCTGACCTCAATGGTGAGACCTCGGGTTGCAAATTCACAATATAGATGCCATGTTTTCTGCCAGTTTTTGCAGGATAAACTGGACACTGCTTTGTCGAGCTTTAATGATCTGTGACACCTCTGTGCTCGCAAACGTATAAATTCCTTGCTAATGTGCTCGCTGTCAAATTCTCCTTTCAGGAATACATATACCTGCTATCAAGAATCAATTACATCATGTTGCCAACATACAGAATAGGTATATACTTAACATAAAAATAAAAGTTGCAGTTGTAGCTATCATGGGCCAATCCTCTACATTCCAGTATTCAGTGGGAGCATGAACTAAAGTTGGCAACAACTGTCCCTGTATCAAGTTCATGCCTTCTAGGTATGATATTCTTCTAAGAAGAAATTTCAGTGAAAATGTACGATATTATTTCTACGAAGACATTTTGGTGAAAATATAAAAACGTGTTTGAGCTAATATTTTCCCAAGACTGTAATCAATTGCAACTTATATTGGTGGAACCCTGCAATCGGATAATTTTAATATACTTGTCTTATATTCAGTGTATATTTTGCGACATGCTGACAGTAATAAAATAAAACTGCACTCACGCATCAATACAGTGTGGAATATACTAATGCTTTTCAACTTTTGCTGTTGATATTATTATGCCTGACAGATCCCCAAGTTTTCAGTTCTTTGCAATCCAGGTGCAAGAAAATTCCAAAGCAGATGATTTTTGTGAAGAAGAAGAGAAGTCGAATAGAATGAAATACTCGTCAAGCCGTTAATGTTTTTTACTGACCAGACACAAAGAACACTCCTGCTAGATAATATGATGTCATGTCACAAGTTCCCCATTGAGTTAAAATAGTGGATCAGCCTCAGAAATACCTCCATAAGAAATCTAGGTTGCAACCCCTTGTACAGCCGGTTGGCATCCTCTTCTGATGCCGCAGCCTCCCAATGGAATGCTTCCCTTGCTGTGCCAACTGCTGCCGCATCAACCTCTGAACCAGACAGATCGTATGGCTCATCATATGCCTCCTCCCACAACACCCTTGTCCTCTCCAGCACCTCCTCACTCACCACCTCCCCATAACTCACCACCATTTTCATAGCATTTCCCCTGATAGCCATCGCTGTCATGTCTGTTGCATAGCTCACTGGAAAACTCTGCCAAGGATGCATAACAATCATATAAATTGTATACATGCACACAAAAAAGTACGGTGTTTGTTTGCTACTTTGCTTAATAGCTCAATATGACTGGGATGTCGTCACTAAGCATACCTGGTGAGAAAGCCACATCAATAATATGTCCAGGCTAGGCACCAGCCGTTTGTCTTCTCTGGTTGCACACACGTCCTTTCTAATGAGGTCAAGGAAACGCATGTACCGTCGTTTCGCAGCAACATGGTAGACGCCTTCCAAGACAAAGGGTGAGGCAAAGCGGGCTGCTAGGCCAGCATAAGTTTGAACAAGTTTGACAATTTCGCTATTACAATTGTCGTTGCCAATGGCATTCAATTTGCTTCCATCAAATTCATTGTTGCCAAGGTCAAACGGCTCCAATGGATAGCGTGCAGCCCAGAGGTCCCGACAACAGTCAACAGCATACTCCTCATTCTCAGCATCAAGGATTAAAGGCCGGTCGATCAGGCGTCCAAACCTAGATGCGCAATATGTGAAATAGTTCTCCTGAGAACAGAAGATTCAACATGAAATTATTCACTTTGTAAGAAATTATAATTCAAAATATAATTTTGTTAAGAGCAAGCAAGGTGTTTGTAATTCGTACAGTGAGAGAAATATTGTCGAAAAATTCAAACAATTTGTTTTCTGTATACAATAAGTTGATCAATTTTATCGATGGCCCAATTATTAACAGGCATTCAGTAACGAATCAATAGAGCTTAAGCTGGCTTAGAACTAACTATTTACTGATTTATGCTACGTTCAACTAGCTGTGAGAAACAACCTATAAAAAACCTAAGCAAAAGAGGACATGGTGGTGACAAGGCTCACATGGTGGAAGCAGTGGCAGAGCCAGACGAGCTGCACGTCGGGCGGGGGCACCAACATCGCCGCCTCCTCTCCTCCTCCACCCGCCGCATGCGCCGCGAGCGGCAGCCACAGATCCTCGTACCTCCGCACGGACCGCGGGCCCACGGCTCCGCCGGCCTGCGCAGAGCGTAGAAACGCGAGGAGGCGTCGCGCGGCGGCGGCGAGGTCGACCGAGAAGAACGCCTGCCCGCGGGAGCCGGGGGACGAGGAGGACATGGCTGCGGTGGCGGTGGGCTCCGGCGGCGCCTCTGCTGCGGTGGACATTCGGTTTGTTGCTGCCGTGCCGCGCGTGAAAGTGATGGTGGGCGGCGTCAGTGCAGAGAGTGGTTGGTCAAAAGGAGCGAGGTATGCCGTATGCCGATTGCCGACTGGTGATGATTCATCGTGCGTGATTAGGATGGGACGGACCGAACAATAAACCATCTTTTTTTGAATGTTAGCAGGAGAACTGCTAAATTCATTGATTAGAAATAAACAAACTGCATGATTTATTTGAGGAAAACCAGGTGAAAACCCTAACAACGGCAAGCCACACCTAGAACACCACACAACATACAAGACGTCAGAAAGCGGAACACACGACACACACAGTCGGGCACCCGAGCATCTCCGCTACCAAAGTGCGCACCGAAAACCGCATCGTCGAACGGATCTGCCATGAGCATTTGCGCCAACCTCAATGACAATAGAAAGAAACGACATGCCAAGATAGAAGGGCATGTGCCTCTCTAAACCCGCGAGCAAAGAACAAAGGCTCATCTGACGCTCCTTGCATGTAGAGGGGGTTCCAGCTGCCACTGCCACACAACCTCACGAGCAACAGGTCCCTCTGATTGGATCCTACTCCAAAACAATGCCCTCAAGAGGGGACACGACGCCGGGTAGCGCCGCCATCGTCCCGTCTGGAGACCGGATGTGGGGTTTCCCCCGGAGCATGTTGGGTAGGCAGGTGAGAGCTACTGAATCGACGCCTTCAACAAGGAAACGACACTCGTAAGCACCGCCATCGACCGCTCCGAACACAGGCGGAGCACAGCTTTCACCGGAAGCCTCACCCACACCAACCCAACTAGGATCCAATCAGCCACGACGTGGAATCACGGCCTTCAACCGCGCAACCCGCCACCCCGCTGCCTTCACGGCCGACCACATCTCCCCGGCCAGCCAAAGAGTTGCTGGCTCTTCTTCCTCCTCTTCCCTGTACTGAACGAGAGGATGCAACACCCTGTCGGTGCCATTCATCTCTCGCCACAGAACCTTTCGATGGAACCGCCTCCGCTGCCGCCCTAACTTCACCCTGACAGCGCTGCATAGCCAGGCGCGCTACCCCACTCGCAAGGTACTTCCTCTTCCTTGCAGAGGGCGGGAGGATGCAACACCTCCTGTGCCATTCGTCTCTCGCTTCTGCAAGTCCAAGCAAGCAAGATGCGTGCATCGGCTGCTGTCGTCTGGACCGAGATCGGCCCAGATTGAGCCCTTGCCGCCACATCATGGGCATGCCAATGCACCTGGAGGCCATGCCCGCACCTCCTTCCCCTTTCCCTGCAAATCCAGCTGAGATGGCAACCATCACCTCCGACGCGACGGCAGTCGCCGCCGCGAGCAGCCCCACGAGTCACCGAGCAGGGAGACGCCTGCAATGGCCGCGGCCCTCTGGCCCAGATCGGGCCCGAAACAGGCCCACGCTGCCGCCACTCGTCTCTGGCTCCGCTGCCTCGCCCTGCCCAACTTCGCCGCCGCGTCGCCGCACCACTAGGCTGCTCCGCCATGCGCAGCCGCGCCCGCGGCCTCCGGTCCCCGGCAGGATAGCCTTCCTCCTACCATCGCGCTGGGGAACCGAGAGGCATAAATCCCCGCCGCCCCCTTCACCGGCGTCGCCCGGCTTTGTCCGGCCGAGGCCTCGGGGGGCGACGAGGGGAGGAGGTCGGGGGGAGGGGTGGCGGCGGCGGGGGGCTAGGGTTTCGCCCCCCGGTCGCCCGAAGGAGGCGACGCGAGGAGCGTGGGGGTGGGAATGAACCGTTTAACAATAAACCATCTTTTCAACCAACAATAAACCATCTTGGTTGATGTTGTTGGGTCTTCTCCGAGGAATGATTGATGAGGACGTCCTGGAAGAGCTGTTTTTGATTAGCTGCCATGTGCTTGGTCTAAGGCCGACTTCTTTTAGACTTAAGTTTATACCAGCTTATAGATTTTGGTGGGGAGAAACTCCGATGAGGTGAAGCTCCTAGAAACCGTTATTTCTCTTCTTTTGGGCTTATGAAATATGAATTTAATTTCTATGTTGAGTTGCAGAAAATCTATAATGCCCTCAACTTTTATTGTGATCTAACATATAGTGTTGTGCTGTGATCCGGAATCTATATAGTTCAGTACAAGTATGCAGTTTCATTAAACTAGACTCTGGTTCGTGACAGTCTCATCAATGAATTACTGTTGTAGCTTTGTTCGTCACACATCTCAAGTAATAAACAATAGCAGTTTACACTTTCAAGCACAAGTAGCAACGCGCATGTGGGCATCCTGTGTATCGGCAAGCGCACTGTGCGCGGTGCGGGACAACGGGAGCAGTTCTCCTGGCATCGGACTATGGGCGAAGCGTTACTCAGTGGGTGAGTGGCAGTTTGTTGTAAATAGAATCGAAAAGGGGGCAAGTTGCTAACCGTTTCGGCTTTCTCAGCGAGAAACTTGGGAAACTGGTCCAAGGCAGTTTCTGGATTTGCACTAGACATCGGCTTCGGGGTAGAAATAAGCTGACATGGAGCTGGAGACTTCTTTTCAGCTTGAGCGGTTCACCGCCTCGAAGCCGGCTGAGAAGCCCGAAAGAAGTCAGACCTAATACTTTTTTTTTAAAACAAGGAAGGTCCCGAAGGACCTGGAAGCACTTCATTCCTTCTCAGCGGTGGAGTTACATTTTTCATCAAGGATTAAAACGAAAATGGAAATTACAATCCGATCCTTACATTTTGCACCGAGGACCCTAATAAAATTTTGGAAATAGCCATCGAGTCCAGCTCCTTCTCCACCTTCTCTGAGCATCGCAGCATGGTCAACCACATCGCCGCCGGGGACGAAACCACTTGGGACAGTGTAGCGGGAGCATACCATACCGGAGCAACAGGGCCTCCTTGGCAGGTTGATTATCACCTGGAAATGCCGGTCGGGAGAAGCCATAGCCGACGGTCGAGGCTGGAGGGGTCGCCCTTCGACCATTAGAGGCGGCAGGAAGGATAGATCTGCCGCTGATTTCCTCCACAGAGAAGCTTTGCTACTCCTCTAATGCAGATTCGCCGCATCGTAGCCCGGCAGAGCAAGGCCAATCTTCTCAGTATCGCCATGAACCGAGGAGACGAGCTGCGTACCTTGACCACCATGGACGAGCCTGCGACCAACTTGAGCTTTATTATTGGAGGTTCCAGCTGCATGCCACCCCACCGCCTCTGGCTCCGACCGCCGGAGCACCGCAGTGAGAGCAGCCACCACCAGCAAGATCTGGATCCAGCTCGGAGGATCCAGATCGCACCTCCCGGCATGAAGCCGAAGTACGGCAGCTCGCCGAGACCATCTACTCCTACACCTACTAGATCTAATATGTACAGCCCTAGATCCGGTGCCTCTCCTATTCCATCTCCGGCCAGCTACTCTGGCGGGAGGGACATCGGATTGGCCCGGTCGGAGGCGGACGACTCTCAAGGAGGAATAGGAATGAGACTTCGTAAGAGATGAGGGAAAGAGAGCCCGTTCTGGACCGTCGACCTAATACTTGTTTGCTGCTATTTTGATTCCATCCAGATCAGTTTTGTTCTTAGGTTGGAAAATTTTGATTCCGCAAAAATGAGTATTGGCCGGTTCGCTGGAAAATTAAGAGGGAAAATACTAAATGAAATAAAATGATATCATGATATCATTTTATTTGGCAAATCAACAGAAATGACATGGTACCAAAAGTTAGGTATGGAATGAAAATCATGGAAATCTAAATAAATTACGTAACCAATTATATGGCAGCAACAAGTAATTTTTGAAATCACAAATGAGTTTTTTGATTCCAACCCAGATGATAAAAGCCAAACGAGCCCTTTGAAATTTTGGTGTTACCAAAAAAGAACTGATGTAGGGGAGGGACGAAGAGATGGGGGCTCTGCACCCTGTCGTCCAGGAGCTCACGGTGAACGTGGCAGTGGTGGTGATGAGGGTTAACTCGACAAATGTCCTAGATAAAGGACTTAGAATCGGGGGAAGAGGGCGTCGGATGAACTCGAAGGTAAAGATCATTCAAACAAGGCGAGGTTTGGTGTGTATCGAGAATAAGCATGGTACTCAATTGGATCAATCTCAATCTGTCTCTGGCCGGCCTCTCCTAGCCCCTATATATAGGTGGCCATGTCTCGAGGATCCGGTCGGATTCAATACAAATTACAATGTCTGTATACGATATCAACTCGTATTTCGACTACATCTATGCTTAGATCTCCCTAACGGGCCCTGGGGGTACTAAGATAATGGGCCTTATTAGCTATACCCTTGTCAGTAGCCCCTGAGATTCTACCAGAATTGTAGATTCGGGTTGAATCTCAAATCTTTATATCTTTGACTTGATCAATCTTCAACTTCTTCTTTTTCTTGTATTCATTTAAACAACTTATATTATTTATTTCTCAAGGGGATTTTGGTTAACAAGCCTGGCATCTCTGACGGATCAGGAGACCAGTTAACTGCCAGAGCAGACACTTGTTACCTATTTCAAACTCAAGCCCCTGGACTTGAATCCGGTATCTGGCGTAACCCAGTCTTTTGCCGCATTTAGGACTTACAAAGACAGGATTCCAATAGTTCTCAGGGTACCCAGTGCGTCCACCAGAATTTTTCTTCGCATCATGGACACGGAATTTTACTAGCAGAGCGCATTCAGGTGCGTATACTAGGCCATCCAGGACGGATCCTGAGGTCTTACCTTCATGATCTTTAAAAACCATGGCATTCAAACTTTGTCGCAATGACTGTGGGGACCCAGCATACCACTGCATGTGTAGTATGCAAGTTTTTGACATAACACTAATAAAACACCGTCTCACTAGTATTACATCCATCAGAGTGGTACAACAGAAACATTGCAGGCCCACGGTATGTCTATAGGATTACAATTTCAGCATATAGAAGATCTTCAGAACCTCCTCAACAGGTAGAGGTTTAGTCCTGGTGACTACAATCGAGAAAGAATACAATGAGGACTAAACTAAACTATAACTAATGCAGTTGGTTAGCTAGAGAAATATCCTAGCTACTTAGGTTCTAGGAATAGGAAAACTGGTTCCCTTCTATCCCTACTCTAGTTTTTCCACCAAGCTTCGCAATAATTGTTGACTCCGCTGAAAATCATGACGTTGGTAGAATGCTTCATCTTTAATGTCTTGAGGTTGCATCCTTGGGTTGCCTTCAATCTAAATCTTCATAGTCTAGCAAGGGTTTAAGACATTGGGGTGAGTAACGAGCGTTACCCAGCAAGTTTCTTTAGAAAGAAGTTGTGTGATATGCACTATCTACAGCCATGAACCCAAAAGAGTCGTAGGCCAATGCAAGGTTTTAACAAGGGTTTCTTGAAAGATTGCTTTTACTTTAGAAAACTATGCCCAACAGCCAACACAGGGTATTAGTGCCTTGAGAGCACCTTTCCTGTGGCGTTCGCAGCTCCTTCCCGGAACAAGGGGTAACATGTCACATCCTTTTACACTCTGCAGAGGTGTGTCCTTCCAAAAGAGATCAAAACCTTGTTGCACAACCGAGTAGCTTGCTCATCCACACTTCCTTGGTGTGGGGCCCAGTCATTGATCCAAGCCAATCACTGCCTTCTCCGCACAACGCATGCCCACCCAATTCACACAAGCAGGTTGTGCCCCTGATATTCACCCCCAACGATGAAGTACCTAGGTGTCCCTTGCGGACCATCATAGACACCAGTGTCGTGAGAACTTAGGTGTCCCACCCATATGCAAGTAGTCTCGCAAGATCTACCGCGATCGGCAACTGGCTGCCCGTTGACATGCGAACGAGAGAAGATACAGCTGACTTTCCTGTCCCATTCCAAGTCTCTTGGATGACACGGTTTTTACGGCGCTAGAATAACTGTGGCATTGGTAGTTAATCCTAGGTTTACTTTCCCGTACAAGTGGAACCTCCACCACCACAATCTTACCGTGGTTCCACCTGCCAGCCTTCCTAGGTTATCACCACTGGTCGATAACCACTAGTCATATTTCTTATGAAAATAGATTTTCCATCCTTTTTGGAAATGTTAGAGTTTGAAGTCAACACTTTGCAAGTAGTTTCAAAACCAGTGCAACCAAGAGATATGAAGAAGATAAACTTGCCTTTTTGATTGCAAGATTATGCAAGTCAAGGTCTTCGATACGTAGGAAATCCAAGTATTGAAGTAGCACCATCATCTGGTAAAGATGATGTTAAAAGAACGGCAGCATGATATGCAAATTATATGCTATGCATCGCTCTAAGCGTATCCTAACCCCCAATGGTTTAGTATAAAAGGTTGTGATGACTTCTTTATACTGAGTTGCACTTTTAGATTCACTCCACAACAAGGTTGTTAAGGATTTTAGATTGACTGACAAACTTTTAAAGTAATAGAATAAAGCTTCATACAAGAGTTATTGCAAAAGACTATTATAGCAATGAGTGAAAACTTGAAAGTAACACTTTTAAGTGGTATCATATTTTTAGCAAACAAGTAGTTGGTTAGGGACAAGCAAAGTGGTAGTAATTCTTATTTGATAAGAATACCTAGTTGATCTTAGGGTTGACAACAATCTTAACACAGAATAGAGTTATTTAAGTTCAAGCTTAATGGAATGATTTGTTACTTTAAGTGTCTCTTGAAAGAATTACATTTGAAGAACAAGTTTGTTATTGATTAGAAGCACTACACCTAAGGTTTAGTGTTCTAGGGTTTAGCATAGCTCTATCATAATCAAAGAGTAGTTAATAGATGAGCATAACAAAGAAACAAACTAAGATCCATCTAGTATTTGTACAAATTGCTTGAATAAGATCATTCAAAGCAGTTGACCTTGCTGTTTAACATGTATAGCTATTTCTATAGTTGGCACAACATTTTTATCAAGCATAGGTAGTTACTTATACCAAGGTATAAGAATTGGTGTGATGTTTATTTGATAAGTTCTTTAAAAGAATTACTTTTAAAGAACAAATACCTTAATGGATATTTTTATTACTTAAAGTGATGGTGATTAGGTGATGTCAGGAAGGTAACAGTTTTTAAGTTGCAACAAGGTTTTGCAAATAGTTAGTCGACTAAAGTATACCATGTTGAAATAGAGTATCAAACTAACCACTCATGGTTGAATTAGGGAGTATGGCTAGACTAGCACACTAAGATAGTTATTAGTTTTTGTACTAAAAAGTAATGGTAGAACTTAAGTTATATGTACTTCAAAAGTATTACTTTTGAAGAACATATCACTTAAGGTGTTATTGCATTGGAAGTTCATTGTAGGGTTCTATTAGTATCCAAGAATAATTTAGAAAGCCTAGTATTTCTGTTCCTAGATTTTCAGGGTTGAAATCCAAATTTTAAGTGATTAAAGATTTTTTAACTTACCTCTTAATAAAACAATGAATGAATATAACTTAGAATTAAGTAATAACTCTAATATACAAGTTTTTATATATTCAAAAATTTCCTAAAGTTTAGTATTTTTAAAAATTACTTAGGAAAATAGATTTAAGATTTTAAGTTGCTAATAGAAAAGTTTTAAATTTATTCTGGGAATAATGGAATGCTAAGTGCAGTAGTAGTATTTAGGTTTAAAACATTTATGTGATATTTATAAACGGTTAAAATTATTTTAATATGGTTTTGAATTTGAATTCACAATACTACTTAAACATGTTTTCTAATTTGATTCAAAAGTATTAAAAACAACAATTCAAGATTATAAGTTAAACAGATAGGTTATGTTTTTGTGGTCATTTTGGTATATTATTTGCATTTTTCTGATTTTATTTGAATTAGTTATGAATTTGCAGAGCATTGGTTATTTTCTGGAATTTTGAAATAACAGAGAATACTCTTTGTACCCAAACTACTGCTAGCCG
Source organism: Dactylis glomerata (assembly GCA_007115705.1). Classification (NCBI taxonomy): domain Eukaryota; kingdom Viridiplantae; phylum Streptophyta; class Magnoliopsida; order Poales; family Poaceae; genus Dactylis; species Dactylis glomerata. Next base: position 4,115,232 of record QXEO01000411.1, on the reverse strand, counting down.
ATGCCACTGACCAATGGGGCCAAAGACATGTCATCTGCCACGAGGGCAGTGACCAAGTCAAACATTTTGACTGGTCAAGAAATGATGTCACCACCTCCGATCCCCACTGCTTGAGTTCGAATCCGATGATTCAGTGCGAATTAGCGAGCGCGGCTAGTCGGAATAGGTTCAGAAGATCTAGGCGAGTTGAACTATGCCGGCGACGCTGAGTTTTGGTCAACGGAGCTTCACCGGCGGCGAGCTTACACGGCGGCAGGAGACAGTCTACGGCGACGGCGAGCTACGAGCGACGCTAAGCATAGAGAAAGGTGTCCGGAGATGCGCTAGCTCACCAGGGTTCTTCCTGGAGGGTCAACGACGACGATTATCGATGGAAACGAGCTCGGTTTCGCCGATTCCGGCGAGCATCTGCGAAGGGAAATCACAAAAATCCGGCGATTGAGGAAGAACGGGTCCGATTCCTTCGGCTTGGATTTATGTCTCACCAAGACGGAGCTCCAGAGAGTATTTTTGTGGCTTGGGAGGGCTTGTAACGGCGGCGCACATGGTCGCCGGAGTTAGGGTTTTGGTCACCTACAGGAACGAGAGAGAGAGAGAGAACAGGTGCGGCCTTAGGGTTTCCATGGCGACGGAAGGATTTTTATAGGCGTCTAGGGTTGGCGGCCTTCATCTCGAGCGTCTAGGGGGCGGCGGTGGATCGGATGCCTGGGGGAGCTCCACCGAGCTGTCTCCGTCCCGAGGAAGAAGACGATGAGGCAAAACGGTATCGAGTGGCTAGGTTGGGCCGGCGTTGGGCTTCGGCCAGGTGGGCTGCGGCCAGGTATGTAACTTCCTTTTTTTCTGCTTCATTTCTTTTCTTTTATTTCCTATTTTCTGTTTTGCTATTTCTAATACAAGTTTTAATTTGGTTTTGCAGATTTTGAACTAAGGTATCTCCAGAATAAATTTAGTTGTTCAGTGGTATCATATAATGCATAAAGTTATATTTATATGTGATAGCACCCAAAATAGTTTATGTAACATTAGAGTTTGCATAAGATCTCAAATAGAAATGAATTCAAATAAAACTCTTGTTGCATTCAAATGTTTTGGCTGGTTGCACCTTCTCATTAATCTGTGTAATAAAATTAGTTTGCACATACTTTTATAAGATAACATGTATCTGAAGTTCAAATGTAATTGCCTTTTTGTTGATGAGTTGATTTCAGGACATCACCTTGTATTTACACCACTTGTTAATAATAAGAGAATACCACATGGATCATTTCTAGGTTACAAGTGATTCCTGAATCTTTACTTGGGTTTAGTAATGAGGCTTATTGTACCCCATAGCAAGGATTGGTTTGGTAAGAAGACCAAGACACCTAATGGTATGTGATTTGGTCACTAGGTTAAATACTTGGTTATTTTATCTAATAAGATTTGTGGTTGGAACATAACTTCTAAATTCAAGGTTAGGGCATGGGAATAGATGGATCTTATGATCATATGGTGATGCATAAGTTGGGGTGATACTTAGGAATGAATCCCCAAGTAAACGAATTAGAGGTTAAGGAATTAGATGGAATGCTATTGCACTCATCAAGGAAGTAGTGTTCCCTCTGAGATGTGATTAATGCACCAAAGACTCTCTAGACTAAATAAGTTTCTAGGTCAAGGTTTAGGATCTGCTCAACCTATATCCAGATAATTCTATCAAAGAAACTTGTACATAGATCAAGGTATCTCCTATAGCTTTAACAAGATAGTTATCTCCTAATTGAGAGGTGCTTAAGTTGCACTTCTACTCTACACTTGGTTTTAGGATGATATCTGCTTATCAGACAAGGTTTCATAAGTAACCTAATTATCTACATCAGCAAGCATAATCATGTACTTGACATGGTCATACTACTTCCTTTATCAACTCCCATAATAAATCCATTTTATTTCCTTCATCAACTCCCATAGTCTGTGCATCTAAACTTCCTTCATAAACTCCTTCTCAAAGTATTGAGATCAATACTACTACCAATACTCCTCCTTGATATCTAGTGGGTCCAACCAAAACATTATCCTAAGTTTAACTTATAAGTTTAGGACACTTCACTACTCATAATCCACATTCCTATTATGGTTCATCCTGGTCTTTATTCTACTCCTAACTAGGGACAAACTCTTGGTTGTTCCTGCCTTCTGAGATTGAAAATATAATCTCCCTCTTGGTGTTATTCACATTGGAGCTACTACCTCTTCATAACTCCACAAGTCTGGGTATTGGTTACTTCCTAAAGATGGTTCTAGTCTAGACCAGAATTAGGGTTTATGATGTGATCACCCCTATATCAAATGACTTGTCCTAATTAGAATTTGAGTAATGTCTAAAGTCTCCTAGTTGGCCTTTATAGGATTGGCTCTAACATCCTTAAGTTATCTCACCTAGAGTTAAGGCAAATCTTATAATCAAACTGGCATTGAGTTAACCTCTCCACTTCTCACATGTGGACTTACTAGATTAGGACATAAGAATATATAATAGATCATGATTTAAGAATAAGACTTATGTTGACTTCTTTAGCATGAAAGAAGTAGGGTTTAAAGAATACCATGATGATGTTTGAGTGAATAGATATATGACCCTAAAATGATGTGTCAAGCAATTTTAGTTTTACCACACTTAACTCTCTTATAACTTATATTGCTCTCTCTACCCAAAACAAGGTTTTAGCAAAGGTCATGTTGAAGTTTGTCGCGCTCTAGTTGATGAGCTACTACAATTCCATCAACTCAAGTGAAACTCCAATCACTTTAATATGTTTTATTTAAACGCGTGAAAATTACCCGGATTTTCTATGCATGAAATGCAATGCACACATCTGTTGCCTCTATTTTATAACCTCTAATCCTGGGATATTACAATGACGCAGCTCGAGAATCATAATTTTTGCCATGAGCCTTGTTTGACTGTTCTAATACCTAAAACCTTCGGGTTTGTTCTATCTCGGCTACTCGCAAATCCCTCCCGATGGGAGTGAATTAACGAATAGCAGTCTCATATGCATATCTTTTTGACAAGGTAGTCGATAATGTGCTCCAATGCATGCTCTGTAATTCTGATGACTTCATTCTCGTCGGGTGCGTGATCAGCGCTCCCGATGGGAGTAGCCCCCGAGGCTATAGCCAAAAAAAATCGGGTATAGACTCAAAAATATTTACTCCTTGTCTCTCTCTCAACGTCATGTCCTGCATAAAAATTGTCTTCTCTTCTTTTTTTTGTCGGGTGCACGGCCAGTGCTCCCGATGGGAGTAGCCCCCGAGGCTATGGTTGGGTTCCTTGGAAATGATCATAGACTCAAATCTGTCTTTGACTTGTATTTCATCGACTTAGGTGGTATGCGTGACGTTATTGATATGATCACTGTCTGCAATGATTTGACTAGGCACTGACTGTTGCACATGGGCAGCGCGGTAATTTCCAAATTTTCCGTTCGTTGGTGGGCTTTGCCACTTCTGCTTCGCATGCCACATTGCGGCCCACGTTCCTTCCCGAAGAAGCTTTATATATGGAAAGGCCTTTATTTTTTACTATATACCAGCTCATTGCTCTTCTTCCACCGCCACTGCTTCTTCTTCCTCGCGTTGGCTTCTCCTCGCAGCCCCGAGCGCTCCGCCATTGTATGCCCATCAAGAGGGTTGCACACAGAGCAAAGATGGCCAAGAAAGGGACCAAGAAGCTAGCTCTGAAGTGGGTTCCCTCATCTTTCGATGAGGTAGATCTAAAGAAGGCCAAGAAGGAAGGCTCTCTGCCAGCAGCGGTGCCGGTCGTCTTCCCCGGCGACGAGATTGTGCCGAAACCACCTGCGGGATATCGGGTGATGTTCCTCGCCTTTCTCCTTCACGGCTTATCTCTCCCTGCCCACGAATTCCTTCATGGGCTTCTCTTTGTCTATGGCATGCAGCTGCATCAGCTCATGCCAAATTCTATTCTTCACATTGCCTGTTTCATTAATCTATGTGAGTCATTCTTGGGCATTGACCCACACTGGGTTCTTTGCAAATTTCTCTTTCACCTTTGCCCTAGCGTTTCTTTATCTGAAAATCCTGAGCTGGGAGGAGCTGTTGTCTCTGTGCGATCCGAATCGCACTATCTGGAGTTCAAGATGGCTTCATCAGTGCATTGCTGGAGGCAGAAATGGTTCTACATCAAGGACCAGAAAACTGCTAACTCTGGTCAGTATGGGCTTGCTCCCTTTGATGCCAGCAAGGGTCTAACGAAGTTGACTACATGGGATGCTTCGCCTTCCAAAGCTAAAGTCGAGAATATCAAGCCTTTGCTGGCCCGTATTCAAAGACTCAAAAGTGTAGTGGGGGCGGACTGATAGGGACGCAGCTTATGGCGTTCTTCCTTCAGAGGCACATCTAACCCCTACAATCTGGAGTTTCCAAGTTATGGACTTACTATGGCTTGACCGATCCTTCTCGAGTGTCTACCAAGGACCCAGAGAAAAAGGATCTCGACAAGAGGGTTAGATCTTTGACTATTCTCACTGCAAAGATGGAAATTCTGACTTGTACAACATCTTTTTTTGACTCCACTCACCCCTTACCAGAGGTACGCATCTTGTAACCCGAAAGTGCTGACTTTCCTTGTTATTTCTTTGTAATGCGTGTTGTTCATCACTTTGGTTTTTTCAAATTCTCTTTGTAGGACCACCAACTTTTGATTTCTCGCCCTCATCTTCCCGAGGAAGGACATATCGATGCTGATCCTGCTCCTACTGATTCCAAAGGCCCCGAGGCTGGAAAAAACCAGGACGGAGATGAAGCCGAAGGTTCTTTGGAGGAAAGCGATTCCACTCTGTCGCCTCCCCCGCTAACTCTGAGGATAAAGGTCCAAAGAAGAAGCAAAAGCGCACAGAAGACTTGACTTCCTCAGGTACCTCAAATCCTACAGATGTATCATGGGAGCAAGTTGCTGCCAAGGACTCCAACCTTCAAATGTTTGAATTGCTTGATTCGTGAGTTTATTCAATCTTCTTCTCAAAGTTTGCTATCTTTGGCTCTTCTCTTCTTTTTTTGAAGTGAAACTCTTTTCTTTCTTTGCGATGACGACAAACCGAAGGGGACCACCACTGTTGTTCCTCCTTTGTCTACATCAACTGCCTCTAAGACACACCATCAGGAGGAAACCGTAGTGGTTAAACCACCACAGGACCTCCGCGAAAAAGCTGTTGGTGCGCAACCGCTAAAGTGCCAAAAGAAAAGGTCACGTACTGCGACTGTTTCTCTTGAGGTTCATCAACCATCCTCCTCTTCTGATCATTTAAGTACTTATTTCCTTTACGCTAACTCTTTGTTTTTGCACTTTTTGTTTATTGACCTGATTGATATCCTGCAGCCTTTGATGCAAATGTTTCTATCTCTTGGCACCGATTGCGTCAAGATTCCAGAAGCTGTTGATGCATCCAAAGGTTTTTCCTTTACTCTTCGCTTATTTTGCATTGCTTCTCTGCTTGCATTCTTTTGACTCGCAATTGTTAATATCGTCTTCTTGTTTACAATTGCTTTGACCACGGCTCTTGCTCGCGTAGCGGCATTGGAAGCTGAACTGAAAACCATCATTAAAGCTCTTAAGGATGCCAACACTGCCAAGGTTTCTGCTGAGAAGGCTGCTAAGGCAGCATAAACCAGGGCTAAAAAGGCTGAGAAAGCTTTGGCTGAGGCTGATCAAAAATAGTCCAAGCGAGAACAAGCTATGGCGAAGAGACTTGACGAGATTTGCACATCCGTTGGCAGTAAGTATTTTGCCTTTATCCTTGTGCCTTGATAGAGTTACACATGTCGACATGCTTCCCTTGACTTGCTTGTGCTTCTGCGATACAGCAAAGAAACTTGGAGAGGTGTTTAAACTTCTACAGGACAGCACCACAGATCCTCTACTGGACGCGGTGGGTGTTTTGGAGTGGAACTGGCATCTTGCTCAAGATGTCCTCCAACGAACTCGCCATGTTCTGATCCATATGTTCCCCGAATTGTTCCCGAAGAAGAAAAATGAGATACCTTCTGTCAACCTTCGGAAGTTCGTCAAAGCTTTCGACACCATCAAAGACCCCATTCTTGCAATGAAACTTACATCGGTGAAGCGAGGTGTCGAAGGGACGATTGCTCTCGCCCAATCGCATGGTGAGGAAGTGGATTGGGGGAAAGTTGGCTCCTCCTACGCTTGTCCCCTGACGGAGATGAAGGAGTTCTTCAAGAAGGCAATGGTGTACGCACCTAAGCATGTGTCCCTCATCCTTCCTGCGCTGGCTCCCTCGACTACTGCGCCTGGGACCTCTGCGCCTTCTTCTAGTACGCCTACTCCTGCAACTTCTGCTCCTACGGATCCCGCTGCTACTGCTGAGGTGGCGTAGTCTTTCGCCTGCCTCCATAGAATTAGTATTCCTTTTGATGTAACTCAAAGTATTATCCGTTGGCATTGTTTGATCAGAAAACTTTGTCCTGTAAATACTTTGTGCTATGAATTTCGACTTTCAGCATGTGTTGTGTTTGAATTTTTCCCTTTTCCTTTTCTTCCAGCCTGATTATGATGGTGAAACTCTGGAACTTGATCGTAGTTTGCCGCCCACAAATATGTCAGATTCTAGGGTTCCTTCTGGTCCTCATTCTCCTTGCCGCTGTGCTGAGCACCTATCGAGGATAGCTGACCTTGAAGGTTCATTGTCCTTGCTGAAGCGCCAGGCAAAAATTGTCGTGGATCGGGCTGGGAAATCTCTTGGCTTGATGAAGCGGGTGTCTTCTCTTGAAAGTCAGGTATCTGATCTGATGGCCCAGATTGTTCATCTTGAAGAGTGCGACGCCTTCTTGGTTGGAATTATTGAATCGGCATGTGAGCAGCTGCAATGTGAGTTTCTTGAAGCCTCCTAGTGCTTTTTGTTGTGTTCTTGTAGTTGCACACATTTTAATGTTTGATTCCTCGGGTATCTGCTTGAACCCTATCGATGAGGGCCATCGAGTTGCTGAGCGGATTGCGGCTCTTGAGAGAGTATCTTCATATACTAATACTTTTTGGATTGTTCCATGGCACCACAGTGCCATCGCTCTTTTACAAGACCGCGCTCAGCATGTCGGAGAGTCTGTCGATGGTTGTCGAAGATCCTTGACGGCCATGTACTCCGTCATGCTTCCCCAGAATCCTCCACTGAAGAATTTTGGTCAGCTACTCGAGGTTTTCAGGACAAGCCGACGTATTCATCGCTTGATAGAGCATAACTTGGTAGCTGGTGCCAATTTTGCTCTTGGCTGGGTACGGAAGTGGCATCCAAGGCTGAATTTTGTTACTATGTCTTTAGGTTTTCCTTCTTCCCAAAGATTTAGGGCTACGGCGCTTGAAGTTCATATGGACGCCACACTTCAACCTGCATGGAGGATGATTGCAAGGCTTCTTGAAGCCGATGCTAGCTTCTTTCACAAGTATCATTACTTGAACCCACTCCGTGTTGATCCGTCCGACCAAGTGGAGGTGTAGTCTAAGATTGTAATTTGTTTTGTTCTGGTTTTGCGAGCATGAGAGTTGTAACTGTTCTGATTTTATTACCAGACAGTTGTACTCAAGACGCTGTTTTAATATTCATGCGTTTCGTCCACAATTTTTGTGGTGTACTCTTCTTATTTATTTTCATAAAATTTCTCATAGACTTGTAAACTCAAAGGGTGAGGAACTTTGTCTTTTATTGCACTGAATGTAAAGATACATGGGGTGGCCCAAGAGATCCGACCGGTGGCATGTGTTCTAGATCTAGAGGGTCTTGCCCTTTTATGACTCATGGCTTAGTAGCCTTATTCTACCTATTTTACTTCTCTAATTGCTTGTTGGGGACTTGTTGTCTATGTTGGAGGAGTTCTTGACTCCTGTGCTGTAGCTTCTTTTGGATCCGCTGCTTGTACTCAAAGTTTCTTTGTTTCTGGCTCTGCGTGGTTTTCCTCGGGTTGGTTTGTAGTAGTTGTGGTTGCACCTCCTGTTTTGCCATTGAGTTGTCCATACTTGGCCGTCATGCCAAAGGTTTGTGCCATCTTGTGGAATTCCTTGTCGCAGAGATCTGAGAGCTCGAAGCTTCCTTTTACTGTGATGATTCCTCTGGGTCCTGGCATCTTGAGTACCAGGTAGGTATAGTGAGGTACTGCCATGAAGCGCGAAAACGCGCGTTGCCCGAGGATCACGTGATACTGAGAAGGCCAGTCCATAACCTCGAGTCGAGCTTTTCCTTTCTGTAGTTCTGGCGATTGTTGAAACAAACGTCGAGTGCTATTCGACCCAATGGGTAGTTGGCACTCCTAGTATGATTCCATGGTAGAAACAATCTGTTGGCTTGAGTAACTCTAGTGATATATGCATTGCTCGAAGTGCTTTTGCATATATCAAGTTTATTCCACTTTTTGCATCCATGAATACTCTTTCTATGTCATATCCTCATATCTGAGCTTTGAGTACCAAGGGCGCATTTCTGGGCCGAGGCACTGTTATTGGGTGGTCTTCTCTGTTGAATTCTATGGGTTGCTCGGACAGTGCAAATATTCTGTAGTCACTGGAGGCGATGTTACTGCTAGATTGACTTGTTGAGATATACTTTTTTCCTCTTCGTGCGACTTTGGTACTGGTTGTATCATCGCGGTGATGTGTCCTTTGGATGGGATATATCCTCCATCATCGTCGTTTCCTTGATTTGGCTGGCTTTGTCCTTGTGTCGTTCCGTTGTTTGGCTGCTGGTTTGACGGGCGTGTGTTGTTTGTGTTTCCCTCGTAGCCTTGCCTCCTTGCTTCGGCTTGTTTATTCCCTGCTACTTCCTGGAGTTTAAGAAATGTCTTGCAATCCTTCATTGCATGCCTGGACAGTCTTTTTCCGTCGATGAATGCATAGTGTATATGACATGGTCCGTTCAGCATGTCGTCTGGTGATTGATTATACTCCCTGGACCCCTTGACTGGAACCTTTTGCTGTTGCTTGAATCCTCTATACCATAGTTGCGGTACCCAGAGTTTATGCGATCATCTCCTTGATAGTTGTTGTCCTTGTATCCTGCGGCTACTTGACTATGAGAACCGTAGTTGTCGTAGTTGCAGGATCTTCTCCTTTGACTGTTGTATATGTTTCCTCTGTCGTCTGCAGGTGACCGCATCCTTTTATTGTTACATGCATCTTCGCCGTCAATAAATCTGTTTGCTATATCCATTAACTCTGATACTGTGCTTGATTTGATCCATCCCATTTCTTCGACTAGATCTCCTTGTCGCAACCCGAGTGTGAAGGCATCGATTGCTCTTTTGTCTGAAATGTCGACTGCAGTGTTTTTGATAATGCTCCATCTTTGTATGTATAATCTAAGTGTCTCATTGCGCTGCTGTAAGCAAGCTTTGACTTCCTCTATTGACACTGGCCGCTTGTATGTTGACTTGAAGTTGGTCATGAACTATTTTGTGAGTTCATCCCAGCTTCGAATTGTTTTCCTTTCCAACTTGCTTAACCATGACCGTGCCGCGCCGATGAGGTGGAGCTGCAGACTTTGCATTGCTGTCTCTTTCGATCCCCCTAGTATTTTAACAGCTTGCAGATAATCCGAGAGCCATGACTGTGGATCCTAAGATCCATCATATTTCTGCTGATCAAGGGGTAGTTTGAATCCTTTGGGTACAGGCATGGTTGGAACTCTGTGAGTAAAGCACGGTGCTACCATCTCTTTTTCGTCGTCATCGTAATCGTTGTGGGTACCCAGATTACCCCTCCGGAATACCCGATATGCATACAATTCATGACCCCATGATCAGTGCGTCGTGAATCCACATATCCGAGTTGATAAAAGAATTACATCATCCATTACAGTACTGAATAATAAACTTACAACTGGTCACACAACCAAGCTCGATAATGCCACGCAGGGCAAGTTCACATCTAAGCAGCGAATAACAAGCAGCGTTGATGACCCACGTCAAGCCTACTACCCTACAGGCAACTGACTGGGAGACATTCCTAGTTCGCACCAGCGTCATCGTAACCACCTTCATCTTCCTCATAGTCTTCTTCATAGTCTGACCAAGTTAATAGCCAGGGACAAAGCCGTGAGTACATTTTGGAATTGTACTTGCAAACCATCTAAGATAAAAGTGTTGTCATGCAGTTTGGCTGTAGCAAGGAAAGGCTCTATTCTAGTTTGCCCTATTCGAACATATTTTCTCTAGTCGATATAGCATGTCCTACGACATCTATATATCTTTGTTGAATTTTTTTTTGAAAATAGATTTATGTAAACTCTCTAGGGAAGGGGGAACTCATTTATTTTCCATAAAAAAATTTGATGGTCAATAAAAAATGACCACCTCCATTCATAAAACCAGGTCAATCGCACATGACCATCTCCAATTCCTCGGCAGTACTCTACAAGTACTCCGTACCATACCCGTGCCACGACAGTACCCTCCGAGTACTTCGTCCGGCACCTTTCTCCATTTTTCCGAAAACACTTTATAAAACCAAAATCTGACATTGGGCAATGTAGTGATCTTTCCAACCATCCATGACCGAGTACTCGGCTATTCGAATAGATTTACCCTCTACAAAGGTTGTACACTTTACCCACAAGATTCGATAAATCCGCCGGGATACCACCACGGACCGTTATACACAAGTATGCGGGGTTCGAATAATCGAACAGAGCCTTCCATCTATCCACCTTAATACGCGTGCCTACCCTGTGGAGTTTACCTCCCCGGCAAACCCTGGCCATCTACCTCCATCGAGCATAGTTCCAGTGCCACGGCAGGAGAAACCCAAGTGTCTTCCGGACGGGTAGCCTATTGGCGGGCCCGCTACACTGTTGCCCACCACTTGCGACAACCCAGATTCCGGGGTCCTATAGACCCTTATATAGTGCGAGGCTCCCCACACTAAGGCAGATAAACTTCAGACTAAGCCCCGTCCCATACCGGGGTGATGTGGTTGCACAGGTTAATTATTCCGAGCGACTACAAAGAAACACCAATGCCTTTTTATAAAGCCACCAACTCCTTCTTCCTCCATGTCCAACTCCATTTGTCCAAAACCATTTTTGAAAACATTTCAATGGAGTAGACACTACTCCAAGGTTTCTGAAAACAATTTTGAAAACTTTTCCGTGAGTGTTCCCATCCTAGAATTTTTGGCTCCACTAGAAGTTTTCCAAAGGCTTTGATGCTAACCATCAAGCCACTACTACAGGGGTATTGAATAGGTGTTCAAAGGTGTCATCACTACGGATGATAACAATTTGACTTGTGGAGCTAAGCCAACAATAATTGCTACAAGGACTATAGCAATATAAGAAAAACATGCACTTTGATAAATTTGTAAGAAAACATGCAAGTGGATGAATAGGAGCAGATATGCATCAAGAATAGATGGCTTCCCTTGGTTGTCTTATCCCTGGTTCTCTTCTTCCTTATACTCGTAGACCTCTCCTTCCTCGGCACACTCATCGTTCGATTCTATTGCCGGAAAACGATAACACACAATAAGCACACAAGCATACACAGGGCACATGCATTACCACAATCAACATCACACAATCAGAGAGTATCAGAAGCAAACAAGTTTAGAATCTGAACAAAATTTTATAGGATTTTAGTAGCAAGTTAATCCTATTAAAAACTAGGGCATTTCAATTATGGCAAGAAAGCACTAACTCACTCAAAACAAGCATGCAGGTGCTAAAATAGGTCAAAACTCACTCTCAGCTCATCAGTTGATACACAAGAAGTTTCTGAACCCAACAAAGTTGGATTTGTAATTTTCTGATTAACAGAGAATATTCCATGCATTTCCTAGTGAAAACATCTACCATTTTAGAGATAAATCTACCAGAAAATCATACATGCTCAGAAAAATCTATCCTCTGGTCAGTAGCGAGCATTTACAGTATAGCATCACCAAAATTGGCCCCACTCAATAATACTTCACAGATTAGGTTATAAAATCCCCTAAAATCACATCTGGTACTAATTTGCAAAAACAAACATTCAATGAATAATGCTTCACTTGCATATGGGCCAGTGGCATGTGAAAGTTACAGAACATAGCTTTCATACAAAATCGGATTTACTCAAAAATACTACATAGATCTCCTGCTATGTATTTATTAGTGATAAGGATACATTATACTAGATTAAATACTATAAATAAACCAGAAATTATTATGGAACAAAAAGGACCTGCATGTTAGGTAAAAAGTTCTAGATCAAGCAGAAAAGTGGATATACTAATTTTCATGCATTAATCAATTTATTTGAAATTTATTTTTAGCAGCTAGCTTAATAGATCTGTTAAAAGAATAAGTGACAGAAAAAAATAGCCACGGGCCGGATCTAGGCAGACCCCGGGCATCACTATGCTGGGTCGGCCCATATGTCAGCCACGATAGGGAGTGAGAGGCTTGGGGTAGGTCGGATCGTTACCTTGCCGATCGATCGGGATCGGAGCGTCTGGGGGCGGCCACGTCGGCGCGTTGTCAGCGACGACCAAGATAGATGATGGTGTCCGCTCTGACGAGCCACAGGAGGACGACGATCTTGCCGGGGACAGCTATAGGGAAGGCATGGACGCGCCGTGAGGTTTAGGAGAATCAGGAGGAGGTCTTCGACCATCTGAGGTCACTCGAGCATGAGGGAGGTGGCTGGAGCACGGTGGTCGATGGAGGCTCACGACGGCGGACGGAGACGAGCATGACCTAGTGGTTCTGATGGTCCTGGGACAAACAGAGAGAGGGAATGAGTCGCAGAAGGAGAGAGAAAGCTTGAGGAAGAGACAGAGGAGCGAGGGGAGGTCTACAGCGAGCTCGCGACGCGGTGCCGTCCGTGGTGGTTCTCTGGCCGGGGCCGATGACGGAGAGGGCCGGGAAAGGGGGCGCTCGGAGGATGGTCGATTGGGAGGTAAGAGAAAAGATAGAGTGCTCTCTGGCACTCGGGCGTGCTTATGAGGGTAGGGGAGGGCGTGCGCGCACGGCCAGGGAGCTGCATTGCTCGTCGGCCAATGGCCAGAGCGGGCGGTGTTTGGACAGGAGGAAAATGATGAGAGAAGGAGGCGGTGTTGCGCCAGAGGGTCTACGAGTGTGGGGCGTGATCTGAGGCGAGAGGGCACGCGCGGGGGTGGGCGGTAGACTCGGGGAGAGGACGTCGAGTCCGCGCCCTTCAGGTGTTCGACGCTAGGTCGGCTCGCAGAGCACATGCGAATGCGGTTACTAGGAAACGTACAAAGACAACTGGGCATGCTTGCTTGGTCAGAGGCAGAGATAGGAGTCTGGTGGCGCGATGGCTCAGGCAGGGGAACTCGTTTCATAAATGGGTCATGCCAATGGCTTTTCTAGGTCACGAGAGAGGGAAAGGCTGAGAGGATCAGGACAGGGGAGGGGGCTTGCTCAGGAAGGCTCAAAGGGGCACATGGGAGACCAGTGGCGAGGTGGCTTGATAGAGGGAAGAGGGATGATGCAACAAAACTTGGCACAAAACTTGGTCATCGGCCATACCTCTCCTCTCTCTTTCTTTCCAAAAGCAACCAGCCAAAAGTAGCACTGTAGCATATGCCATTTCATCCAGAGAGAGGATGGTGCTAGGGTGATTAGTGAGATGTTTAGTGAGGGTCCCAAGGAAAATAATGTGAAAGAAATTAAGAAGTGGAATTAAAGAAAGTGATGATCATTTTCTCGAATAGAGAAGGATTCAAATAATCATAGGTGGTGACAAGTGATGATGGATCAGAGAGGTGGATTGGTGAAGTTACAAATGTGTCTAGGTGATTTGAAATGGAAAAAGAATTTGATGCATGCTTTGATCAAATTTGAATATGAGAGGTAGTTCAATTGTTTCCAACATGGGCATGTAAGGATGGTACAGAGAGAGTAGTGTGAAAGTTGGAGATGACCTAGCCAAGCTTTGCAAAATAACTTGGTCACAATCTTTGTATTCATGAAGGTTGGTTCTAATTATATTTTTAACAAGATTTCGGAAGTGATAAATATGAACAACTAGGGCTTTGGTTTTAAAGGGATTCTACATGCATAAAAAAATGCATGGTAGAGTTTTCTTAAAATTTGATAGATGGAAAAAAGTGCAAGAATTGGCATAGTTGCTGTTCCCATGCACTTATTGTAACAAGAAAATAAATAAAGAAATAAATTCTTAGAAGTAAGGTCTAAATGGGAAATAGAGTGATATGGAGGTGTATCACATTTCCAGTTTTATTTGGGAAGAAACTTTGGAAGCAAAAGGTAACTTTTTGAGGTGATTTCTAGAAAGGAAGAAAATTACCAAGGGTTTTATGATTTTAGAATCAAATGGCCATATGGGCAACTGAGTTAGGATTCATAAAAAAAAGGATACAGACAAGATGATGTTGTTTGAGGTATAGGGGCAAGGTAGAGGTTTTAACTAAACTAAGATTGGCTAGGGAAGAATATGTGACAAATGGTCACTATTTTGATTGGGGTCAGAAATAAGAGTGAAACAATTTTAGGATGGCCTCAATTGACCAAGTGGTAACTAAGAGAATGGAAGATCATATGTCAAAGATGAAATCTAGGAAGGTACATTGTCATGGATGGAATAGATGAGCTTTATACTAGTGCCGGAAAACTGAATCTATTAACATACTCGAAGATAGTCTGCACACTAGGTGTTTGATGAAATGTCTGCAAGAAAATATTTTCCAGAGATTGAGAGGAACTCTTAGGGTTGGACAGGGATGGTTCCTATAGCCTCAGGGTGTTTTATTGGGCTAAAATGATTAGTGCCAAAGTCCTCAAGAAGGGCTCCTAATGTCTTATGGTAAGACATTAGAGTTAGGGTTTTAGGATTGAGAGAAAAACATCAAAATAGGTTTTACTTGAAAGATAGAACGAAACTGATCTACTGGACAATATTTTACTTGATGGGTTTTTGAATAGGTTAGGCCACAGGCCTACCTGAAGATTCATATCTACTCACAAGCTACTCATCAAAGTCAAACAAAGTCACACAAAGTCAACTCACCACACATGGTCACTCATTTGCAGCTAAACCAGCATCACCAGAAATAATGATTGAACAAGTAACCAATGATGATCATGCCATGGTCAAGTTGGAAAGAGTTTCAAATAAAGGAGTAAAGCTTTATAAACTTTTCAGAACTAGTGTAGACATAAACATCACCTTTAGCAAGTCTTCTTAAAGATGTTTGAAATCTTTCTATAAATGTCTACAAAATATAAGTTTGTAAGATAGTGGGTCCACACCACTTTGTATGTCCCTATAGTTTTGTAAATACTTAGTTTTGGTAAAAGCTTTTGTTTAAAAACATGTCTTGGCTCCAATTTTGGCAAATATTAAAATATTTCAAAATAAAGGAGGTGCCAAGATAATTTATTTTGAGAAAAAGCTAGTAACCCAAAAGATGTGGTGACCACTAGATCACAAAGATTGAGTTGGTCCACAAACTTATCCATCAAACAACACTCTTGTAAACATGATTTGCACAACAATCAAGGCAAACATGTATGAAGCATTATTTTATGTGGTTAGTTGCAAAAAGTTTTTGTTGGCCCTCATTTTTGCCTCACTTAATAGTACTTGAACTTGGTTACAATAGTTGGGGTGTTACAGATCTTCCCCCCTTAAAAAGAATCTCGTCCTGAGATTTCGAAGAGTAGTAGAGAGGTGCAGAGACTAGGTTAGAGTTAGGCTTCAACGGTTGCTCTTCCATCTCACTGGTGATATTTTGTGTTGCGATGAAGACTTGCTTTTTCCGCAGATGTAGATCATCTTCATTTGCTAAAGTTGATGGCTGAAGACTTGATGTTGCCAAAAGTATCATGTCAAAACCTCATCGGGGCACCTTTAGGGTTAGCGGGGTCAAGCTATCTAGTATGCTCAAAAAGATCCTACGAGAGTCAGAAGAGTCTCAGCTCGCAATTGAGGCCTTGAAGAGTTGAGGATTCTCGGGTAGCTTTTGTTGGCTTGAAGTCATCGCTTCCTTCGTGTAGCTTGCTGGAATCTTAAAATCTTGGTGTTGCGCCTAGAAGCTTGATGCTGGGTGTAGACCCTTCTGTCTTGAGCTTGGAGTGATCTAGAGGTTGTAGATAAGGGCGATTAAGGTTCGGTCTTTCTAGCTACATCAGATCTGTAGACTTAATTCCCTGCGCTTCCTAATCTATCAGGGCGCATGTTAGTCCTAAATGCAAGCATTCTTCCGGTTTGTCTCGGGCTAGAGCTTAAAGTGCTTCATGTGGCGACGCATCACCAATGGTAGGTCTTCAAGAAGTTGAGGATCTATTTCATCTTGTCTTCAGGTTGGTGAAGGGCATTCAAGATCCTCTTGCATATTCGTCTTTTTGCATCTTTGGGGATCTTGAGGTAGATTGGGGTATGTCAGTCTGACTGTGCCTTGTAGGCATAAGTTAGTCTTGGTTTCTATACCGCTATACTCTATGTTAGTGATTTTGTTAGTGAGCGAGCCATTATCATCAAGGTTAGTGGGATCCTATTTAAAGTTAGACCATGCTAATGACGTATTCGTCTTCTTTTGGTGATGAAGGATGCAGGTTGTCGGGGAAGTCCATCTTCTACTTTCTTGATGTCGTAGAGAGGTCTTGACGAAGCTTGAAACATGTAGCAAAATTGATGCGTTGGATCTTGGGTAGGTGTTGCGAGAAGAGTTATAATCCACCACTATCAAGGTTAGAGTTAGCGTTCTAGTTTTTAACTTATCTATGCTACTCGTGCTGACATAACTAGATAAGAGGGAACACACAGTATAGAGAGGTTTCCTAACCAAGGTTCTTTTACACACCAGAGAGTTTTTAAGGCCAAGAGGCCAAAAACAAGCACCAGCACAAGGTAACAATACACACTCGAGAAACACACCAAGCGACTACAACAACATCAAGAACACTCAACGTACTACGGGTACCTAGGACACCTAACATCTCGTAATACTTGGGGTTAGCTCAATCAACGCAATTGAGCTTATCCTATTATTCCTAGGGGTTAGGTTGATCATAGTCATTGACTCCTTCATTTTCTGGTTTCTGGCTTCAGCTCAAACTTGATGGCGGTTGTTGGTGAAGCTGCAGTGTTGTTGAACTGCAGATATAGAGTTGTGAAGTGCAGATTTACAGGTCTTCTCGTCTCGCACCACATTGATGTGAGGTCTTCGGAAGGGTCATTGAAGTTCTCCATATGTGGCAATGTCTCATGACAGGCCTAAAAATTTCTAGTCAACCAATTGAGTACTTGGTCCTTGGCGACTGCAAAAGTGCGAGTCCAGGGAGGAACAAGGTCAACTTCTCAACAGAGCCTGTTGGTGTCATCCAAAGGCAAAATACTTGTCTACAATCTTCATTCTTTGTTGTTGGGGAGGTTTGAAGACATCCTTGCTCCACCTGGTGTTGCTAAGCTTCGGGTCCAATTGGGTTACATCGTCCATTAATTAAATTTGAAGGGGATGAGATATAATAGCAAGCTGTGAAAACCTTGGCAATCAGAGAAGATGAGATTAGAAGTTATTAAGAGATAAGAAGAGTATAATCCATTCCATTGGCTTCTTAGGAAAATAAATTTTGTAATTAGTTTTTACTTGAAATACTACTTTCCTAACTAACGCCCATGCTAACTAAGGTCTCCTACAGTTAGGATGGCTCTGATACCAACTCTGTGGGTACCCCGGATTACCCCTCCGGAATACCCGATATGCATACAATTCATGATCCCATGATCAGTGTGTCGTGAATCCACATATCCGAGTTGATAAAAGAATTACATCATCCATTACAGTACTGAATAATAAACTTACAACTGGTCACACGACCAAGCTTGATAATGCCACGCAGGGCAAGTTCACATCTAAGCAGCGAATAACAAGCAGCGTTGATGACCCACGTCAAGCCTACTACCCTACAGGCAACTGACTGGGAGACATTCCTAGTTCGCACCAGCGTCATCGTAACCACCTTCATCTTCTTCATAGTCTTCTCCATAGTCTGACCAAGTTAATAGCCAGGGACAAAGCCGTGAGTACATTTTGGAATTGTACTCGCAAACCATCTAAGATAAAAGTGTTATCATGCAGTTTGGCTATAGCAAGGAAAGGCTCTATTCTAGTTTGCCCTATTCTAACATATTTTCTCTTGTCGATATAGCATGTCCTACGGCATCTATATATCTTTGTTGAAAAACATTTTTGAAAACAGATTTATGTAAACTCTCTAGGGAAGGGGGAACTCATTTATTTTCCATAAAAAAAATCGATGGTCAATCAAAAATGACCACCTCCATTCATAAAACTAGGTCAATCGCACATGACCATCTTCAATTCCTCGGTAGTACTCTACAAGTACTCCGTACCATACCCGTGCCACGACAGTACGCTCCGCACATTAGTAGATACACAACAAGTTTCTGAACCCAACAAAGTTGGATTTGTAATTTTCTGATTAACAGAGAATATTCCATGCATTTCCTAGTGAAAACATCTACCATTTTAGAGATAAATCTACCAGAAAATCATACATGCTTAGAAAAATGTATCCTCTTCAGTAGCGAGCATTTATAGTATAGCATCACCCAAAATTGGCCCACTCAATAATACTTCACAGATTAGGATCTAAAATTCCCTAAAATCACATCTGGTACTAATTTGCAAAAACAACCATTCAATGAATAATGCTTCACTTGCATGTGGGCCAGTGGCATGTGAAAGTTACAGAACATAGCTTTCATACAAAATCGGATTTACTCAAAAGACTAGATAGATCTCCTGCTATGGATTTATTAGTGATAAGGATACATTATACTAGATTAAATACTATAAATAAACCAGAAATTATTATGGAACGAAAAGGTCCTGCATGTTAGGTAAAAAGTTCTAGATCAAGCAAAAAAGTGGATATACTAATTTTCATACATTAATCAATTTATTTGAGATTTATTTTTAGCAGCTAGCTTAACAGATCTGTTAAAAGAATAAGTGACAGAAAAAATAGCCACGGGCCGGATCTAGGCAGACCCCGGGCATCACCGTGCTGGGCCGTCCCATATGTCGGCCACGAGAGGGAGCGAGAGGCCTGGGGCAGGCCGGATCATTACCTTGCCGATCGATCGGGATCGGAGCGTCTAGGGGCGGCCACGTCAGCGCGTTGTCGACGACAACCAAGATAGACGACGGTGTCCGCTCCGACGAGCCACAGGAGGATGGCAATCTCGCCGGCGATGGCTACAGGGAAGGCATGGACGCGCCGCGAGGTTCAGGAGAATCAGGAGGAGGTCTTCGACCATCTGAGGTCGCTAGAGCATAAGGGAGGTGGCTAGAGCACGGTGGTCGATGGAGGCTCACGATGGCGGACGGAGACGAGCATGACCTAATGGTTCCGATGGTCCTGGGACAAATAGAGAGAGGGAATGAGTCGCAGGACAAGAGAGAAAGGTTGAGGAAGAGACAGAGGAGCGAGGGGAGGTCTGCAGCGAGCTCGCGATGCGGCGTCGTCCGCGGTGGTTCTCTGGCCGGGGCCGATGACGGAGAGGGCCAGGAAAGGGGGCGCTTGGAGGATGGTCGATTGGGAGGTAAGAGAAAAGATAGAGTGCTCTCTGGCACTCGGGCGTGCTTATGAGGCTAGGTGAGGGCGTGCGCGCGCGGCCAGGGAGCTGCGTTGCTCGTCGGCCATTGGCCAGAGCGGGCGGTGTTTGGACAGGAGGAAAATGACGAGATAAGGAGGCGGTGCTGCACCAGAGGGTCTGCGAGTGTGGGGCGTGGTCTGAGGTGAGAGGGCACGCGCGGGGGTGGGCGGTAGACTCGGGGAGAGGACGTCGAGTCCGCGCCCTCCAGGTGTTCGACGCTAGGCCGGCTCACAGAGCACAGGCGAATGCGGTTACTAGGAAACGTACAAAGACAACCGGGCGTGCTTGCTTGGTCAGAGGCAGAGATAGGAGTCTGGTGGTGCTATGGCTCGGGCAGGGGAACTCGTTTCATAAATGGGTCATGCCAATGGCTTTTCTAGGTCACGAGAGAGGGAAAGGCTGAGAGGATCAGGACAGGGGAGGGGGCTTGCTCAGGAAGGCTCAAAGGGGCACAGGGAGACTAGTGACGAGGTGGCTTGATAGAGGGAAGAGGGATGATGCAACAAATCTTGGCACAAAACTTGGTCATCGGCCATGCCTCTCCTCTCTCTTTCTTTCCAAAAGCAACCAGCCAAAAGTAGCACTATAGCCAATGCCATTTTGTCCAGAGAGAGGACGGTGCTAGTGTGATTAGTGAGATGGTTTAGTGAGGATCCCAAGGAAAATAATGTGAGAGAAATTAAGAAGTGGAATTAAAGAAAGTGATGATCATTTTCTCGAATAGAGAAGGATTCAAATAATCATAGGTGGTGACAAGTGATGATGGATCAGAGAGGTGGATTGGTGAAGTTACAAATGTGTCTAGGTGATTTGAAGTGGAAAAAGAATTTGATGCATGCTTTGATCAAATTTGAATATGAGAGGTAGTTCAATTGTTTCCAACATGGGCATGTAAGGATGGTTCAGAGAGAGTAGTGTGAAAGTTGGAGATGACCTAGCCAAGCTTTGCAAAAATAACTTGGTCACAATCTTTGTATTCATGAAGGTTGGTTCTAATTATATTTTTAACAAGATTTTGGAAGTGATAAATATGAACAACTGGGGCTTTGGTTTTAAAGGGATTCTACATGCATAAAAAATGCATGTTAAAGTTTTCTTAAAATTTGATAGATGGAAAAAAGTGCAAGAATTGGCATAGTTGCTGTTCCCATGCACTTGTTGTAACAAGAAAATAAATAAAGAAATAAATTCTTAGAAGTAAGGTCTAAATGGGAAATAGAGTGATATGGAGGTGTATCACATTTCCAGTTTTATTTGGGAAGAAACTTTGGAAGCAAAAGGTAACTTTTTGAGGTGATTTCTAGAAAGGAAGAAAATTACCAAGGGTTTTATGATTTTAGAAACAAATGGCCATATGGGCAACTGAGTTAGGATTCATAAAAAAAGGATACAGACAAGATGATGTTGTTTGAGGTATAGGGGCAAGGTAGAGGTTTTAACTAAACCAAGATTGGCTAGGGAAGAATATGTGACAAATGGTCACTATTTTGATTAGGGTCAGAAATAAGAGTGAAACAATTTTAAGATGGCCTCAATTGACCAAGTGGTAACTGAGAGAATGGAAGATCATATGTCAAAGATGAAATCTATGAAGGTACATTGTCATGGATGGAATAGATGAGCTTAATACTAGTGTCAGAAAACTGAATCTGTTAACATACACGAAGATAGTCTGCACACTAGGTGTTTGATGAAATGTCTGCAAGAAAATATTTTCCAGAGATTGAGAGGAACTCTTAGGTTGGACAGGGATGGTTCCTATAGCCTCAAGGTGTTTCATTGGGTTAAAATTATTAGTGCCAAAGTCCTCAAGAAGGGCTCCTAATGTCTTATGGTAAGACATTAGAGTTAGGGTTTTAGGATTGAGAGAAAAACATCAAAATAGGTTTTACTTGAAAGATAGAACAAAAATGATCTACTAGACAATATTTTACTTGATGGGTTTTTGAATAGGTTAGGCCACAGGCCTACCTGAAGATTCATATCTACTCACAAGCAACTCATCAAAGTCAAACAAAGTCACACAAAGTCAACTCACCACACATGGTCACTCATTTGCAGCTAAACTAGCATCACCAGAAATAATGATTGAACAAGTAACCAATGATGATCATGCCATGGTCAAGTTGGAAAGAGTTTCAAATAAAGGAGTAAAGCTTTATAAACTTTTTAGAACTAGTGTAGACATAAACATCACCTTTAGCAAGTCTTCTTAAAGATGTTTGAAATCTTTCTATAAATGTCTACAAAATATAAGTTTGTAAGATAGTGGGTCCACACCACTTTGTATGTCCCTATAGTTTTGTAAATAATTAGTTTTGGTAAAAGCTTTTGTTTTAAAAACAGGTCTTGGCTCCTATTTTGGCAAATATTAAAATATTTCAAAATAAAGGAGGTGCCAAGATAATTTATTATGAGAAAAAGCTAGTAACCCAAAAGATGGCGTGACCACTAGATCACAAAGATTGAGTTGGTCCACAAACTTATCCATCAAACAACACTATTGCAAACATGATTTGCACAACAATCAAGGCAAATATGTATGAAGCATTATTTTATGTGGTTAGTTGCAAAAAGTTTTTGTTGGCCCTCATTTTTGCCTCACTTAATAGTACTTGAACTTGGTTACAAAAGTTGGGGTGTTACAATCGTATTCTTTGATGGGAGTCCGGGATCTTCGGGTTCCTCCGTGCCTTGGGCTTTTGTTGTATTTTGGCGATGATGACCTAGATCATCGACTGCTACTCCTGTGCCGAGGACTACTATGACAGCGCAGTGATCTAGGTTTGTGCGTACCTTTGTTGCGATAAGCCTCTTCTTCTTTGGTTGTTAGCTTGTTTCCTACTAATCTTAATCCTTGTAGTGCTGCTCGATGCATGTGTTCTCTTGGGTCCCCTGGGTTTGGCTGCGTAGTATACATATATGTATGTGGTGCCACGAGTGCTGCTTCGGGTGTTTTTGGCATGATATTGCCTTGCTCATCGACCGACAGGAAGGATGAGTCGAGATTTCTGGAGAGATTTCTTCTATCTGAGTCCTCGAGGTTATTGACTCACGAGCCATGCCTGTTATGACTTTTGCTGTTTGTATGACATGTGTTGCTGCGCACTTCGTGCAGAGCTGCGCTTGCTGCAATTGCTGAGTCCCTCCTTTTTTGTATTTTGCTTCTTTCCTTTGCTAGTTGTCTTGATTGTTGTTGAAGGGCGTAATGATACCCCAGAAGTACCTCTTTGCTTGCGTCCGCTAGGATGGCTGCACCATGCTCGATCGCTGCTTTGATTGTGTTCCACTCGTTGGCTAATAGCCGAATTTTTTCTCTGTTTGTCAAGGAGTCTGTTTTATCTCCTTCCGCTAGATGGTTTGCTCCTCTTGTCACATTTGCTGGGTTTAATACTGGGTTGTTGTTGTCATCAAATTCTTCCGAGTTGTCTCCTATGATTGCGAGTATTTGAAACTGATTGTCGAATTTGCTGCCACAACTTGAGAGGGTAGTCTAGTTGTCCTCATGAAGCTCCAATCCTGCTTTCCATGTATTTGTGGATTTATCCGAGATGTTGTCGCAACAGATCATGAAATCTTCTGATTGCTATCCTAGATCGAGGTTCTCCATGGTTTCGTCGACCTCTTTGATTTTGTCTTCTATATTTTCGGTTGTCGTGAAGCTGACCGGCGAGTTTACCTTGCTGGAAGAGCCTACCGATGAATCTGACATTGCCATTGTCTCGGTTTTTTCTGCCAACGGATCCGATTTTGTCGGATCTGAGAGGCGAATCGACCCTAAGGAACCGACGCGAAAGCTCAGGCTTCCGATTGCCAGGCCCATCTCCTAATCCAAGCTTGCAAAGACTGGAGTAAGGGTTGGTGGATGAGGTTGAAAATCTACGATCCCAAAGGATATCTGGTTTCCGTCGACTTTCGAGTTGCTGTTGGCTGGAAGCGAAAAAGCCATCGAATTCATGATTCCAACACCCATGATCCCCACGGTCGGCGCCAATTGACGAGGGTTAACTTGGCAAATTTCTTAGATGAAGGACTTAGGATCGGGGGAAGAGGGCGTCGGATCAACTCGAAGGTAAAGATCAGTCAAACAAGGCGAGGTTTGGTGTGTATTGAGAATAAGTGTGGTACTCAATTGGCTCAATCTCAATCTGTCCCTGGCCAGCCTCTCCTGGCCCCTATATATAGGTGGCCAAGTCTTGAGGATCCAGTCAGGTTCAATACAAATTACAATGTCTATATACGATATCAACTCATATTTTGACTATATCTATGCTTAGGTCTCCCTAACGGGCCCCGGGGGTACCAAGATGATGGGCCTTATTCGCTATACCCTTGTTCGGTGGTGTGAACAGTTATGAGTTGAAGGGAGGAGACGCGGTGACATGGCACATAACTGTGGGTGGCGCCGATGCACGACCATAGGGTGACAGTACACCATTGTATGTGTGTAAATAATTGTTGTCATAACGAATATTCTAGGGTGTTACAACAGAAATATTACGAGTTTGCAAATCTTCTATATCTAAGTAGAAGCCCCCCACTACCTTATTTCTCTGCTCTCTGGTAAATCCACGTCACCACTTACCGAGCGTTGCCCATTTCTGTTTAGTTTCCGTCGATTGATCAACTCACACGATGCTAAAAAAATCGCTACAATTATACGGAGCACCAGCACAAGCAGCCCAGTTCAGCCCGCACATGATCAAGCCTGGCAAAATGACACGAGCCGGCCCATTACTATTGTTCTTCTTCATCGACATGTGCAACCAGTCGTTTCCTCTTCTCCGTCATATGCAGGAAGAAGTGATTAATCTTCAATTTCCCATGATCTCCACGAGAATTAAGTGAGCAGGAAACTGTTGCACGCCTCATTTTCACCATCAATCCGGCTTATTATCTTCCCCTCCCCACGATCTCTGTAAGAAATTTACTGCACAGGAAACTGATAGAATATGAGGATTTCACGGATTTCCTCTCTTTAAAATCTTTAGACCCATCTCTGAAATCACCTCAATAATCTCCTCCGCTCCCCCTTTCCTCTCCTCCCAAGCCCCAACACCAATACAAAACATTGCTGCCACGGTCCTCCTCTTGCATTTTGGGTGTTCATTTTTTTAGGCGGCCCTTTCTTAATCCATGATACGAGTGTATGCTAGGTACCTGACCGTCATCTATCTCCAGTTTGTGCTGTTTATTCTGATAATTGATGATACGAATACAAATCAGGGTCTCCATTGATTCTACAGACTGCTTTATGTATGTCGACTAGCTGCAGTATCACATATGGATGATGCATAGTGGCCAGTTTTCTTTCATTGTTTTCCATTATACAGTTTTTGAATATTTATTGTTCTCTGTTCTTCTTAGCTCATACTCGATCCCCTTTGTTCAGAAGGTTGCCAGCGTCTTCGCTGTTGCCTGTCAAAACCCATCGGCGAGCAGCGACGAGCAACACGAAGAGCCGGGAGGCTCCCAGAACTGCTGGTGGGCCCTGGTCCCTCGGGCAACGGCCCGCAAAACTCCGGCACACGTCCTGGCTGATGCAAGGGCGTGCCACCTGACCTATACCTGATCAGGAAGGTGATGGATTGCTTCGATTAGTTTCTTGCATGGCAGACACGTAAACATTAAATACGAGCCTCGATCGGCTCTCAGGTTTCCCTGTGAATCGGCTCATGTAGCCGATTGTCCCATGGATCTGCATTGGATCTACGATAACATGAGGTTTTGCTTTATCAATACAAGTCAAATCGATCTACGACAGTTTAACGCTTTCACCACATAATTGGAACATCCCACACGTAATTGAGCCTGGTAGATACGAAAGATAACAGAAAACTAACCCTAGAGGAGGCCAAAAAACCAACGTAGAGTCAATTCCCGGAACAACTCCTCTCGAATTGGCAAACCATATCCTTACGTACTACTGGATCGTTCAACCCGTTTGTGAGGCCTAACCATGCGGATATCAAACTAATCCTTGGAGAACAAGGAACAACTATGACAGATTGAATCGACTGAATAAAGATCAAGCAAGATGATGCCCTTACACCCAAAATAGGTGCAAAGGCAGCGAGATCTCTAGGGGCAGCATGACTAAGCAAACATAACCAAAAGCACCGATGCTAGCCCAAACAGATCTATGATAACAGTATTACTCGCCATCAACAAGGCTTCAGTACGAGCAACACCAAATAACACATAAGCAGATGCTGCCTAGATCGCGAGATGCGATCTAGGCAGCACGACGCTTACCTGAAAGAAACCCTCGAAACAAGGGGTGGCGATGCGCCGAGATTGTGTTTGTTGTGAACGTGGTCGTCCTTCTTTCTCAATAACCCTAGGTACATATTTATAGTCCGGAGACTTTCTATCTTTGGAATAACCCTAACAACTCTATCTCTTGTTTAAACCGAAACGTACTCTATCATAATATACAGATACACGGGCAATTAGCCCAAATCCACGCGCAAGGCCGATCCAGCCTCCAAGCCCATCTTGATTACGGCCCATCTCCTCATTTGGCCAAAATGTGGCGATAACACATGCCCCCCTGGTTTTGGCAATAATAATTCCAAAACCACTCTGTTTTTTCTTCATCGGGTCACGCGTTGCAGAGCAGAACCGTCATATCGCCTCCTCATCATGATGCCTCGCCTTCTCAACTTCTCCGCAGTACACGATTTGACAACTCTGGCACCACATTCTCGAAAACCGCTATGGCATTAAACCATCTTCCACTATTCCCCTTATTTAAATCTATCCGAACCATTTGCATCCTCATTCTTCTCCAATAGCCAAAAAACCCTCTTACTCCGCCATGGCCTCCTCTTCTTCCTCCAACACATCCGGCCTTTCCTTCCAATCCTCCGACTCCGTCAACCGGGAGCCGACGCCGGAGCACCCGCCAATGGCGGCGTACGAAGCTCTCGCCCCACAATGGTGGGACGAGAGAGACTGGGACTTCGCCGCCCAGTCAGAGGACGACGAGTCCCTGATCGACGGCGAGGAGGACCTCCAACTCCTCGTCGACGGGGAACTGGAGGCGGAGGGCGCCGACGACGCCGTGTCCTGGGGCGAGGACATCGGCTCTTCCGATGAGGAGGAAGAAGCAGAGGAGGACACCTCCTCCGACGAATACCCGCCGGTGAAGCGCTTCCGCGCCGGGTCCAGCGAGGACACCGACGACGACGACGAGGACGAGGAGGCCCCCGCTGACAACTTCAGCAGCAGCGGTGAGGACTACGCCGGCAGCAGCGCCGATGACAGCGAAGACGGCGGCGGCAATGGCAACGGCGACGACGACAACGCCGCCTTCTAGATTAGGAACTAGTAGTAGTAGTACTAGTAGTAGATCTCCATTTTGTAAGCAATCGGCTTCATTGTAAACAACCGTCTTTGGAATCAACAAAGCTTGCTTTTCCCAATTTGATTTTGCCGATAGTCAAATAGGTCAACGCTCCAAAAGCCGATAGTAACAAATCAGCTTTCACCATACCACGCTTGATGTGGTCAACCAAGTCAAAGCCCAAAGAGCCGATGGCAACACATCGGCTTTTCCCACAAACGTTGGCAAGGTCAAACTCGGTCGCTTATTTAGACAAGTCTGAGCGGTCACTTTCCAATTTCAACGGTAACCTGCAACCATCTTCAAAAAGGCTAACTCAGACCTCCAATTGCCTCATTGAACAAATCGGGCTCACGGCGACACGAACCCTAGATTCCCCACCGCATAGATCCATCTTCGCCGGCAAATTAGATGGCGGAATCGTCCAGCGCCAACACAGCGGTCTCCGGTCTGAAGGTAATCCTTAACTGTTCCTCGCAATCCGAGCTCGGTGCTAGAATTAATAGCAAACACCTGAATTAATGCTTTATCCCATCATTGAAATTTTAGGTTTCAGACATTCTGCTGCCGCATCCTTCTCTCCCAAATTCTCTCTGCCTTGGCCCCCGTACAGAATCTAGTCCTGCCCATCTGATCTCTTGCGAGGCAAACAGAATCCCCTTCGTAAGCCAAAACTTAGATTTGGATTCTTGGGCCGACTGCTTACGAGCCTGGCCTAATCCTCCCGAATATTGGGTTTCTTGGTACAGTAGGGTAGCCAAAACTTACCAATCCCAATGGGAAACCACGGGAATAGCCGATGCCTTGTCTTTGTCATTGTCTCCCCTTGAGAAACATGAAAATCTTCTAAAAACCATCGGCTATTTCTGGTCTGATGCTCTGAACTGCTTCATGTTCGGCCATGGCCCCATGACACCAACTCTGTTAGACGTGGTGATGATTACTGGTCTGGACGTCACATCACCCAGCCCCTCTGCTTTTATGCTGCCAAAAGTCCCCTTCAAGCTTTCTTCCAAAACAGATTGCACGAACTGGGGTGCTTATCTTCGAAGCCACATGAAAACTAAGGGCCCTGTCACAGAGAAAGAACACACGGCCTTCCTCAATTTCTGGCTGGAACATTTCATATTCTGTGGCCCTTCCCTTGCTCCAACCAAGAATTATCTTCCCTTGGCCTACGAACTTGCCAGAGGCACTCAACTTGGCCTCGGCAAACTGTTCCTTGGAGAAGTCTATCGATATCTCCAGTTGATGTCTGTCAAACTATCCTCCCACATAGCAGTCAAAACAGGAGGTCCTTGGTGGTTTATTCAACTATGGGCTCAGCTGTACTTTCAAAACCATATCCCAAACTTCCCCCTTTTGGCAAGTTGCACCTTTCCAGATGCCAAAGGGAAGCAGATCCGATGCACCAGCTACGGCCAAGCTCTGTATAGCCTGCCAGGTAGTAAACTGATCCCTCATGAAGCATCCAAGTGGTTCAGCATTTTCTTCCAAGGCCTGGACAATCCTATCTTCTTTCCTTACACGGAGGAATCGGAAAATTTTGAAAATCCAATCTCCTTCAGGCTGGACAACTTTGCCGATGACACTAGCACTCGGCAGCTATTTTCCACCGTGATCCGTCCCTGCTTCCTCCCAGTTGGCATGAGCACATCCAACAGAATAATCAAGCCTGGATACGAGTTCTACCAGCCGGTCGTAGCAGCTCGGCAATTTGGCCTTGGGCAAGTACCTCCTCATTTCTTTCTCCACCACCTCACAGAGAGCAGAGCTGACCTGCCCGATCCTCTCACCAGTCAGAGGTGTTATTCTTTCTTCGATGCTCTGACCATCCCAATTCCTAACAACCTCACTTTCGCTTCATCAACCGATGGTTTTGAGAACTGGTGGTCGATGTGGAAGACTCATGCCTTCAGGAGAGCTCTGGGACCATTGCTGGAACAGCTCGATGCTGAATATGACATCCCCGTAGAACAGGTACTGCTACTTGTAAATTTTCTTGATGCAGCTCACGACGATTCTTTTAATATCCTGCTCTGTCTCCTTGCAGCAACAAGATGGTCCAGAACCTACCAACGAGGATGGCTCCCCCTTCGAATTCTTCCCACCAGCTCCTGTGGTCCTTTTCTGCAAAAACTCGCCACCTTTGAAACAGGTCGTGATGCAGAACCAGCCGATATCACCAAAATCGGCTTCCAAGAGCCAAGCAACTTCCGGGTCAGCTGCCTCCCGAGTTCCAACTAAAACAAGAACGGCGGTGAGGAAGATAGTGGCCAAGAAAACTTTGAGGCGCCGGAGCCCTTCTCCAGAGATCTCGCACGTACGCTGATTCATGCCTTGGTTGATCTCATTTATCTTTGTAAACATGCTCGTGCTTACCAACTCTCCCTTTCTTACAGGTCTCCATCGAAGACACCTCCAGCGAGGAAACACAATCCAATCGAGGAGATTCGAGCTTAGCAGATTCTGAGAGAACCACCACACCGAGCCAGCCAGATGTGCCACCATCGGCTTCCAGGAAAAGGCCTGTTCCTGAACCTGTTGCCCCCCGAGCAGCAGTCGAGGCGGGGCAAGCTGTGAGCCCCAAGAGAGCTCGCAAGGGACTGCAAACTTCTTCTTCGAGCCAGGAGGCGTCGAAAGTAATTATCCTCCATACTCTTACCACTCCTTTTTTATGCCGATTCATTGCTATTCACATCGGCTAAGCACCTTTCATGCAGACGAATGACACTTCTAGTGGGAAAGTCGGGGAAGTGCCGACGCCTTCCGCAAGCCTGGATCTAGTAATCCCTGAAGGTGTAGATGAAACGGTTGCCAATCTGGCCAAGCCCTCAGCAACAACACACGAGCCGATTGTCTCGCCGTCGGCTATCCCCCTGATCTCAGGAGAGGTATGTTCGCTTCTTTCGACTCATCCTTCCCTGTTTGACGCATACTGACGCCACTTCTGCCTGCCAGGGTTGTGATATCTCAGGCTTGCTGACGTTCGACCCTGAATCCATCGAACCAGCTCCCTCTGCCGCCAACGATGAACCACGAGCAAGCGCTGTTCTACCTCAACTCCAGCGTCTCAAAGCCTTGCTGTCCTCCCCAATCGAGAGGTTGGTCGAGGGTTCTGAAGAGGTGAAGAGTGTTCTTGACGAGATCAAGGACCAACTCCCGGTAGCATTGCAGGTGAAGCTTTGGCCAGTTGTGACTCTGTCTTTCTACGGGTCAAGGGTGAAGTTGGCTCGTGAGAGGATCAATCTATGCCACGCCCAACTCCCACTGAAGGCCGATATTGCAGCCAAATGTCAGCGGCTCAATGAGAAAAAGGCGTCTCTGGATGCCAAAACTGACACCTCTGTTAGCACCGCCGAGCTTGCATCCTTAAAAAAGGAATTGGAAGATCTCGAAGAGAAGGTCCGGGCGACTAAAAAGCTCATTCATGACAAGGAAGCATTCATCGCCCGCTCCCAAGACGAAGCAGAAGGCCTCAAAGCTCAACTGAAGACTGATCTGGCAGAAATACGTGCCCTGAGCAAGCAGCTAGTGACGGGCAAGGACGATGATGACGTAGCCGAGATCGCCGAGGTGGATCGTGTCCGTGTTGACGCCCTCCGTGCCTTCGAGGCATTCCTTCAGTAGCTTATTCATGTAACCTGACACCTGCTCGTAACAGTCTGAACCTCGAGAGTCGATGGCTGTGCATTGTTTTTTTTTTGGCCGATTTCATGTATCGGCCCCCATATTTCACTGTTCATCATCCCACATGCTTGGGAAATATTAATCTTGGCCGATTTCATGTATCGGCCCCCATATTTCACTGTTCATCATCCCACATGCTTGGGAAATATTTCTTGAGATGCTGACCGTTGACAGCCACTGGGAATTTCACACCGTCCAGCTCCTCAAGCATGTACGCGTTGCCCCTTAAAACTTGGTCGACCCTGTATGGCCCATGCCAATTTGGAGACCATTTACCGTATGCTGCATCCTTAGTTCCCAATGGCAATACAGCTTCCCATACCAGATCACCAACGTGGAACTCCTTTGGTCTCACCTTCTTATTATATGCACGAGCTACCTTGGCTTTGTTCTCTTTAATTTTCTCAAGCGACCACAGCCTAAGTTCAGTTAAATCCTCAACACTGTCACTCATCAGGGCTGCATATTCTTCAGTTGTTAGATCGAGCGACCACAGCCTAAGTTCAGTTAAATCCTCAACACTGTCACTCATCAGGGCTGCATATTCTTCAGTTGTTAGATCGTTCTGAAAAGTGACACGTCTCGACCCAGCCGTAATCTCCCATGGCAATACGGCTTCTTGTCCATAGACTAGATGGTATGGCGAGGTTTTTATCGCTCCATGACATGACATGCGATAAGCCCACAAAGCTTCTGACAAAACCTCGTGCCAACGCCTAGGGTGCTCGTCGATTTTTCTCTTGATCAGCTTGATAAGGCTCTGATTGGATGCTTCAGCTTGCCCATTTGCTTGAGCATAATATGGAGATGATCGGATCAGCTTAATTCCCGTGTCCTCGCAGAACTCTCTAAACTCGTGAGAAATGAAGACCGAACCTCCATCGGTCGTGATAGTTTGGGGAATCCCGAATCTATGAATGACATGTTCTTTCACGAAATTGATAACATCCTTCGAGTTTACTGACTTCATAGGGACGGCTTCTACCCATTTAGTGAAATAATCCGTAATGGCCAAAATCCACATGTGGCCTTTGCTTGATGGAGGATTGATCTTGCCAATCATATCCATGCCCCAACCTCGGAATGGCCAAGGCTTGATGATGGGGTTCATCGCTGATGCAGGTACCATCTGAATCTTCCCGAATTTCTGACATGCTTGACACCCTTTATAGTACTTAAAACAGTCCTCAAGCATGGTGGGCCAATAAAACCCTGATCGCCTGATCAACCATTTCATCTTGTGAGCCGATTGGTGAGTTCCACAGGCGCCTTCGTGTACCTCGTGTAGAAGCCGATTTGCCTCGGCTGGCCCTAGACATTTGAGCAATAGCCCTTCCAGAGTCCTGTAGAACATGTCATCCCCAATAAGCACATACTTCATGGCCTTGTACCTTATCCGTTTAGGTGCCCCCCGAGCCGAATCTTTCAAGTAATTGAAGATATCGGCTCTCCAGTCGTCCGTCTCCAGGAACTGTACCTGAACATGAGTTCCATCTGCTATGTCCTTGTAGCCTGAAGCCATTTGTGCGAGATCATTCGCCTCAGTATTCTGCGATCGCGGGATCCAGTTAAAGTTTAAGTACCTGAACTGTGCCATCAGCTCACGGCATTGCAACCATAATGGGAAGAGTGACTCGCTCTCACACTTGTATTCGTCCGTGAGTTGGGAAATCACCAATTTGGAGTCTCCAAAAAGTTCCACTGCTTCTGTTCCGGCTTCAATGAGCAACTCCATTCCCTTGCGTATTGCCTCATACTCAGCGACATTGTTGGTGCAAGGGGTAGATAGCCTGATGGAGAAGGAATATGTTGCCCCCCGGGGCGACACGAGTAGAATGCCGATGCCGCAACCATCATCACAAGCCGATCCATCGAAAAACATAGCCCATGCACGTACATACAGTGCTGCTATATCAGTGTTGATTCGTTCAGCAATAAGATCGGCCAATGCCTGTCCCTTAACCGCTTTGGCGGGTTGATACCGGATATCAAATTCCGATAATGCAAACATCCATTTGCCGAGTCGGCCTTTCAACACAGGAGCCGACAGCATATGTTTTATGACATCTGATTTGCATATGATGATAATCTCTGCTGACAGCAAGATGTGTCGCAGCTTGGTGCAGGTGAAAAATAGGCAGAGGCATAACTTCTCGATCTCAGGATATCTCGTCTCTGCATCTAGCATCCTTCTGCTGATGTAAAACACAACTCGCTCCAGACCATCATAAACTTGCACCACCACCGAGGCGATGGACGTGTCAGCCACCGACAAGTAAATGTAGAACGGCCTATCCTGCTGCGGTGGAACCAACACTGGCGGCTTCGTTAGATATTCTTTGATCTCGTCGAAGGCTCGTTGTTGTTCTGTCCCCCAGCGGAACTCCTCATCAGATTTAATTTTCACCAGTCCCATGAACGGCTCTATTCTTCCTGACAGATTGGAGATGAACCTTCTGACGAAGTTGATCTTGCCGATGAGACACTGCAGTTCTTTCTTCGTGGTAGGTGGCTTCATTGTTCGCACTGCCTCCTGACTTTTCAGGCCGATCTCAATTCCGCGTTCATGGACCAAGAAACCCAAGAACTGACCGGCCGTCACACCGAAGGCACACTTCTTTGGATTCATCCGTAGCCCGAATTTTCTGGTTCGGTCCAGGACGCGTCGCAGATCGTCCAAGTGTCCTTGTACTGAAGCAGACTTGACTACCACGTCATCGATATAAATCTCCACCAGCTTGCCGATCAGATCATGGAAAATGTAATTCATGGCTCTTTGGTATGTGGCGCCGGCATTCTTCAGTCCAAATGTCATGACTACATATTCAAACAACCCCACCGAACCTGGGACTCTGAATGCAGTCTTGTGTATATCTTCTGGAGCCATAAAAATTTGATTGTAACCGGCATTGCCATCCATAAAGCTCAAGACCTTATGACCAGCAGCTGCGTTGATCAATGTCTCTGCTACCGGCATCGGATACTCATCCTTTGGAGTGGCTCTATTGAGATCCCGAAAATCTATGGCAACACGCCATCGGCCATCCTTTTTCTCTACAGGTACGATACTAGAAATCCACTCAGCATACCTGCATGGCCTGATGAACCCAGCTTTCAACATTTTCTCGATCTCTTTCTTGACTTCCTCTAAAATTTCGGCCTTCATCTGTCGTGCTCGCTGCTGGAATGGCCGAAACCCTTTTTTAAGCGGGAGCCGATGCTCAATGATGCTCCTGTCTAACCCGGGCATCTCCGTATAGTCCCAGGCAAATCAATCTGGATATTCTTTCAACAAAGCTATCATCGGACCCCGCAGATTCGGATCTAACTTTTTGCTGATAAATGTCGGTCGTGGCTTATCCCCAGGACCGATGTCAATCTCCTCTAGCTCATCAGCGGATGTAAACCCATACCCCAGCTTTCCGTCACCTGCTAAATCGATGCTGAACACAGGCCAAAAGTTTGGTGAGGATAACAAAGATAATTTGGGCCAATTGCCAGAATCGGCCCCCTTTTTGATTGCATTACTCAAGGAAGGTTTACAACTTATTTGTGCTCTACAATGGTAGGGAATCTCCCTACTACGACTACATGACATGCTTGTCGTAAGATCACTGCTTTTTATTTTTTGTGGCCGATCACAGGGATCGGCCTTACCACGCACAATCGTGGGCTTTGCTACTCTGTCAGGCCAGTGGATAAGACCAGCCTCACCCCGTTTTTTGTAGCTTCAATGCGCTCACAGCCGTCTAGACTGACTCCAGAGATCGGCTCTTGGTCTTCTGCGTCCCAAATGTTCATGCCAGCTATTGAGATCTCGATCGAATCATCTGCATGAATGACTTCCACTTCATCTCCATCCCACTGTATCAGGCATTGGTGCATCGTGGATGGAATGCAGCAGTTAGCGTGAATCCAATCCCTTCCCAGCAAGACAGCGTAGGTGCTTTTGCTGTCAACAATGAAGAACGACGTAGGGATGGTTTTTCTACCCACGGTCAGATCCACGTTCAAAACGCCTTGCGTTTCTGAAGCTTGGCCATTGAAGTCGCTTAGCGTGACGTTGGTTTTGATCAGATCTGCAGTGGAGCGTCCCAAACGCCGCAGCATGGAGTATGGTATTATATTGACTGCCGCTCCGGTGTCAACCAACATCTTGCGGACAGGCTGCCCATTGATATAACCTCTCAGGTACAGGGCTTTCAGATGTTTGTAGCCCTTCTCCCGTGGCTTTTCAAAGATAACCGGCCGTGGGCCGCAGTCAAACTGTGCCACTGGTAGTTCTTCGGTTCTTGGAGCGCAAAACTCTGACGGAAGTATGAACACCATGTTTGTGCCAGCCGATGTCTTCGCATCGGCTTTTACTGGTTTGGGGCGCCACTCTTTCTTTTTTGGACGGGCCTCCGTCTCCAAGGTTTGCTGAATTTTCACGGCCAGATCAGGCCGGGCTTTCCTTAAAGTGTGGAGGTACTGCGCTTCGGCTTCCTCCAAGCTACGTAGCCGCTGAACTCTACACTTTTGGGAGTGTCTGAGTCCATCGGGACACCACCTTGGCCGGTGATATCTATCTTCTTCTTCATCCTCTGACTCCTCGAGATCTTTTGCTCGAGATGACTCCTCTTGTCCGTTCTGAGGCCGGAGAGGCCCTAGACGCTTGAACACTGAAACTGGACCTGTGTCATCCTTCTGCTGTCCACATTCCGGGCAGTTGTCGACTGTAGGCAATCGGCTCATTCCCGCATCCCAACAGTACTTGAAGAAAGGACAATCCCAATGTTTATCCACGCCTTCCTTTTCCTTTGACCTTCCCCTAGCGCGGTGCTCATATCCTTCATCATCTCTATCATGCCGACGGTATCTCCCATCGTATGCGTCGGTCCGACGATCTCTTTCATCATCTCTGTCGTACTGCCGACGTCGGTCATACTGACGCTCATACTTGTTAAGGAGATGCGTGGGGTGTGGCTTCTGATATCGCACGCTTCTCACTTGTTCCTCGGTTATATACCGCCTATCATCATAACGGGGCCGGTCGCGTGGACCGGCCTCTTCCTTTTCTTTGCCCCGGGAGTGGCCGCTTTCCTCCTTATACTTGGCATGGTGGTACACAGGCCCTGCCATGTTAATATCGAACGAGAAATCTAGCTGACGCCTCGTGGAGTGGCTGTGCTCTACCATGTTGATGCCAGGAAACGGGTTTGTGTCCACTTTCATGGCGAACTGCCCAAGGATCAGACGGCCCTGTTCTATCGCCGTTTGGATCTGGCGACGTAGCTCCTTGCAATCATTGGTGGTGTGGGTGAACGAGTGATGCCACTTGCAGTATGATCTCCCGTTCATCTCTTGCGCCGTAGGGATTTTATGGCCTTCGGGTAACTTCAGCTGCTTTTCCTTCAGCAGTAAATCGAATATCTGCTCAGCTTTGCTTACATCGAAGTCGAACCCTTTTGCAGGCCCTTGCTGTTTCACCCATTTGCAGGACACAGGATCTGCTCCCCGAGCCCATTCAGCCACGGCTATCTCCTGGTCTTCTACAAGATCCTCTTCTTCTGTATCGACCAGGCCTATCGGACGTTTGAACTTGTCTTGGTACAACTCAGGGTGGCGCTGCTCATACATTGTCAGTTTCTGGACCATGTGCGCCAGTGAATTGTATTCTACTTGGAAAGCCAGATCCTTGATCGGTGCTGAGAGACCCAACACGGCCAGCTCGACTGCTTCTTTCTCAGTTAAACGAGCCGAATAACATCGGTTCTTGACAGTCTTGAAACGCTGAATATACTCGGCTACCGTTTCTCCCCGCTTCTGCCGCACCTGCGCCAGATCGGCAATGCCAGCCTCGGTAGCTTCTGAATGATACTGAATATGGAACTGTTCTTCCAGCTGCTTCCAGGTCCGGATCGAATCTGGTGGCAACGAGGTGTACCACCCAAAAGCTGGTCCTGTCAGAGATTGCGCAAAGAACCTTACGCGTAACTGATCCGATGCTGAAATCATGCCTAACTGTGCCAAATATCGGCTCACGTGCTCGATCGAGCTAGACCCTTCTGAACCATTAAATTTTGAGAACTCAGGGAGCCGATACTTGGGTGGAAGCGGAATCAGATCATACTCGTTGGGGTACGGCTTGGAATAGCCGATTGTTCTCCTCTTCGGCACGAAGCCGAACTGGTCTCTCAAGATGGTACTGATTTGCTCCACCGTTTGAGCTGCAGGGGCTAAATTCTCATGACTCGTTCCGGTGGCATACTTAGCTAGCCACGCCTGTTTATCAGCGTCCATCCCGGACATCCCTGCTCCCGAAATCCCTACTCTGGAAACACCTGCCCCAGAAATCCCTGCGGTTGCAATCTGGTTCGTGCGCGTCAGGCTGTTGCAGTCCGGCACGTATGTGCACACATATCCATATGGGATTTCTTTAGGTGGTTCAAACAGGAATTGGTAATCGCCAGGATCACCTCCAATCTTGTAGACGACGTACGCCGGTGACCCCGGTGGCTCCGGAGCTGCAAGCGTGAATGGTAGCTGTGGCCTGGTCTGGAGCGGTCTTTCTCCCTGGTGAGTCCCTAGTGTAGGCCCCGACGGAGAGTACTGATGTTTCATGATCTCCTGAACCACGCGAACCGCGACGCGCTCGAAAGCGTTCACCAGGCTCTCAGAATGGCGGTGAAGAGAATGAGCCACCATGTAATTGACTTCCTGTCGCAGAGCTCTGGTGCGATCCTCTAAAGGAACAGACAGATCCACCTCATCGAGAGCGCCTTCGGGTGAGAACCCTTTCCACCTGATGCCATGCTTACGGGTCCTCTCAAAAGAGCCGATGAGATCGGCTTCGAAGAGAGCTTTGATATCATCATACCTCTTCTTGTGCTCATCAGGCAGATCGTCGTACGTGATTGGTCTGTCCCCCATCGCAGCGTCAGATGTTGATGCAGATGTTGTCTCTTGTCCCACTGGGCGTGCCAGAATGTGTTGCCTGTCAAAACCCACCGGCGAGCAGCGACGAGCAACACGAAGAGCCGGGAGGCTCCCAGAACTGCTGGTGGGCCCTGGTCCCTCGGGCAACGGCCCGCAAAACTCCGGCACACGTCCTGGCTGATGCAAGGGCGTGCCACCTGACCTATACCTGATCAGGAAGGTGATGGATTGCTTCGATTAGTTTCTTGCATGGCAGACACGTAAACATTAAATACGAGCCTCGATCGGCTCTCAGGTTTCCCTGTGAATCGGCTCATGTAGCCGATTGTCCCATGGATCTGCATTGGATCTACGATAACATGGGGTTTTGCTTTATCAATACAAGTCAAATCGATCTACGACAGTTTAACGCTTTCACCACATAATTGGAACATCCCACACGTAATTGAGCCTGGTAGATACGAAAGATAACAGAAAACTAACCCTAGAGGAGGCCAAAAAACCAACGTAGAGTCAATTCCCGGAACAACTCCTCTCGAATTGGCAAACCATATCCTTACGTACTACTGGATCGTTCAACCCGTTTGTGAGGCCTAACCATGCGGATATCAAACTAATCCTTGGAGAACAAGGAACAACTATGACAGATTGAATCGACTGAATAAAGATCAAGCAAGATGCTGCCCTTACACCCAAAATAGGTGCAAAGGCAGCGAGATCTCTAGGGGCAGCATGACTAAGCAAACATAACCAAAAGCACCGATGCTAGCCCAAACAGATCTATGATAACAGTATTACTCACCATCAACAAGGCTTCAGTACGAGCAACACCAAATAACACATAAGCAGATGCTGCCTAGATCGCGAGATGCGATCTAGGCAGCACGACGCTTACCTGAAAGAAACCCTCGAAACAAGGGGTGGCGATGCGCCGAGATTGTGTTTGTTGTGAACGTGGTCGTCCTTCTTTCTCAATAACCCTAGGTACATATTTATAGTCCGGAGACTTTCTATCTTTGGAATAACCCTAACAACTCTATCTCTTGTTTAAACCGAAACGTACTCTATCATAATATACAGATACACGGGCAATTAGCCCAAATCCACGCGCAAGGCCGATCCAGCCTCCAAGCCCATCTTGATTACGGCCCATCTCCTCATTTGGCCAAAATGTGGCAATAACACAAACGTTCCAGCTAAACTCTATCAATCGGCACAAATGGCCGTGCTCCACCGTCTCCACGGTAAAGAAATACCTGCATATGGTGTCAACATGTTCTGTGTCTCCCTTTTCCCCATCCCGGCTTATCTCACATGGGAATTCGTATCCTCTATTTTTCTCGACTAACTGGGGGAGCCCCCTTTTATCAAAAAAAATGGCATCTATCTATAGAGTAGAACAATATTGAACTTATAACTTGCTTTTGACTTTGTTCCTTATGCATGCTGCATACGGATGGCGTTTGGGAAGAGGCATCAATGCAGCATGGTGTGCTTCCACTTTAGGAATTAGGAGAAACGGCGGTTCATTTTTCTTATGAATTTAGCACTATGTTATTGTACAATTTTTCGTACTGAAGATAAGACAACCAGGCGCTCTCTGAAATGTGCCAACCATCTAAGAATAAAGAGATTCAGTATGCATGCTGCATACGGATGGCGTTTGGGAAGAGGCATCAATGCAGCATGGTGTGCTTCCACTTCGGGAATTAGGATAAACGGCAGTTCTTTATTTTTATGAATTTAGCACTATGTTATTGTACATTTTTTCGTACTGAAAATAAGACAACCAGGCGCTCTCTGAAATGTGCCAACCATCTAAGAATAAAGAGATTCAGAATGTAATAATCTCTCTGATCCTTTTTTATTATTTTAATAAAGTTTCAGCTAGATCTTGCTTCATTTAGAATTGGCATTGTTGTTCTTCAGATGGTTCATATTTGCAATTTGATTTTTTTTGCATAGGATCTGTATGTATGTGTCAAGTACATTATCAGCTTCA
Organism: Dactylis glomerata; assembly: GCA_007115705.1. Taxonomy (NCBI): domain Eukaryota; kingdom Viridiplantae; phylum Streptophyta; class Magnoliopsida; order Poales; family Poaceae; genus Dactylis; species Dactylis glomerata. Next base: position 4,075,630 of record QXEO01000411.1, on the reverse strand, counting down.
GATTATAAATAAGTCGAGCGGAAGGACCAGGCAATCTGTTCATCATCCTTTTATACAAGATGAGGCATTTTCCTTTCTATATGGGATACTGCTATCATGTTTGTCTTCAAGCATGATACTCGGGTATATGTAAACACTCCATTGTGTGACACAACTTCCCATTCTAAATAGCTACTTATTCTGTTCCTTTGTAAGCAGTAAGTTGTGCAATCTCTTCTATTGATTGCTAGATAGCTCATGATAGCATGATTAAATTATATCGTCGCTTATTTGGTTCTCTGCAAGCTATGCATGTTGTTCTAACAACATAATTGGGGGACATTTTTCTGGTGAATCTCACGTGCCTTTCCCCTAAAAAATCATGCTAATCAGACAAAGATAAAATATATTTAGGTTTCACATTATTTTAGCCGAGAACTCAAAATATGCATATTATTTTTAACACAAGTTATTAGCATGAATTCCCGCCGCAACGCGCGGGATTTTATCTAGTTTACTTAATATTACAAGCCAAAGTATGCAAAGACTTCAAGATCTTCCTCAGTTCATTGAGCATTCTCTTAAGTACCAGCGAAACGATTGAACTAAGTATCATTGGAGCTCAACAGCTTATTTAGTAAAGTTCTATGTTGCTCGGCTCAATTAGACTACACTAGTATATCCATTGATGAGGCTCCTTTCTTGTCCTTCGATGCGCCATAGGCTACTCCATAGTCCACGTCTTAGACTCCTCCTGGCTATTCATAGTAGACTTACCCACCTTTTGTTTTTTTAGATGGAAAACATTCCATTACTCGACAGGCTCAGCTAAATCGTTGGCTACAAAGACTTGTACAAAATATGGAGCATGATCTGCCCAAACGCTTCGGGAATCACCACACAACTTTGCACATACGTGGTGAGAATGTTCGCAACCTTATTACAAACCCTGGGGCAAAAACTAGCTTGAAAACAAATGTAATTTAAGAAAAGAGGCTCTTTTATCTCCTTCAAGAGAACACCATTTGCTCCCCGGCCGACTTCATCCCAGTTGATAGCCTGGACTAGAAGCTAGGAATCTGACTCAATTTGTATACCTGAGATGCCCATGTCTGAATAATCTTTAGGGCTTGGCTGCACACTTCTGCCCCTATTTGTAATTCTTCCCGCACCTGCACCAAATACAACCCCTGTTGAATCACGTACCAGAAATCCCCATCCGCCGCTCTTGGAGAGACCACAAATCCCCACCTTTTCCTCGGAAGCTTCATCATCCATGCATGGTCACAGTCTAAAAATAGGTTTAAGAAGGTATCTATGAGTATGAGCTTACTCAACAAGTAGAATAGGAAATGTTTAATGCACTATCTACATCCTTTAACCAAAGGTTATTGGCTAGTGTGAGTTTTTGTAAAACATTTCTTCAAAAGTCAAGTTTATTTTAAAAAACTACATTCATCAGCCTTCATGGGTTGTAGAAGACCTCACGGGGTGCCCTTCCCACTTTAGAGAGGTGTGTACTTTTCCCATAAACATCATTGTCCTTGTTTCTTTCTTCTCACACTTTCTTGGTATGTGGCCCAGTCCAAGTTTATCCAAGTCATGTTGAGTATATCTGTCATTTTTAATGCATTCCAGGCCCACGGTAGTATTCATATACATGCTATAACCTCGACCAGTCCATTACAATCCATCTAGGATGGGGAAACAAAAACGATACACCCCACGGTGAACAAAATTTATGTGTGGCCAAAGGAGGCTCACGGAACGGGTCGGCGTAGTACCCACATTGGCAACAGCCTTTACAAAATATGTGTTTCCATTTTTATTGACAATGGCCATTCAATAATCCCCATTTCAAATACTAGTCGATAATCCGTGCTCCAGCACGGGCTTGCTGTCAAAGATAAATGGTATGGAAATAGTAGTTTGTGATCATATGAATAAATGTATTGATACAACTAAATGGAGATGCATGCCTTTTGACATATGAGTTAAAAGTTATACTCACATATTGCCTTTTTTATTTTGAAACTAAGTACCGATGGTTAGCTTTTAAATGGAGATGGTTTGTGAGGGTCAAACATTGCATAAGCAAATTAGTGATTGATTCGAAGTACAAAAGAACAAAAGTTAATCAAATTATGTAGAGTCGAAAAATACATAGTCATCAGTTTTTATTAGACAATGTTTAGAATTTAGCATCTATTAAATTGTATGATAAAGTAAAAGGATATTATTTTACTCTCTCCTTTCTTGATATAAGATGTATAGTTTTCTTGCACGAATATTAATGCATAGGCTGGGAGGGCAAATCTCTCTGCCTTAGACAGTTAATACTCTAGATGATCACGTGAGATTGGAAGGAAAATAGAAAAAAAGACCTAAATATATCAAAGCAAGCCATATAAGAATTAAAAGAGGGATTGAAGTGGACCATATATAGAAGTTTGATTGACCTAAAGAACGGAATTGTTACCTTCGTTAACATATGAAGAACCAAAAATCTTCATGCTCGTACATGATTGTAGGAAAAAGTAAAAATAAGAATCAAATATGAGGTCAAACTGTTTACTTCCTATCAATCTTCGTCGATTATTACAACATCAGAGTATTTTATTACAACTGTAAGCTCCTCCATCTTACATCAAAATTGGCTAAACTAATATATGTCTTCCATCCATGGTGATAAACATTTTTTTTCTTATACTGCCAATTTTTTGTTATAACAGGTTGTGCAGCTACGAATATTTTCTGTTGGTAGTATAAGATGGGCATACCAGTTGTACTGAATAACTTAAGTTAAACTTTGATATCATAGAAATGTATTGCAAGGTTAGTTAGTTACTAAAATAATATATGCTTTAATTTGCGTGTGCTGCGCACACCTTATTTTGTAGAAGCCACCAGCAAACAGGACCATCCCACCTTGATGAGATTATTAAACCAACCGGACAATTCCTTTGTAGTACACGGCACCCTGGTGAGATAAAATCAATGTGTGAGCACTCATGTTTAGAGTAAGCAACAACATTTAATAGGTCAGAAGGAGTAGTTGTAATTTGTAACAGTCCAATTATTATACAGAAATAATCACATTCGTCAACAAATTTCGGAGGCTTCAATTTTAATACGTCTGAACCTACAACATGAAAAATCTGATGGCACCCTGAGAAGAGCTTTGCTATGCCGGATAGACTAAACAATCATGAGTACGGACACGTATTTGGTAGAAGCAATGCATCATATATTTACCTGATGTTGCTGCCTGGCGGCCCTCCGGCAACGCAATCAATCGATGTTAATATCTGCCTCACAATTTCACTTTGCCTCGAGGTTCAAAGCAAGACACATATGGGACGACAGGCCGGCAGCAACGGCAGAGAGGAGAGGCTTCTCCGCCTGTAGCACGTGCAAGCATGAGAAGAGTTTTTTTTTTAGATCTATAAGCACGAGAAGAGTTGGGAGCAATGATGGCTGCTTGATTTTAGACGCCTGGCCGCCAGCAGCAGATCGAAATCGGAGATATTTTTATTTGTCTCACAATTTCCCTTTGTCTAGATCAAAGCAATACATGAGGCACGGGAGAGCCTTTTTTTTTGAAAATCAATACCACGTATATTTATAGCAACAAATAGTACATGGTAGAGTTACACGAGCTGTCTTTGACGATTACAAAATAAAGTCTAAAAGAAACTAGCAAATCTTCGAGGTCTTCAAATTCTTTCTTCTTCCATGACACAATTTTGTACTTTTCTGAAGGCAGCCCAAGATAGATACCAAACCATAAACCTGTAAATACCAATGGAGGTTCTCCAATAATTTTAATTTGAGCCGCAATGCCAAGGCTACGTGCACGCGCGCAACCATTGAAGTAGTCAATCCACATCGGCAAGAGTACCAACATCAGTATGTCAGGGCAAAATAACCGGACAACTTGATCGCCGTCGCTGGGGAGTCGAGGGTACGAATCACCATTGTCGAGGATGTAGCCGCCGGGACAAATACTGCGAGGATAATTCTGCTCGCGGCAACCAAGAGAAAAGATCCAAAATCGATCTGGCGAAGCAAGATCTGAAGGACCATACCTAAAGGAGTTTAATCTTCCAACACCACCATTGACGTCGGGAGGAAGATCTCGTCATCGATCGAAGGGTCGGAGATCAATTATTGTCGATGATGCCATCTCCATTGACAGAGGCCACAAGAAAATGGCTACTAAACCCTAATCTAATCTTGTAAAAAGACTACTTTTATCAAAACCTCCACTCATAGATCAGGTTCCCCACCCCTCCTGACACCGGCGAGGCCGGCCGAAGGAGGAGGAACCAATCTATGGTGGAGTAGGAGGAGAGATGGAGGCTAGGTCAAGAGGCGGCGGCTGAGTACGAGGCACGGGAGAGCCTTCTCGTCCTTGAGGCCGTGCGTGCAATCGAAAGAGTTGGAAGCAGCCATCGGTAGGGCCAACGTATCGAACGACTGTTAATAGTCTTGAGTTTTATCGGACGGATTATTTTCGCTTTAACATGAGGATTAACGTGGAGCCTTCTACGGTGCCTCCAATTAGTAAATATAAGATGGAATCATTGCTAACTTTTTTTTGAAATCTCCAGTGATGATGATAATGAGGACCTCATGAAGGAGAAGATGAAGCCCAATTTCAGGACTACACCAAGCTAGAGAGATCTCATTGAAGATTGGCACGGCAGGACGACCTACAATATGCAATGATTTAGTCTAAGGTTGTGTCATCAATTTATATTTGTGTTCATGTTATTTATTAGCAAGATCATGTTGTGGGCCACTTAGGATTTTGTGTTTCAGTTTGGGCCTTTCGGTTTGGGCATGTCCAACCATTTGGTCTGCAGGTCTCCTATATAAAGGAGTTGGTGGCTAGGGTTGGAGGGAGTTCAGAAATTAGGTTTAAACATTGTGCTACATGGGAGTATCACCCCTCCGGGGATGACGCTATCGGTTATCTATCTTATCGAGTTAATTGTTGTGAAGGTTATTGTGTTCATCAACGATTATCAGGCTCGGTTTTGAGGCGTGTTGTTTATCTTCATGTTGCTTGCTAGATTCGTTATGTCGGTGTACTGGATTCTGGGGTATCCCGGTCCACCTGCTCCTGGGCCACCTCAACGGCCCATCTTCAGCGACAAGGAGCAGGAAGAAGATTTAAGCCCAACAACGAAGACCCTCATGAGGAGGAGCCTCACAAGGAGAACGACGATGAAGCACAGAAGAAATGAAGAGCCCCTCACGAGGAATCCCTCATGAGGATGAAGGCCAAGTCTGCATTCCCCGGCGCAATCACGCGTTCATGAAGGGATAAGACAAGAGGGAAAGCACGTCACCCATGCTGCCCCGACATGGAAGCGACCGCTCCTATCGTGCCTGCATAAAGCTGCGTGGCGGTTGTTGCTTTCCTGCCAAGATCAGCATGGACGGTGCAGCGCGCCAGGGAAGGACATCAGCCTTCCCCAACCACTCTCGTGGACCGGCGCCCCTGCTCTTCATAGACCAAGACCACCAAAGATTGTAGCGGGATAGCTGTCATACTCCTTGGCTGTGTTTGTGGCAACCCCTTCCCCAAGTTGATGAGGGGAAGGAGGACCTCGGCGCTATAAAAGGAGAGGAAGCTGCCCTTAGAAGGGATATCCGAATCCTAAGTTCTAGCTAGGCTAAGTAGGTTCTTCTACCTCCAGCCAGTTAGAGCTTTGTAACCAAGACCTTGTATGCCTCGTGAGGTCTCGTAGTGCAATACAAGAAGGCAGGACGTAGGGGCTTCACCTCACCACGAGGGCCCTGAACCTGGGTAAAATCGGTGTCGCTCTCTGTCGTGCGGTGTACTCTCCGGCTTGTTGAGTCCTTTGTCACCATAGTTCGTCGCTCTCTTGATCTCATGCATACAGCCCCTGCATTCGATACCCTTGGGTCCTTCCTGTGGTACCTGTGTTCTTGCGACACAAAATCCCTCGACATTTGGCGCGCTAGGTAGGGGGCTATGGTGTTTTTTCTAGATCTGCTTCGACATGGCTGACGCCAATGCACGACTTGAACTCCTTTGCCGCCGCAACGCTGCCCGGGGCAACACCGAGCCGATCATCCGTCGTCAGCCTGCCTCGGCCGAGGTGGAAGAGGAAGAAGATCTCGAGTCTTCCTACATCCTGTCTGAGCGCATGGATCCTTCGCTCTCCTTCACCGCTACCGCTACATCTCGTGCTCGCTCGGGAAGACAGTTGACTCCTGTGTAGGCTCTCGCCATGGCACATGAGTTACTGCACTACCAACCCGCTGAGGGCGGCCGCGAGGGGTGGCTCGCTCAAATCGCTGAGCTCGTCGTCATCGCTAACGAAGACCCGGCCCTAGGGGTCGCCCAGGGTGCAGGAGCGCTAGATCTGGCGACAGGGCCCCATGCCTTGGGTGCCGAAAACGGCAAATTTGCTCCAGCAAAGAGGGCGGCTTCTCATGCGGCGTCCTCGCCGTGCGGAGAGCCAAGCTACCAAATCGTCCAACGCGCTCCGGAAGACTCACACGTCTCCCTTGAGCGCCGCCAAGAAAATCATGACCGTGCCATCGATGACATCGGCAAAGCAGGCAAGAAAGTCAAGGTTCCCGACAAGCTCTTCTACAACCCCGGGTTCCTCACTCTCGCTCGCCAACAACGTTACCTGGTCTGGCCTGACAAGTTCAGGCCAGACATCGGCGTGTGTTACGACAGATCCTCCAACCCCGTCGAGTTCCTCTAGCTCTACATCGTCGCCGTCCAGGCCATGCATGGAGATCAGCGCATCATGGCCAACTCGTTCCCCATGGCCCTTAAGGATGCAGCGTGAACTTGGCTCATGAACCTTCTGCACGAGTCTGTTACCTCGTGGAAGGATCTGTGCCGGCACTTCGTCGCCAACTTCATGCCTTCATACGAGCGCTCCACCACGAAAAACAACCTCAAGGCGGTGCATTAGTACAAGGGTGAGACTCTTCGACAGTACATCTAGCACTTCAGTCAAGTGCGAAACAAGATTCCTCGGATCTCCAACAAGGAGGTCATCTCTGCATTCTCCACGAGCGTCGCCGACATCAAGATGAAGGAGAAGCTGTCCATGAATGATGAGCTGACTTTCATGGTCAGGCTCTTTGAGATCAGTGGCAGGTGCACCAAGTCCGAAGAAGGGAGGCTCTTTGTGCACAATATGCCAGAGGCATCTCTCCCAAAGTCCAAGACGAAGGACCCCAAGTGCAAGGAGGCTGTTGTCCTCGTGGTGGAGCCCGAACAAAAGCACCATCGCGGAGACCGCTTTGAGCGCGACAAGGGCGGACGACGCCGTTACTACATCCTCCACAAGCGTGACACCCACAATACTGATGATTGTTGGGTCATATGGAAGTTTCAGGAGGAGAATGGAGTTACAAAGCGCCGCAGGAGCAGCCATATCTACGGCCGAGGCGGCTCCCAAGGCGACCGCCGCAACAATGACCGAGATAAGGGTCACCGACGTGACAATCCATCACGCGTGGATCCCGAGCCTTTACCGCTGCCTCTAGCAGCCAACGATCATCGCGAAGAAAACCAAGAGGGCTACCCGAAGCCCCAGGGCTTTGCAGCTTGCCTCCTGGGAGGAGCTCAAGCTCCGCTATCGAATCGTCACTTCAAGCAGCTGTCGCATGAGATCGTGGCGACACATCCGAGCTCCAGCAGCCCCAGGCTGAAGTGGTCCTCCAACAAGCTCGGCTTCGACGAGGATGATCATCCAATCTCCACCAAGGCGGTTGGCACAATTCCCATCGTGTGCACGCCAACCATTAACAACATCGTCGTCAATCGTATTCTCATCGATGGAGCGGCAGGCCTCAATATCATTTCTGTCGGGGTCTTCAAGAATATGCAAGTGCCATATCATCGGCTCATGCCTACCCGACCGTTCTTTGGGGTGAGTGAGGGTTCTACCACGCCTATCGGGCATGTTCTCCTACCCATCACCTTTGGCACACGGGACCAGTATAGGACAGAAAGCCTCAACTTCGACGTCGCCTACATCGCACTACCCTACAATGCCATCCTCGGCTACCCAGCCTTGGCCAAGTTCATGGTGGCGACGCACCATGGCTTCAATGTCCTCAAGATTCCCAGCGCCCACGACACTATCACCATGCGCTGCAACGAGAAGGATGCTCTCCGCTCAGTGGAGCACGTCTACCGTGAGGCTGCCACCATGTTTCCCGCCGATGAAGATCTGCTGGAGCATTCGGGTGACCTCGCGAGGAAGAAGCTGCCCGTGTTGCAAGAGCAGGCTGCCGCAAAGAAAGTTGCGCTCAAGCCACTTCTGCTCGGCTTGTCCGAGAAGAAGTCTTCGGCATGTCCGTCAGCTGAGCCAAGCGAAGATCTCGTCCATCCCATGCTGGACATGAGCATTGGGGAAGCTGCAACATCCTCAGGGAGGAGGCCACAGTTCACCCAAGAGCGCTCCGTGTGGGGACCCCGAATTACCCATCCGGAATACCCGATATGCATACAATTCACGATCCCATGATCAGTGTGTCGTGAATCCACATATCCGAGTTGATAACAGAATTACATCATCCATTACAGTACCGAATAATACTTACAATTGGTCACCTGACCAAGTATGATATTGCCATGCAGGGCAAGTCTACCACTAAGTAGCGGATACCAAGCAGCGTTGATGACCCACGTCATGCCTACTACCCTATAGGCAACTGACTGGGAGACGTTCCTAGTTCGCACCGGTGTCATCATATCCATCACCATCTTTATCAAAGTCTTCCTCCAGTTCTGACCAAGTTAATAGCCAGGGACAAAGCCGTGAGTACATTTTGAATTGTACTCGCAAACCATCTAAAGGTAAGGAGTTTGATATGCAGTATGGCTGTAGCAAGGAAAGGCTCCAATCTAGTTTATTTTCTTTGAAAACCTTCTTCTCGTGTTGATATAGCATGTCGAGAAACATGTTCTACAACATCTCTATATCCTTACTAAAATCTTTTATAAAATAGTTTTAGTAAAAATCTCTAGGAAGGGGGAAACCCCTTTTTATTTCATAAACCAGGTCAATCAAAGATGACCACCTCCAATTCCTCGGAAGTACCCTACAAGTACTCCGAACCATACCTGTGCCACGGCAGTACCCTCCGAGTACTCCGTCCAGCACATTCCTCCATTTTTTCCGAAAACCACTTTTAAAACCAAAACTGACACAGGTTAAGTATGGCCATTCCAACCGTCCATGACCGAGGACTCGGCTATTCGAATATATTACACTCTGCAGAGGTTGTACACTTTACCCACACCATTCGATAAATCCGCCGGGATACCACTACGGACCGTCATACACAAGTATGTGGGGTTCGGATAATCAAACAGAGCCTTCCATCTATCTACCTTAGCACGGGTGCCTGCCCTGTGGAGTTAACCTCCCCGCAAACCCTGGCAGCCAACCTCCATTTCCTCGAGTGTAGCTCCAGTGCCACGGCGGGAGAACCCAAGTGTCTTCCGGACGGGTAGCCTATTGGCGGGCCCGTTACGCTGTTTCCCACCACTTGCGACAACCCAGATTTCGGGGTCCTACAGACCCTTATATAGTACGAGGCTCCCTGCACTATAGCAGATAAACTTTGGACTAAGCCCCGTCCCATACCGGGGTAATGTGGTTGCACGGGTTAATTGGTTTGGCGAACACTTATACACAATGCCACTTTTATAAAACCACCAACTCCTTTAGCTCCCATGTCCAACTACATTTTTCCAAAATCATTTGAAAACATTTTAGTGGAGTAGATACTACTCCAAGGTTTTCAAAAACATTTTCAAAACTTTTCCGAGAGTTTTCCCATCCTAGAGTTTTTGGCTCCACTACAAGTTTTCCAAGGACTTTGATGCTAACCATCAAGTCTCTAATAGAGGGGTGTTGAGTAGGTAACAAGGGGTTTCATCTCTATGGATGATATCAAGTTGACTTGTGGAGCTAAGTCACCAACTATTGCTACAGGGAACAATAGCAATATAGAAACAATGCATAATAAGAGGAACAGTAGTAAAACAATGCAAAATGTAATATTAGGATTCAGATATGCAACAAGTAGATGGCTTGCCTTGAATAGCTATGTCCATGGGCTCCTTCCTTAAAAGAAGTACTCAAAGTGTTCCACTTCCTTCTTATGCATTCTTGAGGTAGTCCTCTTCCTCTCCGATGGCGTTCGAATCTAGAATCGCAAAATGAAAGAAAATCATTCAATCACCACACAAGCATGCAAAGGTGCAAACATTTATTATGCAAACTCAAACACACAACCAAAGAGGGAGGGTGAAAACATTCTCTCCTATAGGGGTGCAATACAACAATATCAAGTTTCCGATTATTTTCCCTACTTAAAAATAGGGTTTTCACACTAGGACTCAACACTAATAGATAAATAACAAGGGGTACACTCCTCAATTGTAGGTACTAGTGACCTGTAAGACACTAAAATGAGTGACTCTTGCTTCAGAACATACTATTCCTATTAACAAGCAAATTCAGAAATACACAAAGCCATTTAAGCACTTTGATTAACAAACAAAGCGATAGGAACATATAATAGGCAAACAAGGTACCTATAGATATCCCACAACAATACAAACCCAACAAAATTGGATTTGCAATTTTCTGATTAACAGAGAATATACTAAGCATTTTATAGTGAAAATAACTACTGATTCAGAGATAAATCTACCAGAAAATCATACAAGCTCAGAAAATTTTATCCCTTGGTCAGTAGCAAGAATTAACAGTACATGATCACCCAAAATTGGTTTCACCCAAAAATACCTCACAGAAAAAGTTTTATAATTCCCTAAAGCCAGATCTAGTATTAATTTGCAAGAACAACCATGCTAAAAATAAAGACTTAAATGCAACCAGGCCAGTGGCATGTGAAAGGTACTACAGAGGGCTTCTCTACAAAATTGGATTCAATCCAATTGGGTCTCTAGATCTCAAGATATGGATTTATTAGTGAAAAGGATACATTATGCAAGATTAAATGTTAGAAATAATCCAGAAATTATTTTGAGAAACCACTTGATCTGCATAGTGTACAACAGGTTCTAGAATGTTTATAAAATTATAACCACAGATTTTCATGCATTTCATACTTTATTTGGATTTTATTTCAAACAGCAGGTTAGCAGATCTGTTGGAAAAAGAAAAAGATCTGATAGAAAAAAAATTCGATAGAGGGCCGAATCAGAGCGGACCTGGGCAGCACCAAGCCGGGCTGGCCCATTCCAGTCCGGGAGCGCGCAGGATCTAGCGCTAATGCCTGGCGAGCGAGGCCCACTGGTCAGCCGGCGCAGGCGACCGAACCGTATGGAGCAACCGGGGCCGTCCGATCTAGTCGAGATCGATGGTCCCCTGCCGTCTCCTACCTCCGGCCATGCAGGAACAGAGGGGAAACCCTAGCGGATCTCCCTTGGCCACGGTTTCACCTAGAGGGCTCGGCGGCCAACGAAGAGGTGACGAGAGGACGCGACGGTCGAAGGAGAGCTCAGAGAGGGCTGACATCAGTGGGTTGGGCACCGGGAAGCAGTTCGCGCGTGCGAGGCCGAAACGACTTGCTCCAGGGTTCGTCGGGGTCCTCACTCCAGTGCTCCTATATCCAAGGTAAGGGCGGGATTAGGTTGGTATTACGCATAGAAGTACACGCATGCATAAAGTGAGGTCAGAGAGGGTCCTGATCGATGGCAACATGCCCTCCTTTGCTGCAGGTCATGAGGAGGTTTTTCTTCCTCTCCTCACTGCAAGAGAGCAAGGGAGCGGTTTCTGTGCTCTGGGAGGATGAAGTAGTCATGTGGGAGTCGAATGAGAGTGAAACTGAAGGCAGAGAGGGGCTGGAGCCTTATATTTCAGAGAGGGGAGTGAGGTAGGAGGGTTAGGTCGGTTTGGCAAGTGGGGTAGACTTGGTGGCCTCTGATTGGTCAAGAGTGATGGTGGGAGGGTGAGAGAGGGACAAAGGGATGCCTTGCTTGAGAAGGATGGCTGCTGCCCACTTATTTTAGTATGGAGCAATATTTTCTTGCATGGATATCCTCCTTTTCCTTCCAAACACTAAGAGACAAGGGAGTGGGGGTGATGCTACAGTATATTTTGTCCAGAGGGTGGGGAGAGTGATAGAGAGGTCAATGTGATGGATTGGTCGAGTTTCAAATGGGTTTAGATAATTAGAGTTGGAAAAAAGAAGTTGATGTATGCATGCACTAAACTTGAATTTGACCAAATTTAACTACCTGCAAGAAGTGCATAGGTGAATTGAATTAGAGAGGGAGGTGGTAGAGGGTTTGGATAGGGTCTTGCCAATTTATGGCAATTTTTCTTGGTCACCAAAACTTTGATTTTGAGTATTTGCCCAAATAGTAGTTTGGACTAGATCTTGGAAATTTTGAGAATAGGCAAATAAGGTTTTGAGCTTACATGATTCTAAAATAAAAGATATGTGTAACAACCCAAGTTTTTGGAAAATAGAAATAAATGGAATTTATCAGAATACCAAATTTTGGAGCCAACAAAAACTTTTATTTTGAATACAAGATTAATTTCTTGCCGTTTCGAAACTTCTGAGTTTGAGCATTTGCTCCCATGCTTCAAATAAAAAGAAAGAATATGAGAAAGGTTTTAAAACAAATCCTTTGAGCCAAACAATTTAAACCATCCAAAAAGAAAATATTTGGAAAGGAACCTAAATCTTATTTCAAGAAAACAGTAGAATAAAAAGATCCCATTTTCGAAAAAAAAAATTTCTCTTCATCAAATGAAGATTTCCAAAATGATTTGTATGTATATACTACCTTATTCCAAATATTAACCCTTTGAAAACCTCCCCTGATTTCTTAGCCAAACTTGAAGACCAAAATAAGATCTGTGCTTATTAAATGATTTAATCAAAATAGTTTTTCTACATATTTAAATGTTGCATAAGTGCAGGCCAAATCCATTCGGGAAACATAGTTCCAATAAACAAAGTCATCCAATCCCATGCAACCAGGAAGAAAACATAAAGAAATGAGAAGAAACACAAAACCCTGAATCGGAAAGATAAGAAAAGCTATCTTCAAAATATTATTGCCTACACCACTTTGCCCTTCTATATTAAGAAATCGTTGACCTAGACCATCATGGATCTCTCCATAGTACACAATAACAAGTTATAAAGATTCAAGACCGCATAGTTTGAAGCCAGAAACTATGTTTAACCCTATTCAAATTTCTACCAAAGTTTGAATTCAAATAAGAGGTCATTCCCAACTCCATGTCATCTCCAAGAAAACCAACACCTTTGGACCAAGATAAAACTTTCGCACTTCATATTGCATGTATGCATGGATTTCTAATATAGGTCTTTTATGATTTCATGTGTGTTATAATTTGTTGTGCAATGATTAGTTAATTCAAACTTAACCAACAGAAGCATTAGAGAAGAACCACAAAGACGAAAAGAACCAGAAGCAAGAGGAATAAAGAAAAAGAGAAGAAAAGTTTGATCTAGAAAATATTATTGACTACCCTACTTTGGACACTTAGATTAAGAAATCTGCAACTCAACTAAGGGTGTGATCAGTTGGTTGAGCAAGACCAAACAACATTCTTGCTTGACCAATAAATTTCAAACAAAAACTCAAATGCTAACCTAACTCAAACATCTGCCAAAGATTGAATCTGAATCAGTGACCTTTCCTCAAATTGCAATTAGGTTTTTCGCAAAACATCACCTTTCAGCACAACAAAAATATTTCTGGAACCCTTGCTGAATACCTTGACAACTCCAATTGGAATTTTTCAAAAATTCAAAATTTGATTTCATGCGGGCATTATGTCAAACACCTTCTGAGCAGAAATCAAACAAAATCAAAGCAACTGTTTGCAACAGTGGTTGGCAGCCCTAGTCCTAGTCCCTGACCTCCAAACAGTGCCCCTGCCTCTCCTAGACTCTCCTCTGTCGACTCCCCATCTCCCTGCCCGGACCCCGGCCGTGAGACCCGGAAGAAAGGTGGAGGCAAAGCAACCGGACCCCTTCCTTGTCCCCCTCTGAACCAGAACATCTCGACCCCTCCCATCGCGCCAGGACGCGCATGCAACACGCCGCAGCCCGTAGCACACGCCAACGCCGCCCCTCTTCACTCCCTTGCCGGCCCGAGCCGTGAGCTGGCCGCCACTAGACACCGCCTGTGCTCCCTCTCCCGCCTATAAAAGGCCACCCTTCTTTCCTAAAAAGACTCACACCATCACCAAAAATCTCCTAGACATCGTCTCCCTCGAAGTAGCTTCCTGGTTCGAGCTCGCCGGAGCCGGCCGAGCTCCGGAGCGCCCTGCCGTTCCCGGTGTTCCAGAACCTCCCGCGAGTTGAAGTCTAGACGAGGTGGACGAGGAGTCTCCCCTCCGCCGGACTGCGCCCCGCCATCGCCTCTCGTCCCTTCTTTGTTGAGCTTCGTCACCGCGCCATTCTTCCCCGTCGGTGAGCTCCTCGCCGTGTCCCAGTAGGAAACGAAGCTGCGTACCGTTTCGATTAATTCGGTCCTGATAGCTGGGCCCCCGCTGTCAGGCCGGTTTTCTATTTTTTTTCTTCTGCTCCCACGCCAGACTACAGCCTAGTGGGCCGGCCCAGTTTAGTCTGTGTGTCCGGCCCGAGTTAAAAAAAAGGGGTTAATATATTTTTCGATTCTTGAAAAACTCATTCAGATGCTTTCGTATATTTAATTTTCCTGGAGATCTACCGATTCAAATTTAAAAAATGAATATGTTCTGGAAACCTTAGAACATAAGCTATCCTTTAGAAGTGGTTTCAACACAATTAGATTTGCATAGTGGTTGCAGTAAAAATAACAAAACAGGAGCTTTTCCAACTTAGAAAATCCATATAAATTCAAATAAAATTCCTAAAAATATAAATCCAACTTTAGAAATTCACAATTAGTGATACCCATCTGCCTATACCATTAGATCTCATTTTTGAACCTTTTAAAGTAAATGCTATTTACCTATATGGTTAAATAGGCATTTGCCATATAGGATTTTATTAAACTAAAATCTATAAATGGCAATGATATGAACCCAATTCTAATCAACCACATTTCCAGATATGTAAGCCCTAATCCAAGTCAACTAGGATCTATAGACCCTACCTGTAGATTCAAACTTGATCATTAAATATTTGCAAACTAGAAATGGCTTCAATAAAGAGAAGTACTCCAGATCCTATGAAACCACTTTAGATGAACCCTAACATTGAATATAGACTTGTAGTATATGAACTCAGTCAATAAGGACTTGTAGGATATATTTTTGTGATCCAAAATAAATGAACCCTACTTAAATACAACCACTCAATAATCTCATCCATCGGAACTCAATTATCTTTGAAACCACTCTCCATAGACTTCCTAGATCGTTTCCCTTACCCAAGTATCCTTATTGTAGTGAATATGTGTTGTTGTGAATTGTGTGGTGATTGTATGCTTATTTACTTTCCGACGATTAGACGACAAAGAGAGTAAGGAGAATGGATCCCGAAGTCAACCAAGAAATGGAGCTGGAGAGCAATCAACCCAAGATGAAGAGGAAGACTAGTTTGACATTGCCAAGCCAGGCAAGCCATCTTTTGAATCATACTCCAATTGCCTAGTTTTACTATTGCATTCTACTTGTTTTTAAGTAAATTGCATGATTGAATTACTAGAGTAGAACAATAATTGTGTAGTGATGTCTTGCTTAACAAGAGCATCAAACTGAGTTTATCCAACATTCCCTTAGTGATAGCATCACTCATAGTAGTTGCTTAGTCGCTAATAAAATTGAGGCCATCTATAAGGGGAGCTTTACTTGAAACGGGTGACTTGAACTTGAAGGTTTGAATTGGAGACTTCTCCCACATGATGGTTTTCTAAGAGAAAATAATCTTGACTAAGAACTATGGAATGAATTTCTAAATGATAATAAGTGATGTACTATGTGAGCCAACCATACCGTATGACAACATTACCCCTAAATGGGAAGGGGCTTGGTCCGTAGTTTGTTTGCTTTAGTATGGGAGACCTCATTTGAACTTATAGAAGCGTGAATCCCACAGGGACGCTTCCGAAGCCGGGACTTGCCATAGCTGTGATGGAGGATACCACAGACTATGGGAGTCCAAAATACAGCACCCTGTAGCCAGAAAAACTATGAGTTCCATTCCGTATCTGGACTCGTAGGGAGGATCCTATACTAAAGTAGGCAAGTGAAAGATTTTGTTTGATCATCTGAACCCCGCATACTTGTGTATGACGATCCGTGGATTGTTCCCAGCAGATGGATTGAATCTTGTGGGTAAAGTGTACCCCTCTGCAGAGGTTTTCAAAACTATTCGAATAGCCGCGTCTGCGGTCATGGACAGTTGGCAAGCTGTACTTGACTTTTGTCAAGAATGTTAACAACTGAAGGTGAACTTGGTGAATGACTTGACTTGATATTTGATGTTGACCAACACTTGAAGTTCCTCTTTAGATTTAACTTAGAGAATTAAATCTTCTTCTCTACTAATGAAAATTCTTGGGAAACAAACTAGCTTTTTGCAAATAAACTTAGTGCTTAGTCCACCATATCAACCATGCATATCTATCTCCTCACTTTGTTTATAAGATGGTTTGCGAGTGCATCCAATGTACTCATGGCTGTGTCCCTGGCTATTAACTTGGCCAGACTTGAAGGAGAAAGATCACGAAGGAAGGACATTCAGACGACTTTGCGAATTAGGCTCGTTTCCTACTGTCCGCTTTGCCTGTGCGGTTGAAGCTTGACAATATGGACCCAAAGTGTTATTCCGCTGCATGTTGATGTAATGTAAGGTTTGGGTCTGTGCGACCACCTATGTAATCCCCTTTATTTACTATTAAATGCTATGACTGTGATATCAACTACGTTATGTAAATCACAACAATGATTCTGGGATTGTGATGGATTACATAACGGGCACTTCGAATTTGTTATAAATTCGTGGGTGTTACAATATGGCATGGTAGAAGTTCCTAAATTTTTATTGGGTAAGTAAGAGGTCAAGAAATAATATGGTTGCCATCTCCATGCATTTGTTAAATAAGAAAGATGAGATAAGGACATGGGCATCTTGGATGGAGGAGGGGTGGTATTTATGCATGAATAACACTTCCAATGTTAGTAGAGAGGGAATGGCTCATGGGGAGAATTTATGGCGAATGCTAAAAAGCAATCCAAAGATTTATGGACAAAAATAAAATAAAATAAAATAAAGGATGGAAGTAGTTTTGATTAGAGTTCAAAACCATCCCACATAAATGGGTGGCATACCTTAAAATGCACATGCAAGTGCATAGGTAGTTAGAGTAGATAAAAAAATAAGAGGGATATGTCATAGGATGGTCTCTGAAAATTTACTTCAAAAATTAGAAGTGTGAGCAGAAGTGCATCTGATAAAGGTCAAATGGTCGCTGATTTGATTAGGGTTGGAAACATGATTAGAAAAATTTGAATATGGCCTCCAATGATTAGGTGGTAATGCAAAGAATGGAAGAACACATGCCAAATATGAGTTCTAAGAAGGTACATTGTCATGGATAGAATATATGAGCTTAATACAAGTGTTGGAAAATTGAATCTTTTAACAGACACAATAGTCTGCACACTAGGTGTTTGACAAAATGACTGCAAGAAAATATTTTGCGAAAACTGAGAGGAGCCTCCTAAGATGGGATGTAGACGATTCTAATAACACCATGGGTGCTTTTCTTGGGCTAGTTTGATTGGTTTTAAAAATTCCCCAAAATGGGGCTCCTAATGTCTTATGGTAAAACTAAGACATTAGAGTTAGGGCTTCAGGATTGAGAGGAAAATAACCAGATAGGTTTTATTTGAAATATAGAATAAAAAATAACTTACATGGGACAAAATATTAATTGATGGGTTTTGAGTAGGTTAGGTCACAGGCCTACCTAGGGATCATATCTACACACAAGCAACTCATCAGTGTCAAACAAAGTCACACAAAGTCAACTCACCACACAAGGTCAATCATTCGCAGCTAATCTAGCGTCACCAGAAACAATGATTGAACAAGTGCTCAATGATGATCATGCCATGGTCATGTAGAAAAGAGTTTCAAATAAAGGAGTAAAGCTTTTGTAGATTTTTCAGAAACTAGTGGAGACATAACATCTCCTTTAGAAAGTTTTCTTAAAGGTGTTTGAAATCCTTTTATAAATATCAGAAAAATATAAGTTTGTAAAATAGTGGGACCACTCTACTTTGTAGGTCCCGATAATTTTGTAAATAATTAGTTTTGATAAAAGCGTTGTCTCAAAGATAAATCTTGGCGCTTATTTTGGACAAATAAAATAATTTGAAAAAGGAGAGGTTGCCAAGATAATGGTTTTGGAAAAATAGCTAGAATCATAAATAAAGTCATGATCACAAGGGCACAAGGATTGTGTTGGTTCACAATATTGTTCAACAAGCTACTCAAACAGACATCATTAACATAACAACTAAGACAAACAAGCAAGAAATAGTACTTCCAGAGGTTTGCACAAAAAGTTTTTTGTTGGCCCTCATTTTTGGCTCACTAAACACTACTTAAACTGGGTTACAAAAAGTGGGGTGTACAGCTCTTCCCCCCTTAAACAGAATCTCGTCCCAAGATTCCTAAGAGTAGTAGTAAGAGGTGCTGAGACTAAGTTAGAGTTAGGCCTCAACGGTTGCTCTTCCAACTCACCGGTGATAATCTGAGTTGCATCAAGGACTTGTTTTTTTGCCGAAGGTGTAGATCGTCTTGTTTTGCTAAAGTTGATGGCTAAAGAGTTGTGGTTGCCAAACTATCCTATCGAAACCTCGTTGGGACACTTTTAAGGTTAGCGGGGTTAGGCTATCTAGTATGCCTGAAAAGATTTTTCGAGAGTTAGAAGGTTTCCAGCTTGCAAATTGAGGTCTTGAAGAGTCGAGGCTTCTCGGGTAGCTTTTATTGTCTTGGTGACAAGGGTATAGATAATAGAGCCCGTCAGTTGAGTACCCCTGAGGCCCGTTAAGCTAGGCCCAATTGTAATACTAGTCGA
This sequence comes from Dactylis glomerata, assembly GCA_007115705.1. Taxonomy (NCBI): domain Eukaryota; kingdom Viridiplantae; phylum Streptophyta; class Magnoliopsida; order Poales; family Poaceae; genus Dactylis; species Dactylis glomerata. The sequence continues at coordinate 4,056,540 of QXEO01000411.1, read as the reverse complement.
AATACGAGTTCATGTCGTATGTCGATATTGTAATCTGTATCGGACCCCTCCCGATCCTCGAGACCTGGCCACCTATATATAGGGGCCTGGAGAGGACGGTGAGGGACAGATTGAAAGCAAGCCAGGTTCTACACCCACGTTTACTTTCGATAGGCACCTTGTTTGACTGATTTTACCTTCAAGTTCATCCGACACCCTATCTCCCCGATCCTAAGTCCTTCATCTAGGACATTTGTCGAGTTAACCCTCGTCAATTGGCGCCGACCGTGGGGACTCTGGGCGTTGGAATCATGAATTCAACGGCTTTTTCACTTTTAGCCAACAGCAATCCGAAAGTCGACGAAATTCAGATACCCTTCGGAACCGTTGATTTTCAACCTCATGAGTCAAGTTTCACGCAAGTATTCGAGAGCATAGATCAAGATATGGATTTGACGATCGGGAGTCTAAACTTTCGCGTCGGATCACTAGGTTCGATTCGCCTTTCGGATCCGGTGAAACCAGGTCTGTCGGCAAGTGAACCTAAGACAGTAGCAATGTCAGAATCATCAGAAGGCTCTTCCAGCGAGGTAAACTCGCCGGTCAGCTTAGCAGAAATAGAAGAAGGAAAAATCGCAGGAGGCGACAAAACCATGGAGAATCTCGACTTAGAAGTTCAACTCGAAGATCTCGTGATCTGCCACGACGATACCTCAGAAAAATCAACAGACACCTGGAAGACAGGATTAGAGCTTTTTGAAGATGACGATTCGATCTTCTCAAGTTTTAACAGCAAACTCGACAATCGATACCAGGTACTCGCCATTGTAGGAGACAACTCAGAAGAGCTCGACGAAAACAACAATCCAGTGCTCAATCCAGCAAACATAAACAGAGGAGCGAACCATTTAGCAGAAGGAGAAACTGCAGACTCCCTCGCAACTAGGGAGAAAGTTCGACTATCAGTCGATGAGTGGAGAACAATCAAGACAGCCGTGGAGCATGACACTCCAATACCAACAAACTCCAGCAAGAATATGCTTTTGGGGTACCACTACGCCCTAAGATAGCAGGCGAAGCAACTAGCAAAGGAGAGGATTGAAATACAGAAGAGGAAAGACTCAGCCATTGCAGCAAGCGACGCTGCTCGCCGAGCACGTAGCGATGCATCATACACGAACGGGAAAAGTCATCATCGACATGGATCAAGGTTTGAAAACCTCGAGTACTCAGAAAGTCAAAGCATCTCCAAAAACCTCGACTCGTCCTTCCTATCAGCCGACGAGCAAGGAAACATGATACCAAAAACTCCTGAAGCAGCACTGGTGGCAGCTCAAGCATATTTGCATACAACATGGCCAAATCCAGGAGACCCAAGGGAAAATATGCACCGTGCAGCACTAAATGGATTCAAGATGGTAGGCAACAAATTATCAGCAAAAGAAGAGGAGGCATATCGCAACAAAGGAACCCATAAGCCAAGATCACCACGCCGTCACAATAGTCCTTGGCACAGGAGCGGCAGTCGACGATCTAGAACACCATCACCAAGGCGACACAGAAGCCTGAAGTATGGAGGAACCCGAAGATCTAGGTTTCCAAACAAGACATACGATTACGAGGACGACAAAAAAGAGATGGGGGCATCATGCTTTACCCACAGGGTTCGCACCACGCCAGTACCCAAGGGTTTCAAACTACCCCATGATCAGCAAAAGTACGATGGATCCCAAGAGCCACAGTCATGGCTCTCAGATTATCTGCAAGCAGTAAAAATATTGGGAGGAACGAAGGAAACAGCCATGCAAAGTTTGCAATTACACCTCACCGACGCAGCAAGGTCATGGTTGAGCAAATTAGAAAAAGAAACAATTGGAAGCTGGGAAGAGCTTACAAAGCAATTCACGAGTAACTTCAAGTCGACATATAAGCGGCCAATGTCCATAGAAGAAGTCAAATCCTACGTACAGCAACGCAATGAGACATTGAGGGCGTATATCCAAAGATGGAGCATCATCAAAAATTTGGCAGTCGAAGTATCAGACGAAAGAGCAATAGATGCATTTATTGTTGGGTTGAGGCGAGGAGACCTAGTAGAAGAGATGGGCAGAATCAAGCCAAAAACAGTATCAGATTTAATGGATATAGCAAACAGGTTTCTAGATGGAGAAGGTGCATGCAACAACAAACAGACACGATCGCCAGAGGATGATAGAGGAAACAGATATGGAGGACAAAGGAGGAGATCCCGCAATTACGATAACTATGGCTCTCACAGCCAAATAGCCGCAGGGTACAAGGATAATAGCTACCAAGGGAACGATCATAAAAGCTCAGGATATCGTAGCTACAGAAAATAATACTACAAAAAGTTTCAGACAAGAGAATCCAGAGAGTACAACCCATCACCAGAAGATATGTTAAATGGACCATGTCATATACACTCCGCGTTTGTTGATAGGAAACGAGTATTCAAACACGCAATGAAAGATTGCACAATGTTCTTGAAGCTACAGGAAGCAGCACTAAACAAGCAAGCCGAAGCAAAACGGCAGGGATACGAAGGAAACACAAGCAACGCGCCTGCGAATCAGCAAGGAAACAATGGAGTTCCTCGAAATCAAGACCAGCCGAACCAGGGACGCGATGACGACAGAGGATATGTTCCATCTAAAGGGCACATCACAGCAATGATACAGCCTATGCCAAAGTCGAACAAAGAGGAAAAGAGCATAACTCGCCAAGTCAACCTAGCGGTAACCTCGCCTCCAGCAACAACAGAATATTTACACTGGTCGGAGCAACCCATATAATTCAGCAGAGATGATCACCCAATAACAGTACCTCGGCCAGGAAACGCGCTTTGGTACTCAAAGCCCAAATTGGGACCTATAATGTCGGCAGAGTATTCATGGATGCAGGAAGTGGCATAAATCTTATATATGCAAAGACTTTACGAGCAATGCACATCTCATTGGAGTTCCTGAAACCAACTGATTGTTCCTTTCACGAAATAGTCCCAGGGAGTGCTAACTATCCACTTGGTCGAATAGCACTCAATGTTTGCTTCGGAAATCGGTAAAACTACAGAAGAGAGAAACTCGACTTCGAAGTCATGGACTGGCCATCACAATATCACGCGATCCTTGGTCGACCTGTGTTTTCACGATTCATGGCAGTACCTCACTACACGTACCTGGTACTCAAAATGCTAGGGCCCAAAGGAATCATCACAGTTAAAGGAAGCTTCAAACTCTCAGATCTATGCGACAAGGAGTTCCACAAGATGGCTCAAAACTTCGGCATGATGGCAAGCTACGGAGAACCTAAAGACAAAACGAAAAGCTCGACTACAGGAGCCGCACAACAACTCGAAAGGCACCCAGCAGAGCCGAAGGTGAAAAAGCCATGGGTACAGCCATCAGAAGAAGACAAGCCGATAGAAGAAGAAGAGAAGACCTCGGCGGCATAGGCGACAAAGTACTTCAAAGAATAGAGTAGAAATAATAAGGCTGTAAAAGCCACAAGCTGTTCCAAGGCAATGCCCTCTAGATCCAGAACACAGGTCATTGGCCGGATCTCTTGGGTCACCCTATGTATCTTACATTATAAGCATAAATAAAGACAAAGTTCCTCTTATTCGAGTTTACGTGTCTTTAAACAAAAATTGCGGCAGACGCACCAAAAATAAAACGCTCTGAGAACAATTTCTGACAACATAGTTAGAAAACATAAACTCTCGCGTTCTATACACAAAATACATAAGCATCACAACATCGGGTTATCAGAACCGTCTGCCCCCAGGGGGTCTAAGTAATGATGCTCGCGGAAAAGCGCGGCATCCTCTCATAGCAATCTAGCTATAATCCTTCTAGCGGGTTGTAGGGTATCCTCCAGGTGAACTCGCAAACTAGCTCCACCTGGAGGATAATTCATTGACATGGAACTATACTTGAGCCTTGGATGCCACTTACGTACCCACCCAAGAGCAAAATTGGCACCAGCCACCAAGTTGAGCTCTATCAGCCGATGAATTCGCTGACTAGATCTAAAAGTACCGAGTAGTAGCAGAAAGCTTCCAAGCAGAGGATTGAGAGGGAGCATGACAGAATACATGGTCATTAGAGATCTTTGACAACCATCAACTGCCTCTCCAATATGCTGAGCACGATCTTGAAGTAGCACAATAGCACGACGGCGTCGGGGCTCAAACCACAAACTATCGATTCCCTCTAATGCTTTCTCCAGAGCCGTAATGCGCTCAAAAACCTGACGTGCCTGAGCAACAAAGTCCAGACAAGTACCTAAGATAACAAAAAGTATTAGACAAAATAGTGGAATGAAAGGGGAAAAAAGGCTGCAAGGAACCTTACATCACAACATCTCGCAGACAGACTCGACAATACCAATGAGAAAGGAGTCGCATTCTTCGAGATGCACGATTTTGGCCATCAGACCCGACACCTTATCCTCAAGTACGAATATTTGTTTCATAAAGCCGCAAGATTTGCTGGCCTTGTCCACATCAAGCTTCGCCTGGCGTTTCATCAAGGATAAACGACCTTCAAGGTCCGCAATTCTTAGCAAATATTCCTTGCATCAACAAGAAGAGCGAGGAGGCGAAGCAGTTCCGGAGTTGAACATATTGACAGGAGATGGAGCCCGATCATGACCCGGCGATCTACCAGCATGCGTAGGCTAGAAGACAAGCAGAAAGAAGAAAACAAACATTTTAGAAACCCCGTTCAAGCCAGAAAGTTCATAAAAGAAAGGTATTTACAGTGAGTACAAGGGCCTTGACTGGTTCTCAGGCAAAATATAACTAGAAGTTTACTACAACAAAAGAAATGAAGATTACAAAGGAAGACTAAGTCTACGCCACCTCAGCATCATGCTCCGTGGCAGAAGTAGGCGTGGCAGAGGTAGCACCAGCAGTAGGAGGAGGCATGGATCCACTTGTCGCCGAAGTCGAAGAAACTGGCATAACAGAGGTCGAAGAAGCCGCCGAAGGAGAAATTATCGATACGATGCCTGGCGCGTACTTCTTCGCCTTCTCGAAGAAAACCCGCTGCTCCGAAAGAGGTCGACCGCGAGAAGAGCTCACCTTCTCCCAGTTGACCTCCTCGCCATGTGCGTAAGTGAGCGCAATGGCCCCCTCTGTACCTTGCTTCACGGAGCGGCCCTTCATCAGAAGGATAGGATCGTCAGGTTGTCAAACATCTTGGCAAGCTTCTTCAAGTCAGTGTCTGGCACCTCCGCTCTCTGCTTGGGCCACAACCCGACGAAAATCCGCGCGAGCACGTGGCTAGCCAACTCGAAGATCTCCTGGATAGAAATCCAGTTCGCCTCTAGCAAGTTAACTGCGGCCATGAGACAGTCGTCGTCTGGCTGCAAAGATGCCGAAGACACCCCAGTATGTTCTAGACAAACCAATGAAACAGAGACAGAGGAGAATGCACACATCAGCAAGTATAAGAATTTTGCAACTCAGCAAAGAAGGGCAAAGCACGGTATTTACCTCCAGCAAGAGCCCACATTTTATTCAGGCATTCAGTCACGGCCTGATCCCGCTGGATACGCTCCTTGTTCGAGTCAGCAAGGGGTTTCTCTGCTTTCTTCGCCCTAGCCACTGCTGACTTAGTGTACTTCTCAGCAGTAGTTTTTGCAGCAGTGGCAGCATCAAAAGCTTTTCTGGAAGCTTCGAGTTCAGCTTCCAAAGACAAAATGCAAGCATTAGCCGCCGCCAAATCATCTGCAGCACAAGAAGAGTAAAGAAAAACTCAATAAAAGAGTCACAGGAACAGAAGGGCAGGCAAAATAAAAGACACAAGATAGCAAAAGTTTACCATGAGAAGACCTCACCACTTTTAGAAACTCGACACATTCATTACCCAAGGAGGCGAACTTTTTCAGCAAATCCTGTCCAAGGCAGGGTATGAGAAGAGTGGTTCAAAGCTAGAAAACAACAGAAATATACGGTACTTACATCATCAGTAGGAATAACCAGCTGAGAAGCATCAAAAGAAGTACTCGTAGCTGATGCTTTCTTCAGGCGTTTAGAAGCGCGAGGACCAACCTTCTTGGCAGCAGCTTCTGGTGATTTAGGCACCACAGCTGCCTCTTGTGAAGGTGGCTCATCGACAACAGGACCATTAGCAATAGGGGCAGTGGAAGGAAATTTCTTCGGGTCCTTGTTATCACTGGTAAAAGAAGCAAAAGGTAAAGCACTCTGTCCAAGTTGACAGAAAGAAGAGCATGTGCAAAAATCAGCAGAGAACTCACGAGTCGAGGGCGTCGAAAAGCTCTACTTCTTCCTCCAGAGCAGATGCCTCCCTGGTCACATTCTTGTGAGTAGAAGTGCTCGAGGAAATGAGCTCCATCATACGTTTCCTCTTCTTATCGAGACCAAGGTCTTCGGAAAGTGCAGGGGGAGGTGACATAGTTGAACTGGTCCCTTCCAGCAAATCTTCGGCTTCGTCCCCATCTTGGCTGTCCTCAGCCTCGGGAGCTTCAGAGGCAGCAGAAATAGGCACATCCTGAATGGCTCCTCCTTCTGGAAGAGGAGGGCGAGAAATAAGGGACTGGTGATCCTGGAAGGAAACAAGCCGATAGTTATGAGAAAACAATGATACAATAAAAGAAGACGAATAAATGAAGCCGGCAAGCATACCGCAGGAAAGGGATGCTCGGAGTCGAAGTAACTAGCGGCCAATTCTGCGATTTCATGATCTTTTGTGAGAGTAGTAAGAGCTCTCACTCGCTTGTCGAGATCCTTCTTCTCCATAAGATCTTCAGATACTCGAGAAGAATCTCCCAAGCCAGAAAATGTCCACAGTTTGGAAAGACGATGCTGCAGAGGTTGAACTCGACGTTGCAGGAAAAATGCAATGAGTTGAGTACCCGAAAGCGCGCCCCCTCTACCGCTCTTCAGCGCTTGGATGCGGGCTAGAAGTGGCTTTATTTCCTCTATCTCAGCTTCCGTGGGAGGTGAATCCCACGAGGCCAATTTCTTCACTTCTTTTGAGGCATCAAAAGGGGCAATGCCGTACTGGTCAGAGGAAGAGACCTTACGGTCTTTGACATAAAACCATTTCTTCCTCCAACCTTGTACTGAAGCAGCCATGGAAAACTCCAGGTACTGAGATTCAGCACGGACAGAAACAACATCCCCGCCCAGTTCAGGCTTCTTTGATAAAGCGACACTAGGGCGGAGCCGAAAGAGGAATTTCCAGAGAAGAAAATGGGGTTCGATCCCCAGAAATGACTCGCAAAGGGTAATAAAACAAGCAATGTGAAGAATTGAGTTTGGTGTGAGCTGGTGAAGCTGCACACCGTACACGAAAAGAAGCCCACAAAGGAATTCCTGGGCAGGGAGAGAAAGACCGCGCAAGAGAAAAGCAAAAAACATCACCCGAAAGCCGCTCGGGGGCTTGGGGATCCGCTCAGTGCTAGGGAAGGTGACCTGATCATCATCGGAGATGAGGCCATCAGCGTGGGCCTTGTCTAGATCCTTCTGCTTGAAATCAGAAGGCACCCAACTAGTCGCGGAGTTAGCAGTGTTGCTTTTGCCCATCTTGTTCTTCTGCGCAAGATGCTTGACGCGCATCTACGGCTTGCACACGGGGGCTGTGCAGGAGCTCAGAGGCGTGCAAGGTTTGCAACAATGGTGGCGGCGGCAGAAGCGAGGAACTGGTAAACAGTAAATTTCCCCACTCTTCCCTTATATAGCTTCCTGACGAAGGAACGTGGGCTGAGACGTGGCGCAAGGAGCGGAAATGGCAGCCCACTAACAGGCAGGGACATTGTGAAATTACTGTGCTGCCCATAAGTAACGGTCAGCGCCAAGTCAATATTAAAACCGGGTGATTATATTAATGATGTCACGCGAATTCGAGTAAAGGGCAATAAGACTATGATAGTGAAAAGTCTGGTGTGACATATCTGCATATTGATGATGACCAAGGAAGTCGACGAAAAATCGACATAAAAGGTATAGAGAGATCAAAAGAAGAAAAACTCATTCTTTGAGTCTATACCTGAAAATGTTCGACTATAGCCTCGGGGGCTACTACCATCGGGAGCGCTGGGAGCGCACCCGATGATATTATCATATAAAGCTTCGATCTGATGACTAAAAGTAGGCACAATATATTTGAGCCTATACTCGAAATGAGATTTTTCGACTATAGCCTCGGGGGCTACTCCCATCGGGAGCACTGGGCGCGCACCCGACGGTGTTTTTTCATGAATACTGGAGCGAGGAAGGCGAAGGAAGATTCAGGAAGCATCATTACTACCATCGGGAGGGAGTTTTTTATCCATCAAGGTTGGATAACCCGAATATTTTGTACATTGAAATAGTCAAACAAGGCTGCAACATATAATTCTCGAGTTGCGTCATTGCGACAAAACTTGAATGCCGTGGTTGAAATATATCACGAAGGTAAGACCCCAGGATTTGTCCTGTGTGGCCCGGTATACGCACATGGATGCGCTCTGCTGGTACTTATCCGTGTCTACGACGTGAAGAAAATCCTGGTGGACGCACTAGGTACCCTGAGAACCACTGGGATTCATTCTTTGTAAGTCCTAAATGCGGCAAAAGAATGAGTTTGACCGGTTTCCCGAATTCAAGTCCAGGGGGATTGAATTTGAAGTAGGTGACAAGTATCTGTTCTGGCAGTTAACTGGCCTCTTGATCCGTCAGAGTTGTCAGGCTTGTTCATCAAAACCCCTTGCGAGACATAATAATAAGGAGAAAAGTCAGAAGACCAAGTCGAAGATTTGAAGATATGAAGAAGTCAAGTATTAATGAAGTCAAAGATTTGAAGATCCGAGATTCAACCCGAATCTGCAATTCTGGTAGAATCTCAGGGCTACTGACAAGGGTATAGATAATAGAGCCCGTCAGTTGAGTACCCCTGAGGCCCATTAAGCTAGGCCCAATTGTAATACTAGTCAAAATACGAGTTCATGTCGTATGTCGATATTGTAATCTGTATTGGACCCCTCCCGATCCTCGAGACTTGGCCACCTATATATAGGGGCCAGGAGAGGATGGTGAGGGACAGATTGAAAGCAAGCCAGGTTCTACACCCACGTTTACTTTCGATACGCACCTTGTTTGACTGATTTTACCTTTGAGTTCATCTGATGCCCTATCTCCCCGATCCTAAGTCCTTCATCTAGGACATTTGTCGAGTTAACCCTCGTCACTTGGGGTTGTCGCTTCCTTCATGTATACTGATGGAGTCTTCAATTCTTGGTGTTGCATCTTGAAGCTTGATGTTGGTGTAGACCTTTAGTCTCGAGCTTGCAGTCCTCTGAGGATGGTAGACAAGAGCATTTATGCTTCGATCTTGATAGGCATGCCAAATCTGTCGACTTAGTCCTCTACGCTTCCTAACTACCAAGGCGCAGGTTAGTCCTAATAGAAACCATTCTTCTGGGTTGTCTTGTGTTTGAGCTAAAAATGCTCCAGGTGACGATGCACCACCAACGCTGTGTCTTCCAGTAGTTAATGATCTGTTCCTTCTTGTCTTCGGGCTGGTGGAGACCGTTGAAGATCTTCTTGCTTGCCCATCTTCTTGTAGCCTTGACGATCTTGAGGTATATTGGGATACCTTGAGTCGACTTCATCTTCTGAGAAATCTTCATGTGGATTTCTACCCGTGGCATAAGTCAGTTTTGGTTTCAAACCCGTCAAGATTCGGACAAGCCAGCGAGTTAGTTAGAATAGTCTTCACTTCTTCTCGTTGCTACCTCCTTTGGTATCTCCTAAATGTGGAGTCGGCATTGATGGATTGATTTTGGAGAGTCTTCACTCTTATATTTGCTCAGTGGATATCAAGCACGTGAGTCTTCGGGCTTCAAGTGACGATAACAGCTTGATCTTCGAAAGTTAGGCTTGGCTTTGATACTTCTATGCTCCATGTTAGTTGGCTTGTTAGAAGATTAGCAAGTGTTGGGGTGTTGAGAGAGTATTATCAATGTTAGAAAAACTCTAGATTTAAGGTTAGGCGATCCGAGTTAGTGACGTCTTTGTCTCCTAGAGGTCCTTTGTAGTCCAGGCGGGTCTGTCTTCTGCTCCCCTGACGTTGTAGAGAGGTCTTGACGAAGCTTGAGACACTCCGCACAAATTGTTGCGCCAGATCTTGTGGAGGTGTTGTGAGAAGAGTTATTATCCACCATTAACAATGTTAGAGTTAGAGTCTTACTATTAACTGATCTATGCCACTCGAGCTGACATAAATCGATGAGAGGGAAAACACATTCTAGAGAGGCTTCCTATTCAGGGTTTTACGCACCTGAGGATTTTTAAGGCCGAGAGGCCAAAAACAAGCACAAGCACCATGTAACATCACACACTCAAGAAACACACAAGGAAACTGCAGAAAATATCTAGAACACACAAGGCAATCAACAAACAATTGCAAGAATCACACGAGGTACTTCAAGTACCAACGACGCCTAATACTCGCGGTAGTTGGTAGTAGCTCATATGACACAAATGAGCTTATACTATTCATCCTAGGGGTCAGGTTGGTCATAGTCATTGACTCCTTCATTTCCTTGACTTTTGCTTCAACTGAAACTTGATGGCAGTTGTTGCTGAGCTGTTGATGTTGATTTGGGAAGTGCAGAGTTGCAGGTCTTCTTGAATCTCATCACATGGTGGTGAGGTCTTCAGAAAGGTTGGTGAAGTTCTTCATAAGCGACAATGTCTCGTGCCAGGCCTAAAAATTTCTAGTCAAGCAACTGAGGATTTGATCCTTGACGACTGCAAAGGTGCGAGTCCAGGGAGAAACAAGGTCAGCTTCTTGACAGAGCCCTTGGTGTCATCCAAAGGCAAAATAATTGTCAACACTCTTCTTTCTTTGCGGTTGGGAAGGTTTCAAGATGTACTTCTGAATATTTGCTTCATCCTGTGTTGCTAAGCTTCAGGTCCAATTGGGGTATATCGTCCATTATTTAAATTGAAGTGGTAAGGACAAGAGAGTAAAATCTATAAAATCCTTGAAAAATTAGAGAGGTAAGATTAGAAGTTTTGAAAGGGTAAGTAAGGTATAAGCCATTCTATTGGCTACTTAGGAGAACAAACTTTGCAATTAGTCTTAGAAAAATACTACATTTCCTATCTAACGCCCATGCTAACTAAGGTCTCCTACAGTCAGGATGGCTCTGATACCAACTCTGTGGGGACCCCGGATTACCCATCTAGAATACCCGATATGAATACAATTCACGATCCCATGATCAGTGTGTCGTGAATCCACATATCCGAGTTGATAACAGAATTACATCATCCATTACAGTACCGAATAATACTTACAATTGGTCACCTAACCAAGTATGATATTGCCACGCAGGGCAAGTCTACCACTAAGCAGTGGATACCAAGCAGCATTGATGACCCACGTCATGCCTACTACCCTACAGGCAACTGACTGGGAGACGTTCCTAGTTCACACCGGCGTCATCGTATCCATCACCATCTTCATTAAAGTCTTCCTCCAGTTCTAACCAAGTTAATAGCCAGGGACAAAGCCGTGAGTACATTTTGAATTGTACTCGCAAACCATCTAAAGGGAAGGAGTTCGATATTGTAACATCCCAAGTTTTTATCAAAATTTGGAACCATTTTTTTTTGCTTTTGTATCTATTGATTTAAAAATCCTAGGGAATTAAAAATTTTTGAGTTTAATTAAATGCTTTTCCCTAAAGTTTTCGTAAACCCTTAATTCAAACCTTTTCACTTTGAAGGTTTCCATTTTATTAAAAAGAGTTTCCTATAAATATCCCATATTCAAAAGTCTGTTAGAAAAACTATTTCAAATTTTGTATCAAGGTTTGAAATTATATGAAACCAATGCAAGCTTATTTGCAAAGGTAAATGTTTGCAAAATGTTTAAAATAAAATAAAGGTTGTAATTTCAAAATTAGTGCTGAAAATAATTTCAGAGATTATTTTAAAGATATTATTTTACTAAGTTTAAAGACTTTACCTTTAGAACTCAAACCCTATTTTGCTTTATGCAATAAAGTCCCTAGGCCAAATTTATAAAGTTTTGTTAAAAAAACATTATTTGATTATGAAATCATATTGTTTACTATTTCATATTGTTCTTTTGATTTATAGAAAATTTTCCTTTTTGGTTTGAAGTGATTTGAAGTAAAAAATACAAAAGATATAAAGAAAAGGAGAAAACATAAAAGAATAAAAGAAAGAAGAAAATAGTTTAAAAAAAGGGGTCAGGCAACCAACTGGGCCAGCCCGAGGCAAAACGGCCCAGCCAGCGAGCCAACCCAGCAGGCCTCAGCCCGCACCCCCTCTCTCTGCTCTTCTTTCTTTTTCTTTTTCTTTTCTCGCCGACAGGTGGGCCCCACCTGTCAGCTCCACCTTCAACCCCCAGCCGTTTCTTCTCACTGGAAACTATCACTGTTGATCTCGCCCCCTTTACTCCCGAGACCAAAACGGCCTCCGCATCATGCCGTCCTCTTCCCCACTGTCTCCTCTTCTTTCCCCCCTCCTTCCTCTCCCAAGAACTGCCACCAATCCACGGCGATTTCTCGCTGGATTAACTCTCTGCCGCTGGAAAAATCCGAGGACGAATCCCCATAACCGAGGCAAGCCGCCGCCCCTTTTGGTACCTATCCTCCCTCTCTTACCAATGCGCATCTCGGTGACCATCTCCAGGTCTTCTTCCGTGACCAGAGCATCGGGAGCAAGCACGCCGGAATCTTGCCGTCGCGCGAAGCTCCTCCAGCCGGACCTCGTCGTCATTCTAGGAAGCGCACGTGCTCGCCACCCACAACATCGGGATCTGCTCACCGTTCTGAACATCGTCCGCCACTCCTTCATCATCGCCGACCTTCGGAAGCTCGCCGTCGACGACCTCCAGTGCCGCAGCCTCGTCGGAGACTTGCCTCACCGGTGAGTTTCTTCCTCATCTTCTCCTGACCGTCGGATCATAATCCAATTGCTCAGAATAGAAGCCATATCGAAACGGTACGAGCCATTCAGAGCATGCCATGTCGCCTGCCCAGTCAGACCCGGTCAAACCTAGGTCAAAATGATTTAAATTCAAATTCAAATATCTACATCTGTCCTAATCTTGTAAAATCAATATAAAATAATCCACTGGTCCAAATTTTACAAATTTTATATCCCTGGATTCCTTGGAATGTGTAGTATCCAACTATGCAGTAATATCACATGGTTACTGTATAAAATGATTGAAGTGAAATTCAAATGGTATAATTTGCATATTAACACCAAATAATTCATATCTTTTGTTCTGGATGTCCAAAAATTACAAATTTGTAGTCTATGGAATCCTTTGAACTTGTAGAACACTATAGAATCAAGAAACACCAAAGTTGATACGTGCACAAACTTGGTACATTCAAATCTATCCAAACCACTACTTTGATCATAATTTGATTTCTAAAAATGATTTTGGGATGAATCCAATTGCAGCAACTTTGTATTACAGTACCCTATCTAGTGGCATCATTGTCCTATTTATTTGAAATCATATGTAAATATTCAAGTTCAACCATGAGAATTTGAGTATTTTCATTATAGAATTAATTCTATAATTCTTTTCAATATGATTCCTTTTACAAAAGTGAATCATATGACCATATCCATTTATCACTATCATGTTGACCATGAAACATCACCCAATATCATGTCATCTTATTCTTATGGGCTTAATTCATAATATTCAAATTACCCTGAGTAATTTGAGTAAATTTGTGAATGTATCACATTTTTTATACCCTTGCCAGTGTGGTGATAAACCCTGCCCTATATCATTCATACCCCAAAATCATTCAGATCCATTTTTGTCCTTGATTCATGAACAAAACTGGTTTGAATTCTTCAAAGGAGAATTTAAACATTAATGGTCAAATCTTGGGAAGTCAACCCTAGTTCAAGTCAATCTTTGTCCAAGCAAATCTTGTGGGCAAGAAGCCACCATCATTTTTAAATAACATCCAATCATATTCAAACCCATGCCAACTTGACCATGTTGGTTTATATTGAACTATTCAATTTACAGAAAAGTTAATTGAGTAATTCAATGTACCACCAATATATACCCAAGCCTATGTGTAACTTATACTATTATGAGTAAGTGTTGTCACACTTTATTCAATAGTACTCTAGTTGCACTGTTCTAATCATATGTAATTCTATTCATATGAGTCATCCCTAAACTCTAACCATGCTCCTACCAAGCATAAGATTTTTATCATTACATTGTAATCTTGGAGGATCAATCTTTTCCAATCACTTGACCTCCCATCCAAACTCTCAATTCCTTTCTTGCAAGCTAAGGTTCATGACATATCTCTCTCATCACGAAATCATAAGAAATTTAAAATGTTGAACCAACCCATTTCAATTGTTTGCATTGCTTGATCTTGTTTGTCTTGGACCTGTGTGTTTATATTGTGTAATTCTATTGCTATAGATTGAAACGAGTGATCGTGTCTTGTTGAGAGAAGTGGAAGGGTTTGAACTCCAAAAAGGCAAGTGACACACATATTCCCTACCAATTTACTATATGCATTAGTGTTTTATAAGTAGTATGCATGATAGGTTGGTTACTCAAAGTGATGTTTTGCAATGCTAGATCCTAGTAGAATATAGCCACCCCTGAACCAACTCCTGGTAGGTTGTGACCATATTGAAAAAAGATGATGCCAATGCTTATTTCATGGATTGTTGGATAGTTTGATATTTAAACTACAACCCCAATGAAACACCTGGGTGGATTGGTTTGATGATGGAGGCGATGTTGAGTGGCTACCCAGGGCTACACACCTGGCTTTCAACCCAGGATTTGTGTAGTTGTCTTCGCCTGGGCGCTCACTTGTGGATTGCCACCTAGGAACAAAGAGACTACCATGTCTTCCTTGCTTTAGTGAGCTTCCAGTGCAGCCTTATGACAATATGGGCTCTGCCTTGACTAATTAAGTTGTGAGGGTTCAACTTGTGTGCAAGATATGGGCTGGTAGCAGAATTATAGGATGGGAACGGATCTTGCCAGTATGGTTGCTCTCTCCTTCTGAAAGGTCTTGTCTCATTTTATGTATGGGCGTAAAATGAGTCTTAAGGTGAAAGTGCATAACCCCTGCAGGGTGTAAAACTAATCGATTAGCCGTGTCCCTGGTTATGGACAACGTGAGTTCCTAGACATGGATGTACGGAAGAGTCTCATCACCATTTCTGAATGAAATAAAATTGTTTAGAAACATTCAGGACAGGGACTACACACCTGGCTATCAACCCAGGATTTGTGTGGTTGTCTTCGCCTGAGGGTTATCCTGGTTTTGTCAAGTAACTACTCAGGGCCACATACCCTACAAGTGTGTGGTTGTCTTCGCATGGGGGTTATCTTGACCTTAAAAGTTTTTAATGATATAAAAAAAGTTTGTTTTGAATATGATAGGATAAAATTGCTTTATGCAAATCAGCCAGAAGCTCCACTAGCCAAATATCATGTAGATAGCTCTTTCACAACAGCCACCAAATAAGTGTCATTTGCCAGTACATCATTGTACTGACCCCCATTCATGGGGCTGCATATTCAAATGTGCAGGTTTTTTAGAGAAGGAGTAAGTTGACAGGATCTCGAGTCTACATTCCAACATGAGTGCCTATGGCGCATGGTGAAGATGGAGGCTCACTGCTACCTTAGTTCCCGCTGTGTTTGTGACGTATTGAACTCTGTTATTTGAGCTAGTCCATGTGACTAAGCTAGTTTGTAAGTTTAAAGATTTATGTATCTGGATCCATGTTGTAATCTTTGATACTATGCAATAAAATACTATATTTTGTTCTGTGGTGCTATCAGTGATCCAGGGAATAGCATTTAACACAGGTGTTCCACCTTAATCCAAAGTGGGGCGTTACAAAATGGTATGAGAGCATAGTTTTGCCTGTAGGATCGAGACCCTAGGTATGGAATTAGAAACAGGAAGACTCTATGATAAAAAAAATCTATCTCATCTTGTTTCTGTTTATATATATATATATAAGAGTTTTTATTTTGAACTCCTTGTATTCTCTCCTACTTCCTTTTGAAATGTTTCCTTTTGCTATAGATGACCCTACCCTAAAATCATCAACAAAGGATAGAAGATTACAATGTGCCAGAAGTGCGAGACTGATACTCCATATATTTTCCTCGACTCAACATGAAGAACTACATTGAAAGCCAAACAAAGAACTTGGAGAAAGACTCAAATGCAGCTTGCACAACTCGAGAAGATGAATCAAGAAGTAGAGAATAAACTTGAAGTAAACAAGCAAGTAATAGACAAGACCACCAATAATTCTAGTTTATAGAACCAACGATGTTGTGATAATCTAATGATCATACCAAATTGGGGTATGACCATACTAGATTATTAGTGTTTGAACTAGTTTGCCTGATGTGATGAATGTTTGTTAGATGTTTGTAAGATGAATTGCCTTGGTCTGCTGTGTTTGGGTAGGAATCTTCTTTAGATCCATTCTATCTATTTCTCAACTATGCTAAGACCTAAACCTGTCCTAAACCCCAAACAGATGCACCCTCAGATGGAGATAGCAATGCAGCGGATGGTTGAAGTGCATACTGAAATGATGAGAGTGTTAACTCAGAATATGGTCAACCACGACAGCAACGAGATACCTCCAGGAATGCAACAAGTACGGGATGATCATACTCGAATAGTACAAATGATGTCCCAGATTATGACTAGTACCAATAATAGCCTACCACAAAATGATCATGGTGGAAAGACAATCACCCAATTGGAGAATGTCCCATGAGCCAAGTTACGTGTTTCCTATGCGAAGGAATCAATCATGTTCCTGCTGAATGTAAGTTTTATTCCACGGTGCAACGAATGAATCAACAAGCTAAGGATAGAATGAGCCAACTGTTGGGAAAGACCCAAGAAGATAGAAGATCCAAGATGAAGGTGGACATGAAAGTCATGGAAACAGCACATGACATCGCCACCAAGTGTTGCTACTCATGTGAAGAAGAAGGACACTTATCTAGAAATTGCTCGAGGAAACGAGAAAGGTTTCCCACAACTATAGTGGAATATGAAGAATCAGAACTAAGAGATCTCCTAGCCCTAGAGAGACCTAAAAAAAGAAGGACATTAGCAAGGTATGGTTCTTCAATTGCAAGGAGCATGGACATTATGCGAATGAATGTCCAGAACCAAACATGCAAAGGGATACAGATCTAGTCATTTGTCAGAAATGCAACCAAAAGGGACACTATGCAAGGAGATGTGAAGAGAAAAGCACTTCAAGACTTCAGAAGATGGGATAATTGAAGAGATCGTCACTACAAGGAGAAGACACAACAAGGTGTAGCCAACTTGGAAGAATTTGTATGCAACTACTACCTTGTAATAATTATTGTAAGGACTTGTAAGAGCTAAGGACAACCTTGTTGAATGGATTTAAAAAAAAATTCCAGTGAAATGGCAAGCTGATGGATTTGCAACTCAAGAGTTAACGCCATAAGATAGAGTACGCCAACCCTTAGCTAAGGAACGATAGATTGGTTTTCAAAAATTCAAAAATGGGTTTTGGAACATTGGTTCTATCTCCAAGAAAATTTTGTCAAAGCTAGTGAGGTGGACCTAGAGTTAGACTACGAGGTTTACAAACCATGTATGAAGTAATGATTTGGGTGCAGGATGGATTGATCACCATTCCTACTACTCTTATTATTCGCTCTTATAATGTTGGCTTTGCAAACCTAGAGAGACATACCTACAAGAGAGACGACGTCGAAAACCTTAACCTTAGGAGGATAAAATGTTACAGCCCTTATAGTGAGCCAGTGTGGCCAAAACGTAGGATTTCGGTGAGTATGAATCACAAGCTTACCGTTGAAGAAGACACGTGATGGAAGGAGTCCTACCAATCTAGAGAACTCTGTTTGACCCAAAAAGTGCTCACCAAGGAAGCAACCATAAGATGAAGGACCTTCAAGGATGTCAGCAAAGAGGATGAAATGAAGATACTTGATCATTTTAACATGGTCCTCTGATTGACCCAAAGAGTGACCCTTCAGTGTCCAAAGTAGTTCAACAAACTACATTGTTGGATAGAAGCTCCACGATGGAGCAAAGTTATACTCAAGCCTCCTTGAGAAATACTGGAAATCCAAGATTGTGAATAGACACCCACTGGAAACAAAGAGAGGTTCTAACTATAGATTCAAAATATGACCGAGTGCCAAGTCAAATTCCAGGTGTCCTTACTTTGAACCAAGACCTAGACTACCTACAAAAGTTTCTTTTAAGGGTGGTAGCCACCTAAGTACCCCAAACCCTTCTACCCTTCTAGCTTCTTCAAATCTCGGGGACGAGATTTCTTTTAAGGGTGGTAGTCTGTAACATCCCAAGTGTTTATCAAAATTTGGAACAAAATTTTGTTTTGTTTTGTATCTATTGATTTAAAAATCCCAGGGAATTAAAAGTTTTTGAGTTGAATTAAATGATTTTCCCTAAAGTTTTAGTAAACCCTTAATTCAAACCTTTTCACTTCGAAGGTTTCCATTTTATTAAAAAGAGTTTCCTATAAATATCCCATATTCAAAAGTCTGTTAGAAAAACTATTTCAAATTTTGTATCAAGCTTTGAAAGACTCCTTTGAGGAAATAGAATTTCAAAATACTACTTTGAAATTATATGAAACCAATGCAAGCTTATTTGCAAAGGTAAATGTTTGCAAAATGTTTAAAATAAAATAAAGGTTATAATTTCAAAATTAGTGCTGAAAATAATTTCAGAGATTATTTTAAAGATATTATTTTACTAAGTTTAAAGACTTTACCTTTAGAACTCAAACCCTATTTTGCTTTAAGCAATAAAGTCCCTAGGCCAAATTTATAAAGTTTTGTTAAAAAAAACATTATTTGATTATGAAATCATATTTTTTACTGTTTCATATTGTTCTTTTGATTTATAGAAAATTTTCCTTTTTGGTTTGAAGTGATTTGAAGTAAAAAATGCAAAAGATATAAAGAAAAGGAGAAAACAGAAAAGAATAAAAGAAAGAAGAAAATAGTTTAAAAAAGGAGTCAGGAAACCAACTGGGCCAGCCCGAGGCAAAATGGCCCAGCCAGCGAGGCAACCCAGCAGGCCTCAGCCCGCACCCCCTCTCTCTGCTCTTCTTTCTTTTTATTTTTCTTTTCACGCTGACAGGTGGGCCCCACCTGTCAGCTCCACCTTCAACCCCCAGCCGTTTCTTCTCACTGGAAACCGTCGCCGTTGATCTCGCCCCCTTTACTCCCGAGACCAAAACGGCCTCCGCATCGCGCACTTCTCTTCCCCACTGTCTCCTCTTCTTTTCCCCCTCCTTCCTCTCCCAAGAACTGCCGCCAATCCACGGCGATTTCTCGCCGGATTAACTCTCTGCCGCCAGAAAAATCCGAGGACAAATCCCCATAACCGAGGCAAGCCGCTGCCCGTTTTGGTACCTATCCTCCCTCTCTTACCAGTGCGCATCTCGGTGACCATCTCCAGGTCTTCTTCCGTGACCAGAGCATCGGGAGCAAGCACGCCGGAATCTTGCCGACGCGCGGAGCTCCTCTAGCCAGACCTCGTTGTCATTCCAGGAAGCGCGCGTGCTCACCACCCACACCACCGGGATCTGCTCGCCGTTTTGAATGTCGTCCGCCACTCCTTCGTCATCGCTGACCTTCAGAAGCTCGCCGTCGACGACCTCCAGTGTCGCAGCCTCGTCGGAGACCTTCCTCGCCGGTGAGTTTCTTCCTCATCTTCTCCTGACTGTCGAATCATAATCCAAGTGCTTAGAATAGAAGCCATACCAAAATGGTACGAGCCATTCAGAGCACGCCACGTAGCCTGCCCAGTCAGACCCGGTCAAAACCCTAGGTCAAAATGATTTAAATTCAAATTCAAATATCTGCATCTGTCCTAATCTTGTAAAATCAATATAAAATAATCCACTGGTCCAAATTTTACAAATTTTATATCCCTGGATTCCTTGGAATGTGTAGTATCCAACTATGTAGTAATATCACATGGTTACTGTATAAAATGATTGAAGTGAAATTCAAATGGTATAATTTGCATATGAACACCAAATAATTCATATCTTTTGTTATGGATGTCCAAAATTTACAAATTTGTAGTCTATGGAATCCTCTGAACTTGTAGAACACTTTAGAATCAAGAAACACCAAAGTTGATACATGCACAAACTTGGTACATTCAAATCTATCCAAACCACTACTTTGATCATAATTTGATTTCTAAAAATGATTTTGGGATGAATCCAATTGTAACAACTTTGTATTACAGTACCCTATCTAGTGGCATTACTATCCTATTTATTTGAAATCATTTGTAAATATTCAAGTTCAACCATGAGAATTTGAGTATTTTCATTATAGAATTAATTCTATAATTCTTTTCAATATGATTCCTTTTACAAAAGTGAATCATATGACCATATCCATTTATCACTATCATGTTGACCATGGAACATCACCCAATATCATGTCATCTTATTCTTATGGGCTTAATTCATAATATTCAAATTACCCTGAGTAATTTGAGTAAATTTGTGAATGTGTCACATTTTGTTATACCCTTGCCAATGTGGTGATAAACCCTGCCCTATATCATTCATACCCCAAAATCATTCAGATCCATTTTTGTCCTTGATTCATGAACAAAACTGGTTTGAATTATTCAAAGGAGAATTTAAACATTAATGGTCAAATCTTGAGAAGTCAACCCTAGTTCAAGTCAATCTTTGTCCAAGCAAATCTTGTGGCCAAGAAGCCACCATCATTTTTTAATAACATCCAATCATATTCAAACCCATGCCAACTTGACCATGTTGGTTTATATTGAACTATTCAATTTACAGAAAAGTTAATTGAGTAATTCAATGTACCACCAATATATACCCAAGCCTATGTGTAACTTATACTATTATGAGTAAGTGTTGTCACACTTTATTCAATAGTACTCTAGTTGCACTGTTCTAATCATATGTAATTCTATTCATATGAGTCATCCCTAAACTTTAACCATGCTCCTACCAAGCATAAGATTTTTATCATTACATTGTAATCTTGGAGGATCGATCTTTTCCAATCAGTTGACCTCCCATCCAAACTCTCAATTCCTTTCTTGCAAGCTAAGGTTCATGACATATCTCTCTCATCACAAAATCATAAGAAATTTAAAATGTTGAACCAACCCATTTCAATTGTTTGTATTGCTTGATCTTGTTTGTCTTGGACCTGTGTGTTTATATTGTGTAATTCTATTGCTATAGATTGAAACGAGTGATTGTGTCTTGTTGAGAGAAGTGGAAGGGTTTGAACTCCAAAAAGGCAAGTGACACACATATTCCCTACCAATTTACTATATGCATTAGTGTTTTATAAGTAGTATGCATGATAGGTTGGTTACTCAAAGTGATATTTTGCAATGCTAGATCCTAGTAGAATATAGCCACCCCTGAACCAACTCCTGGTAGGTTGTGACCATATTGAAAAAAGATGATGCCAATGCTTATTTCATGGATTGTTGGATAGTTTGATATTTAAACTACAACCCCAATGAAACACCTGGGTGGATTGGTTTGATGATGGAGGCGATGTTGAGTGGCTACCTAGGGCTACACACCTGGCTTTCAACCCAGGATTTGTGTAGTTGTCTTCGCCTGGGCGCTCACTTGTGGATTGCCACCCAGGAACAAAGAGACTACCATGTCTTCCTTGCTTTAGTGAGCTTCCAGTGCAGCCTTATGATAATATGGGCTCTGTCTTGATTGATTAAGATGTGAGGGTTCAACTTGTGTGCAAGATATGGGCTGGTAGTAGAATTATAGGATGGGAACAGATCTTGCCAGTATGGTTGCTCTCTCCTTCTGAAAGGTCTTGTCTCATTTTATGTATGGGCGTAAAATGAGTCTTAAGGTGAAAGTGCACAACCCCTGCAGGGTGTAAAACTAATCGATTAGCCGTGTCCCCGGTTATGGACAACTTGAGTTCCTAGACATGGATGTACGGAAGAGTCTCATCACCATTTCTGAATGAAATAAAATTGTTTAGAAACATTCAGGACAGGGACTACTCAGGACTACACACCTGGCTATCAACCCAGGATTTGTGTGGTTGTCTTCGCCTGAGGGTTATCCTGGTTTAGTCAAGTAACTACTCAGGGCCACATACCCTGCAAGTGTGTGGTTCTCTTCGCCTAGGGGTTAGCTTGACCTTAAAAGTTTTCAATTATAAAAAAAAGTTTGTTTTGAATATGATAGGATAAAATTGCTTTATGCAAATCAGCCAGAAGCTCCACTAGCCAAATATCATGTAGATAGCTCTTTCACAACAGCCACCAAATAAGTGTCATTTGCCAGTACATCATTGTACTGACCCCCATTCATGGGGCTGCATATTCAAATGTGCAGGTTTTTTAGAGAAGGAGTAAGTTGATAGGATCTCGAGTCTACATTCCAACATGAGTGCCTATGGCGCATGGTGAAGATGGAGGCTCACTGCTACCTTAGTTTCCGCTGTGTTTGTGATGTATTGAACTCTGTTATTTGAGCTAGTCCATGTGACTAAGCTAGTTTGTAAGTTTAAAGATTTATGTATGTGGATCCATGTTGTAATCTTTGATACTATGCAATGAAATACTATATTTTGTTCTGTGGTGCTATCAGTGATCCAGGGAATAGCATTTAACACAGTTGTTCCACCTTATTCCAAAGGTGGGGCGTTACAGATATGCAGTATGGCTGTAGCAAGGAAAGGCTCCAATCTAGTTTATTTTCTTTGAAAACCTTCTTCTCGTGTTGATATAGCATGTCCAGAAACATGTTCTACAACATCTCTATATACTTACTAAAATCTTTTATAAAACAGTTTTAGTAAAAATCTCTAGGAAGGGGGAACCCCCTTTTTATTTCATAAACCAGGTCAATCAAACATGACCACCTCCAATTCCTCAGTAGTACCCTACAAGTACTCCGAACCATACCTGTGCCATGGCAGTACCCTCCGAGTACCCTGTCCAACACATTCCTCCATTTTTCCGAAAACCACTTTTAAAACCAAAACTGACACAGGTTAAGTATGGCCATTCCAACCGTCCATGACCGAGGACTCGGCTATTCGAATAGATTACACTCTGCAGAGGTTGTACACTTTACCCACACCATTCGATAAATCCACCGGGATACCACCATGGACCGTCATACACAAGTATGCAGGGTTCGGATAATCAAACAGAGCCTTCCATCTATCTACCTTAGCACGGGTGACTGCCCTATGGAGTTAACCTCCCCGGCAAACCCTGGCAGCCTACCTCCATTTCCTCGAGTGTAGCTCCAGTGCCACGGCGGGAGAACCCAAGTGTCTTCCGGACGGGTAGCCTATTGGCGGGCCCGTTACGCTGTTGCCCACCACTTGCGACAACCTGGATTCCGGGGTCCTACAGACCCTTATATAGTATGAGGCTCCCCGCACTAAAGTAGATAAACTTCGGACTAAGCCCCATCCCATACCGGGGTAATGTGGTTGCACGGGTTAATTGGTTTGGCGAACACTTACACACAATGCCACTTTTATAAAAGGGATTTCTATTTTCGTGCCCTCGGGTCCTTAGTTGTACTCACTTTTCCCCAGCTCCTTAGTTTTTCCTCAGTTTTGTCCAAGCCCTTGTCTGAAACCCTCACAAGTGCTAGAACGGCCGGTTGCCCGACGGGTCAACAACTTTGACCATTATCTGCTAACTAGTGGGGCCACGTAGAGCCCGCAAAGACACGTCAGACCATCCATCTTTGTTTGACCGTAAGCATCACCGTATCCCTGACCAAAACGCGGACGAGTGGGGCTTCGGTATATCGAATGACAAGTGGGGCCATGACGCTGATACAAGGGGCAATACATGGTAGGATTAGATTTTTAAACGGAGCTCTACAGCGATGGCACGGAGGAGGTGGCCTGCGGGGTGCCGAGATGAGATCGACGTCCACAAAGAACTGCATGAGGCAAGACTAGACGCATTAGATAGATATGAACTAGACGCGTTTAACCATGCAAAGAAGAGAAGAAATGGTCAAGGATATCGATGACGACCTCAACACTTTGACTGACGGTGTCTGACACGAACGCGAGCAATGTAGAGAGAACTAGTGTCTCTCCTTTCTGGCGTGTATAGATGGGTGCTAGGGGAGTGTGGTGGCGAAGGGAAAGACCTCGTGGTGGTCTGTGGCGTCCAGCATAGCAGGGCGGCATGGCCGTGCCCACAGCGGCGTGCATGTTCGGAATTGGCATCAGCATGTACGTTCGTCATTGGCCTCAGCGGTATATCTGGTGTGTCAATGATCTAATGAGGGGATGGGATTGAGGGTGCATCCCAACGGTGACCTAGCAGTGGCGGCGAGCATAGCCGTTCTGACCATGCCGATATCGGCATCGACATCGTTTGGAGGCTGTGGTGCTCGAATCATGGTGGAAATTGTGATATTATTTTTACATGCATAATATATAAAAAATATCTAGATCTCTAAATCGATGCATATGAAGCTACATATATATTCTTGGTCATAATCCCCTTATCTA